>JANBPO010008917.1:1600946-2216946 GCA_024336825.1 Amorphophallus titanum
ATTTATAGCGGTCGGATGGACCGATTCTAGGTAGAAGTGTTTCGACTGCAAGTATGGAGTGACCAGAGCGGTCGCCTGTGGAGGAGGACGCAACAGTGGAGGCGCCTGGGGTGTCTGGTGCACCTGCGGCAGCACTGGCAACATCAGCAGCTGTGATGTGCGTTGTTGCATAGTTGCCAAGCTGGGCTCTGCCGGCTGGGGCAAGGTCTACAGCGATGGTAAGTAGCTCGGGTTGGCAGCTCCCCGCGACGATTCACCCTACATCTCGGGCTGCTTGGAAGCCGAAGACCGTTCTGTCTTCTCCATTAGTTATTTCTTCAACAGTTCTATCTCCCGCCGGCACCTTTGAAGCATCATCAGTACTACCGGGTCCATGGCCGCTGTGCTGTGGATGGCTTCTATTGTTTCCCCAGATGCGCCTTCAGGCAGGATGTCGAGCATCACGTCCTCCTATTCTGTCGTCACCACATTAGCAGTTATAATGGCGGCTTTATCAAGTTGCAGGTGATGAGCTAGGTCTTGATTTCTGCTAGCTGCTGCCATCATCTCCCTCGCGGCTTCCGCCCTTCGGGTATTCGGCCCTGGCCTTTCAACCAAAGGGACCAGCCCTCACATCCTCCACTCGGCATCACCGAGTTACCCACGGGTTTGGGTGAGTGCCGGGTGAGTTGGCCTCCAATATCGGCCTGTTTGACTTGCGATTGTGCTTGCTTGCTTAGGTCTGAGATTGTGTCACATCACTTAACTTCAGAAGTAGTTCTCATGGAAGGTCGGGAAGAGAAACTTTGGTGCTCACAGCTGTCTCTCCTTCGAACTAGCAGCCTCTCCTCCTCCAAAAATGTCCCACCATCCTCTGAGATTGTTTTGAATGGAGGTTTTGTATGTGGGGAGGTTTCCCCTGATGAAAATCATTCGAAAAATGGATTACGTGTAAGCTACGTGAGTCTCAAACCCCCCGGAGTGGGAGCAGTTTTAGAGGACGTGTCCGGAGTGGCCAGATAGTGGAGTTGACGGGCGGTTGACAGGAGGCGGCCAAGGTTATGGCCATCCAAAGGAGCTGGGTGGCCAGGTCGATGGCCTTCTTGAGGGCTTGGGCGGCCAGCCTAGTGGCCTTCCAGGTGGGTGAGGGCAGCCTGTTGTTTGGCCTTCTAGGGACCTGGGTGGCCAGGTTAGTGGCCTTCCAAGGAGAGGTGGGCAGCCATCGGGTTGGCCTTCTTGAGGACTGGGCGGCCAGGAGTCTGGCCAGCTTGGGGTGTGGGCGGCTAGCTCTGTGGCCGCCCAAGGGTAGGGCCGGCCAAGACTATGGCCTTCTAGGGATCAGTGAAAAATGTAGAGAATCATATATAGCACCTGAAAAAATTCGCAAAGGGACAGGGTGGAGCCCGCCAAGACAAAGATGAGATCCCACGCTCTCAATCAACCAAGAAAAAGTGTCACTTTAATGGTGGCTAGACAAGGTCCGCGGGATGTCTAAAATTAGGAGTCTACAGAAGGGGTTGAATCATAACTTATTGAGCATAAGTCAATTGTATGACAAGGGCTTTAATTTTTTTTGATGAAATTCACTGTCTTGTCATGAATAAAATCACAAATGAATTAAAATTTATTTGAAACTCTTCTTCCCAACCTACGGGAGGCCGAGCCGACCGGGACGCAGACTTTGCTCGGGTGGTTGCTCAGGCCGAGGCCACTCTCGCGGAGAGGGTAAGCAAACCAACCGAGTTCCCTTTTTTGACTTAAATGCTTATGATGATGCAAATGCCTGACTATGATGAATGTGTTATGCAGGCGAGAGAGCTGACCACGACACTCACTGAGGCAGAGCATGCTAGAGCGGAGGCAAAGTGATTCTTGGTAGAGCTAGAGCAGGCACGAGCCGAGATGGAGCATTTTCGTGCAGAGGCAGAGCGGCTTCGCACAGGAGTAGCAGACCTTGAGCGCTACTGGACCGAGGCGAGGGAGGGGAAGTGTCAGGCCTTCTAGTTGAAGATCAAGTTACGGGCCATAGAGCGGATGGTCCGGATGATCGGCCAAGGACCCGAGAGGAGTGCATTTTAGAGCGGCGCACGGAGCGGTACGTTCCCAGACTTCCTTACTAGCTCTTCCGATCAACGGAGGAATGAGGAGGTGGAGAGGAGATGATGATAAGAGGAGGGTAGCACAGCCATGGGCCCACAAGAGAAATGGCATGAGGGCACCGGCAATAGTGGAGGTCCGGGAGAGGGACCGACCGAGTGACTTGTGCTTTCCTTTCCATTCCTTTGGTTATGGACACACATGTACATGACTCTTGTTATAGTGAACGTGATCTTTTTATCTTTTATTAAAAATGCAAATGAGTGGATGTGAATATTGACTTACTGACAACGACCTCTAGTACTGACAAAGAGAATGTGAGAAAGAGAGCGGAAGGGAGAGAGCGGGAAAGGGCTGACGATTAAGTAAGAAGAGAGAGGGCCAAAACCTAACAGAAAATGGAAAACAGTCTCCTGGAAGACCACAAGAAGAAGAAAATGGTCTTAACCATGATTGTTAGAGGGTGAGGGGTAAGGCGGCAAATGAAAGGGGAAAACGGTCACCTGACGACCGCTTGGAGCAGCATAGTGGTTGCCCGATAGACCGAATGGGCGAAAACCCGTAAGGGCATACCAAAAAAAGTTAAAGGAGGCTAGCTCTAGTGAAAACTCGAAAGGATGGTAGGGCTGGTAAAGAGAAAAAATAAAATACTTCTCTTTCTCTACTCATCGCCGACATGGGCTATCGATTTCAACATTCTGTCGACGGCTATCTCTAGATCACTCCACAGTGAGGGCGACCACTACTCCCTCAACGGTCGGACAAGGCCGAGCTCCAATCCTCTGCCCCAGCCTCGTGGCCTCAATGCCTTCACAGGCCAGTCACCCAGCCCCAACTCCAGTCCTCAGTCCCAGCCTCATGGCCTCAACACCTTCACAGGCCGGCCACCCAGCTCCAGCTCCAGTCCTCAGTTCCAGCCCTGTGGCTTCAATGCCTTTCTAGACCAGCCACCCAGCTCCAGTATCAATTTCCAGTCCTAGCCTCGTGGCCTCAACGCCTCCACAGGCTGGCCACCCAGCTCCAGTTCTAGTCCTCAGTTCCAGCCTCGTGGCGTTAACGCCTTCACAGGTCGACCACCCAGCTCCAGTTCCAGTGCTCAGTTCCATCTCTATGGCTTCAACACCTTTCCAGGCTAGCCACCCAGCTCCAGTATCAATTGCCAGTTCCAGCCTCGCGGCCTCAACGCCTCCACAGGTCGACCACCCAGCTCCTGTTCCAGTCCTCAGTTATAGCCCTGTGGCTTCAACACCTTTCTAGGCCAACCACCCAGCTCTAGTATCAATTGTCAGTCCCAGCCTCGTGGCCTCAACGCCTCCACAGGCCGACCACCCAGCTCCAGTTCCAGTCCTTAGTTCCAGCCCTATGGCTTCAATGCCTTTCCAGGCCAGCCACCCAGCTCCAGTATCAATTTTCAGTCCCAGCGACATGGCTTCAACGCCTCCATCGGTCGGCCACCCAGCTCCAAGTCTAGTCCTCAGTTCCAGCCCCGTGACTTCAACGCCTTCCCAGGCCAGCCACCCAGCTCCAGTACCGATTGCCAGTTCCAGCAACGTGGCTTCAACGCCTTCATCAAGTTTAATTCCAAGCTCAAGCATAATCAATCAAATCAAGGTCACAAGGGGAATCAACCTTTTGAAACTTGCATCGTGGGTTTATAAAAGAATGGATGAAGCCAAAGAAGAGGAACTAGAAAAGGTAGCCAAAGCCTTTGTGATATGCATAGCAGGAGCACTCTTGTTCCCTTCCATAGAAGACTTCCTCGATGAAACACAACTAAGTGCTATAGCTAGCATATGGGAGGGAGAGAGGATAGGGCCAGTAGTGCTAGCTTACCTTTATAGCGGGATCACCTCGGCGGCCATGGGAAGACCTTTATACGGATCGATGCTCATATTCTCTTGTTGGGTGGATCTCCACCTAAAATTCAACCCATGCGAGGAGACACAACAAGCTTCAAGGATCTTCTCCAAGAGCTCACTCCACTATATGACGGGTTCCCTTGGATTGTGCGAGAGAGTGATGAATCTGGTACCCAAGATTAAAAAGAGAGTGGAATAGAGAGAGCACTTAAAGATCATGCCAAAGAATCTCTTCACTAGCGCTCCGGAATTCTTGAAGATTCAAGCCATTCGGACTTGATTATCAACCGGAGTGGAGCTTCGCCCACCGGGTGCCACCGAGCTGGTCCTTTACAATGCACACCGATGTCATCCTCAACTCGGACTCCCACGCCATCACTTTGATGAAGCCTCTCATCTTCCACCAATCAAGAAAAGGGACCTTGGATCCAATGAAGATGAGGAGGAGATCAAGACCATCCAGGCCCTATGGAGAATCATCAAATTTAATCAGCCCATTGAGAGAGTGGAAGAAGTTAAGGACCAATGGAAAGCCTATGTAATAGCCCTCAGACAAATGAGACCCAAAGCGGCTCATTGAATGTAATCATTATTTTCTTTGAATAAATAAAGGATCCATCCTTAATTGAGCCAAAATAAAATGATGTTTATGATCAAATCTTCCAACTTCTGTGAATTGCTATCTTTTTGTTCTGAGAACGCGACAGACAACAAGCCGTCATTTATCAAAAAGAGGAAAAGAGATATAATCAAGTCCAAGGCTCGCTCCCCTCCAGTGCCGCCAGATGAGAGTCAGCAGCTGCAAGCTTCGCCTCTAGGGTAGACAATAGCTGAGCACTAGCCTCAGCCGTAGTCTCGGCCGCCTGCCACTCAGCCTTGGCCTGTTCCGCGGCCAACAACTACTCCTCCAAGGTCCTCCTCAGGGCCTCAACCTGGTCCTCTGCCTCCCTTAGCTAGACGGCGCGATCTCGGGAAAGTGACACGGTCACCTCGGCATGGACTCTCTGCTCAGCTATAGCCGATGCGATCCGGGCCCGTTGCCCCTGCACCTCTCGGATGGCCACCAGCCTCTGAGTCATCTGCTCCTAAACCTCATGGAGTTGCAAGTACTCCGCCCAGATTTGGGCTAGCCCGGACATCCAAAGCTCGCAAGGAAAGCTGAGGACGTGGTAGCCCTGGGTGCACTCTCTCAACCGCTGCCTCAGACCCTTTGGAGGAGGAAGAGGTCGCCCTGCAGATAGCATCGGGCTTGCTGGAGTAGGGTGGCACCCATGCTCACGTCCAACAGTGGCTCTGGTGGTGAAGCAGACGTAGGCCACTCAATCCCCAGGCTTAGAGAAGAGTCGCCTATCTCGGCCAGCACACCAGTAGAGCATGCACAGTCCCAGCAAACACAAAGGGAAATAAGTAAAACATCTAAAATTTCCCATGACAAACA
Organism: Amorphophallus titanum; assembly: GCA_024336825.1. NCBI lineage: Eukaryota > Viridiplantae > Streptophyta > Magnoliopsida > Alismatales > Araceae > Amorphophallus > Amorphophallus titanum. The sequence goes on from JANBPO010008917.1 coordinate 1,606,320, forward strand.
AGGTGGAAAACCTGAGAAAAAGACTTAGCTCTTACCCAGTGCAAGTCCCGCTGTGCCTGTGGCGTCACCCACCGGGGTCGGGGAAGGCAACCTCTCCTCCGCGCCTATGGTGTCACTCACTGGGGTCAGAGAGGGTGGTGACTCCTCCACGACCCGGTTGTCTCCAGCAACTATGGGTGGGATAGGAGGCTCCTCCTGGTCGCTCTCATCAAGGGCCGACGTGCGCTCCTCTCCTGACTCCAGCACTATATACACAACTCAAAAGCGTCAACACTCTGCTATAAAACATAAACAAATGCCATGTAAGGGGGGAGAGACCCCCACGTACCTTCAGAAGTAGCCTCCATCTCACTCTCCTCGGCAGAAGAGGAAGAGCTCGAACTCCCCTCCATCTCCATGGCTAAGCTGTTGCTACTCGAGGAGCCTCACGAGGCCTCCGACGAGCTCCTGGAGGTGGTCAAACTAGAGGCCCCTGAAAGCAAATGAGGTTAGCACACAACTCGACCTCATACCAAGACAACCCTCCAATTAGGGGTTTCAGACAATAAACTCACCAGTTGGTGCACTCCCCTCAGAGACCCCCTCAATGTCGACGATCTCCTCGTCGCCCCCAACCAAAGTCGTAGCAACAGGCTCTCCCTCCACGGCTCCAGTCGTAACACGGGGGAGCTAGCCTACCTCTTAAGGAGAAGAAGCACCTACGACTGACACCAAAAGGAGCTTAACACCAAAGGGTAATACAAAAACTCGCTACGAGTGGTTAAGTTCCCGATCACATACCTGAGGGTCCCATGCTAGAAGACTTGACCAGTCCCACCGTGTAAGCAGACACCACGGCTGGCAAAGGAGGGAGAGATGTCCCCACCAACAGCTGCAGTAGTAAGCTAGGCACGTCCCCGACAATAGATGGGACCAAGATGCCAACCACTCCCGGCTTCCCCTCAAAAGAGGGGAGGGCCACTAACGAGCCAGTGCTAACCAGCTCCTGGATCATCTCTAGGGTAGCAGCCTGGTACTCACCTGGCAAACAACAACACAAACATAGTTAACGACTCCTGCCTCTCAAACATACAACAAAGGGAGGGCAATTCCCTCTATAAGCAATTCAACACTTACCCGAGCCATCTCGGGTCACTGCCAGTTCCTGCTCTCCGATCTACAGAGGCACTTCACCCCGCGCCTCAGAAGGGGCTATGGTCCCTGGCATCTCTACCGTCTCTGCATGAAACAAATGGCTATGGCAGTCTCTAAGAGCAAGCAAAGCCATGACCAGAATATGCCCAGTCCCAAAAGCCCTTACCTAGTCGGGTTTCCTCAGAGGCCTTCCATGACTCGAAGTCAGGGAATGTCTCGACGTTGGGGGTGACCTCGTATATCATGTGAAGAAATCCCTCCACGTTGATCTTGCACTCGACCCCGTCGTCGGGCAATAGGTCAGCCTCCCATGGGGGCGAGAAAGCCACCTCCCCCCCAGTCTCCAGCGGAGCTACAAGAAACCAGTCCAGTAATGCAGGGTTAGTTAATCATCATGGCTAAACAAACAAAGAGCAAAGAGGCAAATTTTGTGCTTACTCAGAGCCGACTTCGCCTCGATATGTTTGCCAGTCTCAAGCCCCCGAGAGGACTCGCCAGGCCCCACTATGCCAGCATCTACTCGAGGACGCTTTCGCCTAGGCTGAAGGCCCCCGTCTCTACTCCCCGATGATGTCTCTGTGGAGGGGTGGTCTCCCTCCACCGCAGAGCCTGCCAACAAACACAGCAATGCACAACATCTTAGTCATATACCTCAGAGAATAACAAAGGTGAGACAACGTGCTAAGGAAAAGGTCTCACCTGAGGCCGCAAAAGGGGTCGACGATAGGGGAACCAACTGCTCCAGCTTCGACCGCAGCACTCAGGCAGCCATTGCAACTGCCTCCCAGATATCCCTCAGAGTGTAAGTACACTCAATGTGGGACATAAATTCCACGGGTCCGACTGACCCTATCGCCTGGCCGATGTGGCGCCTCCAGTCGTCGACCATCGTGTCGGCAAAACTCCCTTCGAGGAGCACCCGGTCCAGTGAGCCCTTCTTCCCAAAGCTGCAGTCAACTAGGAATTGGGCCCACCAAGTCTTCGACGCCCTCGACCAGGATGCCCAGCGCCAGCTCCTGCGGGTGCCACCTGCACCTACCTCAGGGGCTTGAGGGCCCCGTCGTGACCACGACCCGTGGACGACGAACCCCAGATGCTCCGGGGCTACTGCTACGCCAGCTGTTGTGTCCCTGTGGTCATTTGAATCTTATGATTTTGATAATGGCTAAACACTATAAGTCATTATTATTTTTCACTCTCATATGACTGACATACGTGATGTTTTGTTCATGATAGATAAGCCAATGAATGGACAAGGAATGGAGTGGAGATGGCAAAAGTGAAAGCCTAATGCTCGCGCCCAAGCACGAATCATTGAGTTGGGTCGGTATGCGCCGCATATTATTGCTGATGAAGCCTTAAAGACCGAGTAATTTCTCCGAGGTTTGCGAGTCGAATTGAGAGTGCCGCTGTTGGCTACCCGTGTCAGTGTTATGGATGATGCGTATCAGGCAGCAGTCACGGTTGAGCTCGATTTGGTGAGGTCTGCACGGTTCTCTCAGTCCAGTGTTGCTCAGTCGGTTGTGCCATTCTAGCAGTCCTTTCAGCCATTAGCACCTGGCATTCCGTCTATCGTGGCTACTTTTGGTGGTCCTTAGAGGAGGATGTTTAGGAAGTCCAAGAAGCGTTTCAATCGTCAAGCATCTTCGGGTTTTGTGCAACAGCAATCGGTGTTTTCTGATTCTGTTCAATAGTCTGTTTCTCCGTATCAGCAGCACTGAGAGTTTCCCGTGAGTCAGCTGAGACCATGTGCGAGGTGTGGTGGCAGCCATCCCGGTGTACCATGCTCCTTACCGGTAGTTTGCTATCGCTGTGATCAATCGGGTCACGTTATTCGCGATTGCCCGATGAAGTCTGTGCCGGCGCAGTTCTCGCAAGTTGCCCAACCGCAGTAGTCTCCATTTCATCTTCCTGCACCACCTCTGCCTCAGCCATCGTACTTGCAAGTTCCAGCTTCTTCCCAGCAATCTTCTGCAGCCTCTAACCGGAAGCCAAGGAGCCAGATTACTCATATCACTCGTGCAGAAGCCATTGCGTCTAATCTTGTAGAAGGTACGATTTTGATTTTTGGTCATCCAGCGCGTGTCATATTCGATTCAGGTGTCATTCATTCATTTGTTTCTGAGGATTTCCTTACTCATCTCGAGGAGCTGGTGACCGAGTCGCCTTGTGAACTACTTGTTGAGCTACCATCCGAAGATTTCATGTCCACTCCATTTTGCCTGGAAGATTCTCCTATTGTCGTCAGCGATCGGCAGTTGCCAGCGAAGTTGTATGTGCTGCAGTTGGCCAATTACGATGTGATTCTAGGCATGGATTGGTTAGAGCGCGTTGGGTTAAGGTTCATCATCTTGCATCATGTGTCCGGATTGGTTGGCCTCTCTCGTGTGCCATGAAGTCCATGCGAGACGAGTCCTGTGTTGGCAAGGTGGTTGCCAGTGAGAAGCATTACCCATTCCCCGATGTGTAAGGGCGTGTTGGCGCTGCTCCAGAAGGATGAGTGCCAGTTGGGCAGTGTTTGTGAGAATTTACAGTTAGTGTTGTAATTTTCGATGTGTTGAGGATCGGAGCCTGCGGAGTTGCAGAGGATTGTCAGGATGGAGGATCCCTAGTTGTCATTGTGGTGGCTGTGCACGTGGATCTGAGTGCAGAGCGGAAGATCGTAGCGTTGGATGCTACGGGCAGATTTTTGAGGATGTGTAGAGCGTCGGAGGATTGGTTCCTCGGTGTGAGATTATCTCGGTTGTGTGAGACGTGTTGTTGCCGTGCCATTGCTTGAGGCATTGTGATTTGTGGCACGGGCTGGATGGAGAATTGGGGGAAATGTGCTGGCAAGGTTGCTGCATGAGTACCCTATCCATGTGTTGGAGGTTGTGTTCTTGGACGAGATCGTGTTTTTGGAGAAGTGATGTCTGGCAAGAATGTGGGTCCCGATTGGTGGCCGTAATCGGCTTGTGAGGTTGGCCGATTGATCGACCATGGTAAGAAGTGTATCGTATGGGGACCCGTGTGCATTGGTTGTGGCGCTATCGACAAGCTTGCTGTGGTAGCAGGCGGCACTTGTCAGTTTTGGAGAAGTGTGCCGTGAATTGTAAGAGGTTGTGTCCCGAGGCTCTGTGGTAAGAGCGGAATCGGGATTGGAAGACGTCCTTTTGGATCGTTTTGAGGCGAAGGGTTTACAGGACGAAGGACGATACCCGTGTGCAGAGGTCTCTGAAGAGACGTTGGCGTTGGATATGGTGATCCTCGGTCTACGACCAGCATGGGAGGATTCTCCGTAAGTCTGAGTCGAGTGACGTGAGAACCGAGGAGGGATCCTGTCATGTGGTTTCGTTGTGCTCCCTCTAATGAAACGCAAGCCACACAATATATTGGAATCATCAAAACTATTGTCATCATCAAAGAGGGGGCGCACAGAACCCAACAATTAGAATAAGCCAAAGAAGAGGACATGGAAGAGCTCATGAAAGTGTTCGTGATATACGTAGCGGGAGCGCTTCTCTTTCCTTTGGTGGATGATTTCGTTGAATAAGAACAATTGAGTGTGATATGCGGCATATGGGAAGGTAAGAGGATTAGGCTGACGGTTCTAGCCTACCTCTATAGTGGGCTCACCTCAGTGAGTATGGAGAGACCTCTCTACTGGTCGATGCTACTCTTCTCTAGTTGGGTGGACCTCCACCTCAAATTTGATCCATGTGAGGTGGCCTAAAGTGCCTCGATGACCTTCCACAAGAGTCCTCTCCACTACATGACTAGCACAGTGGGGTAAAGCGAGAAAGTGACTAACTGTGTACCAAAGCTTAAGAAGCAGGTGGAGTGGCACGAACATTTCAAGCCCACAGTTCAAAACATGTTCACTTGCGCAGTAGGGGCCCTCCTATCTTAAGACTTCTATACTAGGTTCTCTTCCAGGGTGGAGCTCCAACTGATTGGGGTGACCGAGTTTGTCCTTTACAATGCGTACCAATGCCTTTCCCAACTCGACCTCCCTCGCCATATATTCAAAGAAGCATCTCATCTTCCACCGATCAAGAAGATGGAATTGGGTACAAACAGCGACAAAGAAGACACCAAGACTATCAAAGCTTTATGGCGGATCAGCAACTTCCCACGGCCTGTGGAGCGGATCGAAGAAGACCGTGATCAATGGAAAACTTACGTAATAGCCATTAGAAATTTGAGACCCAAAGTGACTCCAAAATGATGTAATTGATTATTTCTAATGAATAAGACATTTAATCCTTAATTGAGCAATTTCAATTTGTCTAAGACAATGATTTCTCCGAAGCTCCATGATTCTGCCTTAAAAAGAAATTCTGTGAAAATTCGCGTCCAACCCAGAAGGCGTGACTTCTTATATTTTATGATATATTTTTTTAGAGGAGTGGGCCGAAAAGGGGCTAAAAGGGTGTGCCGGGTGAGCTGGGGCTAGGCGTGCCTGCGAGGGATATTGGGAGTGTGCCGGAGAAGGTCGGGGGCTAGTGTACCAGTGAAGGTTGTTGGGAGTGTACCGGCGAAGGCTGTTGGGAGTGTACCAGCGAAGGTTGCAGGGAGTGTACCACTGAGGGCTGGGGGCTGGGCATGCCGGCGAAGAGCTGTGCCGGTGAAGGGTGAGCTGAGGGGAGGCTGCAGGTGTATCGCTGAAGGAGGGGTCGAAGGTGCACCGGGGAAGATACCCATGGGTGTGCCTGGTAAGTTCGGGGAGGTGTACCGGTGAAGGGAGGGTTAGAGTGTGCCGTGGAAGGCCAGGCTGGGATGTGTCGATGGGGGAGGCACAGGCGTGCCGGGCAAGGGTCTATGTTAGTCTGAGCAAGGTCTGTGCTAGTATAGGGTCAAGGTCTGAGCTAGTGTGGGCAAGGTCCGTGCAGGTTGAGGTGAAGTCCGCGCAGGTTGATTAGGGTCCGTGCATGCCTGGCAGAGTCTGTGCATGGGAGGGTTCCATGTCCGTGCAAGCCGGGGCAGAATCTATACATGTGCATGCAAGGTCTGTGCAAGGTTCGTGTAGGGTCCGTGCAAGGTCCGTGCAGGCTGGGCGGTGTCTGTGTAGGCGGGGGGTCGAAGTCTATGCATGTTCACACAAACTCTGTGCAGGTTTGGGGATCAAAGTCCGTGCATGTTCGGACAAAGTCTGTGCATGTGGGGGCAAAGTCCGTGCACGTTGTGCATGCAAGGTCCTGTGGACGACGGGATCGCCCACGAAAACGGGGTGTAATTATGGGTGCTTAGGAGAGAAGGGAGAGAGAAGAAGAGAATGACCCGGATGTGGACGAATTAAATCGCCACGGGGTGTCGGTGTTGGTTTAGGAGAGAGGGGGGAGAGAAGAAGAGAATGTTATTGGTGGAGAGAAGAGAGGAGATGACCACTACCGGGTCTCGAGGGGGGGAGATTCCAAGAATTCACGTCAAAGTGCTGCCGCGTTCTTGAGCGAATTCCAACCAGGGAGGAAGACTTTTCACGCCCATTAAGCCTTCGATTCAAGGAGCAGTCCATGTCTTTTGTGTTTTGAGTCTCTATTTAGTCATTCTTCGTCATTTGTCTGTCGTTGCATCGTCATTCCTCCTCACTTTTGTCCACACTTTTTTACTGTCATTCTCACATTCTTCACCTTCCTATTACTTTTCACGCCCATTAGGGGTTAAAAAATCACCCCAGGTATCCCCCATTCCCTTTATGTGCTTAGTTTTTATTTCTATTCATAGATATTGCACTTCCATAAACTCATTTGGGTTGCTTTTCTTGGTCGTTTGCATTGTTTTGCAGGTTAACAGGAGCTTTAGCATGAGGCCCATCCCTCCTGGCCGGTCAGAAGGGGTGGAGGATTAAGTTCCATGGCTTGGAATCTGGAGGTCCTATGCGGTTCATCTCCGACCATCTGTCGGGTCTTGTGGTCTTCCGAAGACCGTCTCGCTCCTATGTGTGGCCGACTACAGACCTCCTGATCTCCACGTCAGGCCTTCTTCCCGCGTTCCACTTCAACGCTTGCAGCAGCCTATCGTTCGGTCATCTTCGACATTCAGCGATCCCCCGAGGACCATTTTCTTCCTGCACCAGCGCTACACCCTGCTGGCGAGTGGTCTTATCCGTCTCCCTTTTCTAAGGTACGTGGTGCTCCTCTTTTGCACTAGGTATTTTGGTGGCGATCACAACTTGTCAATGCATGTGAGTGATTAATTGATTGCACTAATCATTCTTTTCATACTATTCACTCACACACCTACACACAACACTTTTTTCCCCTAAAGCACATCCCTTAAAGGGAGGGGAAAAGAGGTGTCTACAGTGCTGTCTCACGGTGACTCATTCTACAAAAAGCACGAAAGCCCAGAACACACACGGGGTCACTCAGACCCCCAAGACCCACAGGCACATTAATCGAGGTAACTCACTAGCCGAACAGCAGCTCCAGTTTGTGGACGGCATTCGGCGTTCACCCCCGGGGCGACCACCTCGCCTTCCGCGAGGCCGACCAGCATGCTGTCTCCCCCAGGACTGCCCAGCCAGGGGCCATCGATGCTGCAGCAACCTCCCGGCTTCCCCGGTCTGCCAGCCAGGATGTGGGCCCCACGAGCACGCATGCTTGCCTTGCCAAAGCAGCCCCGAGTGCTGCCCGCCCACCCGAACGTGTCACTCCCAAATTCCATGTGTAGCCCTTTACCTCCCTGCGTGGAGTGGTCAGAATTCAACACTTCCGTAATAATTGTTAATTGATGTACTGGGAGTATGGGTTCGGCCGGGATCGTCTTCCCCACGCCCGGCACGTGGAGGTACACCCGCCCCCCTCTTTAGTTAGTTAATTGCTTATCTAGTATAGTTCTTGACGCCACTGCTAGTGAGTGTGATAAGATGCCTAGCTTGCTAAATTAATCACCGCTATGAGTTGTGAGCGTGAAACCCGTCTCGTGACTCGTTCTGAGCATGAGAGTGAGCCGACCACCCAAGACTCAACGCCAGTTTCTCAACCGTGCAGATTGACTCATTTCCCTAGCCAGGGACGACCGTGAGCGAGTGCTTCTTATTTTGGGGCATCTTCGTCCCTTCGGGAGCCATGTTAGGTGATGACTTGGTCGTATAGTTACTAGTCACATCATCTAGTGAGTCGCGTCATTTCGTCTAGGTCATAGGATCATGTCCGCATATCGAGTCTCATAGTCGTCCTGTATTAAATTGGTATCAGAGTCGATTTGAGTCTAGGGTAGTCATTTTTTCAAAAAAAAGGGTATTTTAAAATTATATTGGTCCATCCATATAGGGTCTTAGAGTTTACATGTGTAGTTAAGTCTACATTCCAACTTGTCATGTTGTCTTAGGGTCGTGTTTAGTCCATTATCAAGTCCATCGTGTCTCCAAATGTTGGCATGTCCATTGTCTAACCCCCAAGTGTCTAATGGGCTCATACAATTGGCATTGCGGGTTCAAGAGGTGGCTCCCATAGCGTAGCACTTTACCCTGCATGGCACTTAGTTCCCACACTTCCGGCTGGAGAATGGCTCTGATACCATTTTGTCACGTCGTGTACTCTATACCATCGAGATATTGTCCGCTTTGGTCTACCGACCTTACGGTTTTGTCAGGTCACCCATCCCAGTACTACTCCCCATTAAGCATACTTAACTTCGGAGTTCTTTTCAAGAACTGAGCTGATACTTCAAAGACACCTCGGTGATATAGAGTACAACTTAGCTATATTTGAGGGTGTTACAACATACTAAGGTCGATGCTAGTGTGTATGGGTACTCACTAAGGTCGACGCTAGTATGTATATGCTGCATATCTAGGCAGAGCCAAGTCGATGCACGTTCATGTCTTATGCATAAAGGTCGATGCACATCCTTTAGGCACACTAACTAAGGTCGATGCACATCTTCCCTTAGTCTAACTAAGGTCGATGCACATCTTCCCTTAGTCTTACTAAGGTCAATGCACATCTGCCTTAGTCATACACAAGGTCAGAGCACATTGTGTTTGATAATGCATTAGGTCTACACACATACAAGTCTATGCATACTTAAGGTCTGTGCACATTTGCATATAGCGTGTAAGGTCGATGCACATGTGTTAACGATAGCATGTAAGGTCGATGCACATTTTGCATCTTGCCTTCTAAGGTCGAAGCACATTGTGCATCTTGCCTTCTAGAGTCTGTGCACATTTCCATCCTGCATAACTAAAGTCGAAGCATCATTTTTGTAGTCAGTACACATGAAGGCATCAGGTTAGAACACTTTACTGTAGTGGTCGGTACACATGTTCATTGTTGCATGCAATGGTCGATGCTAGTGGTATGCATTTCATGCTTAAAGTCTATGCATATCCTGCATAGCTTGAACTAATGTCTATGCATCTCCATGTACTGCAGCATGCAAGTCTACCTGACTTGATACTATTTTTTAAGTACCTATGATGACATGGCTAATAATTGGTCCTCTCTCTCTCCTCATATCTCTTCTTACTTGCTTTACTTTGCTTGCTCCACACCCACGGTGTGTGTTTTCTTTTATTCTCTTACTCCACGCCCCCCGTGTGTTTTTCTTTTCCTTTGCTTAGTTCTGATAGAGATGGCATGCCCACGCTTAGATTCCATGTCGATTGCCTAGGTTCATGCTATACATGTTCATAGGTTGATTGCATATTGCACATTGCTTATTCATATTTCTATTGTTGACATCATATTCATTTGCAAAGGAACCAATATAAATCAACAAGATTATGTATATAATGCAAGTATATCAAGAAATACATACTAGATGAAATACCTTACCTGGAGTTTTAGGCCACGTTTGGTAAATCACTCAGCCTTGGCTTTTGAGCACAAAGCTCTGACAATTTTTAATTTCTATCGAACGTGCAAGATGTGTCTTGATTTTTGAGTTGGCTTAGAATTATGAGGAAAGAGAATACAGGAACAAAGGGGGCCTCCGATTGCGAATCTTGAGAAGCTGGGGTTGAGAAGATTTTGAAGATTTTAAAGGATTACAAATCTACAATGAGTCAGAGATTTGTACGGTGGGTAGATTTTTTTGAGAATGCAAAAGCAAAGTCTCTTCTCAAACGTGGCCTTAGTAACTTATGTACTTAAAATCTTTATCGGCTAAAGTAAGTAGAATAGTAGAAAAACTGTTACGTAGCAATCAATTAGAAGATGCTTATAATCTTTTATTATCTCTTATTCTAGATTAATCCATCCTGGAGGCCTGCAGGGAGAGGTTTTATCCAGCAAGTGAGTCTCATCATAGGACAATTCGTCCTAATGATACTCTCTAAAGGCTCCAGTTCTAAATTTAGGCCACTACCAAAGCATGAAAATGTCCTGGATAGTGAGCAAATGGTAATCATAGATACCATTTTCCATCTGGAACTGTAGGAAGAAAAACAGAGATTTCACTCGTGAACGTAATGCTCTTTGTGAATATTTTACTTTGAAAAGTAAAAATTTTAGTTCCCCTTGTTCTGCTGCGCCCAGACTGGTAGCAGAACCATTGACAGAGCTTGCAGCATCCACACCTCTGCCTACTGCACGAATCAGCCCAAGCCCTATTTGTGGCATTGTTCTACTCCGAGTCCTCTTCACAGCAGAGGTGGTTTCGTCGCGTTTCGTTAACGGCATCAACCGCTACAGGCGTTTCTGTGCAACTGCGCCCGGACTGCACCTATTTCTGAGCACCCCTTGGCAATGCCGACGCCGACTTCTCCTGTGTGGATCGGCCAGAGCCCCCTTCACGAGAGTTCTTCCCCCTCGAATTGCCTTCGACCCTGAGGTGGTCCCATCCATTTTCGTCATCAGCACAGCCCGGGGAGTCCATTCTCCCACGGCTGCGCCTAACTGGTGTAACCCAGTCTGCCAAGAACCTGCAACAGCCTCGACAGCATCGGCACGCCTCCCTCTGCTAGTTTTCGGCACAAGGCATCTTCACCAAAGTTGCAGCACTCGGCGACAAAAAACCATCCCTGGTGGTCTCGCCCCATTCTGATGTCGGCACCAAAAATTCCACTAGGGCCGTTGTTGGCCTATCCTGCTGTTCACCCAGGAACCTGATGCCGACCGTCTAAGCGACCACAACCTGTGTGAAGATCTGATGGCCCCCAACTTTTGAGGGTTTGTCGTACCCCCTGTCTTCTATGCCCACGAGCTGGTCCCGCCGCGTTTGGAGTTCATCAGCGAGTGTACCTACCGACGCACCATGACTGCACCATCCAGTCCTACGAGGCAGAACCGCGCAGGCTAACGGTAGCAACCCCCTCCACCTTCCAGTGACATCGGCTCGACGTCGGACTTGCTGGCATCCTTCGGCATCCCTCAAGCTTCGTCCCTGCATTGGCAGCACCATGATTGGATGTCAGAGCGCATCGTATGATCGCTGTTTGAGTTCCCCTCCTCTCGTTCCCCCCTCCTGCGCGAGGGTAGTGCGTGTATTTGATTGCCCCCACCCCCGTGATCCCCCTCCCTGCGTGGACTCCAAAAGGATCCGAACAACCTAATAAAGGTCCGCCAAGACCCAATAGAGATCCGACAAGAATCTAGGATGTTACACGCCCCGATCTCGCGTTTTGATGCGTGCATGTGACATTTTTAGCTCCCAGACGTCTTCTGTGGTCGTATGGCTTTGTTTCCCCTGTGCTTTGGCGTGAATGGGGCATGGAACAGGCCGATTCGACTTTTCCACTGTTTTGCTCGCCGGACAGGTGTGGCGGTCGTACTAGAGATCGTCACAGTCTTTGACGGTCCTACGATAGACCGTCACATGCCTTTGAGCTTGTTGGCGAGTTGTAGCTGTGGAAGTGTGACGGTCTAGTATTGGAGCGCTATAGCCCTCTGATGCCCCCTTGTTGGTGCGTTACAGCCCTCTCATCCTTGATGTCCGTGTCAATCTGTTCACTCTGACGGCCTTGCCTTAGACCGCTAGAGTACTGTGGCGCGTCTTCTTTAGACCGGCACAGTGTGTTTGACCGAGTTTGACTGGCTATGTAGGTTGGCTCTAACGGCCCAACCCCCATGCGCCAGGGTGCTATAACGCGTCCATATTGGACCATTACATGCTGTTTGTCCAAGTATAGGTTGTAGGCCTATTCGCCCTGACGGCCCAATCAGGGTGCGTCAGAGCGTGTAACGCGCCTATAGTAGGCCGTTACAGTCCTGTTGGTCGTAATGGCCGGTTCTGTTCTGTGTTCATCAGTGTGTCGGTCTGTCTTAGGTTCTATAGTAGGGCGGTGTCCGTGATACATTCCTCGACTGTCACATCCATGTGGCGTGCCTTTATTAGACTGCCACAGTCTTGTCTCCTCTAGAGTGTAACGACTCATCCTTAGACCATCACCTCCGTGTAGTGGTCTAAAGGTGGAGCATTATAGCCCTAGAGTCTTGCTTTTCGCCGTCTTGATTTCTGATTGTCTTAGCTTGTCCTTGTGGTCTACCCGCTTTCCCGTGGATGTCTCTTGACATCCTATGAAGGTCAAGACTACGTTATAAGGCTTCGGGGGCCTCATCAGCCTCCTGGGTGGCGTCCCCAGTTCATGGTAGCGGTAATTCGATACTTGTACTGGGTTATCAGTACCATGAGCTCTGGGTCGTTACAGCTTCCCTCCCGTGGTAGGCTTCTCCAATTTTCTCGGGGTGGCCTTCGTCGACTTGTTGGACGTGGAGGTGTCCGATGCGTCCGAGATCAGCACTCCCACCCAAGGAGCCGTCGAAGCTACTGCTGGCCGAGCATTGCCCAGGAACACCAACACCGTCCCTGCCGGGACATTCAGCTGCTGTGTGCACCATGTACACCAAACTGCCAGCCCGTCTCACCAAGCGTCGGGATCCCACCGCAGAAGGCTCCTAAGGAACTGCACCGCCACTACACCGAAGAGTCGGATCTCCAGCTCCGGCAAGTCTGTCATTGTTGGGAACATTCGGGTCCATCTCAACAGGTAGAGGTCTGAAGCAATCCCGGACTGGGTTGTACCTACTGTTCCAGTACGGAACTCCTTCCAGATGCTAGAGAAGATGAAGGACAAGGTGATGCCCACCGCCCTGGCTGCAGCACCGAAGAATACGCCAGTCCCCAGGCTGGCCATATCCAAGCGAGTGTGGATCCCCAAGGGAGCCCAGATTTCCTCACCTGCCCAAGCAGGACCCAGCACCTTCCACCCTCCAAGGGCACGACAAGAGAGGAGGGTCAAGGTAGCGACCCCCATTTACCAGTCAGCATTTGTAACACCGGCACCACCGGAAGACACCTGTCGCCAACACCAAAGGCGTCGTCATCAAGCCGTCTGCATAAGGTCGTCAATTTACATTCTCGACACCATTGTTGACACGTTAGCACCGGCTTCTCCCCCTGATCAAGACTAGGAGGGAGTGGAGCAAGCCATGAGAAACTATCTGCGCAGCCCAGGAAGCACTCCTTTGGGTCGCTAGAGATTATTAGGGGCAGTAGCCTCTGCCTTTGAGGAAGAAGAAGCCCAGCCTGTGCCCAGTGCAGAGTCCAGGAAATGCTCAGATCGTACCTTCGACGAGGTTGGAAGCTACAGCCTCTGCTCGAGAAATATGAGTGACCTTGCCTTTCATTTTTCTACCGACGGCTGCAGAAGATTGATAAGAAGACGTCACCGAAGCCTGAGGGAACATCTACTAAAATGGCTGAGACGGCTGTAGTGGTGGGAGTGGAGGTCTGAACTGAGACTGAGATGGCTGAGATGGAGTTGCAGAAGCAAACTGCACTGGAACTGGTCGCATCGGACAGTCTCTCACAATATGCCCTGGCTGGTCACATCGGAAACATACCACTGGTAATGAACATGGCCTGCCTGGGTGACTACCACCACACCGCGCACAACCTTTTGATTGACTTCTTGCAGAACCCTATCGCCGCGGAAAGGAAGGGGCTGTCTACTGAGTAGCATCAGACGGAGTCTGTCGCTCAAATCGTCTCTTGGATTTCTTCTTACTCTTATATGCTTTGAACTGAGATCTGCCAGAAGAAGCTGCACCACTATCTGTAGGAGTAGCAGAAGGAAATGCAGAAACAAGAGGCGGATAGTTCGGAGGAAATTGAGCTGTCGGCTGCACCGACAATGCCAGAGAAGGAACAAGGGACCTTGCCAAATCCAGCTCTAATGCTGCCACTACCTGATAAATTTTAGTCATAGTAGTGATCCTGGCAACAATCAACGGCTGTCTTAATTCAGCACGGAGGCCTCGCAGAAATTGCTCTGTCTTCAGTGCCTCATTTGTGAGAATATGGGGCGCGTAACGGCCCAATTCCATGAACGTATTTCGATACTCGAGCACCGACATTCCTCCCTGGATGAGCTATTGAAACTGGCACATTTTATCCATACGGAGATAAGTCGGGCTGAATGATGTGACACAGCCTTGGACCTAACTTGCAAGCACAATTCGTAACTTAAATGGGCCAAAATCGGTGGCCAACTCACCCAGCACTCACCCCGAACCCGTGGGTAACTCGGCGATGCCGAGTGGAGGATGTGATGGCTGGTCCCTTGCTGGTAGAGGGACTGGGCCGAAGGCTTGGCATTGATGGCATGTGCGAGCATACTGGACGCAGTCCGCGTACATGGTAGGCCAATAGAAACCTTTAGGTTTGATGTTGTGCTTCATTCTGTCTCTGGCTTGATGTGCGCCGCACTGCCCAAAATGAATCTCACGTATAATGGCTTGAACCTCTAGGAGAGGCATCTCAAGATAATGGACTTGTCCTTCTCGTGGATGAGCCGGTACAGGGAGTCGCCAATCAACTCATATGATGTTGCTCGGCAAAGTAGTTGGACTCTTTGAGCCCCATCCGGAGGGGCCATCCCCTTTTGAATTTAAGGATGGGCTCACGCCAATCTTCTTCTTCTAGAGGAGTGTCCCGGTCAAAGCCTTGGACCTCATAAACTGTGAGACCGGAGTTACTTTTGAGTGAACTAGGCATCAGTATTCTGTGTTTAACTGTGATGTTGACTTCACCCTTAGGCGGTAACTTGATAGCCACGACCAACTTTGCCAGGGCGTCAGCTTAGGCATTGCCACTTCTGGGAACGTGGTCTACTCTGAAGAAATAGAACTTATGGGTTAGCCGAGTGACGACGACATGGTACGGGACCAGCTCCGATTTCTGCACGTCATAGATGCAAAGGACCTGTCGAACTATCACTTGAGAATCTCCATCGACTTTGAGGTATTTGACACCCATGTCGAGAGCCATCTGGAGTCTGATGATCAGGGCTTCGTATTCGGCTTCATTATTGGTCAGAGCCTTCATGAGGGCGTAGGAGTTATACAAGACTCCGCCCTGAGGAGTCAGGAAGACAATTCTGACACCTGCCGTAATGCCTGAGCTGAGGTTCTTTCAGGTAATACCTCAAGAAGCGCCATCAAAGTATAACTCTGAACAAGGTAGGCTGGCTGTGAGGGAGTCTTGTTGCTAGTAATGCAAGACATCTCCGCTCTATTTAGCCAATTGTTGCTGTTGAAGAGTAAGAGACTCCTCATCTGGAAGCTTCGTGTTGAAGGGAGAATCATCTGGTAGCGCTTGACCTGAAAATGAAGGAAAGCTACAGCACTACACCTCACGCAGGAGGGGGATCTTGGGGTGGGGGTTAAATGCTTACATCCAAAAATTACCTCCCGCAGGGAGGGGCCTTCAGCCGGCCAAGCGAGGGGAGGGGATGGAGCTAGAATCTTAAGGTGTAGGGCTCCTCGTCGGTGCTGTCAGCTTCTGGAAGCACAGGACAGTTGGTCGAAGAGTACGCCGCCACAGATGCTCCCGAACTCCAAATGGACCAAGACTAGATCCAAAACACTCCGATCTGGCCCAGGAAGATGCTCGAATTTTATGGATTAACCTTGAGACGATTGCTGGGTGGTGCAGGTCTTGGAACAGGGCCAGATAGTACTAGTGTTGACTACTCCCAGAGCGTTGCTGCTAGAAGATGGAGGCGCCACGGGCAGTCCTGAACACGGATGGAGGCAGGGCTGGTACCGTGACGACCGCGGACAAGTCTTCTTTCAGATTTGACTGACATCAACCTCAGAGGATGTCGGGGTCAATCATACATGCCAGAAGAGTGGAGGTGGGTCCGTTCAGGATTAGAGGAACCAACCTGGCGCAACTTCGGTAGAAAATTCGTAACTTCTGATGCCGGGGTCTGAACTTCATTCCGCTTCTTGGGGATGATAGAGGACTGGTAGGAGTTCCTCTCAGCCAAGTTGTACATCTAGATCTACCAGGGAGTGGTCGTGGTGGAAGCTTTTCTAGTGCTCTGGTTCCCTACCTAAGAGTTCTTGCGCAGTAGGGGGAGAATCGCTCTCGCAGATAGCTCGGAGCTCAGACAAAGACGAAACCACCACTCTTGGAAAGCTCTCTGGATGACCTTTCCAGTGGTATATGGTTTGCCACGAGAAAAGTTGAGGAAGGGTGGAGAAGCTACAGTTTTCGAGAGCCTTACTGTCTGCCTGTGACCTGCTACCGGAGCTGCACCCGTATGATGCCCAATGAAGCAAGAAGGGGGCTGCAATGCAAGAGACTGGTGGCTGATCGTTATATTGATGAAATTGCTATTTTTTCATTGTACTTACGAGAGATTGTCTTTGACTGTCTTAATGCAGCATCATGCATAGACGTCAACAAACATAGGAGCAGCAAGGGCAGGAGGATTCGGGGTGGGCCCACCTGTCCTTAGTTGATGCTAAGAGAAGAAAGGTGAAATGCAATTGCTGTGGTAGGGAGATACATGGCGGAATTACCAGAGGAAAACAACATTTGGCAGGGGTAAGAGGAGAGGTGAGACAATGTGACCACTGTCCCCGAGAGGTGCGAGAAAAGATGCGCTAGTGCCTTCTGGGTAAAAAGGAGAGGATGCAACAAAGGGGTGAGGATGTGACTGAAATTGCTGAGGAGATTTCTGACAGAAGGGTTTGGAGGGATGATGATGAGGAAGGCACTGAGGATTCAGATCCAGAGGTGACTGAAGCAAGGGTGCGTGAAGAAGCCGCTCGAAGGAAAGGAAAGGCACCCATGGGTTCAGGAGGGACCTACTCCAGTATAGCTGCATGACGCCTTGACATTGGTGCTACCCCGCAGACGCAGAGAGCAGGCCCCATGGACAGCTATCTTCTCAGAAGGTCCCATGCTACACAACCTAAAATCAAGTCTGCAATGAGAGGGGTAAAAAAATCAGCAGAAGTTGCAGGGCATGTATTTAAAAGTATCTGTAAATGATTTTTTCATGCAGGTGTCCCTGCACATGTAGTTGAAAGCGAATATTTTCAACCTGTGCTAGATGCCATAGAAGATGCTGGCCCTGGCTTGAAGGTCCCATCACGTTGAGACATAACGGGCGTGGCCTTGAGGGAGAGGTTGACGAGCTCTATAACTGGGTTGAAAGCTTCAAGTATATATGAATGGAGAGAGGATGCACTATTATGTGTGATGGCTGGGCTGGTACCACGAAGAAGTCCATGATTAATTTTTTGGTCTATTACATCGAAGGTACAGTATTTGTAAAATCTGTAGATGCATCAAATTATGAAAAAAATGTCAATTATTTGTTTCATTTGACTGGTAATATTCTGGTATTGGTATTGGCATTGGCATTTGGAGCGTTGGGGAATTTGTCGGCTTGTCCACTGATTGAGTACCCTCTACTCTGCATCTCTTCTCGTAGGTGTTGTGCTCTCGAGGCGTATCTATGGTCCTTGAGGAGCATTCCCTGAGATTGTCATTTGTGTCACTCTTTTGTGTCGTAGGTCTTCCTTGGTGAGTAGTCTGACACATGACTCGTTCCTTGTAGTCAGGTGGTCAGCTGTTGTTATATCCTGATGTGACCCTGCTTGCAGATGTGTTCTACGATTCTATGTACTATTCAGAACTAGGATCCTGTAGGTGCTATCGTGCTATTTTTGTATGGTTTTGTGTCTCTATCGTAGACCATTGTCTTGTCAGTTACCATTGTTGTACTCTCCTTTCCTGGTGAGATTAGCTTGTGACTCAGTCAGACATGTTATCCGGCTAAGGATTGACTCGATTCTGCTCATGGTCCAGTGCTATTGTTTTGTTGTCATTCTTTTCATGAATCTGTCATTGGTGTCCTTTGTGCCAGATATTCCCTGTCGCCTTTGGCACTGGAACAGATGATGTTGTCAGGCTGCCAGCTGAGAGGACTATGTTTCCTTGTGTAAGCTGATGCTTTGCGTGCCTGACGTTTTTGTCATTCTGTTTTCTTGATGTCTGTTGTTCTGGCAGTCATGTCTCTTTTCCTGTAAGACGTAAGTGACGTTGCCTTGTTTCGGAGGAGTCAGACCTGCGTTCGCTAGTGTCGTGCTCACTCCCGAGAGTGTCTTTGTGATAATGATCTGACATTGTTCTTCTGAGCTCTGTCTCTCGTGTTTTGTGTTAGTAGTTGTTGGGTTGTTCTTCCCTATCTTACTCTTGCTTGTCCTTAAATTTTGAGGATGAAGTTTCTTAAAGAAGTGGAGGAATGTAACACTCCGGATCTTTGTCGGAACTTTATTGGGTCTTGGCGAATCTTTATTAGGTTGTTCGGATCCTTTTGGAAGAGTTCTAGATTGCTTTTGAACCTATACATGGACATCCGTTAGAATTTAACCTTATATGTCCTCTCAATCTTTACGGTTTCAGCTATTACCTTGCATTGTCTCGTTCGGCTAGATGGGCAAGCCTCAATGCCATTGGGTAGGTGTCAGGGTCTTGGGTTGCAACGTAGCGTCGAACACTGCTACGTAGACCGTTGATGAATTTCTTCACCTTTCGACGAGTGTCTTTGAATATGTGCGGAGCAAATTGACCCAGAGCGGAGAACTTGGCCTCATAGTCGGCTACCATCATGTTTCCTTGCCCGAGGCTCAAGAATTCTTGCTCCTTAGCATCACGCACATGTTCGGGGAAGTACTTTTCTCGGAAGACAGCTAGGAACTCCTCCCATAATATGTCACCGTCATGGTGGTCCGTGAAGGTGGTCCTCATCTTGGCCTTCCACCACAACTCAGCTTGGTATTGTAATACATAGGCCGCCAGATTCACCTTCGCCTCCTCAGGACATCGTATTATGCAAAATTTCTTCTCCATTTCGCTGAGCCACAACTCAGCCACCTCTGGATGGCTCTCTCCCTTAAAAATAGGAGGTGCCAATCTCAGGAACCGATCAAGCGCTGGCATGTCGTGACGTGGTGCGAGCACGGGCTGTTGTAGCATCTGTTGCTGCATGGCTTGCATCAGCCTTTGGAAGCTCTGCATAAACCCCTCCAGAATAATTCCCGCATTGGGCACCTCATCGCCGCCAACTCTCGGACCATGGCCAGCCCCGTCATTCGCCCCAGTTGGGTCATATACCCCCGATCCCCTCTCATCTGCCTGGGGAAGATCTCTTTGCCTTCTTGGTAGCATAATTCTGAGAAATAAACAATTGTTAAGTGAGAGGATTTTTAGATGGTTTCAAATATACTCTACCCTTTTCCCACTCTAGCCTATCTCTTCTCCTACTACTTGGTCATTTGGAATGGTTATAACCATGGTTTGTCTCTCATGCGCTCTGATACCACTCTGATATGCCCAGCGATCCGAGTCCCAATTCATCTAATTGTCTTAATAAGAGACCCAAAAATCGGATCCACAAACTTTATTGGATCCTGTTTTGAATTCCAAACTTAATAATAACATAATAGGGAGGGGCAAAAGGGTCAAAGACCCTTCATCTTCCCCACCCCCTTCGAAACCCCATTCCCCAGTTGCTAAACCCTAACCGCAGCAGGAACTGTTGCCACCGCCATGTGGAAAGAGGGGGGAGCACGGCCACTGCTGGATCTCTGCCGACCGGAGACGACGTCGGCGGCGTCGTCGGGCGGGGAAGGGCACGCGCTCGCTGTGCCCTTGGGCCTCTACACGCACTCACGGTGCTCCTTCGCGGGTGGCCGCGCAACGCAGCCCCCTTGAGCGGGGTGGCGGCCGCAGCAGTATCCTGCCGCAGGGGGCAACTGGGGCGGAGGCCAGCCAGCGACCGCTGGCCTTCCCACGGGATGAAGACGCCGGAAGCGTCGTCTGGGGCGAGGTGGCTGCCGGGATCCCTCCGAGTCTGAAAACCCCTTTTTTTATTATTATTTATTTAATCTGAATCTCCCACTGGGAAAATAGAGAACCGCCAGCCATGCCGGCGAATGGGCGGCCAGACGCCGCTGTATCGCCCTGTGGATGTCCGATGGGGCGACCACAGACCACCCTTTGAACCCTGCAGTTAGCGTCCCGGGGAAGGGGGGAATCGTGCCTGAAGGCAGCCGCCGAGTGCGTGGGAGCGGGTCACTCGTAGAACGACGAGAGTAGTCTGAGAGATCAGAACCTAGCTTTGATACCACATGTTAGGGATGTGTACCTGAAGCGGAAGTCATCCCACTGTAGAAAGACGTTGAGGAAGACGATCCACGCTCACGAATACCGGGAAGGGAGCAACGGAACCCACGTTCTCCCTCTGGTTTTCTCTCTCTATCTCATGTATTATACGTGTATATGTAACTTAATGGGGAGTTGCACACTTATATAGAGAGGAGGGACCAATCCATATTAGGCTTAACTAGGATCCCACTCATAATAGGAAATTCTAACCAGTCCATGCCTAGAATCGCATCGTAATCGGCCAACTGCAACGCATACAACTTCGCTGGCAACTGCCGGTCGCTGACGATAACAGGAGAATCTTCCAGGCAAAATGGAGTGGACATGAAATCTCCAGAGGGTAACTCAATGAGTAGTTCACAAGGCGACTCGGTTACTGGCTCCTCGAGATGAGTAAGAAAATCCTCGGAAACAAATGAATGAGTGACACCTGAATCGAATAGAATACGAGCTGGATGACAAAAAATCAAAATCATACCTTCTACGAGATTAGACGCAATAGCTTCTGCACGAGTGATGTGAGTAATCCGGCTCCTCGACTTCCAGCTGGAGGCTGCACAAGATTGTTGGGAAGAAGCTGGAACTTGCAAATACGACGGCTGAGGCAGAGGTGGTGCAGGAAGATGAAATGGAGACTGATGCGGCTGGGTAACCTGCGAGAACTACGTCGGAACAGACTTCATCGGATAATCTCGAACAACGTGACCTGACTGATCACAGTGATAGCAAACCACTGGTAAGGAACATGGTACACCGGAATGGCTGCCACCACACCTTGGACATGGTCTCAACTGACTCACGGGAAACTCTCGGCGCTGTTGAAAAGGAGAAACAGCCTGCTGGACAGAATCATAAGACGCCGATTGCTATTGCACAAAACCCGAAGATGCTTGATGGTTAAAACGCTTCTTAGACTTTCTAAACATCCGCCTCGAAGGACCACCAGAAGTAGCCACGACAGACGGAACTCTAAGCGCTGACGGCTAAAAGGACTGCTGGAATGGCACAATTGACGGAGTAACACTGGACTGAGAGAACCCTACAGACCTCGCCAAATCGAGCTCAACCGCGACTACTGCCTGATATGCATCGTCCATGATAGTGACGTGGGTAGCGAGCAACGGCACTCTCAATTCGACTCGCAAACCTCGAAGAAACTGCTCAGTCTTTAAGGCTTCATCAGCAATAATATGCGGCGCATACCGACCCAACTCGATGAATAGATTCACAACTTATTATCATTAGATCAAGATTAGTTTATTTCCTTAAGAGGTTATTTGACCCTTTGATGGAGGGGGTAAAAGTCGACCTATAGTGAATATGGTAGACCTGGACAGGACAATTAGGTAGACCTTGGAAGACTAAGGTAGACCTTGGGAGAATGAGGTAGACCTCAAAGAATAAGGTGGACCTTGGTGGAATAAGGTCTATGCAGACTGGGGGCTGGGGTCTATGCATGCCTGGACTTAAAGTCTATGCATGTTGGATGAAGTATGGGTAGGTTTGGGCTGAGGTTCATGCATGATGAACTTAGGGTCTATGTACATTGGGGTTTGAGGTCTATGCATAGGGGCGATGCCTATGTATGCTTAGGCTTAAGGTCGATGCACATTATGGGGGAAGGTCAACGCAGGTTGGGAAGGTCGACGTAGGGATGTGGCAAAGGTCAATGCAGGCCTGGGGCAAAGGTCGACACATGTGGGTTGGTAAAATGGTTGGGTCGGTGTAGGTTGCGGGCTAAGGTCGATGTAGGTTGCAGGCTGAAGGTCGGTGTAGGGTGTGCATTGATGCTAGCGGGTGAGGGTCTAGGGTCGATCCATGTAGGGAGGTCGATGCATGCTGGGGTGAAGGTCGACGCCGGGCGGGGGCCGAAGGTTTGTGCAGGTTTTGGGGGTCGATGCACATTGCGGGTTGGGGTCCGGGCAGGTCTAAGGAGGTCGATGCACATTACGTGCTGGGGTCTGTGCAGGTTTTGGGGGTCGATGCACACTGTGGGCTGAGGTCTGTGTAGGTCTTGGGAGGTCGACGCACACTTCGGCGGAGGTCGATGCAGGGGGGGCGCGCGAGGTCGATGCAGGCAAGGTCCAAGGCCTAGGGTCGATGCATCCTGCGAGGCTAAGGTCGACATAGGTTTTGGGCGAAGTCGGTGCAACTAGGCAATCTGGTGGCGTTGCCACCGATTAGTGAGTGAAATGGGGGTAATTCGGTGGCATCGCCACCGATTCATGGGGAGCGGTCAGTCGGCTTAGCACGCCGAGGGTAGGTCCTTTGCACTTCCCTCGCGTGTTAACTAAGCCGTAACACACAAGTCCATTCCCACCACATGTGAGATGCTACGACAAGGGTAGACGCCCCCTCATGCCGGGATCGCCCCTCATGTGTCCGTCAGCCACGACCATGCACGTGTCATGACGTCTTGCTCCCTCTCAGTAACGAGGCCACATCGACCGCTCAACTCGAGCCATGATCGACCCTCGCCCAGATATCGGATTGACGTATCCCCTCAGTCACCCAGCCAGTCTTAAGCCCCCGTTCGGCACCGCGGCCATGGTCCACGCCACGGGGGGGATCTTCTGTAAAACACACATGTATTCATATCACGCATCAACCCAGGGACCGACTAGCACGTCGGAATTGTCCCGTGGCATGCATCTATTGTACCCTGGCCTCTACGGCCCATCTGTAAAAAAATATATACATCTCAGTGTTACGCTGCCAATTGGACGTATGCTCCCGCATCCACGTTCGGGCCTCCAGTAATCCTCCAACAACCCTCTGTGTCACCTAGCATGAACCCCCGGCACCCTTCACCCCCAGCCAACATGACCCAGTCTGAGATGAACCTACAACTGCAAAGTTCTCTCGGGTCTTCATCCTGGGCTTTAGGAATACGGACTCCGCTTCGGCATGGAACGAAGGTCTTCGGATTCAATTCGATGTAAATAAACATCAACTGCTTACGGTCGGTGGGGAAAGACGTCCTGTACACGACTCCCCACAATCGCCTGTGCACTCGCACCCACGAAACCGTCCTCCCCTCCACGTGTCGCTCACCCCCTGAGTTCACGTGCCACGCCCTAGCGGCGCATCCCCAGTTAAACGTTAGGTTCCATGGGTGATTGTCGAGAAATCGACTGGCACGCCCACATCCCAGCCACGTTTCCCCCTTTACCCAAAAACTCCCCGTGCCACTCAGTCTCCCCTCGACTCTCTGTAAAAGGCGAGTGCACGGTGCCGCTTTGAGACGGATACGGTCACGAGAGGGGGTGCCTGAGGCCCCTTATCTTCTGGCATCTCCCCCATAGCTATATCCTACCCCTTACTCTGGTCATCGCACACACCGCTCCGCGGGCCCGTCGACACGCACACGCACGTCGGTGAACTCCCGGGGCAGAACAAAAGGATGGCACGCTCGGAGAGGTAGCAGAAAAGCACATGTTCGCACTTCCCAGCGGCTTCCAGTTCGTCTCCCAGTTGTCGAATCGTGTTCGATGACCGCCCGCGATCGTCGCCTCTGCTCATACAGGACATCGCCAACTATGGCGGCCGCTACCTACGGTCCCATCGTCATTGGCACCCATGCACGGGTGGGCTACTTGGCAGTGCCGACCACTTTCGGTAGCTTCACCCCAGTCATCGGATCACCCTACTTCTTGGGTGTGGTCCTCGTGGCGGCTCCACCGCCACTGCCAGTTCCTGTCTCCCCTGCCGCCATTAATGCGCCACACCAACCACCAGTCCTGATAGCTAGGCCGAGTGTCAGGCTTGACTCTCCTGCCACCGGTGCCCGTAGGGGTTCCGAACGAGTCCCAGACTAGGCAGACATCAGTCCTCGGGCCCAGTCTCGACCAGCTCCTGACGCCAACCTCGCGTCCTGGATTTCGGTCCCAAGTCCTGTAATTCGCTCGGGTCCCCAACCCCGAGCCCTAGCCAAGTCGACATCCGGCGTGGGCCTCCACCCCAGGGTGTTTGGCTTCTCAGCACTCAGCTCGGGCAGTCAACCCCGAGCTCCTACTGAGCCAGCTCCCCGCACGGGCCTCCTAGCCCGGGGGCAGGGCTCCCCAGCACCCCGTTCAGGCCTTTCGACTCGAACTCCAGAAGAGCGACCACCTCGCCTGGGTCCCCAATCCCTGGTACGAGGCGTCCTAGCATCTAGACCGGACGTACAGCCTTGGGATTCCCTGCAGATGACATCTAGTACGAGTGGTCCGCGTCATGCCCTGGATCCCTCAGCTCTACCTCGGGAGCATCCCTCCCGCAACCTGACAACGCCGATCCCTAGCGTGGGTCTGCCTTTGGGGGATGCGGCGACCTCGGTACAGACTGAGTGCCCTCTGTCGCACCAGCAGGTCCTGCCAGCTTCCAGTTCAGGCTCAAGGCCTCGGGTCACCGGTATCCCGGTACCCCCTGCAGTGACAACCCCGGGTGCAAGCACATCACTGTGAGCATCTGCAATGCTACTGTCAGCTCGGGCAAAGGCCTACACTCAAGCCTCCCGGCCGTCGGACTTCACTACGGACCTCACATCTTGGGGGCCCGTCCCGGTATTCCCGATGAATGGCCTTGTGCCGCCAGCACCCGTAGGTTGGGTTTTCTCGGCCTACCACCTTGGAGCGGAATCGTCTTCGGCTCCCCAGAAGAAGCATCGTCATAGCGTAAAGGCAAGCGACCCACTGCTGTCACCAGCAACTCCGGCAAGACCATTCTTGTCGGGGACTTATGGATTCGCCTGGATGGGGGCGAACCCATTATATCCCCAGAACGGATCGTCTCGACGATCCTACCACCAACCGCTTTAGCCTCCTATGTCAAACGCGGGAAGACAAGGCAGAACTTAAGCGGGTGAACGCTTCGGCAACGGCCCAAAAGCACCAGCCCTGGTTCGGCATCCAGGCTCCCAAGTCTCGTCGCAGGAGTAAGGATGAGGGAGACCAGCAATCTGACTTGAGAAGGATCTGGGTTACCCCAGAGGAAGCTCAAGTTGTCCGGGAGGTGTGCCTCAGCAATCCCTTTCGGGCATTAAGGCGCCGCGCCAAGCAAGGCGCAACTGAACCTACAGCCGCGTCATCTGACAGCATCCAGTCCCTCATCGCCTCTTGTACAGATAGGCGAAAACAGAGACGATTCCATTCCGAGCCCAACAAATATTCAGCCCTGAGTCCTCCTCAGGCAGATGCCACGATGGAGACTCCTCTGCAACGTACCTCGATCTTCGATAGACTGGGGACGCCTATCTGCCCTAAGAGGCATTCCCAGAAAAGGTGGATGGTCCAGCTCCTCAACAACGCCGTCAGGGTGTTCGCGTGTTATACCACTGGACACCAACCTGAGGTTCAGACCGATGATCTGAACCAACCCATATCTCACCTTAGGAGGCCTCGTCATCTGCCTCCGGTCTTGACCCCGAGTCTCGCGACTCAAGGACCGTTGAGTTAGTAGGTCTAGTGGGCTGTCCAGAGTCAGGTGGCCTTGAGTCACCTGTTACTTCGTGCTACTCGTGATACGTACGCGCGTGATTTTCTGTGTCCACATTCTGTGACCCATCCACTAGTCGTAGCTTCCACGACACGCGTGTGTCGGCCCACCGGGAGCACTAGTGTAGCGTACCCGAGTGAGACGGTGGGTAAGCTGGTTACCGTAGGGCTCCCCGCGTACCGCCGAGTCTGGGCTGGGGGGGAATTATCAGCTAGAGGACAGACCTAGGGCGTATGGTCTGAGTGTACACACGAGACTGAGGGCATAGACCCACGCTGACGAGCGCGACTTCAGCTAGTCCTTATTTGTGGTACTTTGGTTACTATGTATGTGTGTTTGGGTCTCGCGCCTGGGGCACTGTAGCTAGACACACTTGTGACGCAGTGTAAGACGTCAGTGGATGCATCCGGTCATTCTTCTAGTGGAAGGTGCTCTTGTCACGTGACGTGTCATCTTGACTTAGTTTTCGTTTCTCATTTGTGAGACAAGGTTTCAGGTGTTGCTTTCAGGAGCGTTCCTGTAGCCGAGGTTTAGGGTTCCGGTGAGCGTCACCGAGGACTTTCCGTAGACGGCGTGGAGTTCACGACAGCGAGGTCGTGACTGTGTTTTCAGACCGAGTGGTTTCGACTCAGGCCCTGCGGTGAGGACAGGCCTCTGCGACCAAGGCGTCGTGTCGTTTCCTAGTAGCGTGGCTAGGACGGTTCGCGTCCGGTAGTCTCTCGATCGTGGAATCGAGATGTTGGGTGTGTGACTTGGTTGTCCCCGACGGGAGACCAGGTCGTGTTTTTTGTTGCCAGTAGGAGTAGCTGTAGAGCTGAGATTTTATCGGCCACCGTAGTTACTTTCCTGCTTTCGTAGCTAGCGTAGCTTTCCTTTCCGCCGTTGTTTTCTCAGTTGGGGTTCCGCGGGATCCCTACTGAGCCAGTGATAGGAGTGGGCCAAGCCCATATAATTGGGCCCATTAACCAATCTAACCAACATAATGACAATTAACTTAGGTAGATGACTCATTAACCTAGGGACTTGACTCAAATAAAATGAAAATTACATGACAAGGCTCACATAAGAGAAAAAAATACATCATATGACTCGAAATAAAGAGGCGAATCAAGACCATATGCCATCGATGATCATCGGGGCCTGGAAAAGATGAAGTGGCAAGAGATGTCCCCATCATACTCCCGGGGTGTGGACAACTCGACTCTGTTGGGTAAGAGTCCTCTCTGCTCTGGGAGTGTTGTAGTAGGGCCTCCCACGAGCATGTCGATGGAGGCCGGCCCTTCCACCTACCATGGTAGCTCTCACACACCTTTATCTTGGTGGTAGCGACCTGTTCATCCACTATCCGCTCAACCTGCTCGTGCTGGTCTCTCTTGGTTGGTGGCTTTCTCTCAAGGGTGGGTGCTCTCTCAAAGGAGGGAATGGGCTCAACATCCTCACTGGGTACAACTGTGGGGCCCCTATATGGCACCAGGTCAGACACATTAAATGTGGGACTTACTCCGTAATCCTCAGGGAGGTCTAATTCATAAGCATTCGTGCCAATGTGCCTCAAAACCTAGAAGGGACTAGCCCCACGAGGCCTCAGTTTTGAGATGACTCTCGGGCTGAGCCTCTCAATCCTCATCATCACAAAATCACCCACACGGAACTCTTGGTGGAGTCGACCTATCCTTTGTAGCTCTCATTATTTTTACTGATGTGCTTACGAAGGTTTTCATGCAATTTTGTGAATGCTAACCTTCTAGGGGTGATGGGTGGACCTGGGCAACCAAAAGTAGACCGAGCATGTCTAGATTCCCTATCAAGGATTTTGAAAATTGGGGGGCCAGGGCATCCAAATGCTGCCATGTAGACTTTGGTGGACCTAGGTGGACCGGGGCTTCCATAGGTGAACCTATCATACAAAGTGGTGATAAATACTGGGGGACCCAGGCACCCGTAGATGCTTTGTATTATTCATTGGGGAAGCGGCATCGGCGCGGTGTGCGGGGAACCCACACTTCCCCGCTCGCCCTCGTCTTCGACCGGAGTTGGTTTCTACAAACCAACTAGGTGAGCTCTAACCCTTGCTCCATATCTTGTGCTTGTTCATTTAATATTTACAAAATTACTCTGTTAAGCGAGTGAGGGAGCGCCCGACCCCGGAGTATTCCACTTCTGAGCAGTCATCGTGGGTTGTGAGAGAGAGGGACCTAGTGCCCCAATCGGCACCCCGCCAGCCGCTGAATCGTGGGCTTCGTACCCTTGGGAGGGACACCTTAGCCCTGCTGGCACTCTACCAGCTAGGGACCTGATCCATCACCTCTACTCAACATCACTGAGTCACCCGGGATCGCGTGTGTGCGATGGTGGATTCAGCCACTACCGAGGACTTGCTTGATGTGTGTGTGCTTGCTAGTTAGGTCCGAGGGCATATTGTTTACTTGCTGTCCACCCCTATTGTCGTGTCACATCAGACACCGTAACTGATCTCGAATTTCATGCCAACTTCACCCTCTCAGGGGAGCACGACGAAACCACATGACAAGATCCCACCTCGGTACGTATGTCACTCGACACAACACGCCGGGAAATCCTCCCCTACCGGACACAGACCAAGGATCACCACATCCAATGCCAACGTCTCATCAGAGACCTCCGCACAGGGGCATCATCCTTCATCCTGTCACATCAAATCTTTCGTCTCAAAATGATCTAAAAGGATGCCTGCCAATCCCAAATCCACCCTTACCACAGAGCCTCGGGACATAACCTCTCACAATCCACAGCACACTACTCCAAAATCGATAAGTGTCGCCTACTACCACAGCAAGCAGGTCAAAAAATGTCACGACCAATGCACGCGGGTCCCTAGACAATACACTTCTCACCATGGTCGATCACTCAGCCAACCTCACCAGCCACTCACGGCAACCAACTGGGACCCACAATCTTGTCAGAGATTACTTCTCTAAAAACACGATACACACCCCTCCCAACCTCCACACCCTCCTCTGGTCGGACCACACACCCCCTCTCCAACCTAAGGTCATCCACCCCTTTCCCTCACTCCTACTCTCACATTCTACCACTCTGCCCTGCACTAGATCACAGACTATAGTAGAAGCCCAACTTGCAGAGCCTGCCCCGGGGTCATCCGGTGACTTCTGGAGGTGTTCCATACATCGACAGAAAGCTCTCCTAGTTAGCTTCGACGATGAGGTGATTCCGCCTTCATCCGAGTTCGGGGCTGTCCTGGAGATCCATTCTCGTCAGATCGCGCATCTGGCATCCAAGGGAAGACCAGAGCCCTGGTGCAGAAGCTGCTACGTCCACACCCCAACTCCACTTGGTGCACCGTTTGGCTGGGATGTTCCCCTACAAGTCCTCTGTCCAACCCAGCTGGCGGAGCCTCATTTGGAGTCCGGAACTGGCCGTTCCAAATTTTCTCCCCTAAGTGCGCAGGTCAGTTCACTCAGAACCAGCACAGACACCTCTCCACTCTTCATCCTCTACCATCCACTCCCGACCTCCCCTGGCATCCTTCCTGGTTGGAGATCGAAGAGGACCCAACCACGGACACGTCCATTGTGGTCCCGCACCATTTTGACCTCGGGAGTGCTCGTTACGGCGTCGACTTCCTGCTGTTGTGACTTCTAAGTAGTCCTAGTCCGAGCAGAGCAGCCCGGTTCCAGAGTCAGCCATGACCAGTGATGATACCGGACGCATCCCTGAAAATTTTGGAGCCTTCCTGGACCAGTCAGCAAAAGATTGGTGCTAGTTTCGGTGACATCCAAGTTCGTTACAGTCCGTGGCAGCACCAATAGTGACCCACTATCGGGCAGTTCCAGGCCTGGACAGAGCTGGGCAGTGCCCTCTGGCGTGAGCTTAACTAACCTCCCCTCCCGCCTGGCCGGCTTAGTGCCCCTCCCTGTGTGGAGGTAGTATTTTGTTGTAATCTCAAGTTCCCCTCCCCTAGTCCAACCCCCCTGTGCGGGGAATAATTTTTTTGGGGGTATTACATGGGCAGTTCGACCGTGGCCCCACCCTCATCTTCGGCGATGATTGTGTGGGACTCCTCTCCGGAAGCTGAAGCATCGAGTAGCTCGGTTCTGGACCTCCCGTCCTCTTTAGTTGTGGTCAATACTAAAATTTGGGTAGCGGTGGATAGCAATGTCGAGTTCAGCCTCCCTGCTATGCCCCTGGTGGGCCTCATCACTTCAGACTTCCCGGTGAGGCAGAACCTGGCTATATTGTGGTCTATGGTATTCGTCGACCCAAAACTCACCTACCGAGGCTTGAAGGCTATAGCAGAAAAGTTGATAGAGGCACTGCAAATGATGGGCTGTCCCTTGGATGAGTGGTCGCGACGAGTAACATTGCTACTGAAGTATGTGAACCATCGAGAATTCCTGGAGACTCAAATCCCTAATCATTTTGCTGCCATCCCCCTACAAAGGAAGGAATATCAGCAAGCCTTGGGGCCCCGGGAGGATGATAGGGAGCAACGCCAGAAAGCCCTGGAAGAATATGGTGACCGTGCCATGGCCTTGATGAGTAGAATAGAGTGGCTTAACGCCTGGCTCGCTTTGGCCCATCCTAAACTCCAAGATGTTAAGGCAGCCAAAGCCGAAGAAGCCGAACATTTGGCCAAGGCGGAGGGGAAGGTGGCGTCTCTGAGGGTAGAGCTAGAGCATCTCCAGGAGGAGGAGGACCGCTTGACGGAAAGGATGAACTTTCCTTGTGTCGGGATCCTGCCTCTTGACGAGATCTTCTGAGGGGTGAGTTGATAGCCAGGCTAACTTCATGTATCTCCCCCCTTTTTTGAGACTGTAATACAGGGGTATGCGAAGTATATGTAGCTTGGACTTTATAAGAAATATAATGTCACGGTTTTGCATATGTCCTTTGCACACATTCACTTCTAGGCATCTCTTCCTTTTCTTTCCCCTATCCTTTTTTGCTCTTTTCTTTGTGATGCTTCAGAGCATGATAGCGGGGAATGGGTCTCATTAGCTGGTAACTCAGCGTGGGATTGAGGCAAACCTCGACAAGGTATAGGCCATCCTAGACATGCGGCCACCCACCTACGTCAAGGACGTCCAACGCCTTACTGGACGCATCGCTGCACTCAACCGTTTCCTATCTCGATCGGTCGAACGATGCCAGCCCTTCTTCAAGCTGTTGAGGGGACCCAAAATGACATCTGCCACGTTCACCTAGGATGAGGAATGTCAGAAGGCCTTTGAAGATCTTAAGGAATTTCTGGCCTCACCTCCAGTATTATCAAAGCTGATCCCGGGTGAAGCATTGCAATTATATCTCTTAGTGACTCCCTCCACCGTAAGTTTGATCTTAGTCCAAAATGACACAGGAGTCGAGAGGCCGGTCTACTACACCAGCAAGGTGCTCAACGAGGCTGAAAGAAGGTACCCTGCAACTGAGAAACTCTTGCTAGCATTGGTTACCTCGGCCAAGCGCCTCCGACCTTACTTCCAAGGTCACTCTATCGTCGTGTTGATCGACAAACCCTTGAAGAAGATCCTCTCTCATCCTGAAGCCTCGAGGTGCCTCGTCAAATGGGCCATCATGCTCGGGGCCTACGACAACTCCTATCACCCCCGTGCAGCCATCAAGGGACAGGCCCTGACGGACTTCATCGCAGAGAGCACCGTCCCGATCGAGGAAGAGTCACCGTCCATCCGAGGACCCATCTGGGACTTGCTCATAGACGGATCATCCAACTCGGCTGGAAGCAGTGCTGGTGTCCTCCTCAAGTCACTCGAAGGAGAGGAACTACAATACGTCTTGAAGTTTAACTTCCAGGCATCCAATAATGCCTCCGAGTACAAAGCCCTCATTTCAGGGGCCAGGATGGCACGACGACTAGGGGCCGAGCGAGTCAGGATTCACACTGACTCCCAGCTGGTCGCCAGCCAGGTCAATAGTGACTAAGAAGCTCGGGAAGCACCTATGGTTAAGTACCTTCAAACGGTCCGAGGGTTAGCCCATCTATTCAAGAGTTTCGAGGTATACCTATGTTTCTAGAATCATAGGTATAACCAATTATATGCATGTGTATATATATTTTTAACTTACGCTTTCAAAGCATAGGTATAGGTTGATATCTACCTACGCTTTTTACTAGACTATTCCTATGCTTTTAAAGCGTAAGGATAGGTCAAACTATACCTATGTTTCATTGAAACGTAGGTTTAACCTATAGTCACACGAGCAAGCACCACGCTTTGAAAGCGTGGCAAGCAAACGTGGCTAAAGACTTTACCTACATTTTTTAGACCTATACCTATGTTTTTAAAATGTAGGTAAAGGCCCATTTTCTTATAGTAAATCGACTAGCACGCCCGCACCCCGGTCTGGTCACCATAGGCCCCTGGAAACTTCTTGTGCCATTCGACCCCTCTCGACCTTCCGTAAAAGGCGAGTGCCAGATACCATCGTGAGATGTATATGGGTAGGAAGGAGGATACCCGAGATATATCAAACTCCCATGTTTTCCTTTCCCGCTTTATTCCTTCCCTCATCCCGGCCACCCATCCTCGATGCCGCGACAAAAAGGATGGCACGCCCGGTGGGACGTCTCCTGCCTTTCTTCTTTCTGCTGAAGAGAAGTCTATGCCAGCTCTGAATCTGTGGTGCCCTTTTTCCTGCCCTTGCAGGAGAGGTAGAGGGGGGCACACGCGCGCATTTCCCTGCAGTTGCCAGTACCTGTTCTGATAGCCGGACCGCACCCGGCTACCATCTTCGACTGTCACCTCTCTAACATCCAGCACTCCAACGACCATGCCAACTATCACCTATGGTCCTATTGTCATTGCCACCCACGCATAGGTGGGCTACTTGGCAACACTGATCACTTTCAGTAGCTTTGCCTCTGTCGTCGGATCACCCTACTTCTTGGGTGTGGTCCCCGTGTGGTGAGGACACCCGAGCTAGAGATCAGCGTGATGTGGCAGAGCGATGTTACAGGACACGCAGCACTATTCGGGACTTGCAGACTTTGCTATGGCTGGGAGATGGCATGGAGAAAATTTTCTATAAATATCAACCTTTTTCCTTTTTTCTTTTCATTTCTTCTTCTCCTTCCTCTCTCCTCTTCCACCGTGACCACGCCCCCTCTCCCGCTCTCTCTCGTTTGATCACCCGGTGAGCTCCCTCCGACTGCAGACGGTGCGAGGCGACGACGTGGCGACAATGGCGACGGCGAGGCGGTCGTGGCGGCGTGAAAAGCGTGAGATTTCGTGGAGGAACGAGGTTTCTAAAAAGCTTCAATCGCGATTTCGGCGTCGATTCAACGGAGTATTCGCTCCATTGAGGTAGGGTGACGCTCCCTAGCTCCATGCATTTTATTTTCGTGGTTTATAGGCCGTCGTGAGGCCGAGAGGGGTGTTTTTGAGTGGGTTAGGGGAATTTCATGATTTGGGGAGTGATCGCCCGATCTAGCGTTTCGTCGCGTTTTTGGCTGATCTGAGGCCATAGATGCATGCCTAGGACCTTCGGGGAGCGTCCCCCTTAATTTCCCCCTCTCCGGTGGAGGTACAGCGGCGTGGATGTGATTTTTGGTTGAGTTTGCCATTTTCGCCGTCGGACCATCATAGCGGTCCTTCCAGTGACCGTTATGAGCATGGCGCACCCGGTGGGGTGTGCTATGCTTCGTGGGTTTTCGTATTCGAGCCGTGTGGGCATAGCGGTCTTACGATAGACTGCCATGCCCATCATGACGCCCATGGGTAGGCGCATCATGCTTTGTGACCGTTGCTTTGTGACCGTTGGGGCCCTAGTCGTATAACGGCCCTCAGGAGAACCGTTATGTAACCATGGCGCCCCTGGGGAGGCGCGTTATTCTTAACGACCTCACCCACCTCTTAACACACCTGAGAGGGTCCGTTGAGGGTCCATAACGCACCATGAGGAGCGCATTATGGTCTGTTTCACGGTGAGACATAACGCACCCTGAGTGGTCCGGTATGTGCATAACGCCCCTTGAGGAGAGCGTTATGCTGTTTCCTGCGATTTGGGGCATAACGCACCGCTGTCGGTCCGGTAGACGGCGGGAGAGAGGAGGGGCCTACTAGTCTGGCTTGAAAGAGGGTCCGACAGTTGGCGGTCAGCTAGTAAGAGGATCCGACATGCCCGAGCATGTCGCCTTCATACTACTGGATGGCCGACAGTACCTTTAGAGGGAGATAGAAGTGCCGGAGGATGGATGGGGGCATCCGGCAAAGTCCCCTTGTCCCATTCTCTCCCTTCCTCCTCCGCTGCTCCTTTCGCCCTTCGTCACATCACCTCTAGGGGTAGCTCTTCAAGTTTCCTCCTCAGTGGTCTTCTTGCTAGAACTCCTTCACACCATGTTGGCTCTTCATTCGTTTCCCACAGACGGCGCCAGATGAAGAGGGGTTATCTCACATGGTGCCTGAGCTGAGGATGATGACCACGGATGTTAGAATTGCAAAGAGGGAAACAAGTCTGAGGTGCCCAGGGATGAATCCCTAGGGTAAACCCTCCGATGCTCAAGTCAGCGACTGTAGTAGAGCTTTGGTGTAAGGGAGAAAGGGAAGGAGATGTGGGCGTGAGATTCCTCTCCACCAAGTGGTGAAGTGGCTCTAGCTCAGGGTTGATATCGCTTAATAACGCTTACCTTTAGCAGGAGGGTTTCCTAGGTTTATATAGCGACCTATGAATGTAGGAGCCCGGTGAGGCGAGGAGTTTCAGGGGAGGTTACGTCTCCTTCGTGGGCTCATTAAGGCCCGAGGGCTCTTAATCGCCATTATCCTCACGATCTCCCAGCTCTTAAAGGACACACAATGGTCACATGGATAAGCTTCCATCAGTCGGTCCGAGCATGTAGCACTGGCTTTAGGGGGAACCCCGAGCGATAGGCACAAGGCTCGGGCGGGATGCATAGGGCCTCAAAGGGGCCCTCCCCATCGACCTGACGCTCGAACTTCCGAACCCGAAGGTCACCTAGGAAGTGCTTAATCCGAGTGAGTTATTGGGCTTAGTG
Source organism: Amorphophallus titanum (assembly GCA_024336825.1). Taxonomy (NCBI): domain Eukaryota; kingdom Viridiplantae; phylum Streptophyta; class Magnoliopsida; order Alismatales; family Araceae; genus Amorphophallus; species Amorphophallus titanum. The sequence continues at coordinate 1,641,331 of JANBPO010008917.1, forward strand.
GGCCCTTGGAGGGCTGTCACTTGTGGGAGCTGGGCCTCGTTTGGTCCGTTGGGACTATAATATTAAAATAATAGGTCGACCCACGGCTCGGCCGACCCGATCCCAGTCTGAGTTAGATCGGGTAGTGCGAGTCACTACGGGTCAAGATGAGACGACAAACCCTGACTCCACAGTCACATGCCCTTCATTGTTTCTTTTGCTACGGTGCCCACCAATATAATAATCAAGGTATTGAAATAACGGGAGAGGGAGGAAGAACCGGAGCTAGCGACTGGGATTCGCGGCGAGGGTGGCGTGGCCACAGTCAGGGTAGCGGCAGCGGAGCTGCCTGGCAGGGTTCGCCGCGAAGGGCGCACACAGCAGCGACGGTGCACGGCCGGCGTTGGGGCAGCGCCAGTCGTGCGCGGCAGGGGTTCCCTGCGGACGACGACGGTGGCGTTCGCTGCGGCGACGGGCGGCCGCGGTGCGCAGGCCGGTGGTCTGCAGTGGCGATGCTCGGCCGCCAGAGCAGCGAGGGAGGCGGCCGGCGGCGTTGGCAGCGGCGCTGGCTGGGGGGTCGTCCGGGACGGCGGCTGCAGCGCCCTGGTGGCTGGCGGTCGCTGTCTGGCTGGTGGCAGCGCCGGAGCGATGCAGGGGGGGGTGAGGCAGGGGGCTGCTCGCGGACGGCGGCGGCACCGGGAGGTGGAGCCGGCTGGGCGGCCAACCGGTGGGAGGCGGCCAGTCAGCGGCTGCAGAGGCACGCCGGCGCGGTGCAGGCATTGCGCGGCAGAGGCTCGCTCGCGGACGGGCTTGTCTCCGCGGGGTGCTAACCGCGACGGAAGGGAGCAGGGTTGAAGAAGATGAACAGTGCGGGTGGAACTTAGGGAAGTGAAAAATAAATAAATAAATTGTGTGTGGGGGTGAGAAGAACAAGGGTGATTGCGGTGGAGAAGCAAACTCGAGGGGATCAAACAAAAATAAGAATGAAAGTGAGGGTTTGGCCTCCGTCAGAATAAAATTAGAGGGGTTTCAACTTCCGCCAGAATAAGATAAGGGTTTTGGCATCTCACCAGAAGAAGACAACACACGTACTACTCTGAATGACATGATTGATTGATAACGACTCGTCGCGCATTTTCCGGGTATCTTCCGCGCTCGGGGCGTGACAGCTTGGCTGGCCCAATTGCTTGGCTAGGACTGGGAGACTAGGAGCACTGGCTAGCTAGGCCTCCCGTAGAAGAAGACCTATTTCATTGGTTGTAGCTGGGGTGTGCACCTTAGGCTGGATGGTGTGCGAACTCATGTTCTGGTGCATAGTATAGCTTCATATGTTTGCCATTGAGAGGTGGGATGGGCTTGTGACCCTTGTGGTCAACGACCATATATGCCCCACCCTCATAGACATTGTGGACAATGTATGGGCCTCGCCAATTTGGCTGTAGTTTTTCACTGGAGTGCCTCGTCAGGACTTCTTTTTTCTTGATCATGACGAGGTTGCCTTGCTTGAAGGCTCGCTGCTTGATGAGCTTGTCATAGGCTCACACCATGTGGGCCTAGTATACTTATAGGTGTTTTTAGGCTTCGAGCCGTTTGCCTTCTAGATCAGCGAGCTCTTCTAGTCTTCTCTGGTATTCATCTTTATCGGGGCTAGCCAGGCCGGTGTGTACCACCACGTGGTACGAGGCTAACTAGACTTCGATGGGGATGATGGCTTCCGCTTTGTAGACAAGGGAGAACGGTGAACATTCTGTAGGGGTTTTGTAGATCGTTCGGTAGGCCCATAGTGCCTCGAAGACCTTCTCACCCCAGTCACATTTTTGGTGGTTGACAATCTTAGCCAAGTTGTAGAGGGTCTTGTTGAAAGCTTCGGCCAAGCCGTTGGCCTACGGGTTGTAGACCGAAGAGGTTCTCCAGTTGATGTGGAACTTGGCCGCTACTTGATATATGGCCTTGTTCTTGAATGGCATCCCATTGTCGGACACTATGCGGCTAGGAGTATCGAGTCGGTAGATGATGTTTTGTAGGACAAATCTGGCTACTACTTCGCCGATGACTTCCCATAGGGGAAGGACTTCCACCCAGCGAAAGAAGTTGTTGGTGGTGGCCAAGATGTACTTATGGCCCTTGGAAGATGGTGAGAAAGGTCCTGCGATGCCCATGCCCCACTTGGCAAATGGCCAGGTGGGGGGCGTAGGACGTAGTGGGTTAGGAGGTATTCTAGGTACTGGGCCAAAGACTTGGCATTGATGGCATGTACGGGTGTACTGGACGTAGTCTACATACATGGTAGACCAGTAGAAACGTTTGAGCTTGATATTATGCTTCATCTGATCTCCAGCCTAGTGCTCACCGCATAATCCGGAATGGACTTCGTGCATGATAGCTCAAGTCTCAACTGAGGAGATGCACCTCAGGAGAATCGACTTGTCCTTCCCGTGGACGAGTCAGTACAGGGAGTCACCGATCAACTCATACAATGTTGCTTAGTGGAGTAGTTGGACCCTTCGAGATCGGTTAGGAGGGAGCCACCCTTTCTTGAATTTCATGATGGGCTCGTGCCAATCTTCATCTTCTGGCTGAGTGTTCTGGTCAGGGTGATGGACCTCGTAGATGGTGAGACCAGAGTTGCCTTCTAGTGAGCCCAGCATCAATCTTCTGTGTTTGACTGTGATGTCGACCTCGCCCTCAAGAGGGAGCTTAATGGCCGTAGCCAGTTTTGCCAGGGCATTTGCCTAGGCATTGTTGCTTCTAAGAACATGAACTATTTCAAAGAAATAGAACTTCTAGGTTAGTCTGGTGATGGCGATGTGGTATGGAATCAACTCCTATTTCCGCACGTCGTAGATGGCGAGGACTTACCGGACTATTAGCTGAGAGTCCCCGTAAGCTTTGAGGCATTTGATGCCCATGTCGAGAGCCATCTGGAGCTTAATGATTAGAGCTTCATACTCAGCTTCATTGTTGGTTAGGGACTTCATGAGGGTGCAAGAGTTGTACAAAACTCCGCCCTGAGGAGTCAGGAAGATGATGCCGGCACCTGTCATTACATCTGAGCTTTGATTGCTCCGAGTGGTCCCTCGGGAAGCGCCATCGAAGTACAGCTCCCAATAAGGTAGATTGGTTGTGAGGGCATCTTGCTGCTAGTAATGCAAGACATCTCCGCTCTGTACGACCGGTTGTTATGGTTGGAGAACAAGGGACTCCTCGTCCAAGAGCTCCATGTTGAGAGATGAATCATCCAGTACTGGATGGGTTGCCAAGAATTCAATCATGCCCTATCCCTTGATTGCTTTTCTAGGGATGTAGGTAATATCATACTCTATCAACAGAAGAGCCCAATTCCCTAGTCGACCTGAGAGGACGGGTTGCCTGAGGAGAAACTTAAGGGGGTCGTGCTTAGATATGAGCTCAACCTGGTGGGACAAGAGGTAGTGCCGCAACTTCTTGACGGTGAATGCCAGTGCCAAGCAGACTTCTCCATGGGGGAGTAGTGGTACTCGGCACCGATCAGTTTGTGACTGAGGTAGTAGAGCGACTGCTCCTTGCCTTCCTCATTAATTTGCGTTAACAAAGCCCCTAACGAGGCATCCATAGTGACAATGCAGAGTATAAGGGTCTTACCCTTGACTGGTGCCCCCAGAACTGGAGGAGTGAGAACGTACTCCTTGATTTACTTGAAAGCCTCCGGGCATTCCGAGTCTGATATGAATGGGGTGTCTTTCTTCATCAGCTTACTGAAAGGCGCACATCGACCAAAGAGGTTGGAGATAAATCTCCGAATGTAGGTCAGCCTACCGTGGAAGGACCTGCGCTCAGTGAGGTTGCTAGGTGGTGGAAGCTCTCGGATTGCCTTGATTTTGTTGGGGTCCACTTCGATTCCTCAGTATCGGACGATGAAACCAAGAAACTTGCCACTAGATATGCTGAAGGCACATTTCATAGGGTTCATTTTGAGACCATATTGCCGGAGACGCTTGAAGACCTGGCGTAAATCGTGTAGGTGGTCCTCCCGCCTTGTAGTCTTGACGACGAGGTCGTCGACATAACTTTCTATGGTATTGTGTAGTATTTCATCGAAGATTTTGGTCATGGCCCTCTGGTATGTGGCACTGGCATTTTTCAAACTGAAGGGCATGCATTTGTAGTTGAAGATCTCTTTGGGAGACCTGAAGGCTGTGTGATGCTTGTCCTTGAGGGACATCTAGATTTGGTTGTAATCGGACGACCCGTCCATAAAAGACAAGGCTTCATTCATCGGCCTTCATCTTCTCGGCCATTAAATTAGTAAATGAATATTTCGGGCCCACCCGATCTTGGAACCTCTGAATGAACTTTTCTTTAACAACTTTAAAGCTCTCCGCCTCCTCCAGTGGCAGAGTATAAAATCATTCCAACGTAACCCCGTCCAACGAGCGGTGAAAGAGATACGCCATGAGGTGATCATCATGTTGGGATTGCACCATCTCGTACAAGAACTCCCTTATGTAAATAAAGGGGGTAGCCATTCCCATCGTACTTCTGGTATGTAGGGACCTCAGACTGGGGTGGGAAATGGATATCATGAAATTAGGAACAGGGACATCAGCAAGGGATTGTGGGCTGACCCGTTTGTGGAGGAGGTCAATCTGTTGCTACATGGCAGCCCACTTATCAAGGAGCTCTCGTTCCCGGGAAGGAGGAGGCAGAACTGGAAGGGTGGATCCGACATATGGGGCTGATGGATAGGCCAACAGAGGGGGAACCCATAAGAAGGATAATGGGCTAAGGATTGGCCCATGTCCACATGGGCTAACTGGGCAACCTCTGGTTGAAGACGAGAGAAATTGGCTGGGGCTACAAGAGCCTGTGGCAGTGGTAGAGAGGTGATTCCCTAGGGATCTGAATAAGAAGACGAGGGGATCTGGGTCTTCCCCTTATTATAAATGTGGTGGGCCGAGCTAGAATCTTGGCCCACTTCCACATTAAGAAATCGGAGGGTCCGGGGATGGATGGGAGTGAGATTGATGGGCGCAACAGAAGTAGCCCCTAATCCAGCACTAGGAGATGAAGAAGTGGCAGTAGTAGACACGCCGTTGGGAGAAACAGAAGACGGGGCATCCTGCCCCTGCAACGCTTGATGAAGAATGTCGAGCTGAGTTGGATCTAACTGGGCCATCATATGGGGCACTTGATAGGCCAAGTTATGAGTGGAGGAGTCAAAAGGGGACGGTTGAGTACCCTCAGCAATAATAGATGGGAGAGGAGGGGCGGACCCCTCTCTCCCTTACCTCTCCACCCAGGTCTTTCCTTAACCACCCGGTCAACCCCTATTCTCAGGAAATCTCATATTCTGCCCTATCAGTCTCCCATTAGTGGATCAGTAGTTTGTAAAATCTATCACAGCCAGCACAGAAGATTTAGAATTATTTCTCCCACCTGGGGTCGAAGTATTTTGAAGGAGCTTTCCAATGCCGCTGATCGCGTCGATCCGACATCGGCACTGATCGCAGCAACATTTCTCGCCGGGTAGCGCACTGCCAAATAGCAGCTCTAGTTCATGGATGACACCCGGCGATCATCCCTAGAGCGACTGCCTCACCTCCCGTGAAGCTGAGCAGCACGCCTCCACCCCCGGGACCGCCCAACCAGGAACCATCGACGCTGCAGCAACCTCCCGGCTTCCCTGGACCGCCAGCCAGGACGTGGGCCCCACGAGCGCGCATGCTTACCTTATTAAAGCGGCTCTGAGTGCTGCTCGTCAACCCGACCACGTCACTCTTGGATCCCATGTGCAGCCCTTTACCACCCTGCGTGGAGTGGGCAGAAATCAACACTTCTGTAATAATTGTTATTTGATGTACCGGGAGTACGGGTTCGACCGGGATTGTCTTCCCCACGCCCGGCGCGTGGAGGTACACCCACACCCTTCTTTAGTTAGTTAATTGCTTATCTAGTATAGTTCTTGATGTCACTGCTAGTGAGTGTGATAGGATGCCTAGCTTGCTCAAATTAATCACCGCTGTGAGTTGTGAGTGTGAAACCCATCCCGTGACTTGTTCCGAGCACGAGGGTGAGCCAACCACCCAAGATTCAACGCCGGTTTCTCAACCGTGCAGATCGACTCGTTTCCCCTCGCCGGGGACGATCGTGAGTGAGTGCTTCTTATTTTGGGGCATCTTTGTCCCTTCAGGAACCACGTTAGGTGATGACTTGGTCGTATAGTTGCTGGTCGCGTTGTCTAGTGAGTCGCGTCATTTCGTCTAGGTCATAGGATCGTGTCCACATATCGAGTCTCATAGTCAGCCGTGTTATGTGGAACGGTTCTATGTGAACCGCTTTGTTTGATTGGACGGTCCCTGTGGAACCATTTTGTGTCATCTTCCCCAACGGCGTATCCTGCCACCGTGGGTGGCCCAATGGCCACCATTTTAGCCCCTGAGGACCGTATTCCCCTCCCCAGTCACCTAAACTAACATGCATGGTCTAAAAAAGAAGTTTAGGACTAGGGTTTTGGCCACCTACCTCCGAGTCCCGGGCGGCCTTCGCCGTCGCCTCCGTGGCCAGTGGCGCTTCCTCCACGGCCTCTGCAGCTCTGGCTAGTCCTTCCTCGGCCACGGGCGTCGCGAGCTCCTCCTCCACAGGCCTCTCCTCCGTCGGGGTTCCTTCCTCTGCGGTGGGCTCCACCGCCAGTCACGGTGATGACATCCCCTCCTTGGCCATCGAATGTCTGCCTCTCCTTGGTGCGCGACGCTTCAAGGGCATGAAGATCGTGGATGGATGGATCGAGAATGGAGAATGAGGGATGGCTTTGGCTCTCTCTCTGGTTTTGGTGCTCGGTTGGGTTTTCCCTCCTCCGTTGGTTGGGGTGAGGAGGAGGGAGACGAGCAATTTTTTTATTTTGAAAAGCACAAGTATAGGACGGTCTGTCGCTAGACCATCTTATCAGTAAAGCGGTCTATATTAAACCGTTTGAATCCTAATGGTTACTTCTTTTGAACGGTCACTATAAAATCGTGTGCTTTTAAACGGTCTATATCCAACCGTGTAAATTTATTGAATAGTCATGCGTTAACCGTCTGATGATGAGCTTGCTGTTTATGCTTTATGCTGCGTTTATCATGATTGAAATATTTTTTTTCATATATATTGCTAACAAATTACCTTGCAGCATAACATCATCCACCTCGTCATCCCTGTCAGGTAAGTATCCCAATCCCTATAGTCCCTTATTGCATTACCAAATGGTACCTAAATTATATTATCTCGAGAACCAGTTGGTTGTTCGCAAACTCCAGGATCTGATGTTCCCCTTTAACAACAAATGTGAAATAATGTAGAATAATAACCAAAATGGTAATCACGGGTGCACTGTAGCACAATAACACGGTCTGTGGGGGACCGCTCAGGGAGGTAGACAGTCCAGGAAAGGACCGTTATATGACAGGGAGCAGTAAAAACTAAAACACATATTGAAATGAACTGAGACTGCAAAGACAAATGCGTACCTGAATAAGCGATCTATCGATCGACCGTTCCGACTGTGAAATGGCCCTGAATAGGCCGCAGAAAGTCAGTAAAGTCACGAGCATATGGAGAACAGCAACATGCCTGAGCCAGCAGACGTGGACGGCCAGTCGATAGATCGTGAAACTGAGACTGGGACGGAACGGCTATCATCCAATCGCGGGAATACCGGAGTGGCCCTGGTAAGACCGTGCACCTCCAGGAACAGGAACAACCCGTGGACAAGATGACAACCTAAAACCACTTAGACAACCAAAACTAACCAAGCACAAGAACAGGTCAGCAAAACACTAACACGATGGGTACTAGGTGTCCCACCGTGATCGCCAAAAAATGGGATGTTGACATGTTTCCCCCCCTTCCCTTCTTTTTACCTTTCTATATCAAGATGAGAGAAAATCAAAATGAAGATAGAGGGATGGAGAAAGGTGTGTGTGATCGTGATCACCACCAAGACACGAAGTATCAGAGAATACTACGTACCTTGGAAAGGGAGAAGACACTCGCCTTAAATGCAGTGCTGGCAGCTGTAAACGATCAAGGAAGAACCACCCAATTAATTGCACGGCCGCTCGATAGGCCGCTCGATAGGCCGCTCCAATGCTGGAAGAAAGGAGTGGGGCGAAGGCTAGGCTGGCAACAGAACAGTCTGGTGAAGACCGCAGGAAGGCGTTGCACAGTTCGTTCTGGGCTGTGTACCCTTGCAGACGGACGGAGGACGACCGTGTGATTCTGCCAAACTCCCAGACGTCGGACTTGATCCTCCACCCCTTTCGACCGGCCAGTGGGGATGGGCCTCATGCTGTGCTGAGCATAGGGAAGCTGAGACACTAGTGAGTCTTGCTGAGGTTGTGGTGGTGAAAGTTGGAACTGAGACTACTGCGGCTGAGTAAACAGCGAGAACTGCACCAGTCTCGGCCTTAATGGGCAATTTCGGACAACATGACCTAGCTGATCACAACGGAAATAGATTACTGGCAAGAAACATGGCACGCCCGAATGGCTACCACCACATCTCGAACATAGTCTCGGCTAATGGACAGCGGGTCCTTGAAGCTGCTAAGAAGAAGGTACTGATGATGAAACAGCACTAGTGGATGACTACTGGGCAAGCCGTTTCTCACGCTCCCTTAACTTGCTCTTGGTATTCATGGACAGAGGTGTACCACGGTTAACCGGCACAAGAGAGGAGGTTCAAGTTGCAATCGGCTGCCTGCCCTGTCGATCCTTGGACTTAGAGGAAGAAGTACCATCGGCAGCAGGAACAAAGGAAAGAACTCTAGGTACGCTCGACAGATAAACTGGCTGGAACTGCCCTGTCGGCTGAGGGACGAGGTGATACTGCACACCTGGCTGAGCTAACTCAGCCTGAGTACACCCTTGGGGTCTCACCCGCCCTTCACTAATCGACATTCCAACTTGAATACCTGATAAACCTTGCACAACTTGAACGGGAACCGCTGGAACTTGACCAAGCACAGACGCAAAAACCAACACAACAACCACTGGAGGAGAAGTACCACTTCCCTCCCCAGAAACATGCACCTTTCTACGACGCACCATCGAAACCTAGGAAGCATACTCTGACAGAAATCACATCAGCAGACGCGAAAAATATCCTAAGCCAGCAATAGACGAATCAATTAGACTTGCTCTGGACAGACGCTATGCAATTTCAATACCTTATACAAATCCTAAACACAGCTTTGATACCAACTGTAACGACCCAGAGCTCCGAGTAGCGATAACCCGATAATATCAGATTACCGCCACTGAGAACTGGGGATGCCACCCAAGAGGCTGATGAGGCCCCTGAAGAGTTAGTGGCAAGTCGAAGACAGGAAGGCTGAACAAACCCATACCTCACCCGATCAGGATGAGAACTCACTTGGCGGTCTGCTACCTATTAAGGAAGCCCCCAGGCGGAAGACACGACCAAAATTCTCCAACCGGCCGTGCTGAGGGCTGAATCAAAGAAAAGTCAGGAACTCTGACACAGTCTCAGCATGCATCGAAAGTCACGCAAAGTCTGAGACTGAGGTCCAGAGGCTGCGAATGAAACACTATAGACATCGTGCATTGCGACTAAAGCATTCCGGGGGTGCCAACACTTATATAAATGGCCGCGACTTCGAAAGGAATACATTCAGTATTTAAACCAGCGAGGGAGGGCCTTAAACTGGTGCACCTTAAACCAACGCACCCCCTTTCTTTCCTTCATACGGTGCCACCCCTTGATTTGCACTAAAACGGCGCGCCCCCTGTGCATTACCTTACCCAACACGCAAACTATTGAAGAGCCCCCCCCCTTGATTTTGTTAAACCGGCGCACCCATTTGCTTATTTCGGAAGCTTTAAACGACGTGGCAATTTCGGAAGCCAAAACACCCTATTTCGGCGCGCAACTTGTGAAGTACCCAGCAAGCTATTCCGACGTGCAACCTTCCCATCCCATCATCAATGTCGGTCCCCTATTTTCTGGGAACATCACATCGATGAATGGATTGAAATGGTTAAAACTTTTGCTTCAAACCAATGGGCAACGATGGATACGCCATGAACGAAAACTCTCGGAGCCTGCACAAAACACCCATTCCATCGGTTGGCCGCCCACACCTCTCTCCGAAGTGACAACAACAATGTGGCGAGCGTGGAAGCACGACAGTAGCACCAGTGTGATGTGGGTAAGCGGCGAGGCCTGCTCTCCTTCGACAGAGGAGACTCCTAGTTAGAACATCCCCCGGGAGATATATAACAAGCATCTGAAGAAACAAAAAGGAGGGGCTGAGCAGTGTGCAAGGAAAAGAAAAGGGTCTCTCGACTGTGTGCAATGAAGAGAAGAATTGGGGATTTCTAGCAATTTAAGGTTTAAAAATAAAAAAATATAATCAAACCTTTTTTTTGTAAAACCAACGTAGGGGGAGGATTTCTCCCCATTTCTCCTCATTTCTCTCTCTCCCCCTCTCACCCTCTCTCTCTCCAGCGCACACTTTCTCCCTCTCTCTTGCCCTCTCGGTGGAACCATCACTCCGGGACACTGTAAGAAGCGCGAGAGGTGTCCTTGGTGAGCCCAGGACGTGGGGAGTTCGGTGTTGCCATTGTGAAGTCGACGGTGGAGTGTGGAGGTGGTGAACCGCAAGAGAAGGGCGCGGTCACCCTGGGTGGAACGATGAGGATTTGCCATTTTCGTCTTGAAATAGGTAGGGGGATGGCTTCCTCACCTCCTTAGGATCACTCCCCTATCCATGGACATCGTATTTATGTTTTAAATGGCATGAACATCACACTTATGTCTTCGGAGCATGAGCTTTATCTATTTATGTTTTAATCCCCCATGCCCATCATCTTTATGTTTTCAGATAATGAATGGATGTGGAATGGTCATGGCAAGGCAGGGAACAGGAGTAAAATTATTTTCCCATCGATTTGGATTGATTGGGAGGGGACTCCATTGAGATACCCCCATTTTCAGAGCTCTGGGAGGCAAATGGTCCTACGAGAGACCGTTTTCAAAGGCGGTGGACCTTCGCGGTCTTACACTAGACCGTTTCATGTAAGTAGCGGTCCAAAGGTAGACCGTCTATGGACCTTCACGGCCGACCCTTCGACCGCGTACGACCTTTGACCCTGTAAGGCGGTTGAGCCTCGTGGCCCTTATTTGGACCGTTTACTCCTCTTTGGCGGCCAATCTTGCGACCGCCTAATTCCCTTTAGCGGCTTAGACTTCGACCGCATACGCCCCTTCACCTTGTAAGGTGGCGTGAGCCAAGCGGCCCATTTGTAGACCGCTTATGCCCATTTAGCGGTCAGTCTTTCGACCTTCTGATACTGTAGCGGCCCTATATTAGACCGCTTATGTAATTATGCCATTGCATGTTTGATTTAAATGCATGCTCTAATTGCCAATGCATGTTATTCTTGATGCATGCTTTACTACTTTTGCATGTTTAGATGCGAGGTAGGGATCCACGTGACCCCTACTGAGTCTGGCTGTGACTCACCATTCCTTCTTTCAGGTGAGCCACTCCAGTCATCTTCCAGAGTTCCTCGTGTTTCTGACAGTCAGTCTTAGCTACCAGTTGTAGTCGATCTGTTAGTTGGTACTTTTCTTATACCTTTGACCGGGGTATGCCCCGTGTAGTTGTACATTTGGACTTGTGTATGGCATGGATCTAGACTATTATATATTTTATCACTCTGATATATTTAAATTCCTTCCACACTATAGCTTAAATTTGTGCTTTAATTATTATTGCTCATGTAATTCCCATTCGTTATGCATCATCTTGACAAACTTCTCCAACCCTTACGGGGCCTCATCAGCCTCTTAGGTGACTTCCCTGAGTTCTTGGTATCTATAAATTGATGTTATTGGTTTATCGATATCCAAAAATTTTGGGTCGTTACAGTTGGTGTCAGAGCAAGGTTGAGGATTTGTATAAGGAATTGGAATTGCACTAGTCCAGAACAAGTCCAATGTGAGTCGTCCACTACTGGCTTAGGCTATTTTCCTTGATTATATATGGTTTTTTAGTCATTGTGTGTCAGTAGCCTACGGATCTTTGCCGCTTTGACTCCAAGTGTGGTCTTGTACGTGCCGTATTGGTATTGCACGAGATGCTTTTGCTCTCATTAGGATGTGACGGGATGCTCTTTTCATCATAGTGTATGTCTCGATTATGTTGTACTTGGCAGAATTTGCCGAAAGGCTTGAATCTACAGTGCACTGTTCAAGAGCTTTTTCGTGCCCTGTTCAGGTGGCTGGTGACTCTGTAAGGTTGGTGTGATGGCCATGCACATTTTTATGTTGCTTCAGTCATCCCAGCTTGAGTCTGTTCATCTCCTGATGTGTTTTTGCTTCGGTCGAAGTGGTCGATTAGATGCCTCGATTGAGAAGATGCTTAAGCAAACCTTGGAATATCCTTTCTTGGTGAGCTATTGATAGTGAGCTTAATTATTCTCCTCTGGTATGGTGGAGTCTTGTCAAGGTAAGCTTAGGAAATGCTGTCTTAGTAAAGCCTTTGTCCTGTGTCTACTTAAGTGTGGATTGTGTTAATTCTAAGCCTCATCTGCTCTTGGTTGACAGTTGCTTGGCTTTGGACCTGATTTATGTGTTAAGAGCCATTGTGCACCGTGTTCATCGTGCCGTGTCTGACGGTTGATGTGTTGTGAAGGTACAGTAATTATTTTTAGGACATAAAGGTTAGCTGAGAATGGCGTTCCGTTGTGCTTTGTGCTAAAGCTGGTACTCTCTTTGGATTGCACTTAGGTAATTTCTGATCGGTGGTTAGCAGGATCAGTACTCGAGGCGTGTGATATTGCAGTTTCATGAATTGCGATGGCATCGGGTGTGTATTGAGATACGGATGTCGAGGTATGCTTGTTGCCTGTGTGCGTTGTCTATTATATGAAAGTGCAACGGAAGCATGTGAGCTGACAACCCACAGGCCGAGGATTGTTGTTCCAAGATTCTAGTCGATCGAGATAATCATTTTTCTCGATGTAACTTCATCTTGGCTTCCTATGCCTTGATGCTGTTGGTTATTGTACTGTGAATATTGGAAGCTTTGTGGTGTTAGCACGGGTGTTGTAGAACGTTGGGGAATCTGTCGACTTATCAGCTGGTTGAGTACCCTTCGCTTCTCTATAATTTTTCTTGGGTATTGTATTCTCGAGGCATGATCGTGGTCCTTGAGATGCGTTTCCCAAGGTTGTCTTTATCATTGTTGTGGGTCTTTCTTGGTAAACTGCTTGATGCATGACTAGTTCCTTATAGTCGTGTGTTCAGCTGTTATCGTGCCTTGATGTGGCCTAGCTTGCGGTTGTGTTCTGTGGTTCTGTGTCATGTACAGAGCCGGGAATCGGCAAGTGCGGTTACTATCGTTGTTGTCATTTTGCTGTTATTTTTCCATGAATCTATCTTGGCACCGTGTGGACCGTGATCTTGTCAGTTAGCTTGGCTGTACTCCCCTTTTTCTAGGCAGAGTTAGCTTGCGACTCGATCAGATGTAATATCTAACTGAGAACTGACGTGATTGAATTTGTGGTCCGGTGCTGACATGGGCTTTTTCTGTGCCGTAAGTTTTGTCTATATCTGGATCGGTATGGACTGATCCTTGTGGATTTTTTATCATAAAACTTAGGTTTTCTAAACTTAGGAAGAGTCTTGATTTCTTGCTTTATATGTCATTCTCTCTCTCCTATCTCCTCACTCACATCTCTCACTCTCTTCCTCTCATTCTTAGTCCTTTTTCCTTCTCGACGCGGGGTACGCGACCGTGCTGAGGTGACTGAGGGAAAGACGAGGTGGGACTGACATAGGAGCATGTTGGTATGGAAGATGGAGCGTGAAGTTGGCCTAATTCCTTGGTGGATACTAAGCTAACGTATCCGGTTTGTCGATTTTTGGCGACGGTTTTTCTGCTAGCTTAGTTTCATAAGAATCTCCTAGCATTTTCCTTGTGAGTCTTGCAGCATGGACATTCCTTCTGACCCGATGACTACTGTGTGCCCCAGTCTTATTATGACTTCAGTCATTTCTTAGCAGATCAAGGTGGTTCAGCAGGCAGATTCCGAATTGTCCCGCATTGTGTTATCGTATGATGTCGTAGGTCGTCTGCTTCCATGGCAGATTTTATGTTCTAGCTATTGCTAAGTAATTTTTTAGTGGAGCCCGTGGATCCCGTCTTGCCATTTCATTTCATCTCAGGGCTTCTGTGGAGTCTGGCTGTTGGTTGGTCATCTGACTAAGACAGCTAGGTTCTTACCGCTTAAGATTGCTTCGAATGTGAAGTTGGCCGAGCTTTATTGTGCCATTGCACAGAATTCCAGTTTCCCTTGTGACAGATAGTGACCCACGATTTACTTCTGGCCTCTGGCGCTATTTTCAAAAAGCGTTGGGCTCAGAGATAGCTTCCAGTTCTCAGCGTGTCATTCACAGTCTGATGGTCAGTCCGGGAGGATGATTCAGACTTTAGAAGATATGCTGCGATCGTGTTGCCTTATTGGCAGGGTTGAAGCCTTAAAGACCGAGTAATTTCTCCGTGGTTTAAAAGTCAAATTGAGAGTGCCGCTGCTTGCTACCCGTGTGAATGTCATGGATGATGTATATCAGGCAGCTGTTGCGGGTGAGCTTGATTTGGCGAGTTCTGCAGGGTTTTCTCAGTCCAGTGTTGCTCAGTCGGTTGTACCATTTCAGCAGTCTTTTCAGCCGTCTGCACCTGGAGTTCCGTCTGTTGCGCCTACTTCTAGTGGCACTTCGAGGCGGATGTTTAGAAGGTCTATGAACTGATTTGACCGTCAAGCATCTTCGGGTTCTGTGCAACAGCAATCAGCGTCTTCTGATTCTGTCCATTAGTCTGTTCCTCCTTTTCAGCAGCGTCGAGAGTTTTTCATGAGTCAGTCAAGACCGTGTCCGATGAGTGGTGGCAGTCACCCAGGTGTACCGTGTTCCTTGTCGGTAGTCTGCTATCACTGTGATCAGCCAGGTCATGTTGCCCGAGTTTTCCTGATGAAGTCCGTACTGGTGCAGTTTTCGCAGTTCACCCAGTTACAGTAGTCTCAATTTCATCTTCCTACACCACCTCCACCTCAGCCATCTTATTTGCAAGTTCCAGCTTCTTCCCAGCAATCTTCTGCAGCCTCTAGCCGAAAACCAAGGAGCCAGATTACTCACATCACTCGTGCAAAAGCCATTACGTCCAACCTCGTAGAAGGTATGGTTTTGATTTTTGGTCATCCAGCTCGCGTTCTATACGATTCAGGTGCTACACATTCCTTTATTTCTGAGGATTTCCTTGCTCGTCTCGGGGAGCTGGTAACCGAGTCACCCTGTGAGTTGCTCGTTAAGTTACTATCTGGAGATTTCATGTCCACTCCATTTTGCTTGGAAAATTCTCCTATTATCGTCAGTGACCGACAGTTGCCAGCGAAATTGTATGCGCTGTAGTTGGCCGATTATAATGTGATTTTAGGCATGGACTGGTTAAATCGGTATGGTGTCGTGGTTGATTGCAGATCCAAGAAAGTCTAATAAGAGGACTGCCTCCGCCCAAGAACTTGACAAAGCTCAGATCTTTGCAAGGAAGACTCGCCTATATTAGGCGGTTCATTTCTAACCTCGGGAAGATGCTTACCTTTCAGCAAATTGATGAAGAAAGGAGCACCCTTCATATGGGACGAAGACTGTCAGAAGGCCTTCGAGCGAATTAAGGAGTGCTTATTAGCTCCTCCAGTCCTAGGGGCACCTGTCAGAGGGAAGCCCTTTATCTTCTACATTGCTGTCATGGATGCCTCTTTGGGGCACTCTTAGTCCAGATCAATGAAGAGGGCAAGGAGTAGCCACTATACTACCTCAGCCAGAAGCTGATCGGGCCTGAGTACCGATATGCGCCTATGGAAAAGGTCTGCTTAGCCTTGGTTTTCGCCGTCAAGAAGCTAAGGCACTACCTTCTAGCTCACAGGGTGGAGCTCATCTCCAAATGTGATCCACTCAAATTTCTACTCAGTCAGCCTGTCCTCTCTGGTCGGCTCGTCAAGTGGGCACTTATCCTCATGGTGTTCAACATCACCTTTGTCCACAGCAAGGCGATCAAGAGACAAGGAATGGCCGGGTTTCTAGGTGTGCACCATGTGCAGAAGATTCGCCACTCAACTTCGAGTTGCTTGATGAAGAGGTGTTGGTGCCTTCTCAAGAAACCAGGGAGCATGTTGAAAACGTCCCACCACAAACAGAGCCGGACTCCTCAACCTCGACCTCTCACATTGGGAGTTGTATTTTGATGGTGCTTCCCGGACGATCAAAAGTGCTAGCAGCCTTATAGATTTTGTCTCGGGCATGGGGTTAGTTTTTGTATCTCCACGAGGCGGGTCTCTGGTCGCAGCAGGTTTCGTAACAGGGCCTCTCCGTCTGGTCGGGTTCTGCCTCCAAGGCGCAGCAACAGGAAGGCGGCACTGGTACGGAAGTTCCCAGAAACGGATTGGGGCGGGACCAGAACCAAATCGTCCGTCTCTGAGTCGCCTTCGATCTCCGACCAAGAAGGACTCCATTGCTTTGTTGCTAATCATCAAAACAAAATAGTATATGTTGCTGACAATTCCATACTAGACAACATATGCACAACAAAATGGAATGGGCCATAGGTCCCTCAGTAATAAAGTTTGATTTAGCTCCGCTCCATGCCCTTCCTCCAACCGAGAGCAAGGTGGAGCAGCCCCTCACGACGACGGAGTCTGGTGATTCAGTCACAACTCTATTGGCTCCTCTGGTGATGGCCGGTCGGGAGTCGTTCGTCGAGATCAGACGCTCGAGTGACCTGGCCTCCACTCTCCCATCCTCCTCGGGCACGGTGGATGCGGGTTTGTGGGCAGCTGTGGATAGCTTGGTTGTGTTTGACCCTCTAGCCATGCCCTCCATTGGCCACGCCACCTCAGACGCGCTGGTCCGGCATATGCTGCTGGCATTGCGGTCGATGCTCTTCCTTGATCCCTCCCTCACATATTGGGGGGTGCACACCATGGTGGCGTAGCTGACTGGGGCACTGCAGATGTTGGGCTGCCCTCTAAAAGAATGGTCGCTACGAGTCTTGCTGTTGCTAAAATACGTCAACCGCCGCAAGTTCCTTGAGGCCCGGGCACCTAGCGAGTTTGCCACCGTCGGTGCTCAAGAAGACGAGTACCTGCAGGCCCTAGAGGTGCAGAAAGGCAACGAAGATCAGCATGAGAAGGCCTTGGACGAAAGCCACCGTTGTGTCGGCGCCCTCATAAGTAGAATAGAAAAGCTGAGGGGCTATCTCGCTATAGCCCAGGCCGAGCTGGTTGAAGCTGAGGCGATTATGGTTAGAGAGACCGAGGAGCTAGCTGTTGCCAGAGTTGAGACAGCGTCCGTGACGTCTGAGCTAGCATGCCTCGAAGAACAGAGGAACCAACTGCGCGACATGGCAGAATTCCCTTGCGTCGGGATTCTTCCTCTTGAGGAAATCTTTCGGGGAATAGATTAAGCATCCTCACCCTTTTTCATTGACATGTAAAGTAGGGGTGTGGAAACCCGATAATTAAAAATGTGATGGAGATTTGACTTCGGTTGTCCTTTGTTGACAGGAAGAAGGCAGCGTGTCCTCCTCCCCAGTTGACACCTCAGCCACCCTACTGCGTGCCAAAAAATCTATAGGGGAATGGCATAAGATCCTCCCTGCCGGATGTGTCATGGGGAGAGCGTGTCGTTGAAGAAGTAGACCGTGTCGTTGAGAGGCTTTTAGGGTGTGCCGTTGAAGATAGATGGCCAGAGCGCACTACTGAAGGGGCATGCCACTGGGGGCCTTGGGGTCTGCCATTGAAGGCTTGGCGAAGCGTGCCATTGAAGAGCCCACTAAAGACGTGCCGCTGGAGACACCATGAGTGTGCCGCTACAGGGACACGGGGGCATGCCGCTGAAGGGCAGCATGAGTGTGCCGCTGAAGGGGCGCTGGTGGTGTGTCGGTGGAGGTCTCAGGGGCACGCCGTTGAAGACCACGCTAGGCGTACCGTTGGAGGCCCATATGGGCATATTATTGCAGTGGATTTGGGCTCGTTTTGAGCCCGATTGACGATTCACCCAGTTCTCTTCGGGGCCCACGAGTTGTGGGTCCCCCTAGGAGTTGGTTTCTCTTCGCTATCGTGACCCCGGAGACAGCTTCACGACAGTGTTGTTTGTTCGGAGAGTCCGGATGGGACGTACTCTCCGCAATCTCTTCAGTTGACGTTGTCGTTAATATTAGATTGGTCGGGACATATGGACGTGTAATTTTACACGTCCACAAATTCCCCCCACCCACGAGTAGCGCGGGCAAAGGATGAGTCGGGCGGTACCTGTGGGTGCATAGGTCCTTCAGGGTTGGACTTTAGGTCAGTCATCCAAATAAGACGATGATCCAGGCCCGTGCCTGCGCTACAAATGCTCGTGCGAAGCATACACGGACGCTCGTCGGTATAAGAGGCCACGTGGGAAGAATGCTCTCGGGTGCATGCACCCATCATCTTACGCTACCATGTGCGTGGGAAAGTTAATTTTTGCACATATATAGACGTCTGCTTATATTATTTGATAAGTGCTATGAGAGGGTAGTGTGATGCTGTCTGGAGTTAAGGGGAGTGTAGTGTGATGCTTGCTTGTCAGGGGGTGTTTATGAGCTCATGCATATCTTGGCCTTGCATTTGACATAGAGTTGCCATAGTGTTGCCATCATAAAAAAGGGGGAGACTGTTGAACCTCTACTGTTTTCACGATGTCATACACTAACTGTCAACTTTTTATTTGATCTGCCATTTACTTACTCTTACTTAATGTGCTTAACTTGAGGGTGCTTTGCATTATATTCCAATGCACTGTTCATCTGTGTGCATATCTTGTCTAGGTATTCTGTTGCAAAGTCCATGCATAACCATTCTTCTATGCACTCGGTGTGTCCATGCATACATTAACCCCGTGCATATTGAGTCAGTGCATGTTGTTCTTTAATGTCTGTGGACATTGTCCATAGTAAGTACACATTCTGGACTTAGTCAGTTTGCTGGTGTGTTCCATCAAGTGCGTGCACGTTTTAACCCTGTGCAAATTCTTCCTTGGGTTCAACCCCGTGCATGTTTTGACTCCACTTCACAAAGCCCTTGCACACTGTGCATCTGTGCTTACATGAAGTCCATGTAGTCTTTGCCATCATGCATACTTGCCTTAAGCTTAAGCCAAGTCCGTGCAGAAATTCGAGTCCATGCATGTTTTACCAAAGCATTCTGAAGTCCATGCATTTTCCACAAAGTCCATTCACATCTTCTTATCAAAGTGCATGCATATTTCAAGTCAAAACAAAGTCCGTGCGTAAGTCTTGGTTGTTTGAAAACCAAGTCCGTGCACGTTTCTGCAAAGTCCGTGCATATATCTTGGTTGTTTGAAAACCAAGTCCGTGCACGTTTCTGCAAAGTCCGCGCACACTATAGTCCGTGCATGTTTCAACAAGTCCGTGCATTTCTTCAGCAACGAAGTCTGTGCATATTTCTTTGAAACTAAGTCCGTGCATCTTTTGTATCTGAAGTCTGCACAAACTGTTGCAAGGTCCGAGCATGCGCCGGCATTTTTGAGGCCAAAGGGCATTCTTTTATAGTGGAAGATCCCCTTAGGTGACCTGAAGGCTGTGTGGATTTGGTCATGCTCGGCTATCCATATTTGGTTATAACCGGACGAACCGTCCATGAAAGAAAGGGCCTCGTGGCCAGTAGTTGCATCGATCATCACTTCGGTGATTGGCACTGAGAAGTCATCTTTTGGGCATGCCTTATTCAGGTCGCGAAAGTCCACGCAGATTCTGATTTGTCCATTCTTCTTCTTCACCGGGACGATGTTGGCCAGCCAGATGATGTATTGGTTCTCTGCCACAAAGTCGACGTCTATGAGCTTGTCGACCTCCTTGCAGATCTATTTTATCAATTCCGGTCGCATGCGCCGAGAAGGTTGCTTTACAGGCTCCATCTTGGGGTTGATTGCCAATATATGTTGGGTCACTTTGGGACTGAGGCCGGGCATTTCTTTGTAGTTCCAAGTGAAGTAATCGCGAAACTCCTGCAGGAGCTTCACACACTCCTCTCTCTCCTGAGAGGGCATGAGGGCACTCAGGAAAGTCGGCCGGGGGTCATCCTCTGTGCCAAGATTAATTTCGATCAGCTCATCCACAGTAGCCTGGCCGCCATCTTCCATTTTCGGTGGGGCCGACAACAAATCGACAAAGCCTTGATCTTCGCCATCCTCGGCCTCGAGGATGCCGAAGGCCTCTTCTTGCTCGTCTCGACCCGGTGCCGAAGCAGCATTCACTTCGCGTTCCTCTGGGGCTGTAGTCGATGGGCCTGTGGGGTTTGCTAACGCAGGAGGACACAGGGCCACCCTGGAGTCCTCCAGGTAATCGTCATAGACGGCTTCGATTGGAGCTGAGGCCGCTGCATCTTCAAGGGCCTGGTGCTGGATGGATATAGTGTAGACTCCTCTCCTAGGGCCGCCTGCCATATGGGGAAGTGGTGGGGCCACCACGTAATCTCCCATCCTTAGTTCATCCCTGTCAATCAGGTCTTGAGCTATGCCTTTGAAGACGGCTGTGGTCTTTTCCTAGACTACGATAGTACCCTAACGACTCAATCTAGAAGCTGCCATTGTCCTTGTCTCTGGTTACGTAGCGGCTATCTCTTGACTGCTGGGGGTTTCCCCTAAGCAGCTGACTGACAGGTTGCTCTGCCCAGAGTGTTATCATCGTCCATTGCTCTTGTCCCTGTTGGTTCTGTTTGTTTGTGCTGCTGTGGCGATGGATGTGTTTGTGTGTGTGTCTGTGTGTGTCGTCATTGTCGGGTTTCAATCAACTCGGCGTTACCCAGCGGTTGACAGGCGACCTTGTCTATGTCTCGATGGTCTTGTCCAATTCGAGACATTGGTTTTGGATGCCTCGAGGTACCGTTCTACCTCGATTTGCATGTCCAGATGTGCGGAGGGTTCTCGACGTCCCCTCAGGTCTTCGTGTGTCATTTTCTCAGAGCGTCATTTTCCCTGGCTTAGGATTAGACCGATTAGCGACTTGTCCCACTATGTACGACGATCCTAACTCAAAGTAGTAGGACTCAGGGACCGTTGTAGTTGTAGGTCTAGTTGCATTGTCCTAAGTCTATTGGCAGTTTTTGATGCTACCTTTGGTGCTTCGAAGTATGTGTTATAGGGCACTCTTGTCTGTATGTACTTCGGCACTTGTGTTTTGGAGTCCGTGCCTTGTTAGCCTACACTAGTCGTAGCCTTACGGTACGCTTCGGCGTGACGACTTTTACAGTGGGGCATTTTTGGTTCATAGTTCTTAAGCTAGATTTCGTCGGCTCCCGCAGTTACCATTGCATCCTACAGGGGGAGAAAACTAGCTAGAGGCTTGGCTTAGGTAAAAGTCAGTGTGTGCATACATGGTCAGGGGCTTTGGACTGAAGCCGACGGGCGTTCCCCTGTCTAGTCACTCGCGACTTGGTTACTGTTCTGGTTCTGACAGTGTCTTAGTCTTGTTGAGTACGGACTGAATAGATCTAGAGGGGGGGTGAATAGATCTTTCCCCCTTTTTCTATTTATCAAACACAGACGTCAGTGCACGTACAGGCAAGGTCAGTGCACATACGAGCAAGGTCAGTGCACATGCGAGCAAGGTCAGTGCACATGCGGAAAGTGCAAAGGGCAAGGTCAGTGCACGTGTTGGGGTTAAGGTCCATGGATATTGGGTGAAGTCTGTGTAGGTTTGGGTGAAGTTCATGCACGTTCGTGCACATTCAAGCAAAGTCCATGCATGTGTGGGCTAAGTCTGTGCAAAGTGGGACAAGATCCGTGCAGGTTTTGGGCAAAGTCCATGCATGTTTGGACGAAGTTCGTGTAGTTGGGAGGAAGTCCGCGCATGTTTCAGCAAAGAGGTGAAGTCCGTGTATGTTCGGGGTCAAGTCCGTGCAGTTGGGATGAAGTCCGTGCATGTTCGGATGAAGTCCGTGCAGGTTTGGGGGTCAAAGTCCATGCAGGCTGCTCATGCAAAGTCCATGCGTATGGGGCAAAGTCCGTGTAGGTTATTCATGCAAAGTTTGTGCAGCATGTATAGGGTTAAGTCCATGCAGGGGGGGTGAAGTCCGTGCAGCATGTATAGGGTTAAGTCCATGCGTTTTTGGCGAAGTCTGTGCAGCATGTATGGGGTTAAGTCCATGCAGGGGGGTGAAGTCCATGCAGCATGTATAGGGTTAAGTCCATGCGTCTTTGGTGAAGTCCGTGCAGCATGTATGGGGTTAAGTCCATGCAGGGGGGTGAAGTCCGTGTAGCATGTATAGGGTTAAGTCCGTGCAGGGGCGTGAAGTCCGTGCAGCATGTATAGGGTTAAGTCCGTGCAGGGGCGTGAAGTCCATGCAAACTTGGGCTAAGTCCATGCAAACCTGGGCTAAGTCCATGCAAACTTGGGCTAAGTCCATGCAAGTCTGGGAGTGAGTCCATGCACATGCAGGTAAAGTCCATGCAGATGCGCAGGGTTCGTGCAAAGGATGAAGGCAAAGTCCATGCAGATGCGCAGGGTTCGTGCAAAGGATGAAGGCAAAGTCCATGCAAGTGGAGATGGAGTCAGTGCGTAGTGAGTTGGCCGCCGTCTTCAGCCCATTCGGGTTGCGTGAGTGCTTGCTTGCTTACGTCCTAGGTTGTGTCACATCACCTTGAAATAAGGCCGGGGTTATCCCCAAAATGCCTGCCTTTAGCATTCTAAAGCCAAAGTAAGACTTTTCCCTATCAACCACGAGCTTCGGGAGCCCTTAACACACTTATGTAGCCCATGCTTGCATAGCAGGAATTTCCCCGAGCACTTCATGGGCGCATATATCCCAGCCATTCTACAAAAAGTCAGGGGCCGACCCGCAACTTGAATGCACTATCTATATCCTATGGCAACTCTCTAGTAAGTTGGGCCCATCCCCGACCCTTAGACACACGGTGATGAGCGATTTAATTTCAGCACCCAGGCCAACCCGAGGCAGCCCCGTCAACCTGCCATGCAACGTGGCACGTCTCACCGAGGCCGGGCCTACACGCTCGAGATGTCCTCCCTCAGTTCTTATAGACCATCATCCATGTCCCGGGGCCAAATTTATGGCCCATCGGCCAGCTACTCGAGCCATTCGACAACCTGAAGTCTGTCGAGAATTTTCCCAAACACTTTGCGAGCGGCAGCAACAACGCCAAATGGTTGACCCCCATGAGCCAATCCTAGCATCCTGGAACTGTGAGTCCTTCAAAGGATAGTGCCATAGAATAATGGAAGGCCCTCGGGATCACCCCCATGGCAATAGCATGCCTAGGGGGGGCATTCGCCCTAGGCATAGCTGCCCCCAAGTGTGGGTGAACTCCCCGTGGGTGGGGGGGGCGCTCCACCCAGCCTAGCCAATCTCCACGCAAGCTCATCCCAGTCCCAGTCCTTGTGCAAGATCGATCGACATACCAGTGTGAAGATGCTCACGAAGATGGAGTTTCAGAACCACACAGGTCAACCCTCTCAATCTATACGCATGCGGCCAGCCAACCAATCTAGTCCTTGTATCCTTGTCATCTTATACTAACACTTACTCAAAGGTGGGCCCAAGAAACCAAAAAATGGAGTTTTTGCTGCTTGATTTTCTCCTTAAGTGCAATGCCCAAAAGCACATGTCTCCCTTGGCATCCCATCTTCCTACGTCACGTGACTGACTGAGAGCGGATGGGTTGCTACACCGACCCCCTCTTGAGACATTGGGACCAAAGACAGGTCTACCGAAGAACCTCCCATAGAAGCATCCACATCACCCACCTCCTTGTAAAGGGGATGAAGGCCTCCCTCGCTCCCCTCCTCGTCCCTCCGGCCACAAGCCTGCTTGTATAACCCAGATAGCTGACAAATGGAGACTTCGCTTGTATTAGCTGGTATCGCTTTGCTGCCACCACAATTGCTCATTGGAATTGAAGAAGCTATTGCTACCTGGACAACATCCTCTCTTCCGCCTACCTCTGCCTAGTCCGTCGGCTGCTCTTCCCTGCCTTCTATTAGGTTGCAAATGGGGACTCTGACCGTAGCAGCCGGGATGCCTCCCACAGAGGCACCCCCGAGGTCTGGCATCTCCTTCCGCACAGCTGACCCACCGGATGTCCCCTCCGGGGCCAGAGGAACCTACAGGGCAGCAGATGGCCCAGCTATAGCAAGCTCAGTCTTCTACCCTACAATATGTTATTAGGCTGATGTTGGACTTGTCTACACACGCAAAATAATTCGAAAAAAATATGCACATAAATTTAGGCTTTTGAGCTTGCATATTATAATTTCCATGCGCGTGATTTATCAGACAATTTAGACTTTTGACCTTTCCCACCGACGGAAGTCGGTGTTAATTTACATTGGAACGAGTCCGAACACTTTTGATTAATTGCCTAAGATCTCTTTTGCCTTTACAATACCGGCTACGGCGGAGAATTTTACCCCTAGGGAAGAATTCCCTTGTCATAAGGCAAGGGCATCATTGCAATTGTCCCTTTACATGAGGGCTTATTTGTAATTTTTCCTTTTGAAGGGAATTATTTGCACTATCTCCTTTTGGAGGGGCTTATTTGCAATTTTCACTCTTAGAGGGACTTATTTACAATTTATATGTGTGTGTGTGTGTATATGTATGTATGTATATATGTAGAGACAAGAATATAGTCCCTAAACCACGTACCACCTTCTCTATTTATTTGTTAGGAAAGTCGTCTTGCGTCGGTGGAAACTTGTAAATCACTAGAAAATCGAAGCGGCGTCAGAAGGAGTCCCGGATGTTATCCCAAGGGACAACTCTCCGATACTTAAGTCAGTAATGGAGTAACAAAGTTTAGAGAAGAGCAAGAGAGAGAGGGAGAGAGAGGGGTCACCGTAAGAGGTTGAAGGGCCGATGGAGGCCTCCCAGACGGGTGCTCGCCGGTCCCAGGGCTCACTCAAAGAGTGCTCGCTGGGTGGTAAGGTCGCTGGGGAGAATTTATAAGGGTGTGTTGGCGCTGCTCCCGAAGGATGCGTGACAGTTGGGCGGTGTTCGCGAGAATTTGTAGTTGATGTTATATTTTTTGAGGTGTTGAGGATCAGAGCCTGCGGAGTTGCAGAGGATCGTCGGGATGGAAGATCCCGAGTTATCGTTGTGGTGGTTGTGCACGTGGATCTAAGTGCGCAACGAAAGATTGTAGTATTGGTTGCTACGGGCAGATTTTCGAGGATGTGTAGAGCGTTGGCGGATTAGTTCCTCGGTGTTAGTTGTCTCGGGTTACGTGAGACATGTTGTTGCTGTGTCGTTGCTTGAGGCATTGTGATTTGTGACACTGGCTGGATGAGAATTGGGGAAAACGTACTGGCGAGGTTGCCGCATGAGTATCTTTTTTGTGTTGGAAGCTGTGTCCTTCGTTGAGATCGTGTTTTTAGAGAAGTGCGCTGTAGATTGTGAGAGGTTGTGTCCCGAGACTCTGTGGTAAGAGCGAAATCGGGATTGACAGGTGTCCACTTAGAGTAATTGAGATGAGATGGGATTCGATTGGACAATGGACGGTGCATGTGTGCATGGCCTCTGAAGAGACGTTAACGTTGGATGTGGCGATCCCTCGTCTATGGTCAACAAGGGAGGATTTCCCGTAAGTCTGAATTTTGGGAATGTTCGGCTCGTATTCCAAATTTTGATAAAACTCGCGAACAAGGGTTGGGTAATAGGATCTATGCCTTGTAACGAATCTCCACCAACCTTGGAATTCGAGAGAGGGGCGAAGCTTTGGAAAAGCTGCATGCAGTGCAGCATCATCACCATCTACATACCTAGGGATAAGAACCTTAAGAGGCTCTTCAACGTTTATGACGTTAGACGGTGCGAGAGCCCTGGAAGACGAGGTCTTCTTCTGCTTTTTCTCCTTTTGTGCCGGAGCATTGGAAGTAGATGCCTCCACAGTTTTCCTTTTCTTGGCAATCTGCTTTCTTCTATACTGTTGCGGTGCTGCTAAAGGTTCGGCCATAGGTGCATCGTGACCAGCTTTTGTGCGGGGTTCAATGGAAGCCCTAGATGCCACTGGTTCCCTCCGCTGTTGTTCAGAATCCTCCCTTTCGGTCTCCACAGCTCTTGGAGAGGCCATATCAGTAGAAGAGATGAAGAAAGGAGGAGGCAACAGGAGATGCTTGGCGGAGAAGAAACAACTCAGAGAGCAGACGCACACGGAGTTTGGAAAGGAGTATGAAGAGGTGCGTTCACGCTCCGTGACTTATAGGGTTTTAGGCTATCTAAAGCGTGAACCGGCTTAGTCGGTTCAAAACAGTGACCCGGATCGAGTGGCCAGAGGAGGCACTGCGTTGACGCAGCAAGGGGATGCGTTAACGCAGTCAAGCAAACGACAGAGGTTTTCAAGAAGGATTTGCCAAACAGGAGATCCGTAAACTTGAACACAAGATTAGGGAGATGAAACAATGAATGCAGGTTTATGGACTCACCAGATAACAGATATGGCAGTGATTCAGTGTATGAGCATGGTCATAGTCAATGGTCAAATCATAAGAGTCATTATCATACAATTTGGTCTGAATTCAGGTTTAATAATAATAAAAGGTAGAGTGATGTGATTTGACTTCTGAAAACGAGTTAAGGACTTCTTTTATAACAATGAATCTAAGTACCAAGAGCGGCCCGCTTGTTGGGCTGTGAGATTGGGAAATTTCCATTCTCTTACTTGGGCCTCCCTCTTACACTGGGATTTCTTAGGTGTGCAGCTTGGCTTCCCATCATCCAGAGGTATGACTCCAGATTGGTTGGGTGGAAGGCTAGAGCTCTTTCTTATGGGGGCAGATTGGTTTTATGTAGATCTGTGTTGGACAGTCTCCTTACTTACTTTCTGTCTTTGTTTTAAATTCCGAAGAGGTGGCCAAGAAGCTTGATTTTATTCAATGCAAGTTCTTTTAGCATGCCAGTGGGGGGAGATGCAGGAATTGACATGATATGGCTTAGGTAAGGGTGGCTAATAGCAAGGTACAAAGAGGTTTGGGGTTGAAGCAGGTAAGAGATTTCAATGTGGCTCTCTTGTGTAAGTGGCTGTGGAGAGGATGAGCTATGGGCACAGTCGATCAGGCAGCGATACTTCGAGAGGAGGAGAGTCTAGTACTTGGCTTCTTCTCCCCTCTACAAGACTTCTCTTCTTTGGTGGGATATCATCTCTTCTAGGGATGTTCTTCACTCAGGTGTATGAGTCTGTCTTGGTAATGGCCTCAAAAGCCTGTTCTATAAAGATAGGCAGTGTGGGGACTTCCCCTTGGAGGCTTTGTTCTCTAGTTTCTTTGTGGTAGCTTGGGAAGCCCATGATAAGTCCGGCAGTCTCAAGCCTCTGCCACACCTTGCTCAAAACATTAGTCATGAGCACAAAATGAAGAGGAGACATTTAAATGGTCCTTCTCTTACTCACTTGTAATATGCAGATGATACTATCGTGTTCCTTGCTGAGGGTGAGGAGTACCCTCTCATGGTTAGGCTCTTGCTAGAGCTGTTAGAGGAGGCCATTGGCTTGAAAGTTAACTTCAACAAGAGTCGTCTTTTAGGGGTGAACATGGAGGATAGGATGCTCCTAAGAGCGGCCCGCTTGTTGGGCTGTGAGATTGGGAAATTTCCATTCTCTTACTTGGGCCTCCCTCTTACACTGGGATTGTGCGGCACTGACATGGTGGAATACGGAATGGGAGATTGCTTTTCAGTCTCGTCCACTCCGATAGATTTCGTGGGCTGAATTCGTCGCCACTTTTGAACTTACTTTCAGTCCAGATTACCTCAGGATGGATAAAATGCACTAGTTCTTGCAGGTCATCCAGGGAGGAATGTCGGTGCTCGAATATCAAAATAGGTTCATGGAATTGGGCCGTTATGTGCCCCATGTGCTGGCGAATGAAGCTTTAAAGACGGAGTAGTTCCTTCATGGTCTCCGTACTGAATTAAGGTAGCCATTGATCGTTACTCGTGTGATTAATATGAATGAGGTATATCAGGCTGCGGTAGCATTGGAGTTGGACTTGACGAGATCCTAGACTTCTTCTCAAGTAGTGTCGGTTTAGCCAATAGTTCAGCTTCCATCTGGTTATCCGCCACTTGTTCCAGGTTTTTCTTCTGCCACTCCAGCTGCTAGCGGTGTTGCTTTTTCAGGCAAGTCCCAATTCAAGAAGTATAAGAATAAGAAGAGGTTCAAGAAGTGATTTGACCAGCAGGCATTGTCCGGTGCAGTACAGCAGTCAGCTCCTTCTTTCCAGCAGCGCCAGGGTTCTGCTAAGAGCCAATTTAAGGGTTGTGCACGGTGTGGTGGCAGCCACCCAGGCAAATCGTGTTCTCTACTGGTGGTATGTTTTCGATGTGACCAGTCGGGTCACATAGTGAGAGACTGTCCTTTGCGAGTGATCCCAGTGCAATTCACTCCTGCGGCTCAATCTCAACTGTCTCAATCGCAGTTCAGGCCTCCACTCCTACCACCATCGCCATCTCAGCAGTTTTAGCAGATCCACCTCCAGGCTTCAGCAGCATCCTCCTTCCAGTCCTCTGCAGTTGCTAGTAGAAAGCAGAAGGGCAAGGTGACTCATATCTCGTGGGATGAGGCTGTGTCTTCAAATCTTGTTGAAGGTACTATTACTATTTTTGGTTGTGCAGCCCGTGTTTTATTTGATTCAGGTGCTTCTCACTGGGTGATGGGCCAAGATTCGAATGGTATCGGGTTATTCTCGGTATCTGGATATTGGGTCGTTACACATCCTATCCTCCATGAGTTTCAATTTACCCTCGACACAGCCAAGATGCTCCCGCATGTGTAGATCTAACTCACCCATCCTATCCATAAAGGTCTGCATAATTTTGACCAGGGAAGGGTCCCTAGGGGCTTGGGCGCGGGGATCAGCCATGGGTGCAGGTGGCAAGTACTCGGTTCCCCTACAGGGGGGCACGCAACAATGCAGAAGGTGGAAGGGAGGACAGACTGCTAGCAGCTCATGCAACTATCCTAGATAGCTAACCTAGCTCTGATACCAAAAATTGATGCGGGACGACATGGGAACATGGGGAATCGGGCGAAGCAACTCAAGGCAATGCGATGTAAGGACTTGGACAAACTCTCTACCTTGGAATGAAGATGCGGTCAGCAAGATGCACTCAAAGGAACAACTAGAATGTTCAACTCCTGCAAAAGTCCTAGAGGCTAAAAATGACTCTAACAAGAAGTACGGCCTTACGGTCTTCCCCGACGAGGGAAACATGCGGATATAGGTAGTTGAGGAATTGCCAACGTCAGGGGTAGTCTAGGTCACACTCACAGCACGGTTGTAGCCTACAGGATGGGGTTATCTCACTCACAGTCGCAGTGACTAGCAGATCTAGCTAGGATCCTACTCACACAATGCAGCGGCAAATAGCAAGTGTATATAGAACAAGCAATATGCCATGGAAGGGAAGGAGTACATACCTCCACGCTTAGTGCATGGGGAAGAACCCTAGCTGACCCTCGTAGTCCCAGTACAATAGTGTTGGACTCCCTAATTGATTTTGGGAATATTGGTTTTGATTATCGCAAAACATGTGCCTTGGCGTTAGTATTATTCATCTCTTTGATATTGGTAATACGAGTCGAGTTGCATGGTGTGTTTGAAATGCTAAATTGATAGACTTGTGATCATGCAAGACTTCTATGTTTTGAACTAAAAATTTCCATCAATAGAGCCGACCGTAGACTTGTTCCGCTACTTCTTTCTCCTCTTGAGTTGTCCAGCTGATAGGTATTTTACCTATATCAAGTCTCGCACTAAATTCTGCCTTGTCGAGGTTTCCACCACTGCGTCCAACCGTAAAAGGTGGGCGGAGAAATTCATCTACCTTATCAAGTCGCAGGATCATGAGGCCCCTACTAGGTGGATGCGTGGGAACTTCCCCCCTACTTGGCGTGATAGCCAGCCCAGGCTTAGGGCCGGAGAGCGTCAGAAGGTGAAGGTACTCAAGCGGTACTCCCTGGCTGAGGCCGACCGTGTCCTGACTCCAGCACTGCTTCGGGAGCTGGAGTTGTGTCCCCCATTGCCGCAGGGCATGGATTTTGTTGCTTCCTTAATTTTCTTCCTGACGAACGATGCTTGATCCAATTTTGCTTTGCTTCCAGGAGCGCTTGAGCCTCAGAATTAGACCTCTGAGATCGTGAAGTTGCCACTGAGTGCTCCCCGCCCCGTCAACCACGTGAGTCTGGGGGCTGACCAGGTGTCGGTCGTCGCCCCCCCCCCCGCCGAAGCTGTATTTGCTCCGGGGAGGCTGTAGTACCTGATTCCCACTGGGGTTCCTTTGGTGCGCCCACTGGCGACATCCGCTGTAGCGGGGAGCGGATCGGTAGCGAGCGGAGGTCTTGCTTCCCGGGGGAATCTCATCGAGGAGGTTTCCAGTGCAGTTGGCGAGGGCTCCGACATGGCTGGTGGTCATTGTGCGCCCCTGATCGATGATGAACTGGCATCCATGGATGCTCGTCATCGGTCGAGGAAGAGAGCGAGGAGTCCTTCCCCTGGTCGGATTGGTGCTCCGCCTCCCCCGGCATTATTGCTGCATGTGAGCCTAGTGAAGCTGGGGCACGTGACGATGTATCTGGGGCGAGCCTTTAGAAGGCCGCCCGTACTTGCACATTTTCCTTCCTGTCTCTCTTGCTATCTCTTGTCCCTGCCTGAGGGTAGTTTCCCTTCTTTATGTATCATGCCAGCTATTCACGTTTCCCCGAGCGAGTCTTCCGCTGTAACTAAAGGCTCGAGGCGTGACACCTTGCTTTCTACTCGGATCACGTGCCCTCCTTAAGGTTCATGAACAATTCTCCTAGTTCTCTAGAGCCTTTCAATTAAAGTCCCTGTCAAAACGTCGAACACTTAGACAGTATAAGATAGTCAGACAGATATGAAGATTGCACAGACTTGATAGAGCATTTTAACAAATGTGCATGGACTTGAACTATCCACAAGGAAAACTTGGTCAGACTTTACAGTGTTGTATGATAAGTATAGTTAGACGTGAAACCATGCACAGACGTAATATGGCTGTAGGGTTGAGAGATGCACGGACTTCGTGTGTGCACAAGGAAGGGTGTGCACGACCTTGTTTAGCACAAGGCAGAGATGCACAAACTTACAACAGTGTATGCACCAACTTTGTTTTGCCTAACGAGGGATGTGCACAGACCTTGCTTAGTACAAGGCAAATATGCACGGACTTGAAAGTGCGTGAGGCAAAGATATGCGTCGACATTGTACCCAACAAACATTAGTGTGCACAGAGCATAGCCGAATGTGCTACAGTGTATGTACAGACTTGTACACGTAGGGACACAAAGAAGCATTGACTTGAATATACCTGATGAAAAGTGTGCACAGACCTTGCAACAGCTTGCATATAAACATGCACAGACTTCATATGCACAATGCAAAAGATTGCACCAAGTTCATATGGACAAGTAAAAGTGTGCACCGACTTTGCTGTGTTTAAGAAAGGATTGCACGGACCTTGCAAGACAAGTGCACAGACTTTGTATTTGAAGTAAAACTCTACACGGACTATAAACGACAAATGTACAGACTTTGTATATGATGTAAACTCTGCACATACCTTCTACATGCACGGACCTTTCATGCAATTAAGTAAACTATGCAATTAAGTAAACTGTGCACGGACCATGAACATGTAACATCTAGACATGCACTGACATATGTAGTTAAATGAGAGAGAAAACGTCCTTCACCACGCCCTGGGGCACATACTGCTACGTAGTCATGCCATTTGGTTTAAAGAACGCAGGTGCTACCTACCAAAGGGCCATGATGGCTATCTTCCACGACATGATGCACATTTATGTCGAAGCTTATGTGGATGATATCCTGGTGAAGTCAAGGATGAAAGAAGAACACCCCGTTATTCTGGCTAAGGTACTGCAGAGAGCTAGGGAGTATAAGCTTAAAATGAATCCAAAGAAGTGTGTTTTTGGAGTCTCTTCTGGGAAGCTACTAGGTTTCATAGTGAGCAAACGAGGGATCCAGATTGATCAGAACAAAGCAAAGGCCGTCATGGACATGCCCCTGCCTAAGAATATTATGGAACTTCGAGGACTGATTGGTCGGCTACAGTTCATTAGAAGATTTATATCCCAACATTCTCAAAGGTGCCATCCATTCTATGAATTGCTCAAGGCGGGGGTCAAGTTTGAGTGGATTCAAGATTGTCAAAAGGCCTATGAGGACTTTTGCAACCACCTGTCCCTGGGAAACCCCTAATCCTATACATCTCGGTCATTGAGGACTCCCTAAGGGCGGTTCTAGCACAAGTGGATGATGAAGGAAAAGAGCGGGCAGCTTATTACCTCTCCAGGTTGTTTAACCCGACCGAGACCAAATACACTGCTATGGAGAAGACTTGTGCCACCTTAGTGTGGGTAGCTCAGAAGCTTAAGCACTACTTCCTTGCCCACCTAGTTAGGTTGATCTCTAGAATGGACCCGATTCGCCATCTCTTAGAAAAACCCTTCCTTTCTAGCAGGTTGGCTCGCTGGCAGAGCTTCCTCTCCCAATTTGATATCACATTCATCATTCAGAAGGCAGTCAAAGGATATGCCATTGCTGAGCATCTTGCCCATCTCCCTATTCCTCATACAAATTCCATTCAGGACGATTTCTCGGATGAGCATCTTTCTGTCATCTCTCATCATCCCTTCTGATCTCTGCACTTTGACGGTGCACTCAATTCTCCATACAGCTCTAACCAGTCCATGCCTAGAATAGCATCATAATCGGCCAATTGCAGTGCATACAACTTCGCTGGCAATTGTCGATCACTAATGACAATAGGGGATTCTTCCAGGCACAATGGAGTGGACATAAAATCTCCCGACGATAACTCAACAAGCAATTCACAGGGCGACTCAGTTACCGGCTCCTCAATATGAGCAAGAAAATCCTCGAAAATAAAAGAATGGGTAGCACCTGAATCGAATAGAACACGAGCGGAACGACCAAAAATCGAAATCGTACCTTCTATGAGATTGGATGCAATGGCTTCTGCACGAGTGATATGAGTAATCTGGCTCCTTGGTTTCCTACTAGAAGCTGCAGAAGACTGTTGGGACGACGTTGAAACTTGCGGATAAGATGGCTGAGGTTGAGGTGGTGCAGGAAGATGAAATTGAGATGGCTGCGGTTGGGTAAATTGCGAGAACTACGTCGGTATCGACCTCATCGGGCAATCTCGAACAACATGACCCGACTGATCACAGTGAAAATAGACTACCGATAAGAAACACGACACGCCTGGATGACTACCACTACACCTCAGACACGGTCTCGGTTAGCTTACTGAAGAATCTCGGTGCTATTGAAAGGAAGGAACTGACTGCTGAACAGAATCAGAGGACGCTGAAACAGTACCAAAAGAGGCTTGACAGTCAAATCGCTTCTTAGACCTTCTGAACATCCATCTCGAAGTGCCACTTGCAGTAGGTGCAACAGATAAAACTCTTGGCACAGACGGCTAAAAAGACTGCTGAAATGGTACAACCGACGAAACAAAACCAGACCGAGAAAACCCTGGAGATCTTGCCAAATCAAGCTCGATTGTGACTGCTGCCTGATACACTTCATCCATCACTATCACACGAGTAGCAAGCAGCAGCACTCTTAATTCAGCTTTTAATCCACACAGGAATTGCTCAGTCCTTAAGGCTTCATCAGTAAAAATGTGAAGCGCATACCGACCCAACTCAATGAATGTCATGACAACGAATGTGTATCTCTGTTCACAAAAGTGAAGCATGATAGTGTACCTCACTGAGTAACCAGGGAATCTGGTGTCTAATCAACATGTTTCCTTGAGTAAAAAGGTGAAGTACTACTGGATTGCTCTTCCACAAAAATAAAAAGTTAGTGGTAAAAATGGTTGACTGTGCATTCTTGTGTTACGTACTTAGTCAGGTATAAGTTCTTTATAAGAAAGTCTTAAACCAGATTTCTTGTGAAAATGATCAGTAGGATCTCTAGAGTAAATGGTTCGAGAGCATACTTCCTTTAGTTTATTTCAGCTTCATTGATTTTTATTCAAAGAATGACCGCAAACTGGTTCCAGCTTTTAATATAATTTCGATAGACAGAATTTCATGTAAACGTATAAAGAAGGCATTTCCATTTTAGGGAAGGGCATTTTGGGTATCCATATTTTGAAATAAGGGTAAAGTCGGCATGTGTTTTAAAAGAAAAGCCTATTCTACCGAGCATTCATTTAATTTCTCTCTCGTCCCAATGCTTTTGTCTTCTGCCATGAACTCTTCGACTCTCTCATTCAAATTAGTGCCCTAGTCCACCATCTATACTCACTGCTTTCAATTTCTGGTTTATTCCTCATCACTCTTTCTTCATCATCACCATGTCTTCTCCGATCACCGAGAGCAAGGGAAGAACGAAGAAAGTTGTAAAATAGTCATCGAAAGTTGTTGCAAAAGTGGAAGCTGGTACGTCATTGCTGATGAGAAGGAAGCAGAAGTCAACAAGGGCTGATAGCAAGGGAGTAGAAAAGGTTGGAGTCTCTACGTCTAAAGAAAAGGTTGGTTCCACTAAAGCCTCAAAACAAGCTGAAATTACTTTAGAGGCTGGGAAGATCTCCTTTCCACAGTACGTGGATTTTCATGATTCAGAAATGTCTGCTATGTTTCCAGAGCTGATTGAAATTTTTGGTGTTCAAAAATGGAAGAAATTCTTGGGGAAGCATAGGATATACTATCCTAGACTCGTGGAATTTCTTCTGGAGATCGGCCTAGTCGATGGCTGAGTTAGGCTTTAGGCGGGAATACCACTAAAAGGCCGTTCCCGTAAGTGAAGTGGCGAAGTAGCGGAGGAGATATGACTCGTCTCATGCTAGCTCGCCCATGGCCGTAATGTAGTAGGCCAAGTGCTCATGTGGAGACCCTTGCCCGTCGAACTTCTGTAGCTTCGGGGGCTTGGCGTACTCCGGAGGGTGCTTCTTCAACTGGTGATGCAGCGGGTAGGGGACACTGTAGAGATATATAGTTGCGACCCCCTCCCCATACTGAGCGAGCTTTGTCTCGACAATCCGCTCGATCATCTGGCGCTGTGCTATAAGATTTTCTGGCACTGGCGTATTGGATGCTCGTGGATGAGCTTCGATTGGGGGCGTGCCGAACCCGGTTGCTGTTGGGGTTCGGGCACCTACCGCTGAGGCATTGGCACCATTGTGCCCACCTGGCGGGGCCGGTGCCTCGGCCAGAGGCCTAGCAAGTGGCTGAGGGTGAAGGTCTCGCTCCTGAAGAAGGTCTTGCATGAGGGCCTTCAAATGCTGGTTCTCCTTCATGAGAGTCTCGAGGGTCACCTCTTGAACCTCATTTGCTGGGTCTTCAAATGCTGGTTCTCCTTCATGAGAGTCTCGAGGGTCACCTATTGAACCTCATTTGTTGGAGGATCATTATTAACCGGTTCTGCGTTGACAAGAGCGGCATGGTCCTCGGCTGACACTTCTTCTGCTCGTTCCGACGCCTGAGGTCCGGTGGAAGTGCCAACGTGGCCCGCTAGGCCGGAGGCTGAGTCTGATGACGAGGCCTCCTGAGCTGGGCCAGAGGCTGGTTCAGGTCGTCAGACTGAGTCTTGGATTAATGACCGGTAGCGTAGCACGCGAACACCCTAACCGCGTCGTTGATAAATTGGACCGTCCGCTTCCTCTCGGAATGCTTCTCAGGGCGGACTGGTGCCCCCAGTCTGTCGAAGACCGAGGTTCGTTGCAGCGGAGCCTCCGCCGAGGTGTCGACTCGAGGAGAGCTCAGA
Organism: Amorphophallus titanum; assembly: GCA_024336825.1. Classification (NCBI taxonomy): domain Eukaryota; kingdom Viridiplantae; phylum Streptophyta; class Magnoliopsida; order Alismatales; family Araceae; genus Amorphophallus; species Amorphophallus titanum. The sequence continues at coordinate 1,677,192 of JANBPO010008917.1, forward strand.
ACTGGGTGTCAGCCGGGCCCGGAACGAGCCCGTCTTTGTTTCCACATATTTTGGCGAAAGGCACTGGGTGACTGGGTGTCGCCGGACTGTGCCGATGTAGACTCGGCTATGTCTCGCCCGACGCCCTGCCTGAGCGCTCGGAGGGGGTTCTTGGTACGTGCCCTCCGAACAACTTGCGCCTCTTCTGGGGTAACCCAGATTCTTCTCAAGCTAAGTTGTTGATCTCCCTTGTCGTTGTTCCTTTGACGAGACTTGGGAGCCTAGGTATCGGGCTGGTGCGGGTGCCCCTGGACTGTTGTCGAGGCGCCTGCTTCTCTGAGCTCCGCTTTATCCTCTCGCGTTCGCCGCAGGAGGCTGAAGTGGTTAGTAGTGGGGACCATTGGCACGGTCCGCTCTCGAGGTACGGTTGGCTTGTCCTTGTTGAGACGGATCCGCAGGTCGCCGACAAGAATGGTCTTGCCGGAATTACTGGTTGCAGCGGCGGGTCGCCTGCCTTTGCGGCTGTAGCGACTCATCTTCTGGGGAGCAAAGGAAGATCCCACTCCGAGGTGGTAGACTGAGAATACCCGATCTGTCGTTGCTGACAGCGCGAGGCTGCCAATCGAAAGCGCTGGGATTGGCCTCCAGGGCACGAGGCCCGTATCGGGAGCCGATGGCTGGGTGGCCCAGGTGTATGCTCTCGCCCGACAGAAGTGTTGCCGATGCTCGAGGTGAAATTCTTGCACCGGGAACTGATGTTGCAGAAGATATTGGGGTGCCAATAACCTGAGGTAGTAAACCTGCGTCAGGTGCTGGAGTGACCGGAGTGTGAGACAGAGGGCCCACAGCTGGCACTGAGGTTGCCGCATCCCAAAGAGGAAGACTTGTGCTGGGAGTCGACATTGCTAGATGGTAGGGGGAAAGACCCCGTGGTAGAGCTGAGAGGCTAGTGGCCCGATGCGGAGAGTCCACACCGGGGGCCGACCTTGAAAAGCCCCGGGGTTGTGTGCTCGGGCTGGATGCTGGAGAGCCTCGAACTTGGGATTGGAGACCCGCACTGAGTGACGGCTCTTTCGGAGTTCGGGTCGGAAGACCTGAGTAGGATGCTGGGGAGCCTTGACCCCGGGGTGGGAAACCCGTGCTGGGGGCAGGCTCGGCTGAGACTTGGAGCTGAGAGCCCGAGTGAGATGCTTCTTTGGCTGGGGCTTGGGACTGGGGACCCGAGTGAGATACTGGGAATCCGGGAACCAGGGGCTAAAAGCCCGTGTTGGGTGCCGACTTGGCTGGAACTCGGGGTTATAGACCAGAGCAAAGTGCTGAGGTGATGGCCGAAGCTCAGGTTGCAAGGCTCGTGGTGGGGATCGACCGGTGTTGGACTAGGGAGCTGGCACTTGCCCGGGCAGAGGAAGATCCGGGACCTCTGCAGGGGCCGCCAGTGGAAGCCCTGAGACAGGCGCAGCGTGTTGACCGCACGAACGGGCGTTGGTGCTGGGAGCAGCTGCGGAGCAGCTGGAGGGACCACACCCAAGAAGTAGGGTGATCCGACGACAGGGGCGAAGCCGCCGAAAGCAACCGGCATCGCCAAATAGCCCACCCGTGCATGGGTGGCGATGACGAAGGGCCCACAAGTAACGGTCCCCATGGTTGCTGGAGCACTGGACGTTGAGGAGGCGACGGTTGCCGGGCGCGGTTCGGCAGTCGGAACGCGAACTGGGAGCTGCCGGAAAATGCGTGTGTGTACCCCCCTCTACCTCTCCTGCAAGGACAGGAAAAAGGGCACCACGACTTCAGGGCTGACATAGACTTCTCTTCATCAGAAAGAAGAAAGGCCGGAGACGTCTCGCTGAGTGTGCCATCCTTTTTGTGGTCCGGGAATCGGTGACCGTGATGAGGGGAGGAATAAAGCAATAAAGGGAAACACGGGAGTTTGATATATCTCAGGTATCCCCCTTCGTAGCCGTATTCTTCTCAAGGCGGTACCGGGCACTCGCCTTTTACGGAGAGTCGAGAGGGAATCGAATGGCACGAGATATTTCCGGGTTGATGTAACTAGACCGGGGTGCGGGCATACCAGTCGATTTCTCGACAATCACCTATGGAACCGAGGGTTGACTGGGGAGCGTCGACAGGATGCGACTTCAATGTACTGCACGACAATCCTTTTATCCCTTCAGGAGCTTTCCCGCTCATGGGAGGCCACACACGTTCCAAGCGGCATCAAGTGTATTCAATAGTCCTATCGGGTATATCTGGTATCTGGGATCTGGGTCATCACAGTTTCCAAGCTCGTGTGTTCCATTTTCCCGCGGTTTTATGTTCTACGGTGTGAGAACGGGCGAGTTTAGCCTCATCGAGATTTTGTGATTTTCATAGGCTTCCTCGAAAAATGACGATGATTTTGCGATCGGTTAGTGTCAATGGACTCCCTGGAATGTCGGCGTTCCATAGTCACTGATTTTGTGTCGAATGGTGGTCTATCGAGGCCGGTAGGAGGTCGGGAACCCCGTTAACCCCATTTGGGAGATTTCGTTAGAATCACCCGTTTCCCACGATTCGTGCGTCGTTTTGACTCCGGTCGGAGTCCATGTGATTCCCAGGGTGATTGTGGCTGTATCCCCTTCGTTTCGGCACGAACGGGACGTGTAAAGGCCACGATTGGACGAGCCCTTGGGATTGTTCACCGTGACGGTTGAACGGTCGAACCAGGGCCCGTCCATGGTATGGGCGGCTGGCTCTGGACCATTCATCCCCACTACATTTTGGGGCTTGTACGGTCGCACGATAGACTGCACAAGGTTGTGCGGCCAGGTAGGGTCCGCCCATCCTTCCCTTAGGCAGCCGGGTTCTAGCCGTTCATCCTTCTTTGTGTGTTGAGTGGTCAGCTTTTAGCCGTTCATCACTGTGAGCGGCCCGTGCTGCTCCGTTCATCTCGGTTGACTGTGAGTCAGCAGTTTTATGTCGGTCGCATTAGGTGATTTGGTCCAGACCATTTTGACCGACACTGTAATAAGTCGGTTCGAGTCAGTGGTTTGGTCAAAACCGTTTTGACTAGTACTCTGGTTGCTCGGTTGGCATGAATGGCTAGGCCCTAACCGTTCATCTCCTTGGGCGGCTCGGCCCTGACCGTCCATCCCTTGAGCGGACTGTATTCACAATGTATTGACAGGCTCATGGTGACGAAATTAAGATTCACACATAGTTACTTTGTTACTATCATCAAAATAGAATATATGTTGCTAGCATCAAAGCCAAACAACATATGCACAACAGTAGAAAACAGAGAGAGAGAGACAACGAGAGGGAGAGGAGGTGGAGAAGAGAAGAAAGAGTGGGAGAGAGGGCTACGAAAAGAAGAGAAAATGAGGAGGAGAGGGAGAGAGGAGAGAAAGAGAATGTGAGGGGGAGAGCTGGCCAACGCCCCGATTTTGAACAGGGGCTCCGCCAGTGATGAAAGAAGAGGGGGGAGAGAAAGAAGAGAGAGAAGGAGGAGAAAGAAGAAGAGGAAACTAGAGAAGTGAGGGACAAATCTAGGGGAAGAAGAGAAGGGGAAGACGGAGTAGAAGAGGGTAGGGAGAGGAGAAGAGGGAGAGATCAGGGAGGTAGAGAAGAAGGGGGAGAGGGGAAGAAGACTGCCCAAGAGAGGGGGGACGCTGGGTTTTATAGGAGCTATGCAATGCTTGCGCTGCCTGTCGTGTTCGCAGTCCCGTTGCTACATGCCATCTTGCTCGCCCAATAGCTTGCCATTGTCGTCTGCATGCCGCACCACCCTGCAAATGCATGCCGCATGCCTATTAACTGCCATGCCCTGCTCGCGAGGGAGAGGATCGCACACATGCCTAAGCACGCCACTATCGTACGTAGGTCGCTGCCTACATTGCCGTGTTGCTGCCATTGCTGCTACTGCAGGCTGCCATGCCAGCAACGCTACGAACACCGCGCACGCTAGGCCTGCATGTCCTCCATGCCACTGCCACTCTGCCACAGGCCACGCCGTGCCTGCTCGCCTACTGCTGTGCACATGCCCCATGCCTGTCATCTGAACACCAGCATGCCTGCCGGCCCACTTCACGCAAGTCTGCGATCACCTGCCACCACGTGAGGGGGCTCTATGCCACTGTTCACAAGATTAGGAGAAAATGAAAAAAATTAAATCACAGCCCCTCAAAACCTCCCCCTGGCCTTCGGCAAGGGAGTCGGGGTAGGAGTTGGCTCTGCTACAACCATGGCCTCACCAACATCGGGATCCGGCACAGGAGTTGGTTCCTTCGGGGTAGCTAAAAGAAGAGACATATGTCAGTTAGGGCCTTGTCCCAAGATGAAGACGAGTCCTGAAGGATGCTAGTAGCTGAGGAGCCTAACTTGTAGGTTGTCTTGCCTCGATTTGGGTAGCGGCAAACTCCTCGAAAGATGGGATCAGAGGCACCGGGGGAGTGGTCGTCAGAGCTTTGGCAGCCTCCATCTTTTACCGCTTGGTCTCCTATTGTCTGGCCACTTTAGTAGCGTCTAATGCCTTTTTCACCGGAGACTTCACCCTGGACCTCTTTGTGGCTTTGGGCAGGGGAGTCATCGTCAGAGCCGGTGGTGCCACCTCGAAAGATGGAGGCTTCTGGACGAACCGTAGAAGATTCTGGTACGTCGCTACCTGGGCGCTGTCAGGGTGATCTGTTAAAGGGAAAGAGAAGGAGAAAGAAGCAAGGAAGAGGATTTGATCAGCATCTGGTACCACGAGAGGGCCACAACAATGAAGGGTGAAAATAAAAGAACAAAGGGACATTAAATACCACAAGGGCCAATGTACAGCAGAAGTGTTATCAGCCAGTAGCTCAGGGAGGGCTCCTTGTCCGGGCGGGCAGCCTCCCAAACCAGTTAGCACACGTCTCCGATCTTCTGACAACGGTCAGCGAGGATGACCAGGTCGGCATGCTTCTTAAGGGCCAGGTGGCAGAAAAGGTTGAAATGGTCCATGCCCCCATCTATCCGCAAAATAATATGAAACATGCAGACGCTTGTCCAAGATCGCGGCCGTGGAGTCATCGATTTTCAGCCCGTGTGCCCGGGGGAGGATGTACAGCCATGTGGTATCCCTGTAGTTCTCGGCTTTCTGCTCCTCCCTTCTCATGAATGTCCGATATGGGCATATCAGGTCCCTCTCTGGATGCCAGCTCTACGTAGGGGTGCCTTCGCCACCACGGACCCAGAATAATCCAGAAACACATTGACAACGGGTCCGAAAAACCATTATAAAAGGTCTGAAGTCTACTCGGACATGATCCGCGACCCACGTAGCTAGATCCAAAAATTCGGAGTCTTCCACGCCTGCTACCGGGGACGCATCTGGATCGCTACCACAGCTATTGGTAGGGATGCCGCTCCCTCCTTTGCCAGCCGTTGTCTCCGCTTGCACGGTGAGGCTAGTTGGGTCTTCCACCATGGGACCCTCAGGTACGTGACTGGGAACTTTACCCTTTGTGGTGGGCTTTTTGTATTGCCCGTTAGTGTTAAGTTTCTTTCGGTGTTGGTCGCATGTACTTCCTCCCCTTTGGAGGAGGGTGAGCTTCCCCATGACACGGCTGGAGCTGTAGAGGGAGAGCCTACAGTGGCGACCTTGGCTGGAGACGATGAGGAGATCATCAACATAGAGGGGATCTCTGAGGGGAGTGCCCCGGCTGGTGAGCTTCTTGCCCGAAGCCCTTTAACTGGATGGATGTCTTTATATGAGGTGAGGCTGTGTGCTGACCTTGTTGTTATATTGATCTGTAGGGGCTTGTAGTTCTACCACCTCCGGAGGCTCATCAAAGACTTCGTCAGGCTCTCCGAGTAGCGATAGCCTTGTTATGGAGACAGAGGAGAGTTCGACCTCCTCCCCTTCTGAGGCCTCTTCCGCCGAGGGGGCTGAGATGGAGGCTACTTCTAGAGGTGCGCTGTCACGTCCCGACGCAGAATATCGAGGCGCGACGAATCGAAACACTCAAGTCAATCAGAGCATGTATAAGTGGGTTCTAATGACAAGGAGAGATAAGAAGAAAAGACACTTTTATTTCATCTAAATAAAGTTTTACAACACCATTCATAGGCCTTAAGAGGCATAATACAACTTCCAAATACATAAGTGAGAGCAATGCTCATACAACTGAGGTAACTAATATAACTTGATCTCTCATTTCACTCTAGCCCATCCCCATGTGTCTGGGGTTCATTTACCTAGCCCGTCCGATGGACCGGCTCCGGTCAAAGATGAGGGCACGCCGGGGAGCGTGCGCACCCGGCGGTCACGCTGCATGGAGGAAGCTTGGCGACGATCCCTGCTAGTACATCGACTACACTCCACGTAGGGAGGGGTTCACGGGGAGGGGAAAAATAGTTACATGCACTACCCTCGCGCAGGAGGGGGGATCGCGGGGAGGGGAAAACAACTGTAAACAGTACACCGAGCTCGGGCGTCCGCTCGAGATGCAGCCAATGCCTGGATGGAGCCTGAGGGATGCCGAAGGACGCCTGAAGGTCTGGTGCTGAGCTGATGTCACTGGATGGGGATGGCGGCCGCTGCAACAGGCCAGTGCAGTTCTGCCACGTAGGACTGATTGGTGTCGTTGTGGTGCATCGGCCGGTACGGGCGCTGCAGAACTCCAAATGTGACGGGACCAAGTCAGGGATGTTACTGACTGGGAGATCTATGAGCCCTCAGAATATGGGGGCCGTCTAATCACCTCTCTGGACGTGGTCGCAGGAATGGCCGGCGTCAGGTTCCTGGCCAAATAGCTGGACCAGTCACCGATAGGTGTGGTGGAACTTCCAGTTCTGACATAGGATCAGGACGAGACCACATGCGTTGGTTCCGTATCGTCGAACGCTGCAACTTTGCTGAAGAATGTCTGACCTGAAACTGAGAGGAGGAGGGGGTGTCGGGGCCGACTTGACAGCAGCTTGTCCTGGGCGAATAGAGGACTCTGGGTCTGATGTGACTGAGGGAGAATGGACGCCCTGGATGGAGGCGTTGTCGAAAGCATGCAGAACCACCTCTGGTACGTCGGCGCTTCGGAGAGGAAGAACTCTCATGAAGAGAGCTCTGACTGATTCATAAAGGGGTGGGTGGTGGAGCTGCTACCAAATGGTACTCAGGCTCAGACCCGAGTCTGGTGCAGTTGCAGGAGAATGGTCGGCGCGAATGGAGCCGAGGTCGGATCGCAGCGGGACCACTTCTGGAATGAAGCTAGCGCAGGGAGGGGATCACGGGGATGGGCAAACCATTACATGCACTACCCTTGCGCAGGAGGGGGGAACAAGGGGAGGGAAAACCAAACTGTCGATCTACGCTTGCTTGTTCCCTAGCGTACGCCTAGCTCCGACGTCCAATCGAGGTGCTGTCATCGCCTGGATGAAGCCTGGGGAATGCCGAAGGATGCCTAAAAGTCTGACGTCGAGCCGATGTCACTGGAAGGTGGAGGAGGTCGCAGCCGAGGGCCTGTGCAGTTCTGCCTTGCAGGACTGGATGGCACGATCGTGATGCGTTGACAAGTACGCTCGCTGTAGAACTCCAAAAGTGACGGGACCAACTCGTGGGCATAGCAAATAGAGAGCACTACGAACCCTCAAAAGTTGGCGGCCATCAGCTCACCTCGCCAGTCGTTGTTGCCGAAATGGTCGGTGTCAGGTTACTGGATGAATGGCCAAATAGGTCAACAATGGCCATAGTGGAATCTTCTGTGCTGATGTCAGAACGAGACGCAATGACTTGGGTTGGCTTCGTATCATCGAAAGTCACAACTTTGTAGAAGACTTCTCAGCCTGAAACTGAGAGGAGGATGGAGTATCAGTGCTGACTATGTGGTAGTCTGTCCGGGGCGAATAGAGAGTTCCGGATCTGGTGCAATCATGGAAAAATGGACGCCCCGGGTGGAGACATTGTCGAAAGAAGGCGGGACCACTCTGGTTCGTCAGCTCCTCGAAGAGGAAGAACTCTCATGAAGGGAGTTCTGGCCGATTCGCACAGGGGAAGTCAGTGTTGATGTTGCCAAGTGGCACTCAGGAACAGGTGTGGTTCGGGCGCAGTTGCACGGAAACGCCTGTCGCGGTTGATGCCGATGACGAAAGGAGGCGGGACCACTTCTGGAGTGTCGCAGACTTGAAGGAGGACGACTTTACAAAAGACACCTCGAGCCGAATCTCACCGTGGACACTGCTAGAAGGTCTGCTAAATGAACCTCTGATTCTGACTGGTAGCAGATTGTAGCCTATCTGTACTCCAGCACTTGTGTTTTGGAGTCTGTGTCTAGTGAGCCTCCACTAGTCGTAGCCTGACGACACGTTATGATGTGTCGGCCCACCTGGGAGTTGTGGCGTGGCAGTTCTCGAGATACGATTTTTAAGCAAGTTTCGTGGGCCCCGGTCCAACCATAGCATCCTACGGAGGGGAATACTAGCTAGAGGCCTAGCTCTAGGCAACGAGCCAGTCTGTGCACACATGGTCAGGGGCGTTAGGACTTGCGCCGATGGGCGTTACCCTAACTAGTCACTCATTACTGTAGTTCCTATTCTAGTTTAGCGTGTACCTCGGTCTCCGTCATTCAGGCATCCGTAGAGGGGTACTTGAGGCACAGTGTAAGACGTCAGTGGACGCAGCTAGCTGTTCTTCTAGTGAGGAGGTGCTTCTGTCATGTGACACGTGACTCTTGTGTTTCTCGGAGTCTGTGTCCCCTTCCGAGTCAGCCTGTTCTTGGTTCCGTCCAAGATCAGCTTCCCCTACAGAGTTGGTCTGTCCTTGGCCTTGTCTGGGACCAGCTTGTTGTGGCATACACGATGCCCTAGTCGTGTATGCAGTTGTGTTTAGGGGAGCATGTACAGTGATCCAGTTGTGTGAGCTGTAGGGTCTATGTTTGCATTTGTCTAGGCCTTTTTCTAGGCTTGTATGTCTAGTCTCGAAGGCCTTTGTCTTAGGCCTCGTGCTTGTCGACAGATCTGTAACTCCTGACCTTTCGAGTTCCGAGTTAGGCTTCTGTCGTTGCTTGGAGTAGCTTAGGGACCGAGGTCCTCTCGGTAGCTGTGTTTTGTTGGTACGACTTCTTCCCTCTTCCCTCACCTGTTCCCTACTCCTACTTCCTCTTCTTTACAGCTTTCTAGTGTAACTTTTCCTACTTTACTACTACCTACTATTTTAGGGTGTTACTGCGTTATTTTTCTATGGGGATCCGCGTGACCCCTACTGAGTCAGTGACCATCATGAACTTTATGCCAAGTTGAGTAAATGTGTCATTTCATGCATCATTCATTTCTCTCTCAAACTATTTTCTTTTTGATGAAGTCAAAGGGGGAGAATAGTTTGCCATAAGTCAGTGTGACTTATAGTGTTGCCATCATCAAAAAGGGGGAGATTGTTGTGTCCCTGTGATTTTGATGATAGCAACACTATAAGTCACGACATGAGTCTGTATGCTTGAATGACTGCATCTGGACAAGCATGTTTTGAATGACTGCATCTGGACAGGGATCTGAGTCTGCATGTTTGAATGACTGTAGCTTTGATGATAGTAACACCATAAGTCATCATATGAATCTGTATGATTGAACTTCTGCATCTATGGCTTTGATGATTGAATGATAGCATCTGTGTTTCTGAATTTGTGCATACATTGTTTCACTCATTAACCTTGTTACACTGTGTATAGAGGTCTGCGTATAGAGGTCTGTGCACTTTCTTCAAAAGCCAGTGTAAGTTTTATTGTCTAAGGCCAAGGTCAAGCATATCTCTTCAAGTGTGCATTTCTAGATTAGTGCAATTCTTGGATTAGGCAGCCTTAGCCAGATTAACCCCATGCATGTTTTAGCTCTGTTGCAAATATAAGTCTGTGCATGTGAGAAGGCTGTGCATGTTTTACTATTTGCATTTTAAAGTCTATGCATAGTCCGTGCAAGTGTATTTCAAGTACGTGCATGTGTGAAGTCCGTGCAGGTTTTGCCTTTGTGTGTTATAAACTCCGTGCACATTTTTACAAAGTCTGTGCAAGTTTTTCCCTTCAGTGTTTTATAACGTCCGTGCAGAAATGAGGTCCGTGCTTTCCATAGAGTCCGTGCAAGTTTCTCACACATGTATACAAGTCTGCGCACTTGGCGACCTCAAGTCCGTGCATCTTTTGAGTCCGTGCACGTTTGCCAATGCACTTTGAGTCCGTGCATGTTTTGGCCTCATACATTTTAAAGTCCATGCATGTTTATATACTAGGTTCATATAGTGAGTCTGTGCATGTCTAAGTTCATGCATGTTCTTGAAATTTCAGACGAAATTTGTGACTCATTTTTTAACTGTCTGAAATTTATTACTAAGAAAATGTGACAACTGTGTTCCGTCTGAACTCCGTCTAAAATCCGTTATAAAAGTGGCTTCCAACAGATTTTCAGACGGATTTCAGACGGACTGTGACCGTCTAAAATCCCACTTTTTCTGGTAGTGTATTGACGACATGCTCGTAAAAAGTCTCCAAGCCGCCGAGAACTTGGGAGACCTGGCGGAGACTTTCGCCACACTCAAAAGAGACAATATGAAGCTCAACCCAGCTAAATGTGCACTCGCAGTATGGTCTGAAAAGTTTCTGGGCTTCCTCGTCACCCATCGGGGGATCGAAGCTAATCCCGACTAAATCCGAGCGGTGTTGGAGATGCAGCGGCCAGGACGAGTGAGGGACGCACAGTGCTTCACTGGTGGCATTGCCGCCTTGGCCCGGTTCCTATCCCGAGCCGTCGAATGGTGTCTCCCTTTTTTCTGGTTGATCAAGCAAGCCAATCAAGCGTCGGAGAAGGAAGGATAGATCGACTGGGATCAGGAGTGGGAGCAGACGTTCGAAGAGTTAAAACGCTACCTAGAGACTCCTCCTGTCCTCGCCAAGTCACAAAAGGGAGAACAATTACTCCTGTATCTATCTGTAATGCCGAGCACAATAAGTGCAGGGCTCACGCGGGAAGAAGCAGGAGCTATGAGGCCCATCTGCTACGTCAGTCGAGCGCTACAAGGACCGAAATTTTGGTACTCACGAATTGAGAAGTTCACTCTAGCACACATTACAGCCACTCGCAAGCTGCGGCCCTACTTCTTGGCTCACCCAGTCGTCGTCCTCACCGACCAGCCACTATGATAAATCCTCTGAAACCCAGATGCCTCGGGAAGGCTGATCAAATGGGCTATTGAGTTGGGGGAGTTTGACGTCAAGTTCCGCCTGAGGACTGCGATCAGGGCTCAGGCTCTCGCTGACTTCGTGGCTGAATGCACCATACTCGCTGAAGATTCGCCTAAGTAACCCTTCGAGCCCATGTAGGAGTTGTACGTCGACGGATCATCCTGCGCCGTGGGGAGCGGAGCCGAATTGGTCCTCCTCTCACCGGAGGGACTCGAGCTGTAGTACGCTTTACGGTTCAGCTTCCTAACCACAAATAACGTCGCCGAGTATGAGGCACTTCTCTCAGGGCTACGCATGGTGAGACATTTGGGAGCGACCAGTGTGCGGGCGTACAGCGACTCCTTGCTTATCGCCAATCAAGTGAAAGGAGAATTTGAAGCGCTGGAGCCCACCATGATCAAATACTTAGAGCAGGCCAGAGCCGCAGCAAGGGAGTTCTCGCACTTCGAGATGGTTCACATTCCACAAGAAGAGAACACCCGAGTAAATGCCCTATCGCACCTCGCGTCTGCCACCACGATCTCCAATTCAAGGTCTGTCTTGATAGAAGAGTTGTCGGCTCCGAGCATAGATGAACCTACGCTCCAGGTAAACTCCATCAACTACGAGCCCTCTTGGATGGATCCCCTTTTGGATTTCCTTCTTCGACAGTAACTCCCGAATGATTGCACTGAAGCGCGACCTACGCGGGCAAGAGCAGCTCATTTCACAATGGCAAATGGTAGATTATAGTGCCGTTCCCTGTCAGCTCCGCTATTGAAGTGCTTGTTCCCCACGGGGGCCAACCAGGCCATTCAGGAGGTCCACGAAGGGCTCTGCGGAAGCCATGTAGGAGGGCGAGCACTCGCAAGGATGTTAATTCACCATGGGTATTGGTGGCCCACCTTGCAACAAGATTGTCTCGACTACGTCCGAAGGTGCCCCCAGTGCCCAAAGTTCTCTCACCTACACCACCAACCGGCCACGCCACTCCACACGCTCACAGAGCCCCACCCGTTTGCCCGCTAGGGGGTCGACATATTGGGCCCCTTCCGGAGGTTCAAGGGAGGAAGAAGTTCCTCATTGTCGCTATCGATTACTTCACCAAGTGGATCGAAGCTGAGCCATTAGGGAAGATCACAAGTGAGGCGGCCTGGAAGTTCATACTATGGAGCATCATCTGTCGTTTTGGGATCCCTAGGGTCCTCACGACTGACAACGACCGGTAATTCACGAGCACCGAGTTCCAGGAGAAGTGCTCGGAGCTGGGGGTCTAGAGCCACTACACTTCGGTAGGGCACCCCCAGGCTAACGGGCTGGTAGAGAATGCTAACCGGACGCTCCTTCACGGCATCAAGACCAGGTTGGATCAAGCGGACGAGTCATGGATAGATGCCCTCCCAAGCACCCTGTGGGCTCACCGGACCACCGCTCAAGCTGCCACCGGGGAGACACCCTTTCATCTTGCCTATGGCACTGAGATGGTGGTGTCGGTAGAGATATCCAACCCCACCCTGCGAGTGGGACACTTCGACGAGGCCAGGAACAACCAAGTGCTCCGAGAGGGCCTAGATCTGCTCGAAGAAGATAGGGCGAGGGCCCAAGTAAAGCTCGTGGCGTACCAATAGAAGCTGGCCCAGTATTATAATGCCAAGGTCAGAGAACGGCTTTTCTTCCCAGGAGACTTGGTGCTATGGTGAGCAAGCATATCCGACCAAAAGGGAGCCATCAGGAAGCTAGCGCCGAACTGGGAAGGTCCGTATAGGGTAGAAGAGATGGCAAAGGAGCGTACAGGCTGGTAATGCTAGGGGGGGGAGGAGATCCCCAGGACGTGGAACTCTGTTAACCTCAGGAAATTCTTTCAGTAAGTCATCACCAGTCAGACCTCCCCGAGATAAGGTGGCTCAAGGGTTTCCTAGAGGCAAGCACCGCTCCCCTTGAAAATGATAAGGTAGCTTAAGGACTTCCTAGAGGTGAGCACCGCTCCCCTTGAAAATGATAAGGTAGCTTAAGGGCTTCGATAAGGTAACTTAAGGGCTTCCTAGAGGCGAGCACCGCTCCCTTTGAAAATGATAAGGTGGCTCAAGAGCTTCCTAGAGACGAGCACTGCTCCCCTCGGAAACAGGAAGGTGGCTTAAGGGCTCCCTAGAGGCAAGCACCGCTCCCCTTGAAAACGGAAAGGTAGCCTAAGTGTAACATCCCAGAGCTCAGGGTATCGATAACCCGATACAAGTATCGAATTACCACCACCAAGAACTGGGGGCGCCACCCAAGAAAGGTTCATCGTCTTGCATCGTGTGTCCGGATTGGTTGGCCTCTCTCGTGTGCCATGAAGTCCGTGTGAGACGAATCTTGTGTTGGCAAGGTGGTTGCCAGCGAGAAGCGTTACCCATTTCCTGATGTGTAAGGGTGTTTGCGCTGCTCTGGAAGGATGAGTGCCAGTTGGGTGGTGTTTCTGAGAATTTACAACTGGTGTTGTGATTTTTGAGATGTTGTGGATCGGAGCCTGCGGAGTTGCAGAAGATTGTCGGGATGGAGGATCCCGAGTTGTCGTTGTGGTGGTTGTGCACGTGTATCTGAGTGCGCAGCGGAGGATCATAGCGTTGGATGCTACGGGCGGATTTTCGTGGATGTGTAGAGCGTCGGAGGATTGGTTCCTCGGTAAGAGATTATCTCAGGTTGCGTGAGACGTGTTGTTGCCGTGCCGTTACTTGAGGCATTGTGATTTGTGGCACTGGCTGGATGGAGAATTGGGAGAAACGTGCTGGCAAAGTTGTCGCATGAGTACCATGTTTCTGTGTTGGAAGCTGTGTCCTTGGATGAGATCGCATTTTGGAGAAGTGTGTGTGGATTGTGAGAGGTTGTGTCCCAAGGCTCTGTGATAAGAGCAGAATCGGGATTGGCATGCGTCCTTTTGGATCGTTTTGAGGCAAAGGATTTGATGAGACAGGACGAAGGACAGTGCCTGTGTGTGGAGGTCTCTGAAGAGACGTTGGCGTTAGATATGGTGATCCCCGGTCTGCGACCAGCATGGGATGGCTTCTCTATAAGTCTGAGTCGAGTGAGGTAAAGACCGAAGACACCAGGTTCCTGTCATGTGGCTTCGCCGTGCTCCCCTGAGAGGGTAGAGTTGGCATGAGGCTCGAGATCGGTTGTAGTGTTCGAGTGAGATTTGGCTTGTAATGCGGTAATGGTCTGTGGGAGAGTCAGCGGATGGCCTATCAAGATTGGGAATGTGCTTGTTGGATCTGGTGAGCGACCAGGAAAGAAGGAAGAAGTTGAGTAAGTTGAGCCTCTGACCACGTGTGCACACACTGACTCCTGCCTAGAGCCAGGCCTCTAGCTAGTATTCTCCCCCCGTAGGATGCCACGGTAACAGCGGGAGCCCACGGAACTAGCTTGAAAACCATTTAATGGGAAGTACCCCTCCACCTTTCCCAGGTGGGCCTACACTAGAGGTCGCTGGGCTATGAATAGTGCCTCCATCACGGGGGAAGAGGAGACCAATCTATCGGTGAACTAAAGTAGGATAACATAATACCACGCTTCAAAAACACAAGTGCCGAAGTACATACAGGCGAGAATGCCCCGCAATACGTACTCCAAAGCACCAAAGGCAGCACAGAAGACTGGCAACAGACTCAGGACAAGGCAACTATTCCTACAACTATAACGGTCCCTGAGTCCTACGATTCTGAGTCAGGATCGTTGCACAGAGCAGAACGAGCCGCCAATCAAACTAATCCTAAGCCAAGAAAAACAACGCTCCGAGAGAAAATGACACACGGAGACCTGAGGGGACATCAAAAACTCTCAACACACCTAGATACGTAAATCGAGGTAGAACGGTACCTTGAAGCATCCAGAACCAATGTCTCAAATTGGACAAGGCCATCGAGACACAACAAGGCTTCCTGTCAACCACTAGGTAACCCCCGGGTTGACCGGAACCAAACACGACACCGACACACTAACACATCCACTGCCACAACAACACAAACAAACAGAACCATCAAGAACATGAGTGGCGGAAGATGACAATGCTCTGGGCAAAGCAACTTGCCTGTCAACTGCTAGGGGAAAACCCAACAGTCAAGAGATAGCCGCTACGCAACCAGAGACGTGGACAATGGTAGTTTGTAGATTGAGTCGTTAGGGTACTGTCGTAGTCTAGGAAAAGACCACAACCAATCACCAAAACCAACCGATCCAGACAACCACCGACAGACAGACACCGCCCTAAATGAGGACCTAAGACAGACAAACACACAACACAGAACAAGCAAACGGTCATCACGGCAACAGCATTAAATCATAGCCAAGGAGGGAGGCGTTTACAAAATAAGCCCAAAATCATGCTTGGAAATGGACCAACAAGTGATGAGTAACTCGAGGCATTAACAAATTATAGTAAGAGAAATGACCCGACTCATTGGCAAAAAATGGGTGTCAACATCATGCTCTCTGCCGGTTGTGTGTTATCGTTGTGATCAGCTGGGGCATGTTTCCCGAAACTGTCCGTTGAGGCAGCAGACGGTGTAGTTCTCTCAGACTTCTCAATCGCAGCAGCCACAATTCCGTCTTCCTCTGCTGCCTCAACCTCAACCGTTTCAACCACCAGTTCCTGCACCTTCTCAGCAGTCGACTACAGCTATTCGTTCACCGAGAGTCAGAGTTACACACATCACTCGTGCGGAGGCATTGGCATCTAATCCGATCAAAGGTACGGTTTTGATTTATGATCGCTCAGCGCGTGTTCTTTTCGACTCAGGTGCGACCCACTCTTTTGTCTTTGAAGATTTTATTACTCGTATCGAAAAGTCAGTGAATGAAGTTTCCTGTAAGATGCTCGTGGAGTTGCCATCTGGCGATTATATGTCTGCTCCTCTGTGCTTGAAAAATTCTCCCATTATGGTCAGTGGTCAGAAACTGCCAGTGAGGCTTTATGCATTGCAGTTAGCCGACTATGACGCGATTCTTGGTAGGGATTGGCTAGAACTTTATGGTGTCGTGGTTGACTACCATCTCAAGTCAGTCTACTTCATGCCACGTGAAAAGTCAGCCTTCTATTTTCAAGATATCGATTTCTGTTCCATTCAGTTGTCTTTTTCTGTCGGTAGGGTGTGTCGTGTTATCAATTACCTCCTTGTCCTTTCATCTAATTTCGAGGATGAAATTCCTTTTAGGGGGGAGGGACTGTAACACCCGTAGTCTAGCGGATCCTTAGTGGTGCGGATCTAGGTTCCGTCCGACAAATTTTGGCTATTTTTAAAAATTTTTGGGGTATTTTTAGGCATTTAATTGAAATTGTTAAAATATTTTTTTCTGCCCAGTTCGCGGGTAGCAGAAGAAGCTCAACTTGCAGAAGCTGTTTCGGAGTCATTCGGCATCACCTGAAGACTTACCATATATCGACGGAAAGCTTGTCGAGATAGCTTCGTCTCTGTGGTGGACTCGCCAACATTCAACTTCCAAGCTGTCCGGGAGGTCCAATCTCCCTCGACTGTGCAGATTTAGACCAGTGGGTGACCTGAGGTGACTTCCTAGAGCTCCCACGGTCACACCCCAGCACTGCTGAAGGCGCCGTTCGGCTGAGGTCTTCTACAGCCAATCGGCTTCCATCAGCAAAAGGCGGCATCCCATTCGACATCTGGAGGAGCATCTACCAATTTTCTTCCCCCAGGTGCGCAGAATAGGTCACCAAGGACCAGACCCGACCCCCCTTCACTCAACGGGTTCCTCCTCCCCGCCCCAACATCATCTGGAGCTCCCCCTGGTTGCTGCTCGAAGAAGACTCATCCACGGTCGTCCTCGACTTGGTCCCGCCACGATTGGACTTTGGGATCGGCCGTGGCGGCTACAACCAGCTACTACTACACCCTGGCATCAGCCTGAGCTCAATCTAGCCGAGCCCCGGAACAGCGAGGTCCCGCCCCGGACCCTCTCCACCATCGCCGAGTTGCCCACGGGCACTAGTGTGTGCTACACGAGTGAGCTTGCCCAAGTAAGTCTGCTGTCAAAGTTGCTGGCTTACGATTGTAGGTCCAAGGTGCATCGATCGAGTGGCTGCCACCCCCAAGGTGGTGTCACATCACTTCCCTTCAGCTACGTCGACTCCTAGCAAGTTGAAAAAGTGAGCCCGATGAAAGACACATCTCCCGATAGCACATCAAAAGGGACAAAGGTGATGGGGACATCCCCTACCACTCCTCATTTTTGGAGGGTCCCGTTGCCCGTCGGCTATGCTCCATGATGTTCACCACATTTTTTTGAGTCATGACATGTAATTTTTATATTTTCTTGAGTCATAATTATGTCATTTTTCCTTTTATTTGAGTCCGGGAGGGGTAAAGCGGGTGCACGTCCACAAGGAGTGACGTCCTCCAAAAATATGAGTGCACACGGAAGCAGCAACACTTGAAACCGTCGCGTCAAAACACGGTGCCAAAATCGAGCGGACAAGAAGTTAAAATGCGAAGAGCAAATGCCACCGGATCGAGAGTGGGGTAGCGGTGGAGCCTCCGGACCAAGGGGTGGCAAGCGCCACCGGGTCAAGGATGGTGGGAAGCCACCGAATCACATGGTGGCTCGGGCCACCGGGTCAATTGGGCTTAAGAGCCATCAGATCACAGGCTCAAAGAGCCACCAGATCAAGTGGAAAAGAATGCCACCGGATGAAGAAGGTTTGGGAGCCACCGGGTCAGGGAGGTTACACAGGCCACCGGATCATGGTTGCCTGAGGCGCCACCGAGAATGAGGGTGGCTGAACCAACGGTTAAGGGCTTAAGGATGCCACTGGATGAGCTAGTAAGAGAGGAGCAGCAGCTCACCGACCAGGCAGGTGGATGGTAGAGTCAACGGGGAAGATGTTTGTTCTCAACTGGAGAGGGCTTCAGATGCAAGGGACGCCTAGGCCTCAGCCATGTATCGGCAGGGCCCAGTCATCAAGTATCTCACAACAAACCTTCTGAGGTAAGGATTAAGAGGAATGGAGCGGGGAACACATGAAAGCACGAACCCCTCTAGAGCTCGAGGTGGTGGCGCCATCCACAGTATCAGTCAAACAGACGGATATACTATGAGCTAATCATGAGGGAAAAGGGAGTCGCTGGGTCCATGGAGCAGAGCATCCACATGAGGGGAAAGCCTGCTACACTAATAAGTGGTAAAAGGCAGGGGAAACGCGGAACGGCAGCGAGCCCAAGCATACACGGAACATACGTATCTGCCAAGATGCCGTGCGAGCTATTTCTTCTATTCCTTTCTTGAAGGGAACACAAAACAAATACCACACAGAGCAACCAAAAAAAATTGACCTCTGTGTAGGCCCTTGCCGCATTCCACAGTAATCTTTTCCAAGAACTTCAAACAATGGCTCAGGCAGGCACAGTAGTCAAAGCAGGTAGTTTACATCAGAATTTTTGGAGTCTCAACCCTCCGCGTTTCTATGGGTCGTCTAATCCAGACGAGACAGAGAATTGGATCGACGAGATGAACTGAATCTTTGACGTCATTCAATGCACCGATCAGAGAGGGTGCGTTTGGCTACCTTCCAATTAAATAAAGATGCTCGGATATGGTGGAAGTCAGTCCCAGCACCTCCAGTCGATGCACTACACACATGGGAAGGTTTCCTCACATTATTCCGTGCCAAGTATTTTTCAGAGCACGTCAAGGAGAGGAAAGCCATGGAGTTTGCGTCCCTTCATCAAGGGATGATGTCAGTAGCAGAGTATGAATTATAGATTTTTAGGCTAGCACCATATGCACCACATTTGATTAGTACCGATTTATTGAAAGCAAATCGGTTCATGGACGGGTTACGGCCCGGTTACATTCAACAGCTAGGGACTCAGAACATCCGCACATATGAGGAGATGGTCCAGCGGGCCTATTTGTGTGAAATGACCTTAGAGAAGGTCGAGAAGATGAAAGGAAAAGGAGAAGAATCTAGCTGACGATCCGATCGATGATTCAAGAAAGAAAAATTCAGTGTCACGGAACCTTACAAAAGCTATGATAACAAGAAAAGGTCTAGGAGCGAGAACAGTGGAAGTTCCCAGAAATACAAGAAGGTTAAGGACGAGGAGAAGCAGGTCATGGTGGCCTACACATTTTGTGAAAAGTTTGGCCACTCAGCAGAAGAATGCTGGAAGCGTCTCGGCGCTTGTTTACGTTGTGGTAGTAGGGAGCATCGCATGCCAGATTGCCCTCTTATGAAAGAACAGGCAGTAGGAGGAGGACGCAGGAGGCAAGCTTGTCTCAATGCGGTACTAGAAGAAGGAGAAGAAGCACCCAGGGACGGTGGGCTCATGAAAGGTACAATTCAAATTTACTCTTGTCATGCATTTGTGCTATTTGATACTGGTGCCATAGATGACAAAGGGCACGAATGGTGGGAAGTTATGCTGTCAGCGTCTCTCAAGAAGTCCCCGACGCACACTATCCACTGTAAGGGAAAAAGAAAACCGGACAACGAGCCCAGTTCGATACTACCTCTGGTTCCATGATGTCTTCAAACATCGGCGGCACGCGGATGGAGAACCCATCCCCAACGTACTGGAACCACGACTTGGTACTGGCAATCTCCGGCAGGACGGGCTTCCGAGGAGGGGGAGGAGAAGAGACAACAGCATCTGGCGCAGGTGGAGGAGGCGTCTCTGAGGAATCGGCCAGTGTTGCGGGCGGTGGAGAGAAGCCCAAGGTTAACGCCACCGACATGACAGACAAGACCGCCGTCCTGAAGAAGACCACCCTCCTCGCATAGGAGCCGCAGAGGTGCCTAAGGGGAGGGGAAGAAGAAGAAGAAGAATGCACACGGTGAGGGCATAGCGGTGGGCTTCCTGCGAAGGAGGAAGCGAGGAGGAGCAGCTGCATCGCCATGGCAGTGTGGCGAGGGGGCCTTCCACCATGGCGGTGGTGGTGCCTTCTGCTTGGGGGAAGCCCAACCAGCAGAGGCTGCTGGCGAGCCAGTGGGACGCGGATGAGGTTGGCGTTTATGGAGCCCGCCGTCATATCGACCTAAGAGAAGGGTTTATATGACATTTTGTAAAATCATACCAGGCGGGGCCCAACACCTCATCCTCTCGTCAGGGCAGGCACAACGTCACAACGTCCAGGTTAAATAAATAAAAAGAGAAATACTAACATTGTGAATATAAGTTTGATGCTCTTGAGATCGAAAGTATCAAATTTGAATTTTAGATTGATATCATCTAGAGCACCTAAACAATTCGCGAAAGGGTATGTATGTTGGAAGCACGATGAAATGTTATTCTAAAACAGTAACTAGTTGACGGTGAACCTATTCTTGCACATTCACATTCATTAGTAGAAACACACACACACACTCTCTCTCTCTAACGGTAACTAGTTGACGGTGAACCTTTTGGAGGGTTTTAGGCTTAATTTTAGAGTTTTTCTTCTCCTCGCTCGATTTTGGTCCAGATGGTCGCTGATCGAGGCGCAGGAGGTGCCGTTGGGAAGGTCGTGTCGCAAGGATCGCGTGGACATCCTTCTTCTCTCGATCCGTGGAGCGTGGAGGCACGTGAAGTCAGGAGGTCGCCGTGGCCCTCGTCATCTGTTCGACATCGGGTCGGCTTCCTCGTCGTGTCAGAGGTAGGGGGATGAACTCTCTTCCTCGCTAGGAACCCACCGGTACCACATGCGCCGTGGTCCGACGTCAACTGCATCATTTTCTGTGCATTATTCCATGTTAGCATAATTTAGTCATTAAATTATAAAATTACTTCCATGGGCATCGTCTTTACGTTTTTGTTGATGTAAATGGATGTATGGATACATACTTGAGCAGGTTAGTTTATTTTCGTGCGTCCCTCATCGATTTCGGTCGACTGAGAGGGAGTTCGATATCGAACTCGTCCAACCCGTAACCCAGTCGACATAACGCTCCAGGGCCGGTGCGTTATAGTCCTTTAACGCG
This sequence comes from Amorphophallus titanum, assembly GCA_024336825.1. Taxonomy (NCBI): domain Eukaryota; kingdom Viridiplantae; phylum Streptophyta; class Magnoliopsida; order Alismatales; family Araceae; genus Amorphophallus; species Amorphophallus titanum. The sequence goes on from JANBPO010008917.1 coordinate 1,698,258, forward strand.
CCTCAAGTGGTGCATTATGTGCCCTTTGACGGACTCCCCTAGGTCCATCATTTGACCATTGACCATTCATTTGACTGTTGACCCAGTAAGGCGGTCAGCATAGCGGTGTAAGGTAGATCCGTTATAGTCATATAACGCCCCAGATCTGGTGCGTTATGTTATGTATTAAAACTGTGAATTTTCTGTTGATTCTTGGTGTTCGGGTGACTTTAACGGGCTCAGACCCATGTGTTATATCCTCATAACGCACCAGCCTTGGTGCGTTATGTTTCTGTGATTTTTGATTTCAGTTCGGGTGAGTATAACGGGCCATGGGAGGCGCGTTATACTCAGCATAACGCCCCATGCTTGGCGCATTATGCCCTGCGTTTCTGGTTGCATTGCATTGTTCAGTTGAGTATAACGCACTGGGGTAGGTGCGTTGTACTGAACATAACGCCCCAGTGGTGGTGCGTTATGGATATCGGCCTTGTTTCCGAGAGGGGTTGAAATAACTAAATCTATCCATTCCAGCTCCATCGGTAGTGGATCGGTAAACTTCTTGGAAGTAAAAGAATGCGATGCATCGGTATCAAATAAGACATGTGTAGACTTGGAACAAATCTTGAGTGTACCTTCCACTATTTTGCCTTCATCTTGTTCCGCCTCCTGAATAGCTTGGAGACATGCACTCTTCTTCACCGGACACTTCTCATCACCAGCTTGGTCATTGAGTAATGGGCAATCGGGAATCCAATGATCACAGCTCCACAACGGAGACATGCTGTGAGTCTTCTCCAGCATTCTTCGGCCCTATGACCGACTTTATCACAATGTTTGCACACCTCTTTGGAAGGTGTGGCAGTGATGGAGAAAGGTTTGTTGTTCTTCTTAATCTTCTTATCTTGGGAGGACTCCCCTCCATTGATAGACCTCTTCTTGTTGAATGTGGGCTTGAAAGTACCTGAGCTAGTGACTTGCTCCTTCCCATCCCTCCCACAGATTCTATTCGACAACTCCGTGGCATCTTTTAATAGCTGGGCTCGTCGTACTATTTTTGAGTAGACTTGTATGTCCATCGGCACCAATTGTACAATATATTGGGGCCTGAGCCCATTAAGAAATCTTCTTGACTTCATCTTCTCAGTACTAACCAAGTGCTTAGCGTACCGTGATAACCTCGAGATTTAAGCCTCGTACTTAGCCACCAATAAGGTTCTTTGTTTTAATGTGGCGAATTCAGCAGCCTTCTTCTCCTTAACTCAGTCAGAGAAATACTTGTTGTTGAAATGTTCAACAAACTCCCCCAATGTAACCTGAGCTTGGGCTAGGGTAGCTTCTACTGACTCCAACCAGCAACGGGCATCTCTCTCTAGCTGAAATGTTGCTAATAGGACCTTCTCTTGATTCGTGCATTGCATAACTCGAAATATACGTTCGGTCTCTCTTATCCAATGTTCGACGTTATCAGGATCGGTGGAGCCTTGGAACTTAGGAGGGTTCATATTTCAAAAACTTTGGTGGAGATTTTCCGCTCCATGATGTGCTCCTCCTTGTGCGACTTGTTGGAGTGCTTGTGTGAGACCCTGGATGGTCCTCTACAAATCACGCCACTGGGCACGTTCTGTGATGACCCAGGAGATTCGGATACTGATAAATCGATATCATCATTTTACCGATATGAAGAACTCGGGGAAGCCACCCAAGAGGCTGATGAGGCCCCGTAAGGGTTAGGAAGTGTTGTTGAGGGGAAGCAAAATGAATGGAAATAGCACACGCGTAGTATTAATATATGCAATAATTTAAACTTTAATGCAGTAGCAATTCAAAATATCAGAGTGATAAACATATATAATAGTCCAGTTCCACACATGAACAATTCTCATAAGTAACAAAAGTCTAAATTTACAACTACACGGGACATACCCCTGTCAAAAGTACAAAAAGAGGACTACAATAGACCAAAGATGCGACTGTTGCTGGTAGCTAAGGACGATCGTCAAAAACTCGAGAAGCTCTAAGGGACGGCTGTCACGGCTCTCCTGAAAGAAGAAGGGTGAGTCACAGCCAAACTAAGTAGGGGTCACGCGGATCCCTACCTCGCAACTAAACATACAATCATGCAAAGGCAATTAGAGCATGCATTTAAGAAAATAAACATGCATTGGCATAAATAAACGCAGTGGTAGTAAAGCTGTAAATCAACTACACAGTTCTATCACAGCTAGCTATAATGCCAATTTAAATAAATATAAGCGTCAGGAGCTAAATCTACCAATAGAATAAACCTCAGCTAACCAAGTGACAGGAGAAAGAAGGAGAGAGGTCACCACTAGAAAGTGAAACCAGGTGCGTCCACTGACGGCTTACGCTGTGTCTCAAGCAAGTCGCAAGTCTCAGAACACAACAAGCGAGAGGCGTAACAGTACCAAAACTAAGTAACTAGTCAGAGTAACACTGGTCAGTGTCAGTCCAAGTATCTAACCACGTGTGCACACACTGGCTCGTGCCTAGAGCCAGGCCTCTAGCTAGTATTCCCCTCTATAGGATGCTACGGTTGGACCGGGGCCCATAGAACTAGCTTAAAAATCATACAACGGGACTAGCCCTCCACCTCTCCCAGGTGGGCCGACACTAAAGGTCGCTGGGCTACAACTAGTGGTTCCATCACAAGGAAAGAGAAAGTAATTCTATCGAGATGTAAATATGTGCCACAGTTTATAAAATAAGTTAAACATGGCGAATATGCAATAATCGAAGCATAATTGAATTGAATCTACATAAATTAAATTCTGCATGGATAAAATAGTTGGGGCACGGCCGCTCAGTGACTGGGCAGTCAAACGACAAGCCGCTCAATGGGCCTGAATAGTTCTAATTGGGCCGTTCCACAATGACACTATGCAGAGTTCTAGGGATAGGACGGTCAGGGGTTAGCCGTTCAATGGACGAGACGAACTGGGACTGATCGCTCAATGCATGAAGGGTTCATGGGGCGGTCATTCGACACATCACTCAGTGGGGTTGAAATGAACCAGGGTTAGTTGTAATGACCCAGAGCTCCGGATACCGATATACCAATAATATCGATACACCAATACCAAGAATTGGGGAAGCCACCCAAGAGGCTACTGAGACCCCTAAAGGATTGGAAGGGTTTTGTCGAGGGGTTGCATAACAAATTGAAATGGCACACGCGCAGAATTAAGTAATATAACAATTAGAATTATAATGTGGAAGTAAATTAAATATATTAGAGTGATAAAAATATATACAGCAGTCTAGAGTCACAATTACACAAGTCCAACAACCAAACCACAGTCCAAAAGTATAACTACTCGAGGCATACCACGGACAAAAGTACAAAAGGACCACCGCACTACTACTGGCAGACTAAGACCGGTCTCCAAAGGCACGGGAACCACCGACGGATGGCTGTGGCTGCTCACCTGAAAGGAGAAAGAGTGAGTCACAGTCAGACTCAATAGGGGTCACGTAGATCCCTACCTCGCACTAAACAAGCAATCATGCAAATATAAGACAATTAGAGCATGCATTTAGAACAATAAACATGCATTGGCATAATTAAACACAGGTATAGCAAAGCTGTAAAACCTATCTAAGCAGTTTAAGCAGCTGAACCAAGGGTTGAGATAATTTAAGAACTAAAACCTTGGTATAATCACATATTAATAAAGTTACTTTAATTGTAGGATCTTGGCCGCAGAACATGTGCAGTGGCGTGATATGCAAAGGACCGTTCAAGGTCTCATGCAGGCGCTATAACAAGTAGCACAAGGAGGAGCTCATCGTGGAGCAGGAAATCTCCACCAATGTTTCAGTCATATGAACCCTCCCAAGTTCATGGGCTCGACGGACCCTGATGACGCCGAGCATTGGATTAAGGAAATAGAATGCATATTTCGTGTTATGCAGTGCACGGACCAAGAGAAGGTGCTGTTGGTAATGTTTCAGCTAGAACGAGATGCCCGGTGCTGGTTGGAGTCAGTAGAAGCCACGATAGAACAAGATCAGGTTACATGGGCTGAATTCAAGGAGTATTTTAATAGCAAGTATTTTTCGGATCGAGTGCAAGAGAAGAAGGCCACCAAATTTGCCATACTCAAACAAAGAACCTTATATGTGGCCGAGTACGAGGCTCAATTCTCAAGATTGTCACGGTACGCTAAACACTTAGTCAGTACCGAGAAGATGAAAGCTAGAAGATTCCTTAATGGGCTCAGGCCACAATATATTACACAACTGGCGTCGATGGGCATACAAGTCTACTCGGAGATAGTACGACGGGCCCAGCAATTAGAAGATGCCACGGAGTTGTCTGATAGAATCAGTGGGAAGGATAAGAAGGAGCAAGTTACCAGCTCCGGTACTTTCAAGCCCACCTTCAACAAGAAGAGGCCTAGTAATGGCGGTGAATCCTCCCAGGAGAAGAAGATTAAGAAGAAGAACAAACCAGTCTCCATCATTGTCACACCTTCCAAAGAGGTGTGCAAACATTGTGATAAGGTCGGACACAGGGCCGAAGAATGTTAGAGAAGACTCAGAGCATATCTCCATTGTAGGAGTCATAATCATCGGATTCCCGACTACCTGCTCATTAATGATCAAGCCGGAGATGAAAAGCATCCAGTGAGTCGTTCTTTTCGTGGATCGTGGACCGTACGATTGGGTCGTGTCGTGAGGCAATCCGGCATTCCATCGTCCATTCGCATGCTTTCTGAGGATTTTGCCGCGATCGAGGTAGGGGGATAGACTCCTTACTGCGCTAGGAACATTTTGGTTGCTCAAGCATGTCCACTAGTAGGCGTTTACCACGTTTTCTGTGCATGGGGTATTTTGGGATTTTTAGGATTTAAATGCTTTGATAATTATTTAGGGGTGGTAGATTTGAGTTTTAGAGCATGCTGTAGTTATAGAATTTTAACTATTCAACTTCCTCGACCCCTTTCCTTTTCATTTCTTATCGATCTGGCTTGACCGGAGGGGAGTTCGGTATGAACTCGTCCTTCGCGTTTTCCAGGAAGCATAATGGACCCATGGGGTGCGTTATGCATTGCACGGCGGACAACTAGAGGGCCGCTATGCTATCAAAGTTTCAAATAAGTTAGTAGGTCGTGGAGCATGACGGGCTGATCTTAGACCGCCATGCAATGTATGATGCCCCGGCTAAGGCACATTATACTCTGTGATTTTCTGATGAGTTTTATGAGATTTTAACGTTTGAGTGTCTTTAACGGACCACTCCTGGTGTATTATAGTCACACGGCGCACCCGTGATAGTGCGCTATGTCTTGTGGATTTTGTGAAGGATTGTTGGGGAATATAACGCATGGGTTAAGGTGCGCCATGCATTGCATGACGGCCCTCTAACGGTGCATTATAGTCTGCAGCTTCAAGTTTTTCCTGAGTTGGGGTAAGCATAATGGCCCTAGGGAGGCACGTTATACTCGTTTAACGCCCCCAGCCCAGTCCGTTATACTCTGCTACTTGGGAAATGTTGAATTGCATATTCATCGTTCCGTCTATATTATAAATGTCCTATTCTATGGTTATTGGGTCACTCCTACAATCTCGATGGAGTGCTTGGACTTTCCATGTGATGGAACCACTAGACGTAGCCCTAGACTTCACGGATGGTCGACCCACCTGGTGCTCGAACGGCCTAGATCGGGCTAGTTCTAGCAAAATTAATATTTTTGCAGTTTATAGGGTTCGCCGAAAAATGGCAAACATTCTTAGTCTAGTTAGTGTCAAAATGACCATTGGGATGTCCGGATCCCATTCCCGTAAGTTTGGACGCGTTTGGTCATCATTCGGGGCCGATAGGAGTCCGGGTACCTCGGTGACTCGCTTAGGGTCGATTTGTCAGAATCACGCCGATCTCGCGTTTTGATCGCCGCATGTGCCCCTTCCGGCTTGTGGAAGGTTAGTTTGGTCACCTGACACTGTTTCCCTTACACTTCGATGTGAATGGGGCATGGAACGGGCCGATTCAACTTTTCCACTATTTTGATCATCAGATCGCTGTGGCGGTCGTACCAGAGACCGTCACATGCTCTGACAGTCCTACGATAGACTGTCACATGCCTTTGGGTGTGTGGGTCAGTTTGTGGCTGTGGGAGTGTGACGGCTCACCATTGGGGTGTCACAGTCCTCTGACACCTCCTTCTTGGTGCGTCACAACCTTCTCATTTCTTGAGGTTTGTGTCAGTCGGTTCGCTCTGACGGCCTTGCCTTAGACCATCAGGGTGCTGTAGCGCACCTATATTAGGCCGTCACAACGTTTGACTAGGGTTTGACTAGTTAAGTTAGCTGGCTTTAACAGTCCTTCCCCTGTGCATTAGAGTCGTGTAAAGTGCCTCTCTTAGGCTGTTACAGTGTCGTTCATCTTAGGTTACTGTTGTAGGGCGGCGCTTGTGACGCTCCATTCCTCGACCATCACATTCGTGTGGCGCGTCTTCATTACACTGCTAGAGTCCTATCTCCTCTTGAGTGTAACGGATCATCCTTACACCGTCACCTCCGTGTAGCGGTCTAAAGGTAGACTGTCACAGTGCTAGAGTCCTGCTTTCCATCGGCTTGTCCTTGTGGTCTACCCACTTTCCCGTGGAAGTCTCTTGACATCCTATGAGGGCAAAGACTATGTCATAAGGCAGCCATGAGTCCCAGCTCGGACATTGGAGAGCATCATTTCTTCCGCCCACTTGGGCTTGGAAGAGCCTTGAATTGCGGCCTCTGACGGACCTGCTTCATCGGACTCCGAGTCCGCACCTTTTTGCTTGGTGTCATCCTCTTGTTGTCCCTTGTCGCCTGCCACCGAGCGGGTCTTGCCTTCATCTGGAGCACCAGAAGGTTGCTTCAGCTATGGGTGAGTGCCCCCGGCCGCAGGGCTAGCCTCTTGACATGGCTGCTTGCCCTTTGACATCTTCAGGAATTCAAGAAAGGAAGGTACTGCGGTGCTGCCCCCACTCTGAGTGTATAGGCCAGAAGGAGGAGGGATTTGGACTCCCTTGACCTCTGGAGGGGGTATCTTACAGGGTTGCTTTCCCCTAAAGATAATATTGTGGTTAGCGGGTGGCTGGAACACTGGCGCCCCCATTTTCAGCCTGACCGTGTTGCATGAGTAACGGTCACGGCTTCAGCCTGGCTTGCCCCGGCAGTGGGTGTAAAGCATATTTCCTCCTCATCTTCCTCATTGGATAGATTGATGAGGGTGGAGAGGGTATTGCAGGAGAGCACTATCTCCCTCTTGGTCTTACAGGCTCTTCTTTTATTCTTCTGCTTCTTCTTCCTGTCTTTGGCTGGCGCTTGCCCCCAGAACAAGCTGTCATCCTTTTTCGACATTTTGTCAGCCTCTCCTTCTTGTTTCAGTGAAAGCTGCTCTAGTTCTTGCATGGGACATGGTCCTACATTAGCAAAAGCTTCGGTTTGGGCTGTTCATATTCATCTAGCCCATTTATGTAGTTCTGCAGCCACCGGGCTTCTGGACTAATTTCTTTAGCCACTGACTGCAGAGTCTATCTTCTCCGGTTATGGGTGTGTATTCTGATGACTACTGACAGGCTGACCCACATTAGTGTTGCCACAAGAGGAACGGGTCGCGGTGTGATGCCACGGACATGTGGCCCCTGTTGTGTCCCCTGGTTTTGATGATAACAAACCATAAATCATTATTAGATCCTAAACCACCGATAGAAAAAGCCCGGCTGGAATAGGCCTTCTGCCTGCTCTGGTGATAAATACAACCTTTCCTTGCGTCGACATTAGCCCCATGTCAACAACTACCTCAAGAAACAAATAAGCCATGTCCGTTCCGTCGCCCCGGCAACACCGACGAATAGACACCTTACCCGAGCCTTACGTTCGAAATAAGGTAATAAACCCTCTTTTACGTTAGCACTGACCCAGTGCTGACGACCACCTCAAGAAATAAACAAACCATGTCGGTTCTGCCACCCCGGCAACACCGACGAATAGACACCTTATCCGAGCCTTACGTTTGGGATAAGGAAATGAACCTCCTTTGTATCAGCACTGACCCAGTGCCAACGAACATTTCAAGAAACAAACAATCCCTGTCGGTTCCGCCGCCCTGGCAACACTGACGGATAGACACCTTGCCCAAGCCTTACGCTTAGGAAAAGGAAATAAACCCTCCTTTGCGTCAGCACTGTCCCGGTGCTGACGAATACTTCAAGAGACCAAGAGACCAAATGGACCTCGTTGGCCCCGTCACCCTGGCGGCACTAGCAGGTAGACATCCCGCCCGGGCCTTTCACCTGGGTCAGGGGACTAAACCTTCCTTGCGTACGCACTGTCCCGATGCCGATGAATATCTCAAGAAACACATGGACTACGTCAGCCCCGGCACCTTGCTGGCACTGACCAACAAACCATCATTGCCATCCCTTTCGGACACCCGGACAAGACCGGCCGGTAGCCCCCCTCGCACTGTGGAGTGGTCCCCTCATCCTTCCCTTGGGAGGGCGAGCACTCTCCCGTGCGCTAGCACGAATACCTACCTAGCTCTCCCTGGGTGGATCACTACGAGAACTTACGCCCCACCAACATATCCCAGTGCTGCTCAAAAAAAAAGAAGAGAGAAAAAAAAAGAGAGAGAGAATAAGATATGTACAGACGCTCTGTATGCGTGTCCTTATGTACCAACGGACGTCCCTATATGTGCACGCAAGCGCGCCCCTACTACACCTCCCTCTCTCTCTCTCTCTCCCTTACTCTCTCTTTTGGATGGTCGTCGGAGGGGAACCTCACAGTGGAGCTTCCTTCTTCTTCTTCTTCGAGAGGTGGTGGCTCTGTGCTGCCCCTCTCTGTGTAATGTGCCTGAGTGTTTTTTGCCTTACTCTTTGTTCGCCGGGGAGAGGGGGCTTTTATACTCCCAGCGGCGGGAGTCTTCGAACGTGAATGGCGGCCGTGGGAAATGACAGACATTAATGGGGATTTGATTATTCTCCATCCCTGTTAACAGGGGAGTAGCCTGCGTGCCCTCTTCTCCTGGTGACACCTCAGCTAGGTTGCTGCGCGCCAAAGATCCGTAGGGCATGGCGTAAGATTTGGTCTGCCGGATGCATCGGGTGAGGGCAAGTCATAGTGTGCCGTTGAAGGGCTGGAACGTTGTATCGCTGGAAGACCCAAAGGGTGTGCCGTGGAGGGGCGGGCAACGTGTGCCATTGAAGAGCCAACCGGGTGTACCGCTGAAGGCACTAGACGGGTGTGCTGGGCAAGAGGGCACGGGGTGTGCCGCTGAGGGCGCCTAGAGGGTGAGCCGTTGGACGGTCTGGAAGGGGGCATGGGGTGTGCCACTGGAGGGGGCACAGGGTGTGCCGTTGAAGGGGGCACAGGGTGTGCCGCCAGAGGGGGGCACAGGGTGTGCCACTGGAAGGGGGCACGGGGCATGCCGTTGAAGGGGGCACAGGGTGTGCCGCTGGAAGGGGGCATGGGGTGTGTCGTTGAAGGGGGCACAGGGTGTGCCTTTGGGGGAACACCAGGGGTGTGCCGCTGAGGGCATGTATGAGCCCGTTGTGAGGGCTAGTTGAGGTCTATTTGATTTTCTTCGGGGTCCACAGATTGTGAGATTCCCGGGGGTTGATTTCTCTTCACTGTCATGACTTCAGAGACGGCTTCACGGCAGTGTGTGTTTATTCGGAGAGTCCGGATGGCCCGTTTTCTCCGCAGTTTCTTCAGTTGGAGTTTTTCACGTACCTCCGGACACCCAAAAATAAGGTCACGGTACCCATTGGGTGTCCGGGACACACACACGGGACAAGGAAGGCACGCCAGGCTGCCTTCCCACCCTCTGGTCCACGAGACTGATCGCCCACATGAACGCGCACCCCACTCTAGGCGCATTCATGAACGCAACCCTCACCCTGAGCGCGACAAGGGAAGAATGCGCCCGCCACAAGGGGCGCGATCCCAATCAATGTGGTGAGTCCCCCGGTCGTGACAACGACGGAACGCGACGGGGCTAACGACCGCGACCTAGTCGTGGTTGGTCTCACCACCGCGACCCTAACCGCCCTACTATTCATCTTCCCCGATGAACGCGGCGCCCCGATACGGTGCCTTCTATGAAGAACACGGCCACCGTGATGGTCGCGTTCTCAGTCTACGTCTGAAAAATGGCAAAATCACGAAAAAACTCATTCCACGCCCCAATCACCCCCAAGTGAAGGGGAAACAAAAGGGGAAACCTTTCCTAAGTCCCTAGGCATGCATCTAAACCCCTGGATCGGCCAAAAACACCGTAAAACAGGAGATCCAGCTCGCACCCCAAAATATGATTATTTTTTCAAAATGCCCTGATTAGCCCGCTCGGCTCACCACGGCCTACGAAATTCGCGGGAATGAAAGTGCAAGGGTTAAGGATACGTCCCCCAACCTCCACTGAAGAAATGACGCGCCGTGGACGCCGATCCACGAAGAAAATGTCTTGAAACCCCGTCGGTGCCTCCATGCTCATGAACCGACTTCACTGCCCCCTCGTGCCTCGATCCTTGACCCATCCCCGCCATCCTCGTCGCTCGCGTGGCCCCGCCTAGCTCCGTCGGCCGCCGAAGAGGTGAGAGTGAGAGGGGAGTGTGAGAGAAGAGAGAGGGAGAGAATGAGAAAGTGAGGGAAGAGAGAGGGTGGAGAGGTGATGTGACACAAGCTAGGACCTACTAGCAAGCACAATAGCGAACCGAAGCGGGCCGTATTTGGCGGCCGACTCCCTTGCGAGAGCTTGTATGCTTGCGGATTTTAGGTCCTTGGAGTGTCTTTAGCATCATTGGGCTGTGCCACATCATTCACACTAGGTGACACAGAGGGAGGATTGAGGGCCCGAATGTGGATGTGAGAGCATTCGTCCAATTGGCAGTTTGATTTTTGAGAGATACATGTCTTTACAGGTAGGCCGTAGTGGCCAAGGGTACAATTGGTGCACGCCACGGGATAATTTTGATGTGATGATCGGTCCCCGGGTCCATGCGTGATGGATGAACACACACATATGTTTTACAAAGGGCTCCTCCTGTGGCGTGGGCCGTGGTCGCGATGCCGAACGGGGGGCTCATGACTAGATAACTAGAGGGATGCGTTGATCTGGTATCTGGGCGAGGGTCGATCCCGACTCAAGTTGAGTGGTCGAACATGGCCTCGTGACTACGGGAGAGCGCGACGTCATGATACGTGCGTGGTTGCGACCAATTGGCACGTGAGGGGGAATCTCAGCATGAGGGGATGTTTGCCCTTATCATAACGTTCTGCACATGGTGGGTGTTGACTTGTGGGTGACGGCTAAATACGACGTGAGGGAAGTGCAAATGACATACCCTCGGCGTACTAAGTCGACGAACAAGTCACCCGCATACAATTCTCCTTAGCTTGTTGCTTGGAGCCACTTGAAGCTTGAAGCCGCATATGCTTGTTCTTTATGCTGTGTATCTATGCGCGCATGTGTGCCCCTTGAGCTTCTAAGGGAGGTTTTATAGAGAAGTTGAAGGGCTGGGATGGGTTTAGGAGGACTATCTTGATAGGGTCAAGCCAGCCCACATAAGCCCTAGTGAATACTAAGGGTTTACGTAGACCAGCTCATAGGGTTGTGCTGGGCTGTGTAAACCCCTCCCCTGGGTGGGGTTTACGCAGACCAGACCAATGGGCTAGTCTAATCTGCATAAATCCCTCCACAGAGGGGTAATGTGGTCACTAGAGGGGGCTGGGTTGGGTTTAGGTGGACCAGCCTCAGGACGGGTACCTTGAAAATAGAAGGCTGATTTTTCGCGTGGCTGAAAGTAGACTTTCTTGGATCTGCAGTCAACCATGACACAATACTGTTCTAACCAGTCCATGCCTAGAATCGCATCGCAATCGACCAACTGCAGCACATACAACTTCGCTGGCAACTGTCGGTCATTGACGATAACAGGAGAATCTACCAGGCAAAATGGAGTGGACATGAAATCTCCGGATGGTAACTCAATGAGCAACTCACAAGGTGACTCAGTTACCGGCTCCTCGAGATGAGCAAGGAAATCCTCGGAAATAAAAGAATGTGTAGCACCTGAATCGAATAGAACGCGAGCTGGATGACTAAAAATTGAAATCGTACCTTCTGCGAGGTTGGACGCAATGGCTTCTGCACGAGTGATGTGAGTAATCCAGCTCCTCGACTTCTGGCTAGAGGCTACAGAAGATTGCTGGGAAGAAGTTGGAACTTGCACATAAGATGGCTGAGGCAGAGGTGGTGTAGGAAGATGAAATTGAGACTGCTGTGGCTGGGTGAACTGCGAGAACTACGCCGGTACGGACTTCATCAGGCAATCTCGAGCAACGTGACCCGACTGATCACAGCGATAGCAGACTATCGGTAAGGAACATGGTACACCAGGGTGACTGCCACCACACCTCGGACACAGTCTCAGCTAACTCACGAAAAACTCTCGGTGCTGTTGAAGAGGAGGAACAGACTGCTGGACAGAATCAGAAGACGCTGATTGCAGTTGCACAAAACCTGAAGATGCTTGACGGTTAAATCACTTCTTAGACTTTCTAAACATCCGCCTCGAAGTGCTACTAGAAGTAGGTGCGACAGATGGGACTCCGGGTGTAGAAGGCTGAAAAGACTGCTGAAACGGTGCAACCGATTGAGCAACTGATGTGAAACAACCTAGGGACTGACCAAATGATCCTCGGACCTAGCAAGCAAGTAACTCACGGACCGGTAGCTTCACTCGAGCGGACTCACCCGCTAAGCGCACACTCGTAATAAATCTAAGAGTCTATAGAAACAAACAGAAGCTTCTGAGAATCAACACTCAGAGAGAAATCCTCAAAACAAGGACTCTAGTTCATCCACAGCGAAGCAGAGGAAGAGCAGTCATAGTGGGACTCTCTATCTACACTAAAGGTCTTGCGATAGATCGCAAGGGAGAGACAAATGGTCCAGATATAGACCACAAGGCTCCATCATCCAGAAGATATAAGATCAAAGAGACATAACGGGATTCTTCATTCTAAAACGATCTAGCAAAGGACCGCCAAACGCCTCCTAACGGCCATGCGATAGACCGCAAGGGCTTAAAAGATAAAGCTCACGAGAAAGATAATAAAATAGGACTCTCTGCTAGCCTAGCAGCCAACCAAATAACCGCTAACCATCCTTAAACGGCCGTGCGATAGATTGCTAGGGAAGTTAGTCATGACAACAAAGAATAAGGCCCACTAAGCCTAAAATGCGAAGACAAGACAAGGAGCGAGGCCCAACCTGGGAGAATGACCTAAAAAATAAGCCCAAAAGTGACCAAAGTGGCTCAACAATCAGTGGATAACTCAGGACATCATAAAAATGGATAAGGAAATGACCCAATTCATTGGTCATAAAACTGGTGTCAATAGATGCCCCTTCTAAATGTCCTCTTTGCAAGGGAGCGAGCAGAGGTGAAGTGAAAGTGAAATGAAACGTAGAGATGAAGCGGGATTCCGCGAAGCTGACTGAAAAGCGGGTGTTAAGGCAAACCGACACCCGTCCCCAACCAACAAGCGATCGAAATCTTTCGTAAAACTTTGAACTAATCACAAGGAACAGCCAAACCGAATAATGCATGCCTAGAGGAACTAACAACTAAGGGAAATAAAACATGACCAACCTCCTCACTAGAATGCACAGCTGATAGGTGTTGATTATTATTTGTGTGATTGATGAGATGATTCCTTTTCTTGCAAGGTGATATGATCAATTATGCAGATACGTGAATGAATGGTATAATCACTCAACCAATAAAGAAAATCTAGATCTTTAAAAAATGAACAACTTTGGTGAAGGGCACTTAATGAATAGAGGAACAGAAGGGGATAAAAAAAGACCGCGTTTAGGACTGTGCAGTGAAGGGAGCCGAATGCTTGATGAAAGTCGACCTAAATGGGCCGTAAGTCGACTTGGGATGTCAGAAAAGGCTGAACATGAAGGAAACAACCTCCAAGGCTCAAAGGAATCATGATCTCCGAAGTCCAAAGACTAGGGAACAATGAAATGGGCTCAAAATCTGTCCAAGGAAGGCTCCAAAACAATGGGTAATTCAGGACATAAAAAATGATGAATATGAAAAATGACGCAACTGAGTGTCAACAGTCCCGAGGAAGTCCCTCAACATCGTGATGCCTCAACTCCATCATCTCCACCTCTGCCTGGATTAGCTCAGGCTACTACTGCCTATAGCTCCCGATTCTGCATCCAAAGCCTAGGTCAGTATGTAATTCTTAGTCAAAGCTTAGAAGAGGGTGTTGGAGACCTCAGCTAACTCGGCTTAGGCGAGGGCATTAGCTAGTCATCCCTCGAGCTTAGTGTAGTCGAGAGGGGCTTCTGTTGAAGTAGAAGCACTGTATGAGGAGTGCACCCTCCCTAGTTCCTCACGCTGCAAGAAATAAATGTTAGTTAAGGAGTGAGGTTGGAAGGTTATGTTATGCCCCATACTCTATACCGTCGAGGTATTATCCGCTTTAGCCTACTGGCCTCACGATTTTGTCCCTTTTTAACAGTGATCGGCTCCAGAATGGGAAACTTCTCGGGAGGTCACCCATCCTAGTACTACTCCACATTAAGCACGCTTAACTTCGGAGTTCTTTACAAGAACTGAGCCGATACTTCAAAAGGTACCTCGGTGATATAGAGTACAACTTAGTTATATTTGAGGGTGTTACAATCTACCCCTCTTATATAGGTGACGTCCTCGTCGCTGGGCACATATAGCACGCAGTCACGCAATCAATTCCCCAGGCAGGTAGGACTCTAGAGGTGGCACAGACTTCTGGTCCTGACACGAATCCCACTCTCGCCCGACTCGGTTCAGATTGAGCGCATAAGAAATTTGTCACTTAGTGACTGGCATGCCTACGTAAATAAATTAATAAAAAATAAAAAATTCATGTTTCGACAAGCTTGGCATGCCCAGTGAGACGAGAGTCTCCTTTCATCTTTTTGCTGAGATAAACGGGCCCCAAGGCCCTCCCAAAGAATGCTGATCGTTTGCTCATTTCTGTAATTGCAAAAATTAACGATGGCTGTTGGATTCGCCGCATTGACTTTCGGCCCCGAGATCATGGCCAATCACGCTACTGTTGGGTACCTGGCGGTACCAACTATCTTTGGTTCCTCCCTATCGTTGGTCGGCTTCCCCAACTTTTTCGGGGGTAGCCTTTGCCGACATGCTAGAGGTTGAGGCCCCGGAGCTTACCGAGGAAAGGATTGACATGAAGCCTAGGGCCCACAACGCCTGAAGCCGCAGGAGCCTGACAACATGTCAGACTCAGCTGATTAGCTACATGGTGCACCATGTGGCTCAGGTGGCTCGCCCCGCTTACCACAACAAGCCTAGGAGTCATCGCCAGGGGAATTCCCTTAGAAGAGCTGCTATCCCTACTGCCAGATGACTATCAATGTCTGGGAAGTCTATGCTGGTTGGGGGTGTCTGTATCTTCCTAGACGGACGTGATGCTCAGGCAATTCGAGATCAGGTGGTTGCTGCTGTGCCAACCCGTAACTCTTTTCAGGCTCTGTCGGGAAGAAGGGCTGAGAAGGAAGAAACCGGTCATCATGGCCAAAGAGAGTTGGCCCCAAGGCCGAAGACATTTAAGCAGGTGTGGGTCCCTAAAAAAATTCAACCTATCCGCCGTGAGGCATGTGTTTTCTACCACCCTAAGCCCGCTGAGGCGGGGAAGAAGAATGAGAGGGGCTTGGTCCCAAGAAAAGGCCCAGCCGCGCGGAGTCCGCCTCGTCGTCTTCCTTGGCCTTGCGTTGGAGCTACATCGGCCGTGCTCAAGGGGCCCACGGAGACCAACCTAAAAATCGTCTAACTCAGGTCAAGCTCTCCACCACTCCCAGGTGGGTCCGCACCTGCATGCGCAGGAAGCTACGACTAGTGGACAGGTCACTGGAAGGTAGACTCTCAAGTCACAGAAACCGACTCCGAAAGTAAACGAGTACAAGGATCGCTCCTCGTACAACACCGATTCATAGTGACATAAGCCGAAGATGCCACATCCCAGGACCCCCACGGCACCCCACACCTGGTCCCCACGCGATTTCTAGCATCAGTCAAATCACAGGTCAGTACGTGGATCGAGGATCGCTCACCTGGGACTCGAATCGGCACGGAAGAAACCACCGACTAGGCCTCAGATGATGAACTGTCCATCATTGGCCGTTCACGGATGCACGGCTAACTCGTAGCCACGCGTGAGAGAAAGACGGGCCATCCTGGCCGTCCCTCACTCCCAGCGGCAAGAAACATGAACGGTCGGACGCTAGCCGCTCAGGGGAAGGGCGGCTAGGATCCCGCCGTTCCAAGGCATCAGCGGTCCCACCTGGGCCGCTCATGTACCAACGGTACCAGAAGATGAACAGCCAGGTCATGGCCGCTCATGGGGACATGCGGCTAGACCCTAGTCGCTCACCCCAAGACACTGAGTAACGGTAACAAACAACGGTCGGAAACTCACGGGATGAGCGATCGGTCCTGGGCTGCTCAAGGGATTGTGTGGTCACGGACAGGCCGCACATGCCTCACTGCGCGTCGAGCCAAATGGCGTCGGGCGACGTGCAGCCATGGGCACATGCCTCACTGTGCGCCGAGCCAAATGGCATCAGGTGACGTGCGGCTAGCCCATGGCCGCACGAAAGGTCATGCGGCCAGACCCCGGTCGCACACCTCAGTGCATTGTATAACAGTCACAAACAATGGTCAAAACTCTGGGAGATGGGTGGTCTGCTTGGGACTGAACGAAGGGATATGCGGTCCCACGATAGACCGCTCAACCCCGCTGCGCGCCGAGCCCAATTCTATATCAGATCCTGTTCATGCCTATTACTGTGATATGATTGTCCCTGTGTTTTTCTTATATCTTCATTAACTCTACTTCTGAAATCCTTCATCACTGTGATTACCTCATTGATTCAATCATCTTCAGAGCTTACACTTCCATTCCACTCTTTTTGACTTGTAATACAGTGGAGTTAATCTGATCTAAGTGATATGCTCTTTAACACAGGGTTGATTTTGTCAAAATGGGGGAGAAATATCTTTTTCTTGTCAAGGGGGAGATTAATTGTTAAGGAGATCATCCGTGCATAATTCATGCCAAACCTAGCGGCGTCCTTTTTGACAAACTATTGTTTCCTTTTTGATGAAGTCAAAGGGGGAGAATAGTTTGGCAACCATGTTGTTTTATGACTCCTAGATGTCATACATGTTCATGATGTCATACATGTTCATAGTGTTACCATTGCCATAGTGTTGTCATCATCAAAAATGGGGAGATTGTTGCGACCCTGTGATTTTGATGATGTCAAACACCATGACTCATCATGATTCATCATGATGTCATATGTGGTGTTGATAATGTCTTACATGATGATGATCATTAGGGCATGATGTCACATGTGTCAATGATGCATTGATGATGTTGTTGTGACACATTGTCTTTTGATGTTGCATTGATGATGTTGCTAAATAGGCCGATGCATCATTGGATTTCATGGCAGTTAGGTTGGTCTTTTGATGTTGCATTGATGATCTTGCTAGTTAGGTTGATGCCTTATTGGTTTTTATAGTGGACAGGTTGTTGCAATGGCTCAGCTAAAGACCAGCAGGTCGATGCATCCTCATGCACTTAGAAAGAAAGGTCGATGCATGCTCATATTATTGCATTACAAAGTCGATGCACATTCACACATTGAGACAGGCAGGTCGGTGCACATGTTACCTCTAAGTCGAGAAGGTCAGTGCATATGCATAATTGTTGAGTTATAAGGTCGATGCATCCTCCACTTCATTGAACTACCAGGTCGATCCAAAGTGAGCCATTTGAATCAAGTAGGATTTGATTTTAAATGGAACGAGTTTTCATGAATCCCGGTTATGAGGAGGCATTCGCTCCTCTATATGAGTCCGAGTTTAAAGCCAATCCTCTATTTGAAATAGAGGATAGTCATCCGGCTACCTTCATAGGCATGCTCCCGACCTCACCGAATGAGGCCACGTCAACTCAGCATCATCCCATAGTGAGCACGATCAAGCTAGCCCTAGGGCTCCCAAACTATCTCCATGCGAGGATCGAGAATTGATCAACGTGCTGTCCCGCTACACACCCGAGGATTTGGTCACTATGGCCACCCGAGGGAAGGTCTCGGTCGCTCCCCAACCATCCTCTCATCTCACACCACCATGAGTTCAAATCTCGTTCCAAGGTTCCTCTAGTAGCCCCATTCGAGCAGTCCCACCTCAATTCAGCTACCTTGTAGCTTCTCAAGGGGTTGCTCAACCCTCGATCCCACCAACCATGGCCGCCCCTCCGAGGGGGATGGATTCAATCTCCAGGCAGGAGATTCAAAGCTACATTCAGCAAATAGTTGTCGAAAGTGTGCCGGTCACTCGTCCCCCCACCTTGGCACAATATTGTAAGCTCCCCAATACTTCCCACCTGGCTTCAAGGCCCCAAAATATCGAAAGTACGATGGTACTACCGATCCTCACCACCACCTTTCGGGTTTCCTTATGGATTCCCATCGATGGCAATATGACCAGGTGCTATTAGTCCATTTATCCCATGTTGTTAGGGAACTGTCCATGCACATATTTCCAATGTTTTTAGTCATGTCAATTCCATGTCAGCTTGTTCTCTCTGCATATGTTGTCATCATGCAGTTCAAAATCTATGATCTTATTACAATAAATTCCTTGAAATCTTTTGCATAAGGGGAGCTTAAAATGCTCAAACTTGACATGGTCTAGAAAATTTAGGGGGAGCTAAAATGAAACATCTCTTATAGGACACCTGGTCTTCATAGACTGACCCATCAATGATTTTCGGCGTCGATCCCTGCTAATATAATCACTACACTCCACGTAAGGAGGGGATCACGGGGATGGGAAAATTATTACATGAACTACCCTCATGTAGGAGGGGGGAAGCAAGGGGGAGGGAATCTGGTCAGCCGATCTGCGCACTGCCTTGTTGGGATGAAGCCTGCTTGTTTAGTATCGTG
Source organism: Amorphophallus titanum (assembly GCA_024336825.1). NCBI lineage: Eukaryota > Viridiplantae > Streptophyta > Magnoliopsida > Alismatales > Araceae > Amorphophallus > Amorphophallus titanum. The sequence goes on from JANBPO010008917.1 coordinate 1,717,294, forward strand.
CACCCAGCTCCAACGTCTGAATGAGGTGCTGTCAGTGCCTGGACGAAGCCTAGTGGATGCCGAAGAGCTCCTGAGATCTTGATGTCGACCCGAGATCACTGGAGGGTGGGGATGGTCATAGCCGATGGCCTACACAGTTCTGTCTCGCCGGACAGGTTGGCATGGTCGAAGTGCGTCGACTGGTATGCTCGCTGTAGAACTCCAAATGCGACGGGACCAACTCGGGGGAGTAGAAGACAGAGGGCAATATGATCCCTCAACACCTGGATGCCTTCGGATCACCGTGCCGGTAGTGGTCACCGAAATGGTTGGCTTCTGGTTCCTGGGAGAACAACTGGACAGGTTGATGATGGCCATGGTGGAACTTCCAGTGCCGATGTCGGAACGAGACGAAGCCACTTGGGTTGGTTTCATATCATCGAGGGGCACGACTCTTGAGAAGATAGATTGATCCGAAACGGAGAGGAAGGGGATGTGCCGGGGTCAATGAAGATGCAGTCTGCCTTGGACGGATAGAAACTTCTAGGACTGGTGCAGTCGCAGCAAAATGGGGACCCCAGGCGGAGGCATTGTCAAAAGATGATGGGACCACCACTGGATCGTTGATGACTTGAAGACACAGAACTCTTATGAGGAGGGTTTGGGCTGATTCACACAGGGGTGGGTGGTGCCACCATTATGAAGAGGTCCTCAAAAATTGGTGTGATTCTGGCGTAGTTGCACGGAAATGGATGACGCGATCAGTGCCGAAGTCAAAATGGAGCGGGGCTCCTTCTGGAACGAACATGACTCGAAGCAGCACAACTTCTCTGAAGAGTGTGGATGCTGGTTCACGTCGAACCATCCAAGTCCATCTAAATGGACAGAGGTCCGAAGTGATCCCAAACCGTATCGTGCCGGCCATTCCAGTCCGCAACTCCTTCCAGGGACTGGAAAAGATGAAGGAAAAGATGGCGCCCGCCATTCCAGCCGCAGCGTCGAAAGACACATCGGCTCACAAGCTGGCAAAGCTGAAGCAAGTTTGGGTCCCCAAGGAAGCCCAACCCATTGCACCTACCCAGACGAGGCCCAGCTACACCCGCCACAGAAAGGGCCGAGGCGATGGCCGTGACCCACCAACTGGCAGTTGCTGTGCCAGCGCTGCCCGAAAATGCTCACTGCCAACGTCACAGGCATCGTCACCATGCTGCCCACCCGGTGTTCGCAACTTACACTCATCCTGCTATCGCCACCGACACACAACCACCGGCCGCTCTCCCTGACCAAGAGTGGGAGGGGATTGAGCAAGCCATGAGAAACTACCTCAGAGGCCCGGGTAGCACCCCTATGGCTCGTCAGAGACTGCTGGGGCTAGTGGCCTCCGCCTTTAGAGAAGAAGAGGAAATCCAACCTGTGCCTAGCGTAGAATCAAGGAACCGATTAGAGGAACGATGCCAGTCCCCTGTGGGGGAGGAAACACTGCCCCGATGATCGATTTTTGATAGGTTGGTGTTCCCGAATAAGCCGTCAAGGAGGATGGCGAAAAGGAACAAGAACTAGAGAATTTTCACCTACAACATGGCAGGAATCTCTAGTCAGTACGGGGCTCTACCTACCAACCCCGAAGAAGTGGCCAGGCTTGCCGCCAAGCCCGGTCCCCTCACCAGGAGAGGAAGAGCGGCGAGTGAGGCGACACAGGCGGGCGTCGAAGAGACTTCCTCCGAAGTACCTTCCATGGCCCTGGCAGCCAATGTTGTCACTACCGGGGGCACGAGCGGTGGACCCTCCACATCATCTGAGGATGCCCCGGCCGAAGAGACAGGGGGCATGCCCACTCCCTCTACAACTGACCCCGCCATGCTATACATGATACATATAATGTACATTAAATACCTATTTAAAAATGACATGTTATTCTTAAATTTATTATAATACAAGGATAGGGTCTATGAGTTATTTTTTTTGTAAGGTTTATTAGGAGATCACGAGGTTGTGTACAGGGTCTGAGCCTTGACTAATTGTTAGTCTTAATTTATTTAGACTTTCTAGTCCTTTAATTTATCAGGGTTGTTACACCCTCCTCCACTTAAAAGAATTTGATCTCCAAATTCAATTGTATATTCATTCCCAATATGTATATATCAGTGGGGCATCTAGTGTCTATTCCTCAATCGCAAAACAAGATCATCTAGTCATGCTAGCAAAATTAAACTAAGGTACCTAGGCTTAGGTTAAGGGGTACCTCCAGCTACTTCCTGGTCAGCAGGTTCGATTCGTCTTATTGCTTACATTCGTCTTATTACTTGCATTCGTCCTTGACGTCGTTCCTTATTACGATCCTTTGCCTGCTGAGGTTGATCTTTCGGAAGGGGGCACTCGAATACCATGTTCTTGGCTTCCACAGCGGAAACAATCTGTTCTTCCAGCGACACTTCTCAGATTGATGACCTGCATTGCCACAATACTTGCACTTCTCTTCTTTAGGCTTCTTGCCATTTGGAATGTCGTTTCCCTCGTTAGGCCTCTTATTGCCATTACCTACTTTCTTCTTTTCCATTCTCGCTTTAACCTTTTCGGGATAACTCCATAACATCCTCCAATAATTGAGCTCTCTTTACCATCTCGAAATATGATTGAATATCCATTGGTGCTAATTGGGGTATGTATCGAGATAGCCTTCATCTTCTCCGTCATTATTAAATGAGACGCATATCGAGATAGCCTTGAGAATTGTGCCTCGTATTCTGCCACAGTCATACTTCTTTGTTTGAGGGAAGTAAATTCTCCTACCTTTCTTTCCCGGACTCTCTCCGAGAAATATTTTTCGTTGAAGTGTTCTAAAAATTCTACCCAAGTGACCTGAATGTTTGGCAAGGTGGCTTCCACGGACAGCAAGGATCTCAGGGAGGCTCTTGTCAAGATACTTCAAGACCCGGAGGCCTATGAAGCCCATGTTGCAGAATTGCAGGCCCAGGCGTATGAGGCACTTACAGCCAACATTTTCTTCATGGATAAAGACATGTTGCTGTCCTCTCCGTGCCACAATCGCCCCTTATGCGGGGGACGATTAATGGGCATGATGTAAACCGCATCTTGGTCGATGCTGGAGCGGCCATCAACATCATGCCTCTGAAGATTTTTAAGTCTCTATATCTGGCACCTTACTTACAAAAGGTGACTGCGGTCAAGATCTCGAGATTCAATCAGGACTTCGAGGAGGCGCTTAGTCGGGTTGAAGTCAAGCTAGTATTGGGTGACTTTGTCACTCAGGCTACATTCTACATCATCAACGCCGACACATCATATAAGGTGCTGCTTGGGAGGCCCTGGCTCTATGAAAATTGGGTCGTCCCGTCAACCCTGCACCAGTGCATTAAATATGCCAAAGGAGGAGAGCAACATACGGTCTTTGGAGATCAGGCTCTGTTCCACCCAAATGAGTGCCACTTGGCCGATACTTCCTTATATTTTGGGGAGCCCACTCTAGCCATCCCTAAGCCTCTGAAGGACAAAGGGAAACAGAAAGTGAACCAGGAAACTGAGGAAGAGCAGCTGTTCACTGTCAATAAAGACATGGTAAAGCTACACAGGCTAAGCCTCCAGCCTGTCTCCAAACCGACTCAGTCGGAGAGGCGGAGTGTTGACTTTGAAGCCAACCTCATCAGTCAGGTCATCGACCGAAGCATCTCCCTACCGCCTAAGTGTATCCAGCTCTCGTCCTAACGGGAGGAGTACGAGGTGGAGCAGTTGAAGACCTTCACAGTCTCCTATCTGCTGAGAAGGAGTAACAAGGGCAAAAAGGGGGACAAGCCAATCATCTTTTACAAATGTGACTTGGTCCCACCATGCCCTCCTGAAGATGATTTCGGCTGGGTTATTCCCGCCGATGTGGCGCCAGAACCAGTCGGGATATGGAGTTGGAGAGAAGAGCACCACGACCTCATTGTACTTCCGGAGAGGTTTGCGGCTTCACTACCAGTTTGAATTACTTTGCCATGACATGACCAATCTGGAGCATTCTTATTAGGTCACTCTAGAATTTGAGCCTTTCGAGTCAATGTTTGATGCTGCCCTTCGGCCAGCATCTACCTCTCAGTAGAGTGCCGAGTCGGTCAGACGGCCACATGAGTCCACGAGGCAGGACGCTCCTGCCCCATGGTCTCACCCACCCCAGCCGGGGAACCCTTCCCCTAGAGCTCCTTTGCCACCTACTTTACCTTCCGATCTTTATTCGGAGCCACTTCATTTAGAGCCACCTCAGCCATAACTACCCATGTTTCTAACGGGAAAGCTAATCATCATCGAACCAATACTTAATTGGCTCAAGATAGGCTTGGTCCATAGAGCACCTTGTTACCCATCCATGGACCCTGCACTACAAGTAGTGCTCGTCAACTCCTTCCACACAACGTTCCGGTCTTGTCACCATATAGATATCGTGGAAGACCTTATCCAAGGATTAGACTAGTAATGGAAGTTGACACACATGTTGGCCCCAGGCTTCGACCAATCCATGAGTCGTAGCTTCACGCATCCCGTGTGGGGTCTATTACCTCCGTCTGCACCGTGGGTCATGTCATCATGGAGGTTCTATTGTTCCTCCCCATGCCGGACGAGCCTAACTACATTCCCTTTATCCCGAGGGAGGAACTGTATCTTCTATATGAGACCACTGTCCCCTCTACCACGATGGATGAAGGTGACCATCTACACCTTCGAGAATTCCACACATGGGACCGTGTCACGAGGGAGCCCATCTCGAGGGGTCATACATTCTTTGATCCCTTCGATCCATTCCCTAGTGAACCTCTTGACCCACCATGTCACGCCCCGAGCCGATAGCAGCAGAACGTGTCATTTGCTTAGAATGTGGCAGTTAAATAGTTGTGAATAATCAAGAGCAATCGCATAATACCAAATAAATTGGTCCGGCATGAACCTCCTTCATAACCATCCTGACTTCTTCCAGGGACAAGCATTGGAGAAGTACCTTCTACTTGGCATCTGCCATAATATGAAATAAAGTTTCATTTCTCAGTTCATAGGAATCTTTGGTTCAGATTAATCTAATTCTTTCTTCCCTCTGTCTGGGCAATTGTTGATGTGTGAACCATTGCATCAGAGATTCTCTCCAGTCAGGCGTGCTGACTGCTTCTGCTATTATGACTTCACATTCTTCTTCACCTGGCTCACCTATCATGCTGGGAACCTGGCGCTTCTTTATCACTGTTATGTTGAGAGACTGATCTGGCGGGACTGCTAGTGAGCTTGCTAATTTTGCCAATTCATTTGCCTGCGCATTTTGGCTTCGGCCAACATGGCCGATCTCGATGAAGTAAAATCGTGCCATGAGTTCTTTTGCCTTGCAGTAATAAGGAAGCAACTCTAACTTTCAAACATCAAATTGTCCTTGTATCTGCTTGACGATCAACATTGAATCACCGAACACTTGTAGCATCTGAACCTCCATATGGAGGGCAATCTGAAGGCCGATGATTAAGGCTTCATATTCTACCTCATTGTTTGTGCATGACTTGTTGATTGAGCATGATGTATGTAACACTTCCCCTTCTAGAGATCTGAGAATGATGCCTGCTCCGGCTCTCACCCTGGAACGCCCCTATTGGGATGTTTCGATTCTGGATGCCTCGTCAAAATGTAGCTGCCACACAGCTTGACGGACCTGATTCACCTCTAGTGTTTCATCTTCCGAGAGCTCTGTGATTAGGGGGGAATCCTCAGGCACCGGATGCACCGTAAAGAAATCCACTATCGTCTGGCCTTCAATGGCCTTCTGTGGCACATAGGTGATATCAAATTCCATGAGAATGACGGCCCATTTGCCTAGTCATCCTTTTAGTGCTAGCTGGGACAATATGTATTTGACTAGGTCAGCCCTTGATATCAGTTGTATCTCATGGGAGAGCATATAATGCCTGCCACCCAAGAGGCTGATGAGGCCCCGTAAGGGTTGGAGGAGTTTGTCGAGGGGATGTATAACGAATGAAAATTACACGCGTAATATTAATTAAAGTAAGAATTAGAACTTTAATACGGAAGTAATTTAAATATATCAGAGTGATAAATATACATAATAGTCCAGATCCACAACATGCACAAGTCTAACACTGATCAAAAGTCTAACTGTACAACTACACGGGACATACCCCGGCCAAAAGTACAAGAAAAGGACTAACTGACAAACCGACTACTGCTGGCTGCTAAGACCTGCGGTCAAAAACACGGGAAGCTCCGGGAGATGGCTGCCGCAGCTCACCTGAAAGAGGAAGGGTGAGTTACAGCCAAACTCAGTAGGGATCATGTGGATTCCAACCTCACAACTAAACATGCAAAATCAGTAAAGCATGCATTGTAAATTAAATGACAGTCTAGTAAAGCTGTAAAACTATCTGAGTAGTTCAACAACAGCTATCTAACATGCAAATCTGATTAAAATATAAGCATCAGGAGCTAAATTTACCAATAGAATAAACCTCAGCTATCCAAGTGACAGGAGAGAGAAGGACCACCTGAAAGAAGATACCAGATGCGTCCACTGACGGCTTACACTGCGTCTCAAGCATCTACGTAAGTCTGGATAGCGACAAGTGTAACAGTACCAGAAATAAGTGAGTAGTCAGAGTAACACTCGTCAGTGTTAGTCCAAGTCTCTGACCACGTGTACACACACTGGCTCCTGCCTAGTGCCAAGTCTCTAGCTAGTTTTCCCCCCAGTAGGATACTACTATTAAGCAGGGGTCCACGGAAACTAGCTTAAAAATTATAGAACGGGACTACCCCACCACCTCTCCCAGGTGGGCCGACACTGGAGGTCGCTGGGGTATGACTAGTGGTTCCATCACAAGGAAAAAGGAAGCAACTCTATTGGGATGTAGAAATATGTCATAGTTTATAAAATACTTTAAACATGGCAAATATACAACAATTAAATGCGTATCCCCGGCGGTTGGTAGGTCTAGGGGGATTATGGTTCTTTGGATCCCCTTTGAGGTGAATGATGTGGTGGTAGATAGACAAATAAGTAGGAGGGCCATCTCCCTTCAGTTTACCAATGTGAGGGATGATTTTCCGTGACACTTCAATGGCATGTATGGTCCACAGGGAAGGGAAGAGAAGCGGCTGCTATGGGAAGAGTTGATCAGCCTCCACCTTTCCTCAAGGAGGCCGTGGTGCGCGGGAGGAGACTTCAATGGCTATGCCTTGGGAGCGATCGAGGGAGTTCGGCTATATAAGAGAAATGGAGGACTTCTCAGCTTTCATTGAGGCGGCGGCTTTGGTGGACATCGGCATGTCACACGATCTCTTCACTTGGTCCAACATGCGAGCAAATGCTTCTTGCTAGAGGTTGGACAGGTTCTTAGTTTTCGTGGACTGGGAGGATCACTATCCTCATATGTAGGTGCTTCCGTTAGCTAGAGTCGTGTATGACCACAAACCCATCCTCTTGAAGACTAGCTGGACACAGGACAGATGGTTCTCCTTCAGGCTTGAGAGATTCTGGTTCAAGGAAGCAGACTTCATGGACATTATCAAAGGAGCTTGGTATTACAGGTTGTTGGGCGCTCTGCTATTGTCACTTTGGTGCTGAGGTTGAAACATATTGCATGGATTCTCATAACCTGGGAGGCAAACAAAGTCCTCACGGGCAGGGCAACTAAGGACAAAATTCTGCAACAGATTGAGAACTAGATAATTTGAGGAGATAGGATTGCTGGATGCAGAGGATAGGAGCCTTCAGGACTCCTTGAGGTGTCAGCTTGAGGAGATCCTCTTTAGGGAGGAAATCTACTAGAGACAGAGATCTAGGGACAGATGGATTAGAGAGGGGGATAGGAACACTACTTACTTCCAGTGCATTGTTTCAAAGAGGAGGAGAGTTAATACTATTACTTGCGTTAGGGTGGGGGTGCTCTCTATTTCTTTAAAAGAGCACATCAAGGGACTGGCCAATGGGCCAGGGATGCCCAACTCACGGGCGGTCAGCACACCAAGGGTGTGGGATGTAGGGGATCACTCACAACTCACCAGCGGTGATTACTCACATCAATGGCAATTATGGGCCGAGCTCTCACTCTCTGTCAGACGAGGCAATAACGATAATACTAAGCTAAGCAAGGAATTTAAACCAGCCAAGAGGGGTCCGAGGCTCACCTAGTCAGCGTGAAGACACCGACTCCAGCTGGAGACGGGGGTGAGTGGGGAGGCGAGGGTATGCACCCGCACGCCCCGTCGATGAAGCTTCAAACCTGCGACTTGAATGATTACATGAACTACACTCCTTACAAGGGGGGGGATCTCGTGGTGGGGGTTAAGTTATTAAAACAAAACTACCTCCATACAGGGAGGGGCCTTCAGCCAGCCAAGCTAGGGAAGGGAAGAGCATAACTATAAACTAAACGGATGGCGGATATCGGTTCTACTAGCTCTCTGGAACAGGGGATAGATAGGTGATGTTGTTGTCACTGCGGCTGCTCCTAAATTTTGTTGGTGATGATACCAGCTGGAAAATCTTCTTAGGTGACCCAGGATGTCGTCCAAATTTTGTCAGAAGTTCGGCAAGTCGGTGCTGGTCGGGGCAGAGGCGCGAACAGGGAGGCAGAACTCAGACTCTATCTACTTTAGGAACACAACAGCAGGAAGAAGAGGTTGCCAGAAGCACTCCAGAGCTCAGAGTCAGGTACCGCTAGAGTTGTCAGAACCGCCGATGAGTCCTCTTCGAAACGAGACCAATGGGGATGCCAAATGTTGTCGGAGTAGACCGGTAGAACTCAGACAATGAGGGGGGGTCGGAGCAGACTGATTAGAAGCAGAACCGCGTGCCAGGAGAAAGAAAGTGAGAACTCTTGATTCCGGGCACCAAACAGAGCTCCGTTTCATGATTATAGAATTAGACTTGTCGAAGAAGCTCCCGGCCAAGCCTCGCCTCCAGATCTTCAAGAGAGTGGTCGTGGTAGCCTCAGGAGTCATTTTAATAAGATCATATTATTCTGTGTGCGGAAACAGGCCCCGGTTTTCTTCGTCAAAGTCCAAGGAGAGAATCGGACACATCGACTGTTTTCTTCGTCAAAGATAACTTCATTGCTTGTGTATTTCGTATATCCCGTGATGGTGCAGTCGTGCAGAAGAATGAGAGAGAGAGAGAGGGAGAGATGGGGAAAACGATGCCAACGATGGTGAGGATGACGACCAGGATGATGACAACATCGACTGTTTTCTTCGTCAAAGTCCAAGGAGAGAATCGGATAACTTCATTGCTTATGTATTTCGTATATCCCGTGATGGTGCATGCAGAAGAATGAGAGAGAGAGAAATGGGGAAAACGATGCCAACGATGGTGAGGATGACGACCGGGATGATGACAACATCGCCTGTTTTCTTCGTCAAAGTCCAAGGACAGAATCGGATAACTTCATTGCTTGTGTATTTCGTATTTCCCATGATGGTGCAGAAGAATGAGTTCGGAGTGGCGTTCGATGCCTGTGTAAATGCTTTGGGGGTGCGTATGCACGTTCATACATACAAAGCTGTATAGTCACCAACGACTTACTAGTTTGACGTTGTTGCGTTCCAAGTGCTGCATGCGACAGGAGGTGATGTCGATGGCGTCCATAGAAGCTCGGGCCAGGGCCGGCGCAGACTACGTCGAGTGCGGAATCGACTTGGACGCCATGGATGATGTCATGATGATGCCGAAGCGCGTCCCCCACCGCATCTCCTCCTCCTCGGTGAACTGTCTGAACCGGCTGCGGACGAGGGTTTCTTGCCATTCGAGGGCAGCTGGCCGTGTGAGCGGGAGGAGATGAAGGGGCGGCTGGTTGCACGGGCAAAAGCCGTAGCCTGTCTTATAATGGCACAATGACCTTTAAGAATGTCACAAATTTGATTACTCCCATTGTCGTACTCCTGATGAGTCAGTTAATATCTGAATAATTTGATATGAATTTAGATTCAAATATACTTCATATATCCTCAGATCGAGTTTTAATAATTGAGATTTTTATGAGAAATCACTTCAAATAAGACAAATGTTTATGCCACTTTAGGACATTATGGTGTAATATGAGATTTACTCGCGAAAATGTCAAAGATGGCGTGTCTACAGCTGCCCCATCTTGGCGTCTGCTTTGCAGGGGAATGACACGTAACGAAATGGAATGAAGTGTGAGAATGGACTGAAAAGTAGATGCCAAGGTGTGATGAGACATGCTCTCAACATTTCCTAATTAGAATCTTTCCTAAGTTTCAATGAAGTAACCCTGAAGAAGGTCCTCTGAAATCAATGATTATTTGGATGGTAAACAAATAAGGAAAAGAAATAATGTGCGCTCAGGTATGACTAAGAAAAGAGACCAACTTCCATGTGTGGAAGTTCCTATGGTCATGAACCTACAGATTTCACTATTGGGGAGTGGTTACCAGCCAATGTGGAGGTGCTACGGCCAATGTGGGTCTGAATGGAGTAAAATTAAAGAAATAGTTGAAGATAAATCCAAACAAGGGTCTCTTCCAGAAAAATAGCTCAAGATAGCCTCAAAAAAACTCAGTATTCAATTCAGAATGGAATATCTCATATTGGATAGGAACGTAAGTATAGTGGCTTTCACGATCGACTTAAGTGAATGATTTTTCACAATGATATCAAGAGTCTTCTCCAGCATAACTGTCGAAAATGATCGAGGATAATATTGTTAAGCTGTGAAGAATGGGTCTGGACACTAATCCCGTGAGTAGATACTGAGCCAGAGCTCGTTTCTCCACACACCGATTCACCGAACGAAACCGTCGTTCCCAAGCTACCACAACTTAACGGCCTATCCGTATGACCCAAATTCCTCTGAAATTATCATTATTTTTGTTGAAGAGGAACTCAACTTCCAGATTCAGTAAGGCCATAAGGTCCTCGACACAGTCTAGTTGTGCATGATGTGATTTATGGTGGTACAAATGTGGTACAGTTGCATTTCTTTTGCTTCATTTTTTTGTTCTTTATTTTTTCTTCTCTCTCTCTCTCTCTCGATTTCTCACTCTCTCTCACCCTCTCTCTCCCAACGTCTCTCTCTTTCTCTCTCCTTCTTGGTTTGCCATTTTCAGGGCCCGACCGGGACGTGGGGGACACCGTTGGAACCAGCACGTCGAAGGGATCGCATTGACGCCCTCCACTCCACGGTTCGTGAGATGGTCGGACGGGACGGGGCGAGAGGGCCGCGACCTCCACTTCGCTTGCATGCGACCGGAATGGTCGATTTGATGCGAATGAGGTCGCGGGATGGAACCGTCTCCGCGCTAGGAACGTTTTGATACCGCATGCATGCCGATCTATGCCTGTTTAGCCTAGTTAATGTCCATTTTGCGTTTTTCCCTAAAAATGTTGAAATTCATGCTTTAATCCTCTATAGGCATTGTAATTGTGTTTTCTAGTTGTTAAATTGTGCTATGGATGCTTGGAATGGTAGGTAAACAGGTTTGGATGTGAACCCCGTCGATTTCAGTCGACCAGGGGGTGTTCCGGTTTCAAATCGAACCCGTTCGCAATCGAGCTCATATGGCATTCATTCCAGTGACCGTTATGTGTATAACGCCTCTCATAGGGTGCGTTATATCCTCTTAACGGACCGCACCCAGTTCGTTATGATCATGTAGGTTTTAATTACGACTATGGGCAGAGTGATCTATCGTGGGACCGTTAAACCCGTTTAACGCGCCGTACTGGATGCGTGATAGTTTTTAAAAACTGTGGATTTTTCCATGTTCGGGTAACTATAGCAGACCAACCCTAATCCGTCATAGTCTGTAAGTTCTAAGTTTTTATGAAATGTGACTCGGGTGACCATAGCAAACTTGAGGGGCGCATTATATCACTTTAGCGCACCATATCTTATCTGTTATATCCTATAACGTGGTAGAACCAGTTCGTTATATCCTCTGCTACTTTAAAAGTCATAATTTCATGTTCTAATGCATTCCATTATGCATATTCGCCATGTTTAAGGTATTTTAAGAATCAAAAGCATACCGGAAGGCCATGACGCCGAACAATAGTATTTAATGGCTTAGACATGAAGTCATGACGCCGTACAATTTGACTTAGGCGGAAGGCCATGACGTCAAGGTAAAATATTTACCGACTTAGGCAGAAAGTCATGACGCCGGATAATAGTATTTAACGGCTTAGATATGAAGTCATGACGCCGGACAAAAATATTTAACAGCTTAGACGTAAAGTCATGACGCCATACAACTTGACTTAGGTGGAAGGCCATGACGTCAAGGTAGAATATTTACCAGCTTAAGCGGAAAGTCATGACACCGGACAAGAGTATTTAATGGCTTAGACATAAAGTCATGGCGTCGTACAACTTGACTTAGGCAGAAGGCCATGATGCTCAGACAGAATATTTACCAGTTTAGGCGGAAGGCCATGACACCGGACAATAGTATTTAACGTCTTAGACATGAAGTCATCACGCCGTACAACTTGACTTAGGCGGAAGGCCATGACGCCAAGGTAGAATATTTAACGACTTAGGCGGAGGGCTATGACGCCGGATAATAGTATTTAACGGCTTAGACATGAAGTCATGACAACATACAACTTGGCTTGGGCGGAAGGCCATGACACCAAGGCAGAATATGTACCGACTTAGGCGAAAAGCCATGACGCCAGACAAGAGTATTTAATAGCTTAGACGTAGAGTCATGACTCTGTATAACTTGGCTTAGGTGAAAGGCTATGACACCAAGGCAGAATATTTATTGGCTTAGGCGAAAAGCCATGACGCCAGACAAGAGTATTTAACGGCTTAAACGTAAAGTCATGACGCTGTACAACTTGACTTAGGCGGAAGGCCATGACGCCAAGGTAAATATTGACTGACTTAGGCAGAAAGTCATAACGCCGGACAAGAGTATTTAACGGCTTAGACGTAAAGTCATGACCCTGTACAACTTGGCTTAGGCGGAAGGTCATGACGCCAAGGCAGAATATTTACCGGCTTAGGCAGAAAGCCATGGCACCTGACAAGAGTATTTTCAGGGTTGTTACATTCATCTTCAGTTCATACTACCTGAGTCTCTAAAATACAACTCGGAGGTCCTACAGATGGTCTTCTTTTCTTCTGCTCTTGACTACCAGGTCATCTATATGGCACTCGACCTTATGGTAGAGTAGTTCATCAAATATTCTGGTCATCGCCCGCTAGTAGGTTGCGCCTACATTCTTTAGTCCGAACGGCATCCTCTTGTAGTGATAAATGCCTTTGGGAGTTCGAAAGGCGATATGGACCCGGCCATGTTCTGCGATCCATATCTGGTTGTAGCCGGACGACCCGTCCATAAATGACAGAGCTTCATGGCCAGTTGTGGCATCAATCATGACCTCCGTAATTGGTACCGAAAAGTCATCCTTGGGGCAGGCCTTGTTCAGATCTCAGAAATCAACACATATCCGGATCTGCCCATTTTTCTTCTTCATGGGCACAATATTAGCCAGTCACGTGGTGTATTGATTTTCTTTGATGAAACCCACATCAATGTGCTTGTTGACTTCTTTGCATATTTGAGGATGAGTTCTGGCCTCATGCGCCGCGGTGGCTGCTTCACTGGCTCAGCTTTAGGACTTATAGCTAGCTCATGCTGTGAGACTGTGGGACTCAGTCCTGGCATTTCTTTGTAAGTCCAGGCGAGGCAATCCCGATATTCTTGTAGAATCTAGATATACAGCTTTTGTTCTTCAGCAGACAATTGGACACTGAGGAAGGTCGGCCTAGGGTCATCTCACCTCCCAGGTTGGCTTCTATCAGCTCGTCGACTGTGGCTTGGCCCCCATCTTCTATTTATGGGGGTGCAGGCTGAAGGTCGACAAAGTCTAGAATGTCATCTTCAAGCTCGAATACCTTGATCTCCTCATTCTGTCTCACCTGGGCCTTGTCAGGGATCCCTGATTCAACCAGCGGCGGTTCTATGAACTGCTCTGTCAGTAGATCTACCATCGTTGTAGCTTCAAGAGATGAGTTAGAAGCTTCATCCTCTACTAATGGGCTCGCAGCATGGAATGTAGTTCGTGCAAGTCTCTGAAATCTTCTCGAGTACATCATGTCCATTTGTTAAGGCTACCCCGTGCATATTGTGTGTGGTTGTTGAATTGTCTTCGTGTAGTTTTTATACCTTCTGTAATCTATACCCCGTGCTTATTTACATTACACTTAACATGCCACTCCAAATACTGTGTAAGTGGTTGATGCAATGACAGGTACCTCTTGACCCGTTGGATGACATATTCCTCCAATGATAAGAACACGTGATCCGAGGAAGAAGCCCTCTGACACGTGTGTCAGATGTTCTAGAAGGCCTCAAGGGCGAGGAGCATGCCGTCCACACTCCCGGTGAACTACTAAAGCTCATATAAATACAACTGATCGTCGTCTAAGACAAGGGCGCAAGAAGAAGGAGCTGAAACGAAGACAAGAGTGTGTTACTGAGGAGAAGAGAGCAGTAAGAAAGAAAAAGAGAGCTAAAAGAAGAGTAGTGCTGAAGAGCAGAGTGGAAAAGTGTGTGGAAAAGAGAAAGATATAGAAGTAAAGAGCGAGAGAGTAGAAGAGAAGAACAGAGAAGAAGAAAGAAAGATCGAGAGCAGCATCAGAGAGAAAGAATGATTGAGAGAGGAAAAGCTCGTGAAGAGAGGCTATTTGGAAGACCTGTATCTACTGGACCGTGGATCAGATCCAGGCCAGTCCGCTCCAAAGGGAGCTACATTTGCTTGTTCCATTTTACAGCTTTCAGTCGTTGTGTTCTTATTTCTTGTTTTTCCTTTTGTTTTTCTCTTGAGGCTTGTTCTTCCGATCCTCTGGACTGAGGTCGGGATTCCTCCTGTGAACACAGGAGAAGGGAGACTTTGTGTCTTCGGTTTGCAGGTACTGGGTTGCTACTTGTGTGTTCCCTCCTGGTCAGAGGAAGGGAGACTTGCTCTCCGATTGCAAGTGACTGGGTGTCACTTGTGGGTTCCCTCCTGGTCTGGAGGAAGAGAGACATTTGTCTCTGGTTTCTAGTGGCTGCGTGTCACTAGTAATCCCCCGTCAAAATGACGCTAAGTGAGACTTATTCCTTATTTTTTTAATACAGCTCTACCTCAGACGCGCGGCCCTTGTCCGCGGCTCTCTCTCCCTCTTTTGGGGAGCTCTGCCCCTTCTCCTAGGAGATGCGCTTCCCGACGCTCGGTATTTCACCTTGGTACGACGAGCGGCCTTCTGAACACGCTCCTGACCCTCAATTCGTGGACGAGTAATGTCCACATCCTCCTGCCCAAGCTCTTTAGCTCGGACTCCCTCTAATAATTGTAGGTTGTTACACAACATTCTTGAAATAGACAAGCTAGATATATAACACCCCAATTTTAAAGACAGATGAGCATATCCACTGAATGGGATGAATGAGTGATCGTCTGTTAGACTTCATGTTCATATCGATACTAGTTCTAAGATTCAAGAATTTCCGTGGTTGGAGGTACTTTTGGATTAACCACGACTCCATCGAAAACAGCCGTTTGGAATTATTGGTGTGGCTCACTTGCCTTTTTTCCATGCAGAGTCGCAAGTGGGTTGTCCATGGCTGTCTGACTCAGTGATGTGCCTCTCCACTTGCAGGGCTTCTCATCTCCTTGGGAATTGGGATTGTGCTCTTGGCACCATGCACACATCCTTGTCCGAGTCCATGGGGGGTCCCTCTCAACAGCTCGGAGTGGGCAGCCTCAGGGGTGTCGGTGTTGGCCCCCCACTTCTCTCTCTCCCTCTCTCTCTCTCTCTCACACACACACGCACGCACGAACGCACACAAAAGCACACAACACCAGTTATGCAGTGGACTAGCTGGTCCATTCTTTCAAACGTTGTGTGGCCCATCACTGAATTAAAGATATCTCTGTTTCTCTCTCAACACCAGTTATGCATAAGACTGGTCCATTCCTTCGGATGATGTGTGGGTTATCACAGATTTCAAGGTCTCGGGGGGGCCCGCCGGGGGGGGGGGGGGGGGGGGGGGGGGGGGGGGGGGGGGGGGGGGGGGGGGGGGGGGGGGGGGGGGGGGAACAGTTGCTGGCCTTACCCAGGCACTACAAACTATGGCCCAGGCAGGCGCTGGAGCCAGAGCTGGCAGTTTACATCCGAATTTTTGGAGTCTCAACCCTCTGCGCTTTTATGGATCTTATAACCCAGACGAGGCGGAGAACTGGATTGATGAAATAAACTAGATTTTTGACGTTATTCAATGCACCGATCAGGAGAAGGTGCGTTTGGCTACTTTTTAATTGAACAAGGATGCTCATGCATTGTAGAAGTTAGTCCCGGCACCTCCACCCGATGCACCACATACATGGGCAAGTTTCCTTACATTTTTCCATGCCAAGTATTTTTTAGAGCATGTCAAAGAGAGGAAAGCTATGGAGTTTGCGTCCCTTCGTCAAGGGATGATTTCGGTGGCAGAATATGAGTTACAATTTTCCAGGCTAGCACTGAATGCACCACACCTTATTAGTACCGACTTATTGAAGGCTAATCGATTCATGGATGGGTTATGGCCCAGTTACATTCAGCAACTCAAGACCCAGAACATCCGTACTTATGAGGAAATGGTCCAGCGGGCCTATTTGTATGAAAGGACCTTAGAGAAGGTCGAGAAAATGAAAGGAAAGGGAGAAGAATCTAGCCGGAGATTTGATCGGTGATTCAGGAAGGAGAAGTTTAGTATCACGGAACCTTACAAAAGTCGTGATAACAAGAAATGGTCTAGGAACGGGAACGGTGGAAGTTCCCAGAAGTATAAGAAAGTTAAGGAAGAGGAGAAGTAGGTCACGGCGGCCTGCACATTTTACAAAAAAATTGATCATTCAGTGGAAGAATGCTGGAAGTGCCTCGGCGCTTGTCTACGCTGTGGTAGTAGGGAGCATCGCATGCCAGATTGCCCCCTTATGAAAGAACAAGCAGCAGCAGGAGGACGCAGGAGGCAAGCTCGCCTCAATGCGATTTTAGAAGAAGAAGAAGCGCCCAGGGACGGTGGGCTCATGGAAGGTACAATTCAAATTTACTCTCGTCCTGCATTTGTGCGACGACGAGTGAGCTAGCATTTCTGTGAGCGACGTATAGTCCCCTAGGAGCTCTTAGTGTCGGGTCTAGTGTGACTCTTAGCCACGCGTTGCTGGTCATGTCCATCTTAGAGTCTGAGGTCCAGTGCACGTAGAGTCGGCTCCCGTGTCCGTCTCGCATCATCATGGGTTGGTTGTTTCACCGTGGCGTGTGTGTCGATTTTCACGCCGTGAGACCGGTGTCCGTAGTTGCATGGCTTTTCCGTTTATTTATTCCTGTTGTACTCGCTTAGCTGCTAGCGTCGTAGTTTCCCATTTTGTGAGGTAGGGTTCGAGTGATCCCTACTGAGCCTTTATTTTTTAGGCGCATTCCCTACATATTTTCACCGTGTTTTAGGTGAGGCGAGGCTTTAGAGGAGTGCGTCTGAGGCTCAACGTGGTTCAGGTGCCCAGGGTTAGTGCTAGTGGTCTGAGCTAGGGTATGCCCCGTGTAGCTGTACTTTCCTTTTTGTCATTGTACTAGTTGTGGACTACTGTTGTTTATTTAATTGTTGTTATATTGTAGACCATGTAAATTATTTAATGTTAATTTAATTTGCTGCTTATCTTATTAACTGTTTAATTTCTATAATTATTTGTGATACTTATGTAGTCTCCACGCCATCCTTTTAACCCTTCCGAGTCTTCGGGCTCGTGGGTGGCGGTTCGGGATTCGGATTATTAGGCCTTCCCAATATTCAGATTTTAGGTCGTTACAGCTGGTATCAGAGCGCGGTTGTGGGAGTATATGAGAATCATAAGTAATTGTAGTGGTCTACTAGTCTACAATGATGATGTACAATTGACGCTGGCATAGGGCATCATGGGTTTTATTGACTTTGCCATTTTCATGTTTTCTGTCTTTTGCTTCAGGGAGCGAGCATGGCACCGAGGCGGAGGACTCACTCTCAACATGGGCAATCGGCAGAGGTTCGGGAGGTTCAGTAGGAGCAGGAGGAGCAGAGCAGAGTGCCACCAGTTGCCACTGAGGCAGGGGATCCCCGGTCAACCATCATCTTCAGGCAGATTCCTGTCTGTCTTGGGTGTCTGTAACCAGCTCCAGAAATAAAAGAGCAAACCACAGTAGTTTTCATTTCCAATCCGCTTATTGGATGGATCTAAAATAAATATATGTTATAGCCCTTCCAGTCTTCTTTCCCACGGCACCAGTCTCGGTTCGATCCACCTCCGGATCTGATCGCAGAAATTTTTGTCACCGAGGAGCGCAGATCTGTTCTCTGTGTAGGTCTGATTTGGCAGTCTGAGAAAAATTCCCATTTAAATACCAAGGGTCAACTTCAGCGACCGCCCCTCTCAGGAGTCGACCAGGGATGTCCCACCAATGATTTAGCCAAGCAGCGTCTCCAGACGACATCCGGAAGGTGACGTTCCTTTAGAAACTGTGGCTTGCTGTCTAGTGAGTCAGGACTGAGTCGGTGCAGCACCGAGTTGGCGCAGGACCGAATCAAACCAGCAGGCCGAGTTCGCCCCGTACGCACTCCCAGATTGCTGCCCGTCAACCTAGGGTCAGTCCTCCTGGGCTCCACTATAGTCCTTTACCTCCCTGCATGGAGTGGGCAAAGAAATTACCTTTTGTAACTACTATAAAATTATTTTAACCGGGAGTTACCGTAACTGGCCGGGATCGTCGTTCCCACGCTCGGAGCGTGGAGGTAAACTCGCCACCCTCCTCATAGGCATTTGCTTTACTTGTATATATTTTATATGCCGCTGCACATGATAGGTTAATCTAGCTCGTATATTTTATCACTACTACGAGAGGGAGAGAGAGAGACCCGTCCCGTGACTCACTCCGAGTATAAGCACGGAAGAGCCAACACTCGAGACTCATTGTCGGTTTCTCAACCGCGCACAGTCCCACGCATCCCTGGCTAGGGACGCCCGGGAGCTAGAGTCCCAAGTCGCGTGTCCATCCCGCATCAAATTGGTATCAGAGCGTCAGTTGAGTCTAGGGTAGTCTTTGCATGAGTCGTTGCATGGTCTAAGTCGAGTCTGGTGGACCAATGGGGAAGAGGGTGGGGGCCCCTACTGGACCTATTGGCTTTTTATAAGAAAACCCACTAAAACCTAAAGCCTCACATGTTAGCTTATAAAGTCTTACAATTGCACATATGTTTTCTCAAGGATATAAAAATAAATAAAAGGACACAAATATAAATTAAAAATGTCAGTGCTCTAAGTTGATTCCCATCATGTCCTCCAGCTCAGGAGGAGCAGGCTGAAAGTCAATGAAGTCTTCATCATCAGTGGCAGCTTCGTACACCCGTGGGTCTTCGAAGCCAGTGGTTGAGGCTGCTGGAACTAGAAGGTCGTCGCTACCTGGTCCGGACAAGGGTTGTCCCGGGCCGTCCACATTGGACTGGCAGCTATCGGCCAAAATTTTAGAGAATTGGTCGGAGTTATCTGCCAATGCCGGCGACGCCTCATAGCCTTCGTTCTGGAGGCCTTCCTCAGGGGGAAGGTGTGGCGAGGTAAGCTCTGGAACTGGTTGTGAGGCCGCGGAGGCCTCCTTCGCTCCCACGTCCTTATGGACGGGTGAGGAATCTTCATCGAGTGCTGGAACTGGAGTGCTGGTTCTGGTGGGAAGTGGAATTAAGATTTCCTCTCCCTCATCTCTCGAGCTGTTGAACTTGGTGTTGGCGATAACCGGGTCGACGGCTGGCTGCACCGGTCCTATGGCATGGACCGCGTGGTAGACACAAAAGTCTGGGTCTTGGTCATAACTGAGACCTCTGGTGTCTTTCTGGGAGTATGGGGTTTGCCCCCAGACCTGCGATGGTGTCCACAAGTTGTGGAAGTACCTTCCCTCTGTAGAGCCTTGCCACTAGGGGATATGTTGTTTAGGGCACATCTCCTGAATGCAAGGTGACAGGTCGTCCAAGATCTAGATAGCTTCAGGGACATCGTCGGCTCGCCTAGACCAGTCGAAGTAGTCCTTTGGTGGGGCCGGCAGGACCATGTCTCCTTTGTGAAAGATGATGGACTTGTCCCTTTTGGCCTTTTTCTTGGACGCCTAGCTAGATTTCATACACCGTGGGACTGTGAGTGAGAGTACCCACCCGTGGCCCTAGTCGAGCACCGAGCTCGAACTAGAATCCCATAGGCGCTTGGCGGTTCCTTATCCGCTGAGACTCCTTTGTTTCCCTCAAAGGGACAGCTCGTGAGCGTGAGTTTCTGTTGAGAGGCGCCTCCCTTGGAGGAACATTACGGAGGTCAGCTGCCCGGCTTGCCTTTGGCGTGCGAGTGCTGGCCGCACCTCGTTGCATTCCTAGGTTAGGGTCTGTGTCAGCCCTGTTCCGCATCATGAAATAACCAGCCAAGGGTAGCAGCGCTTACCAGATCGGTGTGGAAACACCGATCCCGTTCGGAGACGTGGGCGAGCGGGGAGGCGAGGGGATGCACCCGCACGTCGTGGCGGTGAAGCTTGATCTGAAAAGGGATGGAACTTACAGCACTACACCTCACGTAGGAGGGGGATCGTGGGGGTGGGAGTTAAAATATTACATCCAAAACTACCTCCACGCAGGGAGGGGCCTTCAGCCGGCCAAGCGAGCGGAGGGGATGGGCTAGAAACTTCAAGCATCGGGCTTCTAGCCGGTGCTGCCCGGGTCTGGAATAACATGACAGATGGATGAAGCACCCGCTGCCACGGACACTCCCAGAATCGGAATGGACCGAGACCAGAGCTGAAATACTCCTATCTAGCCCAGGAGGAAGTTTGATTTTTCTGGTTCAACCTTGAATCTGCCGCTGGATGGGACAGGTCTTGGAGCAGGGCCGGATGGCGCTGGCACTGACTACTCGCAGAACATTTCTGCTAGAAGATGGAGGCGCCACGGGCTGTCACGAACTCGGATGGAGGTGAGGCTGGTACCGAAACGATTGTGGATGAGTCTTCTTTCAGATGAGACTGACGGCAGCCTCTGAAGATGTCGGGAGCGATCGCACTGACAAGAAAGGTGAAGGTAGGTATGTTCTGGAACAGAGGAACCAACTTGGCGCAACCTTGGGAGAAAATTCAGAACTTCAACCCTCTCTCTCCCCTCTCATTTCTCACCCTCCCTTCTCTCTCTCATTTCTCTCCCGTCTCTCGACCTCTCAGCATGGGGCGCACGACCGTGCGGAGCTGGCTGAGGCGGCGACGCATTGGGGAGATCGGAACGTGGGTTGGAGCGGCGGTTTGAGCGTGGCGTGGCGTGATCCCTCGGTGGATTCTGAGAATCGGTGCGGTTCGTGTTTTGGCGATTTCGGCGTGGTTTAGTCACTTCGGCGTGCGAGATCTTCGATGGAGGTAGGGGGACGGTTCCTTGACACGTGTACTTTATTTTTCCGTAGTTTTGCGCTTCACGGTGCGAGAACGAGCGAGTTTTGGCCCGTTGTAGTTTTTCGAGGTTCATAGGCTTCACTGGAAAATGGCGACGATTCTGCGATCGGTTGGGGTCAATGGACTCCTGGGAACGTCAGTGTTCCATTGATACCAGTTTCGCGTCGATTGGCGGTCCTGTTGGACCGTGGGGAGCCCGGGAAGTCTGGTGACCCTTTTGGGTGATTTCGTTAGAATCGCCCGTTTCTTGCGATTCGTGCATCGTTTTGACCCCGGTCGGAGTCTAGATGCTTGCTAGGGTGTTTGCCATTGTGTTCCCTTCGTCTCGGTACGAACGGGGTGTGGGAAGGCCTCCGTTGGGCCAACCCTACGAGTTGCTCACCGTGGCGGTTGTGTGGTCGAACCAGAGACCGCACATCTCTTGTGTGGCCCTGTCTGGACCGCACATCGGCTCGGCGCGCTGCGCTGTGGCTTGGCGCGTAGTGGGGGTTATGTGGTCTATCGTGCGACCGCATAACCCAGGTGTGGCCAAGGTCCAGCCGCCCATTCCCTTCTGATTTCGAGTGGTTTTCTGTGCACTGAGGTGTGCGGCTATGGGCTAGTCGCATATCCAGTTGTGCGGCCAAGGGTTGACCGCACAACCCAGGTGGGACCGCACATGCCTTGTGCGGTGAAGCTCTAGCCGCCCTTCCCCAGGTGCGGCTAGGGACCAGCCGCTAGGGAGCACCAACTTGCCATATTTGCGGGCCCATTCGAAGAGGATCTGAGTCTTGTCCCTTGGAAAGGAGTACAACTTCATCATCTTACCCCTTAGTGAAGAGCGCCACTCGAGGGGCAAAGTAGAGGAGTAGCCAGTTAGCTTTTTTAGTTTCTTCCGTAGTTGCTCAAAGACTTCACAGTCAGTGGGGTTTATTTCCTCATGTGCCAGTGGTTCACCAACAAGCTCATTCTCATGACTTGGGGTAACAACAGTCGGGCAATGCTTCGCCAGGAGGGCTTCAACATCGGTTGCGATATCATCCAATTGCTCGAAAGATTTTATTTCGACGCCAATTACCCTCAGCAGGTTGTGCATTTGCATATTTGGATAGCATCCCCATGGTTACGCGATTGTATACATCTCGCACTGAGATTCCTCCACCGTCGAATATATTCCGAAGCAAACTCGTCATTCCTCTGCTCGGTCTCATATAGTGCCGCCTCAGTGATCTCCCCTTCGGCTAGCTTCAGTTTGGCAGCATGCCCCGCCCTTGACGCATTTATTACTACCGGGGTTGTGAAGCTGAGGTCCAAGTCAGTTGGCCGTGGAAGCGGGCCCATGAATGGAATGGCACAAGGTATGGTAGTTGCCCCCTAACGTGCCAGGGGAACTGGGATACGGGCGAAAGGCGCAGGAGGTAGCTGCTGAGAGGGGGTGCCCCCCACATGATCATGTAGTATTTAGGGCCAAGTTGGCCGTGGCAAGGTTCTGACTAGGTCAATGTCACTACGTGAAGCCTCAGATGATGTCTCGATCGCCCTGGGTATAGCAAGGTATAAACCATTTTGTTAAGCTCTCTTCTCAGCACTTCAGCCTCTTGAAGCTTGTGATACAGCTCTGCAACCATGGCGTGACCAGGCTGGAGGGAGTGCGTTTCTTCAATTTCTTCTTCAACAGCCTAGCTCGTGCTGGGCAAGGTAGACAGTGTGTTACAGGGGAGAACGGCGATCCCTCCTTCATTCTTTAGATTCTTCTGGCCATTCTTCTTCTTGACCGGGACTATGTTAGCGAGCCACACAGGATACATGCATGGCTCTATAAAGTCCACGTCCAACATTTTGTCAACTTCGGCATTGACTTTGAGTTCCAGCTCATGATGCATACGCCTTTGGACTTGCTTGACTGGCCTAGCTGTTGGAACTATAGCTAGCTCATGCTCTGCCACGAAGGGATCAAGCCCCGGCATCTCCTTATATGTCCAGACGAAGCAATCTCTGAATTCTTCCAAGAGTTGTCGATACGCCTACCTTTCTTCCCCGCTGAGGAGGGCACTTACAAAAGTGGGCTAGTAGTCGTCCTTGCTACCGAGATTAATCTCAATCAGCTCGTCAACTATTGCATGGCCACCATCTTCTAGTTTCGGGGGAGCCGATCAGAGGTCGACGAAGTCTTCATCTTCATCAGTATCAGCCTCATAAACTTTGAACTCTGCAAGGTTTGCTTGTTGACAAGTTGAACTCGAAGGAGCATCATTCGCTTGTTGCCCTCCAGCGGGCGTCGACAGAGGAGATGCCAGGGCATGCCCAACCTCGCAATGGAGTTCATCATCTATGGGATCCTGCTGGACCTCCTCTCGAGGGGGAGGTAGGAGCCCTATGGCATTGACTGCATAATGAACTTGGAAGTCTAGCTCCTAATCATAACCCAACCCTCGAGTGTCTTTGCAGGAGAAAGGAGGTTGCCCCCTGACCTACGGGGGATTCCAGAGGTGGGCAAAATATGTCTTCTATACAGGGCTCTGGATCTGAGGAATTCCCTACTTCACACACATGTGCTTAAGCCGGTCTGGCATATAATCCATTCCTTGAACTAGCTCTTACGCCTCATTAGCAGGGGTGTCCCACCCAAAATCATCCTTAGGAGGACCTGGTGTGGCTAAATCTCCTTTATAGAAGACAATTGGTCGGGCTTGTTTGCCATCCTTGCTTCGACATTTGTGCCTATAAGAGACTATAAAAGTCTTCAACTCCTCCACGTTGTATTCTTCCCTTAGAAAGGGAAGTTGGATGCACTTTGGAGGCAAGGGGACACCCCGGTCGATGGTTCGACTGATGAGATTTGCTTCGAGGTCCACATTATGCCTTTCTGGTCGAGTTGGCTTGGAACCAGGCTTGAGGCTCAACTGGTGAAGCTTTAACAGCTCCCAGTTGACTGTGTTGGTCATCCTCGAGCTCGGTCTCGACCTTTTGCTTGCCCTTGTCTCTGACTCTGTCGGGGATTGTTATGGTGGGCTCCCCAAAATACAAAGAGGCGCCTGCCAAGTGACATTCATTAGGGTGGAAAGGAGCTTGGTCCACAAAAATGGTCTGCTGCTCTCCCCTTTAGCATATTTGCACTGGTGTAGAGTTGAAGGAATGACCTAATTTTCATGCAACCAGGGTCTTCCCAACAACACCTTATAAGACATGTCGACATTAATAATGTAAAACGTCACTTTGGTGGCAAAGTCACCCATGACCAGTTTAACCTCGACTCGACCAAGAGCTTCTTTAGAGTCTTGATTGAACCCCGAGATTTTGACGGCGCTGACCTTTTGCAAATAAGACGCCAAGTACAGGGACTTGAAAGTCTTTAAAGGTATAATGTTAATTGCCGCACCTGCATCGACCATGATTCAGTTCACCTCATGCCCGTTGATCGTCCCTTTCATATATAGCAGGCGATTATGATAAGGAGAAGCCAACAACATGTCCTTGTCGGAGAAGATAATATTGGCTGCAAGAGCTTTATATGCTTGGGCCTGCAATTCCGCCACATGGGATTCATAGGCCTCGGGATCTTGGAGTACTTTTATAAGAGCTTCCCTCAGGTCCTTGCTCCAAGCAATGGCCTCCCATATGGTGACATTTGTCAGGAACAACTTCATGTGTTGAATGATTTTATGGTCCGCCCTAGCATGGGTCTTGTCGAATGGGGGAATGATTTCCTCCAGAGTCTTGGGGGCTCCATGTGGATTCTCCTGCTTGAAAGGGTGCTCCCCCTCATCTTGAGTGCCCGCTCCCTCGTGGAATAGCGGTGCTAGGGATTCCTCTGGAGCAGGGTGGGACTCGTCCGGCTCTGACTAGTCCGAGGGACCTTCTCGTTTGCCCATACTGGTTGAGGGGCCTGCCTGCCCCGAGGTTGAAGCTAGTGACGGAACGCTGACAGGAGTTTCTTCCTCATCAGAAGAATGAATTATGAAAGGGATGCCTCCTAGCCTTCGGGCTTCCGAACCAAGGCCTGCACTCTCTAAGGATTCAGGTATGAAGGGAATGCCCTGCACTTGAGGTGTAGGGATGGGGCCCGGCTTCTCTCCTCAGAATATTATAACCTGGTCAAGGGCTAAGGGATTTTCTCTCCCTCGACCCCATCCTCAGCCATGGCCTCGGCTTCGACTATTGCTTGCCAATTGGCATCGGTATGTTGCCATAGGTGCATTGTCCTCCCCAACCGAGGCATTTATATTGTCAAGAAGCGGGATAGCCACCATGTTACATGACAACTCCTGCAGTGCTCGTTCAAGGGCCTCCACGGTGAGCTCCTTGCCTTTGTAGAACAATGAGAGTTCTTCCGAAATTAGAATTCTTTCACCCTCCCCAAGATGATGAAAGATCTCCTAGAGCCAACCGAGGAGCCAAATTTTCTACCTAAACCTTTCCCAGAGAATATATTTGTCAAGTGTGACCACCCTGGTACGGCAAGGAGGCATATATTCCTCCAGCTCATCTATGAGCTTTTGTAACCGATGCAAAGGGGTGAGCTCCTTGGAGGATTCCATGGCTGCCGCCTGCTCAGCATGCTTTTTCAATCTTCTCTTCAGATTCTTCTTTCGATTCTTTTCTTGTCTCTTGAGACGAGCAGCCTCCTCTAAGGGAAGATGGCTTTGGAGGGCGAATTGACTTGCCCCCCAAGTCTTGTCTTCCACCTCGAGCTGATCGTCTGACATTTTGGAGTTCATGACCCCTCCTTGGAGCGACGCAAGTCCACCCCCCTTCATCAGGCTGTGATTGGAAGGTGGCATTATGATGGAGGCATCACCACTACCTCCCTCTGGCTCGGGTCGTCCACACACCCAAGATTAGATTGAGCTCGAGCTTCATATCATATGGGTCCCTTTATCTATTTTGAGTATTTTAGTTGAGTCATTTTGATATTTGATCATTATTATTAGAATTCCTCTTTCTGTTACTATTTTTTATTTTTCTCTCTTTTTTTATCTTTGCTTCTTTTTATCCTTTCTTCAGGGTTGTAATTACTCTGATGTTTGTTGGTTCATTGATCGGACATCTACCGAAATTTCGACAGCATCTCCTCTGGACCCATAGTGTTGGGGGGGTGTAAAGCGGGCACTCGTCCACGGAGGATCCGAGATGGCCCCGTAAATGCTCGGATATGCCCATCGTAATGACACACTGTATTACTCATAGCTCCGTATCCCCGAGGGCCATCCTACGAGGGGATCGGGGTTGCCCAGATATCTCAAAAGGGGGATGACAAGCCTAGAATCATAGTCGAAAAGCCAGAGCGAAACACTATGCTAGATTAGGCGTGAACGACGACGTCGAATCATTGGTTGGCTAAGGCGAGGGCTTGCGGCGGATCGCACGCGACTTAAGGCGCCGGACCAAGGCCAAGCCAAGGTGCGCCAGATCATGGCTGCGTGATCGTGCCGAAATAGGCAACGAGAGGGGGCCGCCGAATCATTCTTTGAGCGGCGCTAAGTGTCGCCGGTTCAGGCAAACTGCGGGCACTGGATCAAGGGCCAGCCAATGCGTAGGCCAGCGCCGGATCGCCTACGTTCATGTAGGCTCAAATGGCAGGGAATGCGTCGGATCGCCAGCGTTCATCGTGCATCGGATCACTAGCGGTGAAAACAGAGCATCGGAGAGCAGTAAGAGGGAATGCCGTATGGAGTGCCCAGTAGTAAGGGGTTCTTTTGAATGCGTTGGGCTAGATCCCTAGCACATCCCACCCTCCGCTGATGGGCTACAGAGAGGGGGGAAGTGAGATGGGGCTTCGTGTCCCTCTGAGGGTAAAGCTCGTTATGAGGAGCAACGTTAAGGCAGAAGGGAGAGAGGCTTTCAGGCATGTTAGATCCCGAGGTCCTACTCATTGCTCCGAGCAAACTCCAGGAGCTAATGTCTGGAAGGAGGTTAATCAGATCACTCTAGAGGTTCTGGTAAGTATGCCCTATCTATATGCTCTTTGCTTCTTTGATTATTGTGATGTTCAGCCACTAACGGTCCCAATGAATTGTAGTGTGCCCAGTAGGGAGTGGTAGCAGGAGGTGTCGGAGGTGCATCCTGCTCACAGGGCCGACGGTCGAGGTTGCCATGCTGGAGCAGAGGCTTGCGGGAGCCATAGCTCGAGCCGAGGCAGCGAAGCGCGACCTCATCGAGCGGGTAAGTTTTGAATGATTTTTAAGTTCAGCTTATGATATTGAATTGAGTTATGCATCTGATGGAAGTGAAGATTACAGGTGGCTGAGCTACAGACTGCCCTTGCCCTGACTACAAACCGCGATCGCCGGATCACGAAATTGGAGGAGGAGGGGAGACAGCACGCGATAGATGTGAGTGATGTTCACTCTTTCCTTCGATGTTCTTATGTTTCCTTTATGATGCTAATGTTGTTGCTTGAATGATGCAGGGTGCGCAATTACATGATGCTTTTGAGTGAGCTGCATTGGCTGGCACTGAGGTTGCGTTCTGTGATCAGTGGGTCGCGAAGCTAGAGGAGGCGCTGTGGCGGCGAGAGGTGCGGCCCGTTGACGTGGTGGAGCTGAGAGTCACCCTCGACATGGAGAGGAGGGAGCATACCCGCGAGCGAGAGGAGTGGCTTGCGGAGCGTCTGGTATGAGAGCGGGAGCTAGTAGAGGCGAGGATGCAGATAGCCACCCTCCAGGAGTGGCTCCGTCTCATGGAGGAGCACTTGCAGCGAGGCAGGGAGCAGGCTTGAGCTGCAGGACTCTCCCTCAGCACGACGCACCTAGCGGGCTCTTCTTCTCGGTAGTGGATAGAGGCCGAGCAGGCTGTGAGGTTGACAGCCTCACAGGGGTCGATGAGGCCCCTACATGCTCCTCCCAGGGATAGGGATAAAGCACCAGCAGAGAGTGGTGATGAGAGTTAGAGAAAGATATTTGTACACCACTCCTGCTTTTGTACATAGATATTTCATCACAGATAAGGAACCTATGCTCTCGCGTCCCCCTTCACGGCTTTCCCTTTACCTTGGTTATTTCTTTGAAGCTTTGGCCACAAGGGGGCTTGAGTGACTGGGTGCTGCCAACTCATGGTCGAGGTCTAGTTTCCACCGTGCCAAGCCTCTTGTTCAGGAGCAAACCCTCTTCAGCGTTACCCAATGGCTTGTGTGAGACCTGATATGGTGGCTTTCCCACCTCCCCAGATATGATGGCTTTGCCACCTCCCCTCAATACGGTGGCTTTGCCACCCCCCTTGTTACGGTGGCTTTGCCACCTCCCCTTGTTACGGTTCCTGTGCCACCTCCCCTTGTTACGGTGGCCCTGCCACCTCCTCTTGAAACGGTGGCCCTACCACCTCCTCCTGAAATGGTGGCCCTGCCACCTCCTCTTGGAACGGTGGCTTTGGCACCTTCCCTTGTTACGGTGGCCCTGCCACCTCCTTCTGAAACGGTGGCCCTACCACCACCTCCTGAAATAGTGGCCTTGCCTCCTTTACTTGATATGGTGGCCTTGCCACCTTCATTTGGCACGGTGACCTTGCCACCCCCACCTGATACGGTGGCCTTGCCACCTTCACTTGACATGACAACCCTGTCACCTCCACCTGATATGCTGGCCTTGCCACTCTCTCTTGATACGGTGACACTTCGTCATCCCCTTGATACGGTGATACTGGCCCTCGTGTTTTGTCTACCTGTTCGCTTGGTTTTGCACCGTGTTTTGATACGACATTTTTAGGTGTTGTCGCATCCATGCGCACCTCTATTTTAGGACATGTCACTCCTTGTGGGCGGGTACCCGCTTTACTTAATGTCTTGGGTTAAGGGGAGGTCCTGTCGAATTTTCTTTTGCCAGGTGAATTAAGGTAATAACGACATCAAAACAAATAATGACAAGGGTTGGATATGCTGAATGAAGAAAGCCAACTTTTCATCGAGGAAGAACAGATGGGCAATCCAAAGGAAGGGCCTTATGGCAAACAAAAAGGTAGTAAAAAAAGAGAGGCGGCCTGTCCCTCTGCCAACTCTGCCTCCTCTATACTCTGGACTTCCTACTGCTTGGCCAGTTCCAACTCTATTTCTGCCCAGGAGAGTTTAGCATGAAGTTCAGCTATCCTAGCGTCAAAGAAGTCCGGTGCTGGGTAGAGACGTTAGTAGCATCCTGCACCTGCTGGGCGGTTCCTCTCAGAGACGTAAGAGTGGCTCGACACTCCGCCTGCTCAAATTTTATCGCTGTCAGCTGACCAGTTACTCCTTGGCCGAGGAACTCCCTTCTATTCACATGCTTTAAGAGTAGGATCACTCGCTGAATCCAATCTCCCATGGGACAGCCAAAAGCCAGCAACGTGCGGGAAAGGTGCTCTACTAGACCCCTTAGTTGCACATAACTCAGATCCAATCGAGTTGCCACAGTCTGCCGTAATGTCTCAAGATACTTCCACACTAGATCATTTGACGACTGCAAGCCAAGCGATGGCATATCGGGAAGTTGGAACTCTACTCGACTATCAATGGCGGCCCAGATGTCGTCACTCGGTTTGGAAGAGGATGATGGCATGTCCTGTAGGGCGCCCACACTTGAACCGATTTTGGTGACTAGCGCAGTAGAGGAAGTCTTGACAGCAGCAACCTCTCCCTCACCTTCTGGCAACGCAGCCAAGCTCTGAGATTCAACGATGGAGGACGTCTGACCTTCATCTCCAGCCTGACCATCTTCCACTAGCACTGACTCTGCAACAATGGTTAAAGCCTTTGAAACCCCTGCCACTTCTTCCACAATTTCTCCCGCTTCTATTTCAGAAGTGTCTTTTCCTTCCGAGAGTAATTCTCAGCCAGCAATGACTGGATGGGGTTCCAAAGCCGCAATCGGCTGAATAGGTCTGATAATTGCCCCTAACGCCTGCAAGCTCGCTGCTGAAATGAAATCTTTGGGGTATTACAGAGCTATTGGTCATAGGACAGGCAAAAATGTTGGCTGATCTACACCCAAGGGTGGAAGAGGGATCTTCATAGTTAAGGGGAACAATTTACTCTAAAGGCTCAACTTGAAATTACCTTTGATAGGGTCCCTAAACTTTCAATTCTTTCTTGAAGAACACGCCCGTTCCTACACATTATGCACAGAAGCAACTACTTCTGATCCCTCTAGCTCTCTAGACGGTTGATCTCCTAACATGAAATTTGACAGAGGGTTAGAGGATACAAAGCTAAACATAAACTTCTAAAGGATTAATAAGAAATACTAGCACCATGCTATCAAACCATGTGAGCCAAAATTAGGGTTCGTGCAGATCGAATCTAGGCTCTACTTATAGGGTTTCGCCAAGGGTTGAGGGATTAGGTCAAATTAGGAGTCCTATAGGGCATCAATTCGATACCCTAAGAGTCCTAGACAAGTTCCCTCATTGAATAGCATAGATCCATGGCGATTGGGATGTCAAAGTTCCAATCTTTTCCTGCCTCTTCAGTTCACATTTTCGGAAGTAGGTAGCGGTCACCTTAAGGCCGCCTTCTCCAAGTCACGATCACGTGACTGACCGCATCTTGCCCTGGGTGCCAGAATTTAAATTTGCTGAACCCCGTGCACAATCTTGTGCAAAGAAATTTTGATGATGATTAAATACCATGTGTGTGTTTCATTATTCAATTACAGATGTACTCACTGGATTGAATGTTCAATCTGATTGATTGATGCACAGTGCAATGCAAATGCAATGGTCAAATGGGCACTCTACTTCAAGATCATTGGATAGAATTGACTGGTGAGGTTCTTGATATGTTATAGGAGTTAGTGAGAATGGAATGACTTCGGACAAATCTGTGATAATGGCTGGAAACAAGGTTAAGATTTTAAATCAACTTCAGTTCCTTGACTGCTCCACTTGGAGGTAAGAATGAGGTGAAAAATGGATGGACTTTTAACAAGGTAATTTTCCATCCATGTTCTTGGTAAGTTATTGATTTGGGGTTTTTAATGCTCTATTCCTCTTTGGAGAAATAGTTTTTTTTATGTAAAATAGAAAGTCACGAATGGGAGTGGAATACATTGCAAGGGGGAGGAAGAAGATACTGGCAAGGGGAAAAAAGGAACACAGATAGCCCCCCTCGACTCACCTCTCACACTCACTCTCCTCTCTTTCCATTCTTCTTCACCTTGCCAGTGTGGGGACAGGGCCTCTTCTCTCTTTTCCTTCTTCCCTTCTCTGCACACAGCTGACAGGGAGCCAGCCTCCTTTTTTTCTCTTCATAGTGCTGCCCTTTTATAGAATGGTGCCAGGGAGGGTTCCTGCCGCTTCCACCTCATCTGCAACGAAGTTTGGAGTTGACATGTTGTGCTGGATGAAGGTGGTTCACGCCGTACGCTGCCGTTCATCCGAGGATGGGATGTTCGCAGGTCTGTTGGGATATCTTCTGCGGCTTCCACCGTCGATGCATGTTGCTACCATCGCTACCGCTTTGCTATCGAATGGAGGTGAAGGCATGGCTTCGAGCATTGAATGTACTCTGCGTGGCGTATGATGCGAAACAGAGCATCACAGTATGGAAGGGATGGCCCTTCAGTTAAAATGGTGCGGCGAGGGGTGCGGCGGTCTAAACCCAAATAAAATTGTCACGCCGTATTGATGGCACGTGCATAATGGGTTGATGGCCATGTGAGCACGCCGGTTTAATGCTTGGGCAAAGATGGCGCCGTATTAAGGTGTTAAGGGGGAACTTCCTTCAAAAATGAGCGCATCGCATTAAGGCATCAAAAGAGGGCACGCCGTATTACCAAAAGCAAGGGGGCGCGCTGATTTAAGGCACGCCGTTTTAAGGTCTTGTTGCACCGTTTTAAGCATCGAAGGGATTCTTCTCGGAGTCAAGGCCATGTCTTCTACTTGAGGGGCTTCCTTATCGGGTGGCGGGCCACCAAGTGAGCTCTCATCCTGATCGGGTGTGGTATGAGATTTATTTGACATTTTCATCTTCGACTCATTCTCGAGTGTCGAGACGTGCATGCTATATGATCATCATCATCATTTTTTGACGTCCACAGGTGGAAAAAATGCTTAGGCTAAATCGTTCAGTGCTTAGATCATTCGAGTGAGACCAGAAAGATTGGGTGAACTTAAATCTCACTTCAGTTTAGTTTCAGCTAATTAGCATAGTTAATTTTATTTCTGCTATAATTAGTTTAGTTTGTTTTTTAAAATCTGTCATCTCGTTTGGGGGACAATTCAACCCCCATTCTTGTCTGCCATCTACTCTGGGCCAATAGAAATGAAGCTGGCAGAGCAGGGGGAAGGTGAATATATGGCCTTTGATGCTAACCGGGTTCCCTACCCACCTCACCATGTAGCCAAGTGGCTCCCTCCCGAGATCTCTAAGCCGCCAAAATTTGACAAGTTCAATGGGCAAGGGTCCCCAAAAGAACATATAGCTTAGTATATGACCGTCATGGGCAATTTGGCTTCAGATGAGTCATATTTGTTGAAATTCTCTAGGCCCTCTCTCACAGGACTCACATTTGAATTGTACTCTAGCCGGCCAACAGCGTCAATCAGTGACTGGGCACATATGCAGAAGAAGTTCAGAGAATGGTTCCACATAATCGATGTTGTGCCCCCCCTAGGCACAAGCATGTGTATTTTATTTTGATGATAGCAACAAAGTGTTGAGAGCATACATTCTTGTTCAAGGGCACAAGGGCTTCTGGTAGCTTCTCATACCTCATGCACATTGGCATCACAATGTCTTTAGTGTGTGCATGTGTTTCCTTACACTCCACAGCTCGTGCAAGTTCTGTGTTCTAATAGTTCATATGCTTTGTGCATGCATACACATCTTACTAGTCTGCACATATAGTTTATGTTTTTGCATTCGAACACATTGTGTATTCAAGCTTGCATTTCATGCTTCACGCATAGTTCGAGCACATCCACGTCCAAGCAAATGTTGGAAGTATATTTGTGCACGTGAGCACCTGCATAGTCTGTGCACATTCAATAGAACCTCGTGTCATCTCTTTATACCTCGTGCAGACATTTCACTTAGGCACACATTTAGTTCGTGCACCTTTTGGAAATGCAGTAAAATACACAAGGGAGAATGCTGCTCACACAGTGATAACTCCCTTTGTTTGAAAGATGCTCCAAAGTGTCTGTAAACAAGAGTGCTATAGACATCTGAGAAGATCCACGTTAGCTTCGATAGCATGGGGATCAAGATGAGGCACTTTGTCCAACCCAAACGATTGAGTGTGCAGAGGAAATAATCAACGTAAGTAACACAAGAACCTGTGAAAGAGGGATAGAGGAAATGGAACAAGCTCGCAAGGTACACAACCTATAACACAGGGATTTTAAGGTGGTTTGATTGTTAGCCCACAACCTACATCCACCGCTCACCAAACCCGGTGACGCTTTCCGATGGACACACAGCTTGATCCACTGAGCAACACAGCTTGCTTACACAACTAAGCAACACAGCTTGCTAACACAGCTGAGCAACATAACTTGCTATCCACCCAGAGGATCTGATCCTCTCTTCCTCTGAAACGACAGAGGGAACCCGGTCCCAAAATAGGGGATCAGAAAAGCTAGATGGAATGGTGATAAACGAATCGAAACAAAAGGAAAAGATACAGCTAGTGCAGTGGCAAAACAAGTGATAGTATAAACACCAGCTGAAAAATAGATCAGGACAAGGGAGCTGGTGGCTGCAGCTACAAGATTAGATCCAAGCATCTTTTTCTTCAAGCACTGGTAGACTGTGGGATTGTCTTCTTTCACAACGCTGCTCTCTCTTCTTCTTCTTCTTCTTTCACAGCACTGGACTATGTCAAGCCAAGTGCTAGGGCTGCTCTCACGCTACTTAGGAATATTCTTGGTAGGTAGTCCAGGGCATGGCACTTGTGGACGGAAGCAACAACAACTTCTTCAGTTGAGGAACCTTGGTATAAATAAGAATGCAGGTTGAAAAAGCTTGGGAATATTATGCACCAAGAAGTCTTCAGTTGGGCCAGTGGATCAATAAGAATATTCCCTCTAAAACTCCCTTGAAGCATGTGCCAGGAGGTGAGAGCTAGAAAGTCTTCTAGATGTCTGGAGTTGATTCCCATCACACCCATTCACCCACTTTTCACCTCCCATTTACCCCATTCCCCACCACTCCTCTTCAACCTGCATTCCCATTTCACAAGTAGCAGAGTACCATCGACTTGAAGAGGTTGTCATGACTTCATCTCGGAGCTCCTAGATGGACAAAAGGTACCGTCAGAAGTGTCTATCCATTCCCTACGCAACGGCAGTGGTCCACCCCATTCTGAGTTTGTGGTCGCCCGGGGGAGTAGCTCTTCTCTAACTACGCAGGATAGCTCCATTCAACAACCTGAGGCCACCTCCAGAGGCTCCCACAGCCACATCCCTTTACATCTTGAGGCACCACTTGGCTGAGAGCTTCTTCAGCGAGTCCCCTTGCATCTCCAAGAAGCGGCACCTCGTTTGGACTCTAGAGTGGCATTTTCTCATTTTTCTCCCCTGGGTGCGCTGTTCTATCCCCCCTAGGACTGAGAAGATACCTGGTCACTGTTTGGGACATCGCCGTGAGTCTCCGTTCGAAGAGGACTCGACGATGAATCCATCAATACCATCCACGCCAAAATTGGAGCTCAGCAGCGCTCGTGGTGATCTTGTCTTCCTACTGCATTGGTGTTGAGACAATCTGAACCAGCGAGCAGAGTCACTGTTCACAGCCCTGCCCCGACCAACGCCAGCCACCAGAGCTCCCACCAAAAATCAAAGTTCTTTCTGGGTCAGTTAGGGAAGATTTTCCACTAGTCTCTTTGAAAAAGGAGTTCAGGAGCGACCGCAGTAGAGACAACATTGCCTGTCTGTCCCCTATTCCAGAGAGCGGGCAGAACCGACGTCGGCCGTCCGTTTAGCTCCTAGGTCATCTCTTCCCTCCCCCGCCTGGCCGGCTTACCGCCCCTCCCTATGTGGAGGTAGTTTTGGATGTAATTTCAAGTAATCCCCGCCCCGAGATCCCCCTCCTGCGAGAGGTGTAGTATTGTAAGTTCTTAAATTTCAGGTTGAAGCTTCATCGGCGCGGCGTGCGTCATGTCTTCTTTCGATCACTCCTATGCCCATGAGGACTCCCTTCCTCAGGGACTTCTGGCTGACCCATCTAGGGTCGTTTCCTTCTCAGGGAGGGAGGGGTCTGCTGCCCCTCTCCCGTCTACCACTGCTGAGGGCGTCCAGTCCTCACTTCCTGATTCCTCCAACTCGGCTTGTCATATCTTACATATGATGGCCTCGCTCGATCCTACCCAACTTCATCTCATTAAACAGGCTCTAGGGGCAGAGGCCCTGCCTTTCGTACCTCCTTCTGGCGTGACTGCTGCCACCACCTCTACTTCCCCCGCTATTGGGTTGGGGGCCACTCTACTCACAATCGATCTCACCCCTATTCGTCCTCAGACTCTTCGATTCCCCAATCTGGAGTCGGGCCAAGCTTCTACTTCGGCCCATCAACAGCTTGATAAGGGGAGGGCCCAGGTTCCCCCATCAGTCTATTCAGATCTTCCTGTCACCATCTCTCCAGCACCGCAGGCCCTTGTGGCCTTGGCAAATTTTGCCCGTTTGTAGCCAGGGGCAGCCCAGCTTGCTTATTCCGACATGGGCCACTCCCTGGCCCATTATTCATCCTATGGACTTCCCCCTCCATCGATTTATCCATCTGCTCCTCACCCATCGCCTCCTTATACAGCTTCTGCTCCTCCAGCTCGGGAACGGGAAAGCCTTGATAAGTGGGCTGCCCTGTAGCAACAGATCGACCTCCTCCATAAGAGGGTCGGCCCACAGTCTCCCACTGATATCCCCGTTCCAAACTTCAGGGACATTCATTTTCCACCTCAGTCTGAGCTCCCCGTTTATCAGAAGTATGACGGGAATGGCAACCCGTTCATTCATATCAGGGAGTTCCTTTATGAGTCAGCACAGTTTCAGCATGATGATCGCCTGATGGCGTATCTGTTTAGGTGATCCCTAGATGGAGTAGTGATGGGGACATCACTTACCCCCTCTACATTTTTGAAGCCCGGATGGATCGTCATCAAGTGCCATCATGATCTTCTTCTGCTCCCACCAATCTTCGGCTAAGGTAGTAGAGAGCTTGCTCCTTTCCCTCCTCATTGTTCTGGGCGAGCATTTTTTTTTAACTAAAGCAATACCTTGTAGTGAAGGTAGGAGAGCGCTCACCCCCTCAGAAAGGGGGTGAGGAGTTCGCTCCACCACCGAAGCACTAGAAGGCAGATTTTATTAATAAAAAGAGCTGGGGGTACAGAGGAGGGTAGCAAAGATAACAAAGAGTCAGGGCCTAAGAGTAGGGCACCCTACCTTATCAAGACGGTAGGGGCCCTTTACAGAAGAGGGAAGATCAGCCCAAGATTCATACAAAGTAGGGGACGAAGACAAAAAGCAGCCAAGACCCGCAAGAGCATCAGCAACCTGGTTGGCTTCTCTGTAGGAATGGGAAAAGGAAGCTTGGAGCCCCTGGGAGAGGGTAGCAATCTCGTGGAGGATGTAAGTCAAACGCCATGGACGAGAGAAGCAGCCCTTCAAAATCTGGATGAGCACAAGGGAATCCGACTCCACAGAAGTAGGGGAGAGGCCCTTAGAGCGGCAGAGTAGGAGACCATCCCGTAACGCCAATGCTTCAGCCTCAAGGCTGGAGGAAACGTCATGGTAAGCAGCAGCAAACCCAAACACAATCCCGCCATCATGGCTGCGAACAATGCCCCCACCGCCGGCAGCCCCGCAACCAGACTTGAAAGCACCATCCACGTTGAGCTTCAGCCGGCCCGGGGGGGGAACAAGCCATCGGACCACCAAGGGGGGCGAGGGGCGAGCCGGGGGGATGACAATACCCCAAGTGACCAGCAAAGTGCGAAGAGGTGGGGAGAGATCTCTGCCCTTAAAGTTCATAGACTGCACCAAAGGCCGGGCGACAAGCATTGCTCGGCAGAGAATACGACGAGGAAGCATGGGCTGATCACCAAATCGAGCTGAATTCCTACAAAACCATAGCTCCCATAACACAGCCATAAATATACATTTAGAGATAAGACCAGCCAAGGAGGATAGCCGGCTGTCCCTAAGAAAATCCAGGATGCCATTGGTTGCGGTCATAACCGCAAGGTTATCAAAGTGTAGGACGCCAAACAGAGCGGCCCAAACTTCATTTGCTGCAAACCCATGGAAGAAGAGGTGCAGATCTGATTCAGTACATGGCAAGGGGCAGCAAGAGCACTTAGAGCAAGAGGGGATACCACAGGACTGAATAGATGCATCAGTAGGGAGACAACCGCGAACAATCCGCCAAGCGAGCACCGACCACTTAAGTGGAAATGCAGGGGACCAGAGATCAGACCAGCAAGAAGAGGGCCTCCCATGGAGCATCTCCCGAACAGATTTCGAGGAGAAAATACCATTGGAGGTGGGGCACCACAGCCATTGATCCTTGCTCGCAGCCAAGGATAGTATATAATCAAGACAGCCCGGAGGACAGAAGTCCTTAACCAAATTAATATGGGAGCGCTCCAAATCTGAAAAGGCCTGTTGAATGGAGCAATACTTTCCTTCCAAAGAAGCCCAAACATAAGGGGGGAGGAATCTGAAAAGAGGAGTGGCACCAGCCCAACGGTCCAACCAGAAACTAGCACGATTGGAGGCGGTGGTGACTAGCACACGATGGTTGTCAAACACAATCTTGGCGGCCTGCTGCCATAACTTGCGATCAGCTGCAATCATCAAAGGGAACCGTGCCTCAGAATAGTGTGTACAGTGCAAGTGCTTGGCCCTGAAGAACCTGGCCCAAAGAGAGTCAGAGGAGATGGCAGCCCATAACATCTTGGTCCTCAAAGCGGCCTGCATAAAATGGAGATTAAGAATGCCCAGGCCGCCATTATCAACAGGTTGGGAAATAGCTTCCCAAGATATCCAATGCCTTTTGGATGACCCCTCATAGGAACCCCAAAAGAAGTTGGCCAGAAGCCTTTGGAAAGATTTCATAACCGGGCGAGGAATGTAGGAAGCGGACATAGTGTAAATGGGGAGAGCAGAAAGGACATGCCTAATAAGAACCAACCTACCACCTGTGGAAAGGAACTTAGACTTCCAAGACTGTAACTTAGATGCCGTTTTAGAGAGAACATGACTGAAGTAAGAGGACCGTTGGCGCCCCAAGTATAGAGTCATCCCAAGATAGGAGAAAGGCAAGGAGCCTCTTGAGAATCCTGTGGCTTCCCCAATAGATCGACAAGAGGCTTCCGACATATCTTTAGGAACAATAAAAGAGCTCTTGCTAGCATTAATAAGTTGCCCTGAAGCAATTTCATATTTCCTCAGAAACCTCATGAGATTGCGAATGTGCCGAATCGAACCATTGGAAAAGATGAGAGTATCATCCGCAAATAAAAGATGAGACACCATGGGGCATCGATTAATGGACTGATAGCAGCCACCACGGCTGCGAGAGAACAAAGAAACCAGCCCCCTACTAAGAGCTTCTTCCGCAAGAATAAACAAGGCCGGGGCGATGGGGTCCCCTTGGCGAAGGCCCCTACTAGATTTAAAGAATCCATGCACACTGCCATTGAGCAAAATGGAGAACCAGCAGTTAGATAGAAGAGGTTCCAATAAAGAAATGAATTCCATAGAGAAGCCAAACCGGGTAAGGACAGAGAAGAGAAAGTCCCATTCGAGCCTGTCATAAGCTTTAGACATATCCAATTTCAGCACAATGTTTTTGCCCCTGCAATGCTTACCCAAGTGTTGAACCAGTTCTTGAGCAAGAGAGACATTCTCAATGATGGAGCGGCCTTGCACAAAGGCCCCTTGCTGTTCAGAAATCAGCAGAGGAAGGATAGATGACAGCCGATCACTGAGTATCCTGGATATAATCTTGTAGGAGAAGTTGCATAAACTGATCGGCCTGAAGTCTTTGCAAGACTTGGGGGCGTCGATTTTTGGAATCAAAGCAATAAGGGATGATGTAAACCCCTTAGGAAGAGGGTGCCCACAGAAGAAGGCCTGGATG
The DNA here is from genome assembly GCA_024336825.1 of Amorphophallus titanum. Taxonomy (NCBI): domain Eukaryota; kingdom Viridiplantae; phylum Streptophyta; class Magnoliopsida; order Alismatales; family Araceae; genus Amorphophallus; species Amorphophallus titanum. The sequence continues at coordinate 1,756,765 of JANBPO010008917.1, forward strand.
GCAGCAAAGACGTCACCCTTAATGAAATCCCAACAAGCTTGATAGAAGTGACCGGTGAGACCATCCGGGCCGGGGGCGCTATCCGGAGATATGCTAAATACCACGTTCTTAATCTCCTCTTGGGAGGGGACAGCACATAACATAGAGTTATGACCATGATCCAACACCAAAGGAATGGAAGCCAACACCTCAGGATGAATGGCGTGCGGAGAAGAGGCAAAAGCATGCGAAAAGTGGTGGATGAACCGGTCGGCAATAGCATCCTGGCCGGTGATAACCGAACCATCCTCGGCATATATTTCAGAAATTGCAGCACGCCGGAGCTGAGATGAGGCATATGCATGAAAGAATTTGGTGTTACGGTCCCCTTCTTTCAGCCATTTGATGCGGGAGCGTTGCCTCCAGAACATTTCCTCCTGAACAAGAATCCGATCAAGGTTTTCCTTGGCTGAAGAGAGGACAGATTGCGCTTGGGCGGATGGCAGGGCATCAAATTGAGTTTGTGCATCAAGGAAGGTAGCTTCAGCATGCTTTACATTGCTGGAAATGTCTTTAAAGATGTCCCTATTCCAGCCCCTAAGAAAGCCCTTCATATGCTTGATCTTGAGAGCAAGAGTGAGCAGTGGATAAGAGGACAAAGGAGCTGCGATCCATGCCATATGCGCATCACAGAAGAACTTGGGGTGAGCAGTCCACATGTGCTGAAAACAGAACCTGGACGGTCTTCTAGGGAGATCACTCAAAGCAGAGACAAGGAGAGGAGAATGGTCGCTGCAGGCCCTTGACAAGTGCTGCACAGAGATATTGGGGCATGAAATCGACCATTCCCCGTTGACAAACACCCGGTCCAACCTTGCCCAGATTCCGTTGGCAGCCTGGCCATTATACCAAGTGAACATTCTGCCAATGAAACCAATGTCGTGCAAGCCCGCGGCTGAGACACACGCCTGGAAATCAGAGGTGGATAGCGAGAAGGCCCGGCTGCCACCACGCTTCTCAGCCGGGTCCAGGATGCTGTTGAAGTCCCCACCAACCATCCAAGGGGCATCGCAGGAGGTGGAGAACTCAGCAATATATTCCCAAAGGGACCTTCTGTCAACAAGGGAGCAGCTAGCATGTACAATAGTCACAAAAAACTTGCAGGACATAACAGAAGATACAGCCATGGTGACATGTTGATCAGAGGAATCAACCAAAGAAACAACAAAAGGAGACTTCCAAAAAACCCATATACGTGTTTTAGTAGCATGATCAGCCAAGCACCCATCCATGCGAAGCTTTTTTCTAAAGGAATCCATCTGTACAGTGAGGGCCTTAGGTTCAATGATAGCCAAAAAACCAATATCATACCTCTTAATAAGGAGCTTAACCCGACTGATGGTGGGAGCATTGAGAATGCCCCTAACATTCCATATAAGAGCCTTCATTGAGAGGATGATGAGAGTCCAGCCGAAGTGGACCTGCGAAGGCCGCTACGAGTGTTGAAGCTAGGCCCCCGAACAGGAGGGTTGATGTCCTTGCCAACAAAATTTGAGTGGACAGCATGAAGAGAAGCAGGTTGCAGTCCTGGTTCCCATCCCGGCACCATCAAAACTTGATGGATCACAGGGAAGGTTTGGATGCTGGTAGCGGAAGAAGAGGGGGAGTCGTGGGCAGCACAAGCATCCACCGGAGACTCTTCAATATCGACAGCAGGGACAGAAGGCATGTCAGGATGAGATGACGGGGCATCACCAACTTGAATACCAATAGCAGGGGCAGGGGAGCCCGAAGAAGCAGAGTTGGTAGGCTGAATAGGTGACATAGCAGCATATGAAGCATCAGGAAGGGAAGGAAAACCCGAGCCAAGCCTGCTGGGGATGGGGGAGGCAGCTACGGGTTCAGAGTTCCCAGCGGCAAAGCATGTAGAAGCATCCATCACGGGAGGGCCCTCGAGGATGGTAAGAAGGCCAGGAAGGTCCTGCCTTTGACAGCCATCCAAGGAAAGAGCCACACCACCCTGCTGCACTAGCCCTTGTTGCAGAGAGGGGGCAGCCGTGGCGATAACCGGAGCAGGTGTTGGGAAAGATCGCGGCACAGACTTCCCAGCCGAAAGGGCGCAGGCGGCCAATGAAGCATCAGGTGGGGAGGCCACTGCAGCCAGGTTGGAGGGACCAGCATCATCCGCAAGGGCCTGGGGAGGCAGCCGAGGCAAAGAAGAAAGAGCCTGGACAAGCGTTGGTGCATCTTCCGCCGGGCCAAGATGGTCCAAGACAGAGGCCTGCACGCAGTCAGCAATAGCAGCAGAAACAGAGCCTCGCGGGGCCTCCACTGGCGGGAAAGTAAGAGCTTGCGGAGCCGGGTCTGCAGTCAGCGCACCATCGACTGAAAGCTGCACGCAGCCAGGGCTGGCAGCAGGAGCAGAGGAAACAGCGACAGGTCGAGAGGCAGCGATCGGACGCCAGGCCCTCTTCGGCTTAGGCTGAGGAGGAGGCTGTCCTGGGTCCCTGACACCCTCAGATCCGGGAGCAGCAGATGGATCAACGCCAGGGCCAGGATCAACAGCGGAACCTGACTTCCTCTTGCACTTGGCAGGGAGATGACCAAGCCTTCTGCAGTTGGAACAGAACATAGGAGGGGCCGGAAACACCAGGGGCTGCCAACTACCGTCATTGCCATAGCCAACAAAAACTCGACGAGGAAGCTCCTTGGAGACATCAAGTTGAATACAAACCCGGGCGGCGTGGGTGCGAGACAAGCACAAGGTGTTCCTGTCAATCTGTAAGACAGGGCCAACACTACCAGCTATGGAGCGAATCATGGCCTCGTTATAGAAGTTGGCTGGAAGCCCGGGTAACTCCATCCATACAGGAACGAGGGGTGAGTCTTCATCCGGAGAGAAGGCTAACGACCATTTAGAAAACCAAAAAGGTTTACCTTTAACATACAAGGATTCTTTGAGAAGAACAAGCAGGAAATCCTCACTGTTCTGAAATCGCAAGAGCATATGGCGACCATCAATGGCACTTAAGAAGAATTCTTGCTTGAAGGGAAAACGCTGCTGGAAATGGAGGCGAATCTCTTGGAAGGCCGGCCTGCCCAGGGGAGTCTTGGCAACGATGGCATACTCAAAGGGCTGGCAAGATAGCCGGATCTCCTCCATGGAGAAGAAGGCCGCGGGTTCCCCAAGGTCTGTGAAGGCAGGAGAGTGGACGGACAGGTGAGCAGCAAGAGGGGGAGCAGAGTTCAGCAGAACCTGGGCGAAGGAAGGTGGTGCCGCCAAAGATGTAGCCCCGCCCATGTTCTTGGTAGCAGAAGACAGAGGAAGAGAAGGCCACGGACCAGCCGCAGCAGGCTTCAGGAGATTAGCAGGAGGAGCAGATGGTCCTCCACGAACAGCAGCAGGGCCATGCCGGCCGGATGTGGCAGGGCCGGACTGCACGCCGGTTGCATGGCCAGAGGAGGCCAACCCAGGGAGAGGGTCGACCGGGGTAGCAGAAGCAGATGGGACTGCAGCAGCACAGCAGGGAGAGGATCCAAAACCGCCAGCGCCCAAAGGAGAGGAGGAGACCTTTGGCACACCAGCCATGGATGAACAGGCGCATGCAGGAAGTGAAGCGTCCACCGGAGGAGTGAGAGCAGCACCGGCCACGCCAAGACTGCCAGCAGGTAGGGCAGCGGGAGGAGAGAAAGACTCACTGGGAATCACAGCTGGGTCTCATATTTCTCCGGCAAGTTTACAACATACGCAGTAGATCCGACTTGCCTCACTCTCGAAAGGGATTGACACCGTGAGCGTGCATTAGACCGACTCGACTCAACATAGATAGACTTTGACTTGACACATGTATACTCCCAACAGACTGGATGACAATAAAAGAAAAGAAAAAAGACTCACACATGATCCTAGACCCATACATAATGCAGTGACATTACCCCTGGGCGGACATCATTCAGGTGCTGCATCCTGGGTGTCGATAGGTTCCTCCAAGTCATCCTCATAGATTTCGTCAGCTAATCCCTGCTCGGCCTCATAGCTGATAGACACGAGCCTGGAAGGTGAGGCTTCTCCGACCCTTTTGTCCCCTAGGGCAAGTGATGTATGAGTGGGACACTGGCCTGCAAAGTGGCCAAACCCCTGACAACGATAACACTACTGTCGTGACCCACTAGTTTCCCCGATAAGTGGTCCCTTACTCGTATCCTCCCTATGGACAGATGGTGTAGGCAACAGGGGAGCAGGTGTAGGTGCCAATAGACGGGCAATGGGTGCCAATGGTTAGGGTGGAGGTAGATCTCTTGGAGGGGGAGGGGGAGGCCTTGGAGTTAATTGCTCCTGACAGGCGGGCTCCTGAGGTCGAGCCATGGGGGCCCTCTGATATGTGGAGCTACGGGGCTCGGCACCACGAAGAGGGACGGGGGCCAACCATTGGGTAGACTCGAACTCTCCCTCAAACTGCTCCAACTTGAGAGCAACCTAATACGCGTCTTCCAACTTGGTCACATTGTGGTGAAAAAGCTCATACTGATAGTGGGGCCACAGACCACGACGGAAGCGGGAAACGGGCATGGTGCTCTCCTCCGTGACACCACATCATAAAAAATGCTCATCAAATTCAGTGATGTACTCGGAGACAGACCGATCTCCCTGGCTGAGACTCTGCCACCTATCGATGAGTCGCTGATGGAATGTGGTAGGAAGGTACTTTTGCCAGAGTTTGACCTTCATCTCATCCCATGTGTCAACTTGGGGATCCATTCGTTGAAACAACAGACTCTCTACATTCTTCCAATAAGTCTGTACCTATCCTATTAGCTTCATGGTCGCGAATCGGACTCTTCGACGGTCCGTCATGTTGAACCAATCGAAGTACCGATCCATCCCGACCTCCCAATCTAGATTGACCTTCGGGTCCAAAGGCCTGTCAAAAGTGGGAGGGTCTGCTCACACAGTCCTAAGGACTCTATCGTCCTCTTCATCCCTCGACTGATGAAAGCCACGTCGACATTTGCCATACCCCTCATAGGCATTTTCGGACCCATAGTCCTCTAGACCTAGGTCACGATGCTATGGTTTAATGGCCCGATGAGGGGCGGGCTGAGGAGCAGATGCCAGCGGGTCCTGGGCCATGGGGGTAGGCTGGACCTGGGACATGGGAGCGACTTCACTTTGGGCCACCACGGGAGTGGGTACGGGTGGTCCCTGGGCACTCCAGGAGGGTCCCTGTGAGACATTGTATCTAACTGTCCAACCAGATCTTGGATAGATCGGTCGGATGACTCCATGCGTTCCTCCATGCCCCTAATGTGACCATCCATATTATCGAAGAAGCTCCGAAAGGTGGCCTCAGACTGGTCCAACCGGACCATGATGGCCATCATCGCCTCATGCAAGGCATGAAAGTCTCCCGAGGCGGTATCTCATGGGTTTGCCATAGACGCGGGGCGATGATATTGGGTACCTCACCGGGTGGGCATACAATGACACAAAAAGTTGGAATACACTAACTAATGCACACTAAGGACCGTAGACCTAACCAATGTCCGGTACGTGGCGGAGGTAGAAACCTCACGCAAGGGGCTACCTTCTAAATAGGAGTAACCTATCTTTCTAGTAATGTCTTTTGATATATCGGGTACTGGGAAGAAATGTAAACCAAGACACTTTTTTAAAAAAAATAATAACTACCCTAAACTCAACCTCAGCTCTGATACCAATTTGATGTGGGATGGACAGCGGACACGACACCAACTTGATGCGAACTTGGGACCAAGAGACACGAACTCACGGACATCCCTAAGCGAGAGAAGTGTGCGGATGTGCGCGGTTGGTTGAGAAATCGGCAATGAGTCATGGGTATCGGCTTTTCGGCGTGCTCGGATCGAGTCACGGGATGGGTAACACTCACTCACTCTCATAGTGATGATTAAAATTGAAACGAGCTAATTAACCTAACACATGCAAGCAACGGCATATAGAAATATACGAAGTAAGCAAAATGCCGAATGAGGGAGCAAAAATGATACCTCCACGCTCTGGGCGTGGGGAAGATGATCCCGGCCAAGACTCGTACTCCCAGTACAAAAAATTAACAATAAATACAGAAATGATTTTATTACCCACTCCACGTAGGGAGGTAAAGGGCTATAGTGGGACCCGGGAGTAGCGAACTCGGGTTGACGGGCAGGAAGCGGGAAGGGCTTCCGGGCCGGCGACAGGCTGCTGGTCTGGTTCGATTCTGCTGGGCCCATGGGATAGAAGGCGGGTCCGGCTACTGGGATGGTAGCGTCCGGGTATCTCCTTGCAATGACGGCTAGCTGGGACACTGCTGGGGGGGTTACTGGTCGATCCCTGGGAGCGGTAGTCGCTAAATCTACACCAGGGCATCTCTTGAGGATTTAATTTGGAATCCTCCTTCTGCAGGCCTGTCTCAGGACAAACCTATGCGACTCGGCGAAAATGCCTGCTGCGATTAGGTCTGATGTCGGATCGATGTGAGACCAGTGCCGTTGCAAAGCTCTCTTGACGATCTATGACCCCATGGTGTTAGAGAAATTTTCTGGGTGATGAATTTCCTGTGGGGGAATATTGAATAGACTAGCTCACAGATCCAGAACAGACAGGACAGAAAATGGATCTGCTTGAGAATGAAGTTTGATTGAAATAAAAATGGTGGATCTAGAAGATGGGGATTTTATGGATGAGAGAGGGGGATGTAAGAGACGTGCATAATTTTTCTTGTAATTTTCTGAGGTGGTTTTCAGGGTGGAATAGATTTTATGGTGGAAAGGGGTCGGATCTGGACTGCAGAGGATAGAACATAATCCAATTTTTGCCGAGATTTTTGGGAAAGAAGGTGGGGGTCCTGTCGGGCCTACATGGTCTTTTGCAAAGAAACTCACTAAGTCCTAAGGACTAACACATTGGCTTATAATTGCCATACAATTGACCCAAGAATAAAAATGCAAATAAAATGTTAGTGGCCTTGCTTTCATGTCCCCATCAATTCTCTCTGGGTGGGAGAAGCTCGACTCCGTCCAGTAAGGGATGTGGCTGCTCACGTGGCTCTTGCGGATCCATATCTCTGCTCGGGTGATCTACGTGTCAACAGATATGGGCCGTGCTCTCCACTGTACCAGGTAGTGCAGGTACGCTCCACTCCTAGTAACCGTCACCTGCTCATCCCATTTATGTTCTATATGCTCACGTTGTTGTGGGAATGAGGCTAGCGGTAGACACTTAGAGGCGGGGTCACTCTCAAAGGGAGGAGGCGACTCAAAGACTCGCTAGGAATCACCACTGGGTCCCTATAGGTGACTGAATCCAAGGCTTTAAAGGTAGAGCTGATCCCATATTCGTCAGGCAAGTCCACAACGTACGCTTGAGATCCGACTTATCTCACACTCGAAAGGGACTGGCACCGTGAGCATGCATTAGACTGACTCACCTTGACATATGCAAACTCCTAACAAATTGTACAAATAAAGGAAAAGCACACTCTATGTCCTAGACAAACCTAAAGCTATGCAGACCCATACATATGTAATGGTGGACCAGGACATCCGAATGTGTGACTAACATACACTCGACACAACTGGAGGTTGGCAGAATGGGGGAATCCTAGACATCGTAATATGTCCCTAGCATGCACTGGCTTCCTATCGAATGTGTGGGGCTTGGGAGGACCAGGAGAGCCATAGCCACCTCTTTCATCATCCCTATGTGATGGTGCATGCTGAACGGGCTCCGTATTAACCAAGCTCCGAAGTATGGGTTGACTGACCCATGTGGAAGGGGTGTGATAGCGAACTTCTTTGAAGAAGTGGAGTAGATATGGTGGGTCAAGAGGCTTACTAGGGAAGGTGGAAACAACTAATGCATGCTTGCAACCCAGGATCGCTCAAGGCTTCAGCACAAGCAACCGGCACAGGAGCAAGGAGATTTGTGTGTGGGTGTAACTCGTGCGTCGGCTTGATCACGCCGGGGGTATGTCGTTCGCACTCCCCTCCCACAGCGTTTAGCCATGACACACAAGTCCGCCCCCGCTATGCATGAGATGCTATGGTGAATACGCCCTCTTCCGGGATGGCCTTCGCATGCCCAGTTACGTCGATCGTGCATGTGTCATGACGGCCCACTTCCCGCTGCCATGAGAACATACACGATCGCTCCACTTGAGCCGTGGTCGACTCTCGCCCATCCACCAGTCTGCGCCTTCTCCAGGCACCCAGTCTAGTCCTCCCTCGACAATCCGAACATAGTCTCCGCTTCGAGGAAAGTCCCTGTAAAACATGCGGATATCCGCCTTATCATCACCTTGACCCGGGGACCGACTCCCATGTCAGATTTGTCCCGCGGCTTGCGCCAGTTGTACCTTGGCCACCATGGCCCACCTGTAAGGCATGCGCGGCCCTCATAAATTATATTATAGCCTGAGTGAATGTTCTGGCACCCACGTTTGGGCCTTAGCCTTCCCCATACCACTCAGTATAGGTGTTAAGTACCTCCGACCGCTGCTAACACCTCCCAGTCAAACGTGAACCCCGAGCTGTAAAGTGCCCACGCTCTCCGTCCATGGCTTTGGATACATATAGACTTCTCTTCAGCACAGAACAAAGGTGTTCGGATTCAATCCGATGTAAATAAACACCGATTCCTTGCGGTCGGTGGGGAAAGACGTCCAGTACATGACTCCCTATAATCGCCTGCGCACTCACACCTGTGGAACCCTCTCATCTCTCCACGTGTCGCCCGTCTCCCGAGCCCACGTGCCACGTCCTGGCGATGCTTCCCCGTAAAACCCTTGGTTCCATAGGTGGTTGTCAAGAAATCCCACCAAGATGCATCTACCCAATGTAGACTATGCAACAGTGAGACATAAATGCCAAAAAATACCCATAACATCAATAAAAATAGACTAAATTCATGGAATAAATTTTAGATTAATATCAGTAAGGATCTGTTAATCCACGAGCCTTACAGTCCCTCCCTCCTAATAGAAATTTCATCCTCGAAATTTAAAAGGAAGGATAAGGAGGAAATTGAAAGAAATTATACCTCACTGGAATAAGAAAGGAAAAAGCTGACGCATCTCATCCTCACGTTCCCAAGTTGTTTCATTCCCTGAGTGACACTGCCAAACAACCTTAACCAGAAAAATTACCTTATTTCTCAATCGCTGCTCACGGTGATCTTCAATTCGAACAGGATACTCTGGAGTGGACAAATCAGTAGTCACTTCTGGCCAGACTGAATCATCCAAGACGTGAGACGCATCAGAAACATTTTTACTCAACTGAAACACGTGAAACACATCATGGATAACTTGCTTTGCCGCTGGCAGCAGGAGGCGATAAGCCACTTGGCCCACACATTCCAGAATAGGAAATGAACCAATATAACGTCGACTCAGCTTTTCACGCTTCCCAAATCTTGAAACGCCTTTCATCGGAGATATTTTCACAAACGCCATATCTCCAGGCTCGAACTACAGTGGTCACCGGTGTTATGTCTCGGACCCTTTCGGATCTTTGTTTTCGGGTCCCAGATCTATTTTCTCAGAGTGTCCTGGCTCCGTTGTGTCTGAAATTACGTTTCAGACATCTTTTGTATTCAGATCGGCGCGATCCGGGGTCGTTTCGGCAGCCCGGAGACATTCCACAACTTTTTCACAGATTTTTCTGATTTTTGACCCGATTTTCGGTAAATCCTGCGGAACTCCGCTGCAGGCAAACCGAGTCGTTCACCCAGGCGAGAGTGGTACCGTTGTGATCGATGCATTCCAAGGATCGCGAAAACATGATTTTTTATTTTTTTAAAAATTTAAATTTCTATAAATATTTCATTTCCTTTCTTTTTCTTATTCTTCTTCTCCTTCCTCTTCTTCCTCCTACCACAAGGATGGGTTAAAGTAAATGTTTAAGGGTGAGACTTGACTGAGTTTCTCTTTTGCCGCTTCACGTGAAGGAGGGGAGGTCGAGGGGATTGTCAACACCTGTAACTTTTGGGATAGAGTGAAGATATTAGTATCATTGATAGAGCTACTGTATGAGGTACTGAGATGTGTGGATGGGGATAAAGTAGCAACCATGGGGTTGGTGTACAATAAAATTGAAGCTGTAAAGTGGAAGATTCTTGCAACGTCCAAGAAATATGGACCCACCATCTTAGAGATTGTGAAGGACAGATGGGACAGACAAATAAGTCACGATCTTCACATGGCAAGTAAACATTTACATTCTCTAACAATAAAAGAGCCGTGATCTTTAGCTGATACAAAAATTTTGGACTGTCATGTGATTGCAGCATACTACCTACACCCGGCCTTTCAATATGCTCGAGGCCTCGCTTATGACGATACTTTGATAGGATCTATCAACATTGTGGTAGACCGATTGTCTCACAGGCCAAGAAATGTTGCTGATCCGTTGAATGAGGTATACTTGGATATTTTACTATCGAGAATATGAAATGAATTATGCACTTATTATTTCTGATAATGCGGATGAAAATATTTAGAGAGGCAATTGGTTCATTTGTGACACCAAATGCCGTGGCCAGCCGTGACAGACTCGATACAGGTAACGTATTTTCACAATGCTCTCTCTACAGCTCGATACGTAATTATTGCAACGAATTATTTTATTGTAAGCCATCCGCCTTAATCACAGCTACGTGGTGGCTAAATTACGGCACAAGTGCACCGACATTAAGGAAGATCGCAATGAGAGTTCTATCACAAACATCCTTATCGAGTGCGTGTGAGCGGAATTAGTCGACATTCTCCTTCTTACATACCAAGCTCAGGAATAGGCACCAGCACCAGTCGCACCAGTAGTAGATGATAGATTTGAATGTATAGACGTGGTTAGGACTTTTTTCAGACATTTTCATGTACCCTTCAGCGCTGGCTTTGTTAGGATCAATCTGAATCCCCCGTTTGCTCACTATAAAGCCTAGTAGCTTCCCTGAAGAGACTCCGAAAACGCACTTCTTCGGATTCATTTAAGCTTATATTCCCTAGCTCTCTACAGCACCTTAGCCAGAATAGCAGGGTGTTCTTCTTTTGTTCTTGACTTCACCAAGATATCATCCACATAAGCTTCTACATAAATGTGCATCATATCGTGGAAGATAGTCATCATCGCCCTTTGGTAGGTGGCACCTATGTTCTTTAAACCAAATGGCATGACTACATAGCAATATGTGCCCCAAGGTGTGGTGAAGGATGTTTTCTCTTGATCTTCGGGAGCGAGACGGATTTGATTATAGCCTGAATAACCATCCATGATGGATAATGCTTCTAACCCGACGGTATTATCCACCAAGACATCTATATGAGGTAGCGGGAAATCATCCTTAGGACATGCTTTGTTAAGATCCCCGAAATCGATGCAAATACGCACTTTTCCATCCTTCTTGATAACCTGGACAATGTTTGCCACCCACTGAGGATATAAAACAACTCTGATGAACCTGGCCTTGTACAATTTGTCGATCTCTTCCTTAATTTTTAAGGTCATGTGGGGGTGAAACCTTCTTGACTTTTGTTTGACGGGCGTTGCCCCTGGTTTAAGTACTAGATGATGCTCTACCAAGGAGGGGTCAAGACCCGGCATGTCCTCATAAGACCAGGCGAAAGAATCGTGTACTCCCTTAAGACTTGGATCAGATCATCTTCTACTCTCAGAGGGAGGTTAGCGGCAATGATAATAGGCCTGGGATCTTCTTCGATTCCTAAGTTAATTTCCTTCGTAGGTTCATCCACTGCCGATGATGGCTCGTCGAACCTCTTCAAGCCTTGTGCATATAAGTCGGCGGTGTTATCTACATCGCTCTCCTCAGAATTGACCGGGTCCTTTTCATCTATGACTTCATAGACACCTAATCCGTCATCGCTCCACACCCCGTCTAATTCTTCTTCATTTCATTATATGCTCCCTCGACAAACTCCTCCAACCCTTTAGGGGCCTCATCAGCCTCTTGGGTGACTTCCCTAGTTCTTGGTAGCGGTAATCTGATGTTATATCGGGTTATCGGTACCCTGAACTCTGGGTCGTTACAGGTGGTATCAGAGCGGTGTTGAGGAATCATGTAAGGAATCAAAATTACACAACTATTGTCCAAAACTAGTCCATTTGTGTCGTCTGTTGCTGGCTTAGGATGTTTTCCATATGATTAATGGATTTTCTTGATTATTGTCCGTGTTTTCTAGTCGTTTCAAGATGCCACCATGGTGTCGGAGAGTTCCGGTTCCATAGGACGTGAGTACTGTCCCTCAAGATGTTCCTGCTCCGGCTCTTGTTATTCTGGCTCAAGAGGATGCGCCTGGTAGTCATGGATGTGGTTTGAAATAGTTTTTGTTGTTTCATCTACCGACTTTTGAAGGCCAAATCGATCCTGATGCCGCCAGGGTTTGGCTGGATGCAACCGAGCACGTGTTCCGCTCTATGGAATGCGCGGAAGATGAGAAAGTGATGCTCGACAGTTTTCAGCACTAGGGCATGATGCTGACATGGTGGAATACGGAATGGGAGATTGCTTTTCAGTCTCATCTGCTCTGGCAGATTTCATGGGCTAAGTTCGTCGCCACATTTGAACTTACTTTCAGTCCGGCTTACCTCAAGATGGATAAATACACCAGTTCTTGTAGCTCATCCAAGGAGGAATGTCGGTGCTCGAATATCAAAACAGGTTAATGGAATTGGGCCGGTATGCGTCCCGTGTGCTGGTGAACGAAGCTTTGAAGACGGAACAGTTTCTTCGTGGCCTCCATGCTGAATTGAGGCAACTATTGATTGTTGCTCGTGTAACTAATATGAATGAGGTGCATCAGGCCGCGGCAGCATTGGAGTTGGACTTGGTAAGATCCCAGACTCCTTCTCAGGCAGTGTCGGTTCAGCCGACGGTTCAGCTTCCATCTGGTTATCCGCCTCCTGTTCATGATGGACACAATGGAGCCATGATGGCGAGCAATCAAAGCTTGGAAAAATGTGAAGGGCGAGCGATGCCCCCATCAGCTTTATCGATTGCCAAGTCGCCCATCATGTTCATGTAATAGGCTATGTACTCCTTCGACGATCCTTGCTTGTTGAACTTGTCAAACTGCGGTGACTTACTGATGTCGGGAGGCAATCTTTTAACAACATGGTGAGCTAGGTATGGCACCTTGTATACATTGAATAGGATATAATCATCACCACCTCGATCTGCCAGCTTCATATCTATTATCTGTTCGACCATTAGCTTGCTCACCATCGCCGAGTCCACTGGATCAGGATAGAAGCGTGCTTGCTACATTTGAGGTGTTGGCAACACCATAGCTTGAGGCATAGCAGCGGTAGTCCCCTGAAGTTGAGGAGCTGGTGGTGGCATCGGGACTGTGCCCCCAGCACAATTATGCAATGACTGCAAAGCCAAAATCTAAGGTGAACCCTCGAGCTCATCGGTGCCACGCTGTGATGTTTCAGGAGGGGCTTCCACCTGCATCGAGGCTGATGCTTGCATGCTGAGCTTATTCAATTGTTTCTTTAATGCCTCAATCTTCTGTTGATACTTCAGGAGCAACATCATCATGGTCAGATCGGGGGAGGAAGGGCTAAGTGCTGGGCCTCCTTCCTGCAACGGAGCATCTGAAGCAAAGGATGGCCTCTCACCCTCGTCTTCAGCAGTGATTACATTTGCAGTCATAGTGGCCACATCCGCACTTATTTCCCTGTCAAGGGCTTGCACTGCATTGGCTTCAGCCTTCTTTCTTCTAGTGACAGGACCGGGTCTCTCGACGAGTCTAGTCACCTCTGTGTAGACACGTCAAAATTAACATTATTTTGAGTACATCTCATGTTATCTTATAACACTCCAATTTGACCCTCATATTGACTTATTTGGGTGATTTTCTAAATTTTGCTTGAATTTTCCACCTGGTTCTATTTTTCTAGATTTTTTTGATTTTTTGTGGACAAATCCCAGATCCAATCTAGGAAAAGGCATATCTTATGATCAGCCACCCAAGGCTTCACTTGCACACGACTCTCACCATTCTCGATCCACTACAATCTACATCTTCTGTCTGTGAAAGACCATTCACCGGTCACCAGTTACTCATCAATAGGAAACCTTCACTGGCTCAACTTCCTCTTCCCGCTCCTTCATCAATGCTTGATATACACATTCAAAACCTCGACAGGGCATCCGTTAGCTCTTATAGTGATCATTACTACATCTCGAGCCAATCCTTATCCGGGCACCGCATCCGATCTTGATCATTATGACAACTCTACCCTCTCAGGGGGGCACAATGAAATCAAATGGCAAGATTCCACAATCCTCAGTCTACAACAGCACTAGACTTAGACTTATAGGGAAATCCTCCCATGTTAGTCACAAGATCAAGGCTCTCCATACGACGACATCCCTCCAGGGACTTCCATACTCGGTCATCGTCCATTATACAGTCTCATCCCATCTTCATTGCAATTATTCTAATGGATGCCTACAAATCCTCAACTCCTCTCTCACCATTGAGCCACAGGGCGCCAACCTGAATAATCAACGGCATGTACTTCCAGAACAGACAAGTGCCGCTGCTACCATATCAACCTGATCGACGATGCCTCGACCAATACACACGAGTCTCCAACCATCCCAGATTCTTACCAAAGCTGACCACTCGGCTAGCCTTACCAGCCGCTCATAGCTACCAACTGGGAATCTCAATCAACTCTCGGAGATCACCTCTAAGACCACGTTTCCAATCCCGAGGACACAACTTCTAACACGAGTTGAGCACGAAACTTACCGACTCCGAATATTACATCCTCGTTCACTGCCAGGCTATATCCTTGACAACCCCATCTGGGTCTAGCACCAAACACCTGACATGATTTCCAGTAAATGAATAGGGTACTCATGTGACAACTTGCCCTCATATTTCCCCAATTGTCCATCCTGCCAGTTTCTCAAACCTCGATGCCTCAAGCAATGGCACGATAAACGACACGACTTACAAAATCGGAGGCAAGCTCACACTGAGGAACCAATCCTCTAATGCTCTACTCATCCTCTGAAATCCGCCATCAGCAACGAACGCTATGGACTTGGACCTGTGCGTTATGGGCCCACCAGGCTTCCACTGCGCACTTTGATCCACGCGCACAACCATCACAATGACTCGAGATCCACCATCCTACAATCCTCAATTAGGATGATTAACTTCAAAAAATAGGGTGATCAAAGCTCAATTACCTTCAACCCAATGCACAGACTCTTTCTTAATCTGGTAATTCTCTTACAACTTCGCAGGCTCCGATCCGTAACACATCGAAAATCACAACACTAGTCGCGAACTCTCACCAGCACCGCCCAACTAGCATGCATCCTTTCAGAATTATGCCAGCGCCCTCACAAAACAAGGGAATGGGCATCGCTTCTCATAGGCAACCATACTGCCAAACCACCAAAGACGTCTCGCATGGGTTTCATGGTACACATGAGGAGACCAACGAATCGGAACACACACGATGCAAGATGACAAAGGAGAAACCAGCATACCTCCTACAAAGTAGGAGATCTCCATGCTTGACCAGATCTTGAACCTCGTGCATGTTGGGAATCACACCTTCCAACAGCGAGAAAAGCATCCCTACCATTAGGTCAACTCCTCTAACAACACTCGCTAAGTGTCCCATCAGACCGCACTCATAGCATCTCTCGATGCACCATCATTGCAATTCCCCGAACTACAACACACCAAGCCTCAAGCACTGACTCTATTGATCGTCAGTCACAGTCTACCACAGCGATTAAGCTAGTCGCTGCCGCATGCTCCCTACCTACGACTGCCTCTGATCCCGGAACCATTAACATGCCAAAGCACTTATCGAGGAGTGAAGAAAATCACTCAGAGATGCCAGGCTCGAAGGCTACTACACCTTTAGCCACCAGATATTATTCCCTTAAATTTTGTTCATGCTAACACCAATTCATTCTCAATTCTTGGATCCTTGAAATATCCATCTCCTGAGGTGCTACCGTGCGGACCACCACGCCAAGAGCCACAACACGAACCATGATCGACACCTACGAAAGCTCATCCTCAAGTCCCAAACTTGTCATTGAACCTTCACATCTCATCTGCCGCCTCACATGGTGCATCCAAGGCAATTCACAGTGGCCTCAAATTCCATAATCTGGGCCACGAGCCAAGCCACCGCTACACAATCTCGAACCAAATCTAGAGCTAACATAGCCCATTCATGCATAGATGTGCAGGACCGAGAACTTACAGGGACAACTTTGCCCAAACCTACCTTGGAATCTGTAAAAATGATCAGGACTAGCACATCATCTCCAATGCCACAGAGCACGATGAGGAAATCAGGCTCGATAATCAGTAGTTCACCAGGAAGATCCTCTGCTCACTCGAGCATGACTCTCGATCAGAACATTTGTTTAACAACCTCAAACCATGATCTCAACACCTTAGGGGCTGGATAACCTCAAGTTGGGGTAGCCAAAATGATAATAACTCCATCAGAGCACACTCATGGCCACTTAACCATAAATAATCCTTGCCAGCCACCTGATCTCGTCACAGATTCCTCAAAAGTAGCACCATGAACACACGCCCGTTTGTAAAACTCTGCCCAACATAGCATGACTGGGCCACTACCTCAGGGGAAGAAAGTTCTCTATCTTATCCTTCAGGCCCCACGTTGGCACTCTGACAAGAACAGCAACCGCCTTTACAGCGCTAATGCCGCATACTCAAGCACTCATGCGAGAAGCAAAGTGAAAAATAAATGCAAAACCCTATGCCAGCTATGGACTATATTGGACCTTTTGGACTCTAAACACTACAATTATCTCAAATTTTCATGTACGTTCACAACCACTACTCCGATACCATCTGTAATGACCCAAGATCCGGATATCGGGAATAACCCAATATCATTCGAATCTTGGACCATCACCCACGAGTCGGGAGGCTCGGAAGGGCTAAAAGGTGTATGAAGGTACATAGAAATATGAAATAATATAGGTAATAATTATATAATTAACAATTTAAATGATAGAAAATAAATCATATTTTTAATTAAATAAATTAACTACAAAGTACGTACATACTTTCCCGAGGATTTAAAAGTAAACTAAAGGACACAAATACAAAATAAAAAGGTCAACGCTCAGCGTCGATTCCCATCAATAGGCCACATGCAGATGCTGCCCCAAGATGGCCGCCGACCGAGCCTTAATTGTTAGCCCATGCACCCGCAGGAGGACGTAGAACCAAGTAGTGTCTGCATAGTTCTGCGGCTTCCGCTCTTCCCTCCTCATGAATGTGTGGTAAGGGCAAATCAGGTCCTTCTCGGCCCGCCAGCTGGTTGCGGGGGTGCTTTCCTCTTCTGTCGGCAGTGGATAATTGATCAGCTCCAGGCGGTCTGATCCGATGTGGCAAAGGTCCCGCAGGGTCTTCTTGAAATCATCCTTCACCATCGGAGGCAGCTTGGCCTGTGGCGCTGGTTTACCCTCTCGGGCCGCCTTGTGAGCGATCATGTAGTCAGCCACATCCTTGCTCTTGCTGCGCCACAGGCGTAGGAGGTGCTCTGGGTCGATGTCAAGGATGGGCACAGGCTGCTAGCTCAAGACTCTTCTCTCTGCCCTGTCCCAGCAGTCGGTCTTGTGAGACTGATAAAAGGCCGTGCGGGCATTCCACCACTTTACGTATTCAGGTGTCACTGAGGGACGCGACCAGGGGCTGGTACTCTGAAGGTGGCGGCATCTGCCCGGTGGAAGAAGTCCCACCAGACTCTGGCGTTCTCTGCTACCAAGCCTCCCCGAAGGGTCTGCGCCGCCAAGCCGAACTGGGCGTTGTGTACGGGAATATGCCGGTTGTAGCCGAAGTTTCGACCAACGCGGAAGGGGTAGTACGGCTCCAGCAGCAACGTCTCCCCCTTCCTGAATGCCAGCACGCTGGGACAGATCGACAACGCCCAGTCCCTCAACTCGGGTTCCAGTAGCGGGCGAACCACAATTGCCTGGCTGATTGGGTGGATGTACTTCTCCACCTGGTCATCCTTGCACTCTCTTTTGCTGTTCACCAGGGGGCTAGAGTGCGCAGCCAGTGCCCAAAGATTGCCAGGAAAAGGGGCCCGATGGCCTGAAGTTCATAATAGTAAAGCGAGAGTAAAATCTCAGATTGCATTTAAAAAACTCCACATTGGGGCGTAAACGTTGCAAGCATGTCGGTCACTAACGGACTATTTCTTTATTCGGATGGAGGTCCGTATTTACACCGTGGAAGACGGTGACAAAACCGTACGAATGTCTGCCGTGAGTACGACAAGTTTAATACAATTGCGGGATTAGATCCCTGTGTATGTTGGTCACCGACGGACCGTTCGTTGTTCGGACAAGAGTCCGCATTTGAAGCATCGAAAATGATGATAAAGTCATACGAATATCTGCCATAAGCATGGCAATTTTAATGTAGGGTTGCGCGATTAGATCCCAGAAGAAGCGGGTCGAGTTAACGAACTATTGGCCCGAGACGTGTTCGGATCATGACCATATTGGGGGTTCTGAGGTCCACGTCCGATACCACAATACATCATTGATTTTCTCTTTGCACCCAGTCTGGGGGAGTGAATCATCGAGTGTGGAGCGCGAGCTCAGCAATGCGCGCCCTCACACCCGACCGAAGGTCACCATGCGGATCGACTTGCAACAAAATTTTAATTAGAACGGAGGTGATGGAGTTTCTTTAATTTTTTTTATTAGAATTGACCCTTTGTGTTCTCTTTTCCTTTAATTTCATCTCTTTTTTTGCTTGTTACAAAGGGAGGGTTAAACCGGCGCGCCCTTGGGCACGCCGGAACTAACCGTGCCGGATAAGGGGGTCAAAGGAGCAAATAGCGCACTGGATATATGGTTGCAAGGGGGGCACGCCGGTTTGGAGTTCAGAGAAAGACATGGGGGGCTTTTATGAGGAGGGTTAAAACGGCGCGGTCAGAGGGTGTGTCGGGATAGGGGGGTGAACTTGTGGCGCACCGGATAGATGGGGCAATAGTGATGCAAAGAGGGCGCGCCATTTTGGGGGTTCTGAGGATGAGATGGGGGCACGCCGGGTAAACACCAAGGAAGAGGAGCGTTTTCCCTCCGAGGGGAACCAATTCTGTTTCTTGGCAATAAATTCAAAGCTACATTCAGCAGGTGGTGGCCGAAAGTATGTCGGCTTCCCATCCTCACTCTTTAGCTCAATATTGCAAGCTCCCCAATGCTTATTTTCCGCCTGGCTTTAAGGCTGTGAAATATTGGAAGTACGATAGTACTACTAATCCCCACCATCACCTCTAAGGTTTCCTTATGGATTCCCATCAATGGCTGTATGACTGAGTACTGTTGGTTCATTTGTTCCAAAAGTTCCTCGAGGGTGAGGCCCTGCATTGGTTCTCCTCTCTCCTGGCAATCGACCTCTTGAACTTCGACATAGTCTCCGAGTGATTCCTTGCTCGATTTGGTCACATGTCCTCTATAGCTCCCCCATTGTTTGATTTAGTCATGTATAAGATGAAGCTCGATGAAGACTTCATCCAATTCACTAATCGCTAGAGGATTATGGCTTCCAAGATGTAGGTCCCTATCCCCGAAGCTCAGGCCATAACCATGCTAGTGAACAATCCCACGCCACAACTAAGGGCTATCTTGATGCTTAGCAAGCTCCATACATTTCCACAATTGTACAATTGAGCTCGAATCATTCAAGCCCAACTGAAGGATTCTACTCTATCTCCCTTCTTTGAAACTCGTACTTGAGGTCGGAAGGCCCCGACTGTCACTACCACCGAGAGAGTCAGTATCAACGAGTAGGTCAATGCTTTTGGCCCCTCCTTTAGGACAGACAATTGCCAATCTCCACAATCCAACCATGTTGCTCTGGGCCAAGTTCAGGGTAATCCAAGGCCGTATTCCAATGTCCCCCCACCTCAAATGTCATGTTTAGAGATTAAGCAGCAGAACTAAGTCAGAAATGTGAATAGCTGGCAATACGCCTCAAGCTAGCAAGATAATCAGAGCGCTATACATTCACACATAAAAGAGGGATGCACAAAGGTAATGTACTCAAAACTTCACTTTATTGCTAAATAATGATCAAGGTTTACATGACCATAACCGGAGAATTTTTCAGGCACAGAGGAGTAGACATGTAATCGCCAGACGGTAACTCCACGAGCATCTCACAAGAAACTTCATTCACCGACTTTTCGATATGCGCAATAAAATCTTCAGAGATAAAAGAATCGATCACACCTGAATCGAAAAGAACACGCGCTGAGCGATCATAAATCAAAATCGTACCTTCAATCAGATTAGACGCCAGTGCTTCCACTCGAGTGATGTGAGTAACTCTGGCTCTCAGCGGATGGGTAGCTGCAGACGACTGCTGAGAAGGAGTGAGAACTGGCAGTTGAAATGGTTGAGGTTGAGGCGACGGAGGAAGGCGGAACTACGACTACTGTGACTGAGAAGTCTGAGAGAATTGCACCGTCTACGACCTCAACGGATAGTTTTGAGAAACGTGGCCTAGTTGATCACAACGATAACAGACAACCGGCAAAGAGCATGGCACACCCAGATGACTGCCACCACACCTGGAACACAACCTTGGCTGAAAAGTAACAAAATCTTGACGCGATCGAACAGAAGAACTGGACTGCTGACTCGGATCAGAAAATGATGGCTGATCAAACCTCCTCTTCTTCTTTTTAAATCGGAAACCTCTGCCCTAAGATTGCGGGAAGGAAGCACTATCGGCAGTAGATGAAGCGGGAGAAACTCCTGAAATAGATGACTAGTGGGGCGGCTGATGCTACACGGCCGACGAAACCATCCCAGTTTGAAGGAGTCCTCGATTCCTCGCCAATTCTAACTCTAGCGCGACGACAGCTTGATATGCGGAATCCAACTCAGTCACACGGGTAGCGAACAGCGACAGGCTCAATTCTACTTTTAGTCCGCGCAGAAACTGCTGAGTCCTCACAGTCTCATCGACAAAGATGTGGGGTGCATGCAGGCCCAACTCAATGAATTTATCTCGATATTATAGCACTGACATCTCGCCCTGCGTCAGCTCCAGAAATTGATACATCTTGGCTAACTTCAGGTAGGCTGGAGTATAAACAGTCAGAGTTATCCAAGAAAAGAACCTTAAGAAGCATGGATTATTTGATATGTTGAAGCAAGTCAGAGTGATGCATCGACGTATCAAGGAATTACCTCGATACAAACAACCATCCAAGTAATTTTGGAGTGATGCATCGACGCAATAAGAAGATACCTCGAAGCAGTCAAGACTACCAGTGCAAATATAGAAGAGATGCATCGACGCTAGCAGATGCCTCGATGCTGTCACAACTTCAGAAGAGAGTTTATAGAGCTGCCTAGCTGATATCAAGAGATGCCTCAACACATCAAGATTCCACATGAAGGACCGACACTTCAGAGTGTATAGTTCGATAGATAGGTTGATGCACCTATCAAATGCATCGACGCAATAGGATGCTACATACAGATTCAGCATGCCGTTGGAGCTTCTTGCCTCGACATGCTAAGACGATCAACTGCCACATTATATATGAAGTCTACACATCAAGGTGATGCACCGATGCATCAAGACCAGGAATGAACCGTCAAAAGCAACCACGTCAAAACACATCAAGGCGATGCACTGAGGCACCAATCACGGCTCAGATCCTAAAAAGCAACAATGTCGAAGCATCATGATCATGCACCGATGCACCAAGACACAAGTCTATGTCTAAGGTCAAAGTTGAAGGCCACTACTCTGACATCTCAACTATCAACACAAATGTCTATACTCTATGCCTCAACCTATCAGACATGTGCCATGAATTACATCATATGCTTTCTAGAATCAGTCCAAAAAGACTTGTCTTTTGACAATTTTAGAGTGATTAAAGTGTCACTCGATCAGTGAAGGGTAATTAAGGAAAATCTGAACCGCAAAGAAGGATCTACTTCAAGCACGTGCTCACTCAATGAAGGAACACGTGATGACCATACAGTGAGAGACTTGGCGCGAAAAATTGTCATCACACGTGGCTGCTCTCTGGAAATTCTGATAATCATCAGAATATTCTTTATCCACGTGGACCAATAAATTTCTAGTTGCTGATCGTGTGGAGACTACACAAGTATCACAAATAATTACAGAAATTAAAGTAGTTTATATAATTAAATAGTAAATTAAATTAACATTTTACATGATACATGGTCCACAAGATATAACAAAATAAGCAACAATAGTCCACAACTAGTACAGAGACAAGAAAGAAAAGTAAAGCTACATGGGACATATCCCGGCTCTGACCTCTGGCACTAACGCTGGGCACCAGAACCACGCTGAACCTCAGAAGTGCTCCCCTGAAGCCACGCCTCGCCTGAAACATGGTAAAAACACGCAGGGAATGAGTCTCGAAACAAGACTCAATAGGGATCACCCGAACCCTACCTCGTAAAACGAAAAATAGCTACGCTAGTAGCTAAGCGAGTACCTTAGAAGTAAATGCCCTGCACTACAACACCAGTCTCACGGCGTGAAAACCCACACACGCACGCCACAACGAAACATCCAGAACTCACCGGTCAACCTGACCAAAACCCGAAGGTCGAGGTGACTAAGACTGACAATCTGTCACTCCCCGACTTGACAGGAGTACCTCCCACTAGAAGCACAGTCGGTAGCATCCCCTGACGTCTTACACCACACCGTAGGTGCCCGCCTGACACACTAGTGCCTAGTGGAGGTAAGGACACCGCACAAGTAACCACAAAGTGAGTGACTAGCTGGGGTCACGCCCGTCGACGTGTGTCCAACTGCCCCCAACCACATGTGCACACACAGACCGTACGCACTAGGTCTGGCTACTAACTGGTTTTCCCCTCAGTCAGACTCTGGCTGCTACACGTGGGGCCCGACAGAGACCAATCTAAAAACCGTCCTCAGGGTAGCCCTTCCACCACTCCCTGGTGGGCCAGTACACGCTTACCGAAGGCTACGACTAGTGGAGGGTCACTGAAGGAGTAGACTCTCAAGCCACGAAAAATAGCATCACAGCTGGACCAGTACGGGGACCATCCCTCGTACCCACACCGTCGCACGGTGACTCCGGTCAGTGAAGAAATAGGACTACAACTCATGGTGCATTGATGCAGGTTGCTAGAGTATTGACCCATCATCGTAACACCATGATGTCTCATAGGAAGGGGTAGGGATAGTGGCTTCATCCTGAATAGGGGGGTCTTGTGGAAGTGGTGGAAGAGGGAAACGAAGAAAACTCGGAGTGGGTGCATCTTCAAAATCTTCACAAATTTCATCATGTGCATTTCCAATTCTTCATAATCATCAAGTTAAAATGGACGCCATGGTGGAGGCGTATTGATGGGTTGAAGTTGTGTATATTGGTATGAAAGATTTTGCGTATATGGATGTGAATGTGGAAGCGAAGGGCCATGTGAATGAGTGTGATGAATGGGTGGTGGGCGGACAAAGTCCAGTTGATCGTTAAAACTTGGGAGAACTTCTTACTCACTCATATTCTCAATGCCATACTCATCTCTTCTCTCCTTCCAATCTTTCTCCATTTTAGTAATGTTATTCATGAAAGCGTGAAAGGGATTGACTTGAGGAGGAGGAGGAGGAGGCGGTCGCAGAATTGCGATCCTCTTTATTTGTTCCTCCATTTGATCAATCTTGTCAATGAGAGCTTGTTGGAGGGGTGTGACTTGTGATGTAGAGAGTTGGCCTTGAGACCTTAGAGGGGTGGCTTGACATGGAGGCCTTGAAGGAGAAGGGGGGTAAGGCTTGCCCATGGAGTGACCCAGTCGGACCAGGGTAGGAGGGACAGCCAGATTTTGGGGTCATGAGGGATGCTGAAATGGGGGTGGTGGTTGGCCCACATGGTCCTTAAAGGGAAAAGCATGAGAGCCAGCTATGGCAGATGGATGACACTGGGGAGGAGGAGTAGATCCCCTCTCAATGGCAGCTTGGATGACCTCAATTTGTTAAGAGCTGAGAGAGTCGTTGTGAGAAGCCACAAAATCTAGGATATCAGGAATACTAGTGGAGGGGGAAGCTCCGCTAGCAGTAGCTTGCACTTCATACGAGGACTGATAAGATAGACCAACGTCCATGGCACGGAACTATGGCCCTCTTTTCCCCCTTGGGAGACGTCCCCTCTCCCTGCTCTCCCCTCCGCTGGCCGCAAGCCCACTCCAGGCCAACTCCACCATAATCCCCAGCCCTGTTCCTTTAGTTGATGTTTTTCCTTATGGTCATTAAACCACTTGCACTATTCACCATCTTCTTCGACCGGTTCTCACGCGGCAGTGACGACAACTGTAGCAGCACAGCTGGCCCTTTCCGGCCAATCCGCCTAGCCGGCATTGGAGACGCCGTCATTCTCCCATCTTCGGCCATTGCAATGTGAGTAGGATCGCCACTCCCGCGTCACCATCCTGTGCTGTGTCGTCATCCTCGTCGTTGCGTGCCCGTGATCACCGAGGAGAACAAGCCACAGTCGGCCATGCCAACCCCACCGCGGGTGCATCACTGGCCATCCCAACAGGTCGAGCACGTCATCTGGGCATGGCACCTGCGGTCCTAGCATGCACGTCCACCATCCCCTGGCGTCCAACGTCCCCACTCCTCCATCCCCTTCCTCCTCTCTGCACAGCCCAGCACCACCGTCCCCTCCTTGCATCACTCATCAGTGGCAACACCGCAACCCACAACCGTCACCGCAACCCGGCTGTCTGCACGCCCTCGGTCGCTACCGGCCACCATTGCGAGCCCAGTTGCCACTGCCCCAAGCCCAGCTGCACCGCTACCGCACGAGCCCACCTGCCCGCCATCACCGTTGGCCCCTCTACCACACCCAACGGCACTGCCCGCCCCGTGAAGCCCATCAGTCGTCCTCCCCCTTTCCTGTTCTCCCACATTACCGCACCTCCCCACTGCGGAGCCCACTGCCCAGCCACCGTTCTCTCTCTTCTCTCTCTCCCTCTCTCTTCATCGTCCTCTCTCTCTCAATCCTATTATCTCTCTTCATTTTCTTGTTAGCCATTGTAGCAGAATAATAAAACAAAGAAAAAAAGGCACGTGTATTGGAAGAGAGGGAGCACCGTCTTTCTCTCCCATCTCTCTCTCTCTCTCTCTCTCTCTCTGGGAAAGCTAAACTACAAAGCTGTAAAGAAGAGGAAGCAGGAGTAGGGAGCAAGCTAAGAGCTAGGGGAGCTAACAGAAAAACGGAAGAAGTCGTACCAGACGAGCACG
Organism: Amorphophallus titanum; assembly: GCA_024336825.1. Taxonomy (NCBI): domain Eukaryota; kingdom Viridiplantae; phylum Streptophyta; class Magnoliopsida; order Alismatales; family Araceae; genus Amorphophallus; species Amorphophallus titanum. Next base: position 1,782,096 of record JANBPO010008917.1, read on the forward strand.
ACTGTCGAACTAACCTCGGCTCCCGACACCACTCCAAACAGACACTACAACAAGCAAAGACAGAAGGGTGAACTCCGAACTAAAGAAGTCAGAAGCTTACGAACTGTCAACACGATGCCAGGCTCCAAATGAAGTCCTGCAAGGACAATAAGAAAGCCTAGGAAGACCTAGACAGATGATCGACACAGATGATGGACAACACGATAAGGACGTCGTGCACATTGCCACATATACAACCAGGATGCCATGCAGGTGACGGACACTGACCCCGAGTACAGCCACGAAAGGGCTAACCCAGAAGGTCACGAAGCACGAGGAACGTGAAGAGAACCGCGAAGGGTCACGCGTCACGTGACTAGAGTGCCCCACACTAGAAGAACAGCCAGCTGCGTCCACTAACGTTTTAAGCTGCGCCTACTAGCGCCTCGTCTGCAATGCCCACAGCCAGGCAGAGACCAAGAGTTGGAGAAGTTGCTTACAGATTAGCTTTACCAGCTTAGTTATCTGGAGTACATAATGTTTTCCGCGTATCTATGTTACGAATGTATGTTTATGACCCCACTCACATCATTCAACATGTGGACCTGTAATTAAAAGAAGATTTGACTTATGAAGAAAGACCCATTAAGATTCTGGACCACAAGCAATAGCAACTCCGAAATCATTCCATACCGATGGTTAAGGTTTGGTGAAGCCGACGTGGAACTGAAGAAGCTACTTGGGAGTCTGAAGATGCTATCCGGAAGCAATACCCCGATTTATTTTAAAATCAGTTATCTTACTTCCCATTCTCGATAAGTGCAGTGAATTTGGAGGACTAAATTCCTTAAAGTGGGGGAGGGTGTAGCACTCCGATAGAATATTAGATAAAATAACGTAAAATTATAAAGAAATTCTATGGATAATACTCTCTCCTCTCTCCCCCTTTCACTCGGTTCGCGACCCATTCGGCCTCGGGTCGATGCGTGGGAGGTATCGACGGGACGGGCTCGACGCGAGGATAGCGCCGGTACCCTTCATCTCTCGGATCGTGGAGTGTGGAGACGCGTGCAAGCAGAAGGACGGTGTGGCCCCCGTCGCCCGATCTACACCGATTCACGGTCTTCGCCACGCAAGAGGTAGGGGAACAGATTCCTCATCTCGCCAGGAACCCGTTGACGCCACATGCATCGCCATCCACCGCCATCTTCATCGTTTTCTGTGTAAATCTCATTTTGTGTGATTTTAGGCTAATTTCTCGTAATGCATTTCCCTCTCGATTTCTGGTCCAGACGGCTGTTGATTGAAGCGAGAGAGGTACTGTTAGATTGGTCATGTCGCGAGGATCTCGTTGACGCCCATCTTCTCTCGATCTGCGGAGCGTGGAGCCGAGTCGGGCCGGGAGGCGTCGCGTCGCCCTCTCGTCGGATCGACCTCGAGTCACTGTTTTCGTCGTAATCCAGGTAGGGGGATGGACTCCTTGCCTCGTTAGGACACCGCCGGTGCCACATGCGCCGTGGTCCGATGCTCTTTTTCTCATTTTTTGTGCATATTCTCGTTTAGTCTATTTTTAGTCCATAATGTTTGAAAACGTCTCCATGGGCATCGTCTTTTAATTCTAATGGCATGCTTAGGTACTGAATGTTGTTATGACATGGTAGGGTAGTTTAGAAATGTGTTTTCCCGCGTCCCTTGTCGATTTCGGTCGATCGGGAGGGGGTTCGGTTCCGAGCTCCGGAATCTCGAAACCCAGGTGATTTAACACGCCCGCCCTGACGCATTATAGCCATTTGGCGCGCCTGTATAGGTGCATTATTTCCCCTTGTGGCGGTCTCCCCTAGGTCCGTTATAGTTCTTTAATGCCTCTATTTAGGTGCGTTATATCATGCATGAAACTGTGAGTTTTTTGTGGATTTTTCAAGTTCGGGTGCCTTTAACGCACCTGTTATATCACATTTTAAAAGCTTATTTTCAACATATGCTAATTTCACCCTAAAACCCTATAGTTTTGTACTTAAGGGATTTGCATACTTTTGCTGGAACTTCTTACACATCGGTCTATGTCTCACTATCATTTTCATTCGTTCATAGTTACTTGTATATAGCCCGTACTCCGGTATGTTTGCTATTAGTCACATGCACAGGATAGGAACGCCCTCTTAGACATTGAACACCTCTCCATCGGATATTTCTTTTGGCGGACTAGGTATTCATGTTTCAAGGCTTCTATAAGTCTTTACGAGCCTGGGATTCCCAATAGGATGTTGAGCTGGTTGTACCCTAAAAACCCAAAAGCTAGATGAGCACTTCACGATTCTGTGATCTGTCCTAATTGTTGCATCCCCTGTGGTTCTGAAGTTTTGATGATGGCAATATTATACTTAGAGTCAGTGCATATATTCGATGCAAGTCCGAGCATGTTTCACGCCTTCTAGGCTAAGTCCGTGCATAGTCCAAGCATCTCCTGTAGCAAGTCCTTGCATATATAGTCTTAGGATCAATCCAAGTCAGAGCATCTCCTGTAGCAAGTCCATGCATATACAGTCTAAGGCTCAATTCAAGTCAGAGCATACACTGTAGCAAGGTCAGAGCACATCTGCCTTAGCCATATAGAGTCCGAGCTACACTTCAGCAGGTCCGTGCACATTCCACCGACTCACATGTTTAAAGTCCATGCATGGTCTATGCATTTGTTGCATGACTTACCTTCCAAGTCTATGCACACTCTTGTTAAGTCCGTGCACACTCTTGTTAAAGTCCACGCATCTTTTTAGAGTCCATACACTTTCTGTCTTCTAGTCCGTGCATGTTTGCATTGCATCCACGCATGTTTCTGTTCAAGCATAAAGTCCGTGCATGTTTGCATTGCATCCATGCATGTTTCTATTCAAGCATAAAGTCCGAGCATGTTTCATTTTGAAACAAGTGCCCATGCATGTTTTGGACTTAGTAGGGAAACTACATCTGTGCACATTGTGCATCCGTGCACGTTTTAAGCTTCCACGCAACTAACTCCGTGCACGTTCAAACCAAGTCCTTGCACGTCTTCACTAAGTCCTTGCACGTCTTTATCAAGTTCGAGTAGCATTAAGTCCGTGCATGTTTCTTATTGAAACCAAGCCCGTGCACGTTTTGAATTAAGTCCTTGCACGTCTTCACAAAGTCTGTGCAGGTTAAACCCTGTGCATGTTTTTTCGATGTCCAACTAAGTCCGTGCTTATTGCTTCAAGTCTGAGCACATCTTCAAGTCCTTGCATTTTCCTGTAAACAAGTCTGTGCACGTCTGTGCACACCTTCCAACTAAGTCCGTGCACGTTGTGCACAATTCATGCTTATAAGTCTGTGCATGTCCGTGATTAATGTCCGAACATGTTTCGCCAAGTCTGAACATGTTTTGCCCATTCACTTGAAGTCCATGCACATGCTTATACCAAGTCCGTGCATGAATAGTGTCTGCATATGAATCTCATGTGTATTCTATGCTGACTGAGTGTCTTTAAAATGACAGGGATTTCGTTATTTCTTGGAACGTCGATCTAAAAAGGAATTAGGGCACATGATCTGAGAGTCCACGTCCCTGACACGTGGCACAGAGGCCTGATCGGTTCTGGAAGATTCCCAGGGCGGGAAGCGTGGTCTCCACACTCTATTACTCCAGCAAGCTCATATATAAAGAAGGAGCTCGTACGAATAAAAGACAAGATGAAGAATCAAGACTGAGAGAGAGAGTGAGACAGAAAAAGAAGAGGAGGACTGAAGAGGAGAATTGAGCCGATGGCCCTTCGTTCCTGCTGAAGAAAAATCTCCACATCTGAGAAAGAGAGAGAAGAGTCCAGAAAGATAAGAGAGAGCCTGATTGAAGATCTTGGTCTATTGTTATTCTGCTTCTACGGAAGCTACATTACTTTCTTGTTTGAGAGTTCGATCGATTGATTCTATTTTTCATCTTTGAATTTTTCTTTCCATTTCGTTTTCATACAGTCTTGTTACCCTCTGAGGGTGTTCAGTGGAAGGGAGAAGTTCTCCAGGTTCCCTCTATCGTGTTGGAGGAAGAGAGGATTGTCCCTCTGGTTTGTAAGTTGCTGGGTGTAGCTTACTGGGTTTCCCTTTGCAGGTTGCAAAGGAAGGGAGGTAGGTCCTCCAGTGGGTTTTCTACTTCTGGTGGCCAGAAGTTTGAGGAGGGTGTTCCTCGGGGGCACGTTGTTCGATAATGTTCTGTTGGCAGACTGAGTCTGCAGTGATCTTGTTGCTTCGTGCAAGGAAGTCTTACTCCGTGGAGTAAGGGGTGGACGTAGATTGCGGGGAGCAATCGAACCACCTAAAAATCCTCCGTCTCACTTGTGGTTTGTCTTCTCTGATCATTTACTAGAATGTTTGCACACTAATCGCTCGATCTATCGTTTCTCAGATCGTCCTCTTGTTCTTCACCGTCTACTCTTACTGGTTGTGGTAGTTGAATTTAAAATTGCTTAAGAATTTCAAATTAGGGTGATCTATTCAACCCCACCCCTTCTAGCTCACCTTCCACATTGTATATCACTGAAAACCTTAGGGGCTGACCAAATCATAAATGGAACGGCCAAAATAACATACTCTCCTCAAGAGAACATGCGAAGCCATCACATAGCCCATCAACCACCTGAATACACCATAGAAAAATGAAAACGCTGCACCAAAGATTCACCTGCTGGCAAATTTCGCCCAGTGTTGCACAACCGAGAACAAACACCACAACAAAAGAACACTCTCTGTCACATCCTGATGATAGCAAAAACCACCTCGCATAGTGCCAACACAGCACATGCAAGCACTCACGCAAAAAGCAAAGCGGTAAAGAAAACATAAAACCCATGCCAGCTACTGACTGTGTTGGACCTTACGGATTTTGAACACTGTAATATCTCAAATTCCCATGTACTTCTACACATCCCTCACAACACAGCTCCGATACCACCTGTGATGACCCAGCATTCGGGATCGGGTAAACCTGAAATCACTTGGATCCTGAGAGGCCTCCCAAGAGCGGTAAAGCTCTGAAGGGATACAAAGAGTGTGTAAAGGTGCATAGGAATACATTGAACTTCCAGATAAGGTAGTAAAGTATATATATCATGGAAACCCTAGGATTGAGGAGGGAGCGGCCGAGAAAGGGAGTTGCAGGGTGTCAGTAGTGTCGAGTGATGGGAGGCATGATGGCCGCTGGCCCAGGGGTCGGCGAGGAGTTAGGGGCATGGGGCTCCTCCTCCTGGCTAAAGGAGAGAGTAGTGCAATGCCGGAGACATCCAAGTGGTGAGCCTGGCTTTGAGACCGCACACCGACTTGTGATTCGTGGCGCTACTCTCTCCTTAAGGTATACCTATGAGGTGAATGCCCAACATAAGGTATCACCCCTGTATCACAAACTATGAGTCCTGAGCCTTAACGTGGAGTAGATCTTGAGCCCTTACTTCCTTCAAATCAGACCCATCCACAACTTAAGTGTGACCTTCTAGAATTCAAGAGCACCCTACTAGTCATAATTGCTTATATTTCGACTCCTGAGCAAGAGACGGACAGATAGATGGCTCCAAATCACATAAGGCTCCTATTGGGTGCATGGTGACTGATCTGACAGACATTCGTTGTTGGGCATTTATGCATCATATTCATACAAAGGACAATGCCAAACCTGGTCATGAGATAAAAGAAAAATTAAATTCTAACGTGGAAGGGATAGTCAAATGGATAGATACGGGACAAATGTACATTGAAGAGATTTTGGCCATTGATTTTTATATGACCTCTAAGGAAGAGAACCAATTGCCATATGCTCTTAATGCCGAAATCAATGATGATAAAATCTAACATATTTTTGGCACACGTACGTACATGTATTATCGTTTCTTCCAATGGCACAATGGTTAAAGCTTAAAGAAGGATAAGATCACTTGATGACTTATTCTTAATGCTACACGTTAGTTACTGAGTTATATTAAAGACGATAAACTTAGCGCTTCAGGGCAGCTGGGTTATTACTCTACAATGTTCACATGCCCCCTTATATGTGTGTGTGTGTGTGTGTGTGTGTGTGTGTGTGTGTGTGTGTGTGTGTGTGTGTGTGTGTGTGTGTGTGTGTGTTCAAAGTTGAGGAGATCAATAGCTGGTAGGGAGGAGAACTAGCATTTGGCCTCACGATCAAGGGACTTTTGGAATAAATGAACCAACAAGACCTGATCATATAACCACTGATGGGAATCCAAAAGAAAACCCGAAAGATGATGATGAGGGTCAGTGGTGCCATCATATCTCCTATACTTAGGAGCCTTGAAGCCAGGAGGGAAGTAAGCATTAGGAAGTTTGCTGTATTGGGCTAGTGAGTGGGGACGTGAATTGGGCATTCTTTCAGCCACCGCTTGCCGAATGTAGCTTTGGATTTCTTGCCTAAATGTGGGGTCTATCCCCTTCGAAGGGGTGACCATAGTTTGTGGAATCGGGGGTGAAGGAACACCTTGTGGAGCCATTGGATAGTTGGATTGAAGTGAAATTTCTAAGGAGGGTCGACTTATGGACCCTTGATGGGAGTTTGGACCTGAGGAGGTATGAATTGAGAGGACATATGCGGGATAGCAAGAGCCTTCCCTTGGGAGGCCATCATGACCAAATCCTCGGGAGCATAGCGAGATAGCACACTAATCAACTCTTGATCTTTGTGTGGAGACAAGGTAGGGGCCCTAGGACGACCATGATCATGTTCACTCAGGAATGATGTCGAATCGGTGTGGACGGCCTCATTCGGTGTAGCTGAAAATATGCCTATGAAGGTGGCCGAGTGGCTATCCTCGGTTTGAAATAAAGGGTTGCCCCTAATCCCAGACTTGTATTGGGGAGGGAACTCCTCCGCATAATCCAGGTTAGTGAAAATTCTCTCCATTCCTAACCAAACTCACTTGGTATAGAAAGGAGAAGTGAAGGTTGAGAGAGTGGGCAAGAGAACACAATGGGTTATCCACAAGCAACGACCCAAATCTTTTGTCCTCCCCCTTTTTTTTTCTTTTATATATTTTTTTTATTTTTTATTTCACTCGGAGCAGAGGAAGGAGCTAGTCGCATGATAGAATTCTCCAGGGACCTTAAGAGAAGACTCACTCAATGCCGTCCATACTTAAGGCATTTGAGTAATCATACATCTTCTCGGTCTGAGCATCTGATTTCTCTGAAATTTGTCTAAGTACGCATTCTCATAAAAAAGGTGTTTGATGAAATGTCTTATTTTCTTATTGACAAGATTCAGTCAAACACTCAATGGACTAAGAGTAGCAGACTTAAGTGGGCACGTGACCTAAGATTCAAGTTAATGAAACATGTGATCCAAGGCGGCTTGCTCTCCAAGATTGATCAGCCACGTGGTCTCGCCCTATCCTCAACATCTGACATGTGGAATCACTAAAGCTACTTTTCTGACAAGGCATTGGCGGGAATTCTCCCTCCACACACCGGAGCAAAACTGTGCGGGGTCCACATCATCCGGCTCGCGGGTATATAAAGGAGGATCTCTGAGAAGACAAAAGAGAGAGGATTACATATAGAAGTGAAGGAACGAAAGAAGATAGGCAGAGAGGAATAGAGACAGAGGTGAAGGAGCGAGAGGAAGAAAAGTAGAGGAATCAGAGGCAATTGAAGAAGAAGAGATTTGTGAGTAGTGAGGAGTTTCTGAGAGAGTGAGAGTTAGTTGCAGATTGAAAAGAAGGTTCAAAAATAGAGCCTCGGAAAAGGAGTAGAAGGGAGAGCTGCTGCAGTCATGATTTCTAGATCAAATCTAGAATCGTTCTCTCATCCTTGAGCTACAGTGTTTTTATTGCTATATCTATTTCTCGTTTTCAGTTGATTTGTATTTTTCTTTCTTCATAGTCCTTCAAGCTGTTAGTCAGCAAAGCAAGCTGTGACGCTCAGCTATGATGATTAGTTCCTCTGATAGCAAGCTGTGGTGCTCAGCTGTTAGCAACCTGTGAGGCTCAACGGATCAAACTATTAGTCAGTGGCTGTAGGGATTCATCCACGAAGCTGTGGATCAGCGATTATGCTGTGTGACTGCGGAAGCCACACTCAGATCTGAGTGTGGGGTGGATGTAGGTCTCAAGGTTGAGACTGAACCACCTAAAAACCCTTTGTCGTTCGTAGTGGCCAGCTTGCTAGGCCGAGTGTTTACTCAACATTGAATACATTCCTTCTCCCTATAGACTGTACTTTATTTGGACTGGACTCTATAGTTAGATTATTTAATTATTATTATAATTATTATTCCTACTTTATTTCTTATATCGATGTACCTCCACACTCCTTTCTAACCCTTCCGAGCCCTCCGGCTCGTGGGTGGCGGGCCAGGATTCGAATGTGTTGCAATAGAAAAATGGTTCTTAGGCCATGTATCACCTTCTCTATTTATTTGTTGGGGAAGTCATCTCACGCCCGTGGAGGCCTACAAATATCAGAAGTCAAAGAGGCGTCAGAAGGGGTCCCGGGTGTTACCCCAGAGGACAACCCTCCGATGCTTAAGTCAGTAATGAAAATAGAGTGCAGAGAAGAGCAAAAGGGAGAGAGAGATCGCCGTAGTCGGCTATCGGGCCGCAGAGGGCCTCCGGACGAGTGCCCGCCGCCCCCGGTGGACATTCAGTGAGTGCTCGCCAGGTGGTAAGGTCGCCTGGAGGAGACTTGCAGAGCGTAGGTCGTGGCTCCCTCCTTCTCTCTGTGCTGTTGGGCTTGTAGCTCTCTTCTCTGAGGTAGCGATTTAGCGGAATGAACCACCGTGTCCTTCTCTGTCGTCTATCTCCCTTTTTATATGGGGTTGTCCTGGGGCGGGGGCCTTACTCCTTAGCAGGGAAGGGCCCCTTTAGTAGAGTAACGTTTCTCCGCTATGATGGCGGGAATTATCCATTAGAGGGCGACTTCTCCGACGCTGGCTGGTTCCGGGGCGAGTCTAACGGCACTCAAGGGGCGTGCTCGCCCGTTACGGAGCCAGGGGCGATGTCGTGGGGCCTTCAGTCCTGATCAACCTTCTGCTGAGGTAATACAGAGCCTGTTCTTTTCCATCTTCATTTATCTGGGCCAGCAGTGCCCCCAGTGAGCAAGGTGTGGCTGCTATATAGAGAATTAGTGGCCTGCCCTTGACCGGTGCCCCCAATACTGGAGATCTGAGTTGTCTCGGTTGCTTAGTGGCAGCCTCTGGATGCAGACTGGGTCGTGCAGGGCACTTGGGCAGAGATTCTGTCTTGACTTGCAGATGATGTAACAATAGGACCTGAGGTGGGATTGTGGTGGGGCCAGAGTTGACGCGAAGAGGGGCGGCCCTGGGAGCTTCCAGAACTGGTTTGACCCAAGTTTGAGGTTGGTGGCACCGACAGCACCGGATCTTGTGAAGCCACACAATTGCAGGAGCCAGTCGGACAGAGGGGAGGTCTAGAGGGTGGTCCGCCCAGCAGGATGCTCAGAACAAGGTGAGACCAGGACCATTTGGAAGCTTACTGACCTCTTAATGTCATCCCCAAAGGGCTGGAGTAGAAACTAACTGGAGTGGTCGTGATGTCTTCTGAGGCTGGCTGCTCCTCCTAGACGTCGACAGGTCAGACTGTGAACCAAGTTCAACTTGACGGGGGCCTAACCCTCCAACTGAGCTCCCAGATTCTGGTGTGAGAGTTAGGCCCCTGTCAAGTTGAACTTGGTTCACAGTCCGACCTGCCGGCGTCCAGGAGGAGCAGCCAGCCTCAGAAGACATCACGACCACTGCAGTTAGTTTCTGCTCCAGCCTTTTGGGGACGACATTAAGAGGTCAGTAAGATTCCAAACGGTCCTAGTCTCACCTTGTTCTGAGCATCCTGCTGGGCGGACCACCCTCTGGACCTCCCCTCTATCTGGCTGGCTCCTGCAACTGCGTGGCTTCACAAGATCTGGTGCTGCCGGTGCCACCAACCTCAGACTTGGGTCAAACCAGTTCTGGAAGCTCCCAGGGCCGCCCCTCTTCGCGTCGACTCTGGCCCCACCACAATCCCACCTCAGGTCCTGCTATTACATCATTTGTAAGTCAAGACAGAATCTCTACCCAAGTGCCCTGCACGACCCAGTCCGCATCCAGAGGCTGCCACTAAGCGACCGAGATGACTTAGACAAAGATCGCTGACCGTGCCCTCCACCTTTTCATTTCCTCAAGAGATGTTTCTTAGCCTATTTTTAGACTATTTAGGTCATTGATCCACCATTTCCATTGTGGTTTTTTAGGAAAATGATTTAAAATTAAAACTAACTGGACTGGATTGTTAACCGTATCTGGGGATTGGAGTGCCCCGGATATGGTATGATACGGCCAACTTGTACCGATTTGGTACAAGTCAGCCAACCATGGAATCAGCACATGGCTGCTTGCTCACTCCAGTTGTCTCCTCTCCAGTCACCACTTAAGCTGCTCCCTTGGACCAGCTCTCCCCTGCTTTTTGTGGATGAAAGGCATGCGATATTCTCCTCATGATGGTCAACCTAGATTAATTGCCTTGACCCATTGCGATCTCACCAGAGATTTCACTTTTGGACTCAAGGATGAGGATGATGGGGCCACAGCTGCAGATGGAGGCGGCATCTGGGTTGAGGCTGCACCAGCAGAGGGGCATGCACATTTCTTGAGAAGCCATGTTTGATGCACTTATTCTAGATGGAAAGTGTGGGCAAGCGAGTGAGGTATGGCTGCACTTGGGACAGTTGAAGATGAGGAAGCGGACACAGGCCATCCTGCAGACAGGTGAGGGCAGATGTCCAGCCAGCGCACCTCTGACGGCACGTATACACCACGAATGTGGTTGCACCTTTCAGCTTGCAGTTATCTCACCATCATGGCGGAAATCTGGACCCCTAATATGAAGGAGGGTACGCCAAAGATTGTGGATCCTGGTCAACATTTACTTTATAAATATGAGAATAATACAGGAGGATCCATGCCTAACATTAAGCAGGCCTGGTTGGGTAAGATCCTGGATCCTCCAAACCAATTTTCACCTTTAATTATGGTCCCTTCTCTATTTCATCCATTGTTTCAAGAAGTATTGCCTCAAGATACTGAGACATCTGCCTCATGGTGAAGCACTCCTTGAAGCATGTGAATTGGACCATTTTCTTGAATTTTACACCTTTTGTTGGTTGAGACAATGCAGTTTGAAGCATGTTCCTCAGGCTGTTTCCTCCCACACCTTGGAACACCCCCTCCCAGACCCTCTCACAGCTAGGGGTCACCCCCATACCCATCCACCCCACTTCTCCTCCCATAAACCCCATTTTTCCCCCATCATCTTCAATCTACAGTTCTCAGTTCGGAGGTAGTAGAGAACCAGCAGATTGCAGAGAAATCTGTGATGTCATCCTGATGATTCAGGAGGCGCAAGAGCTACCTCTGGAAGCGTCTTCGAGTCTTCTTCACAACGGCGGTCATCTCATCCCGTTCTGAGTTCGTGGCTATCCGGGACAAGCGATCTACTCTGACTACGCAGAAGAGTCCTGATCAGCTTCCAGAGACGACTTGCAGTAGCTGCCACACCTGCTCATCTGAAGATATGGAGGCGGGGTTTGACTGAGACCTTCTACTGCGAGTCTCCCTCCTCCTCCAAGAAGAAAAACTCCATTCGGTAATCTGAGCGATTTCTTCTCCCTTTTCTCCCCAGAGTGCGCAGTTCTGCCCTCCCTGGGACTGAACTGACACTCTATCAGTGTTTGGGCTGCTGCGACCTACTCTGACATCGGCTGGAACCCCCGTGGGTCTCATTTCGAAGGAAACTCGTCAACGGTTCCAATGCCATCAACCGTGCTCAATTTGAAGTTCGGGACAGCGTGTGGCGGCTTCATCTTCCTGATGCTGCAGTGCTGAGATAGTCCAAACTAGAGAACAGAGCCTCTGCTTCCAGCTCCATCACGACCAGTGCCGACTTCGAAAGCTCCTACCAAAATTTCAGCCCTTGCTGGGTCAACCTATGAAATTTTGGCACTAGTCCAGCTGACAAAGGAGTTCAGGAGCAACCACTACAATTCTTGCATCAACCATCTATCCTCTATTCCTGAGAGGGGACAGAACCGACTCCGACATTCCTTGAAGCTCTTTGTCTTCATCTTCCCCCTCCCCGCTTGCCCGGCTGAAGGCCCCTCCCTGTGCGGAGGTAGTTTTGGTTGTAAGAGTTTAACCCCCACCCCAAGATCCCCCTCCTGCCCACGGGTCATGCGTCGGAGGCGGAGACGAGGGCGTACAGCCCGTGAGCCCTTTGTTCTGAGTTGTTGCAGTTGTATTTTGACACTTCATGTGTCTTTGCTTTGTTATGGTATACAAGTTGACTTTCTAGTATTCTGATCATTTTACATGCCTTGTCTTGCAGCTATGGCACGATTTGGCAGAGATGAGCGAGTCCTGAGGCGTGTGGCTCGGGAGGAGGACCACTGGGTGCGACGGACAGAGCGACCGATGCACCCTCTAGGTCCACCGGTGGGCACCATGGCTAGTGTAGAGTGGCCGGATCTGGGCCGTACGACAATAGCTGAGGGCCCAGTTGGTGAGAGGGCAACTGGAGTTAGGACCATAGAGGTGGCCCGGATTCTGGAGGCAGGCGGTCTGTACACCTACGACCGGAGCGGGGGCTACCCCATGGAGTTCACCCTGGACTGCCACCTTTTCGAGTTCATCAGGAGCTACATCCCACCTGGCATGGAGGAGGATGACTCGCAGATTCTAGGGGCCCAGCACCGGCTTGAGCGGGCCATTCTGATTAGCAGGGACAGCCTATATGGCGTTACATTTTACAGCTATCCAAGCTTCTCTGGAGACTACTGGAGGCAGCGTCAGTTTTCCAGTACTGAGTGTCTGGGATTCTTTAGCAGAGCAGAGTAGTTTGGAGTCAGAGTTGGGCCGCTAGGCCCTGCTTCTTGGGATTTACATGGCCACCACCGTACCGAGACAGAGGGGACAGCCAGGCTAGTTCTGGAGCCTGCGGGTCTGCAGTATACTAGAGAGGGTTATGACGACCACAGCGTTCTGGACGGAGTTATGCGGCAGACCATCATCAGTTGGTATGACTGCGGGGCAGTGATCACGTCACATCGATACTGTTAGGGGGTGATGGGGACATCATTTATCCCGCCACATTTTTTGAAGCTCGGATGGATCGTCATCATGTGCCCACGTGATCTTACATTCATGTCATGTAGCTTTTATATTTTATTTGAGTCATTTTGGATTTTCCTAATTTTTTAAAAATCTAAATTTTCTCCCAAAAATTCACTATTTCAAAAAAAAATGAAAAAATAGTTGAAATGATCCTCGGTAAGAGCACATCGCAACTGTAGCATCCTCAAGTCGATGAACTCAACAATAAATTCACCACTAGGTTCCGTTACTTGTACAAGAGAAAAACCCGCGTGGATCGTAAAACACAACTTAGGACCCACAAAAGTGATTCGAAAGCTCTCCGAATAGATCCGAAAGAATCCAGGATATTACATCTCTCCTCTGCCAAGGCTGTACAATCAGAGTGGGGGCAGTGGTGGTGTCCCTTCTTTTCTTGAATTTCTGAAAATGTCCAAGGGCAAGCAGCTGTACCAGGGAACCAGCTCTGCAACTAGGGGCACACTCCCACAACCTCAACAACTCTCTAATCAGCCAAATGAAGAGAAGACCAAGCCAATAGTAGGCACCGGAGAGCAGCAAGATGGCATTGCCATGCCACAAGAAGATTCAGGCCCAAAGTCCAATGACGCGGGTCCATCAGGGACTGCAGCGGAAGGCTCCTCTAACCCAAGATGGACAGAGGAGATGAAGCTATCAAATGTCCTAGCCGGAAGTAGGATAATGAAGCTGCTAAAGAAGCTCCCAGCAAGATTCAACATATGGGAGATCCTCTCTCTGAGTGAAGAGACCCATGAAGTAATTATTACTGCCTTGCAGATGCCTACCCAATATAAAACTTGTCTGGCTGAGACACTGCTGGGAGCAAATGTGACCTTCACTGAGGAAGACATGTGACTTCCTACCATCAGTCACAATAGACCACTTTATATGAAGGGACAATTGAATGGCTGGCAGTTGAACAGAATTCTGGTAGACCCCAGGGCGGCCATAAACATTCTTCCCTATAGGGTTTATAAGAGGTATTATTTTGATGTACGCCTCGATAAAGTCAGAGATATGTGTATCACAGGCTTCAATCAGAAGTTTGAAGTAACATTGGAAGTGGCAGAGTTCACCCTCACCTTTAAAACTCAGGGTTACTACACAATCAACAGAGAAACGAAGAGAAGATGATACATATAATAGAGAAAGAAAAGAAATAAAAGGGGGGAGGGTGGAGCATTGACTCCTCTCCCTGCCCAAGCAACACCTCCTCTCTCTCTCCCTTCCTCTCTTCTCTTTCTTCACACAGGAGTAGCAGCAGAATAGCTCTGGGATCACTCTCTAGGAAGCTTCAAACAGTAGCTAGCCCAGGAGCAAGAATAGCCAGAGAGCCCTTTCTTCAAGGTGTTGGTCCTTTTTTATAGCAGTAGAGGGCTTCTTTTCCCCCAAGGCTGGGAGAGGGAATCTCCAATGATTGGACATGGCACTTCCATATGTCCTACACAGCTTGTACGATCTTCTGAAAGGGTCATCAATTGCATCCTTTGAACAGTGCGTGTTGCAAGCTGTGTTGATGCAGCCTGTTAGCACCAGCAGCGTTCTTTGTCCTTTATCTTCTGATGCATCAACGCAGCATTCTCAGTATGTCAACGCATCCCTTCATCCAGCACGCTCTGTAGCTAGCCTCTGAATCTTGCGTCTATGCTAGTGGCATTGTGCGTCAACGCGGGCTGTGAGCTAGAATGGCTCTTGCCGTCCCATTCCTCGGGGGTGTTGATGCAGCTAGTGAGCTACATCGATGTAGCCTGTTGTTCGAGGCTTTTTTTCCTTCTTCTCTTCAACTAGCCTTGCTTGATCTTCAAGTGTCAATTTTTAAGCATCCACAAATGCCCCTCACCCGTGGGTGGTGTAGGCAAGGGACGAGTGTGTGGGGTACACGGGTGCAGATTTCTTCATTGTCTCATTGAAGCAGACTCCAGTGGAACTGGGTTAGCTAACTCTAATTGAAGAGTCAGGCACTAGCTCTGGTGGTATCGTTAGAATTGGGTACATGCTAATGCAAGGGAAGCATTTTAAGCTAGTTTTAGATGAAAGGTCCAAATCGTTGGGTTTTAGACGCTGATCCTAACAAGAAGTCAAGCACCAACCTATGAAGGAGCCAATCCATACCAAGAATCGCGTCATAGTCGGCCAACTGTAATGCATAAAGTCTCGCTGGCAGTTTCCGACCACTAACCATATCTAGAGAATTTTCCAGGCACAGAGGAGTAGACATGTAATCGCCAGACGGCAACTCCACGAGCATCTCACAGGAAATTTTATTCACCGACTTTTCGATACGCGTAATAAAATCTTCAAAAATAAAAGAATGGGTCGCACCTGAATCGATAAGAATACACACTGAGCGATCATAAATCAAAATTGTACCTTCAATCAGATTAGACACCAATGCTTCCGCACGAGTGATGTGTGTAACTCTGGCTCTTGGCGGACGGGTAGCTACAGACGACTGCTGAGAAGGAGCGGGAACTGGTGGTTGAAACGGTTGAGGTTGAGGCGGCGGAGGAAGACAGAACTAGGACTGCTGCGACTGGGAAGTCTGCGAGAACTACACCGTCTGCGACCTCAACGAATAGTTTTGGGAGACGTGCCCCAACTGATCGTAACGATAATAGACAACCGACAGAGATCATGGCACACCCGGATGACTACCACCACACCTGGAACACAACCTCGGCTGAAAAGTAACAAAATCTTGACGCGGTCGAACGGAAGAACCGGACTACTGACTCGGATCAGAAAGTGCCGGCTGATCAAACCTCTTCTTCTTTTTCTTAAATCGGAAACCCCTGCTCTAAGATTGTGAGAAGGAAGCACCATCGGCAGCAGATGAAGCGGGAGAAGCTCCTGAAACAGATGACTGGTGGGGCGGCTACTGCTGCACGGCCGACGGAACCATCCCAGTCTGAGAAAGTCCTCGAGTCCTCGCCAACTCTAACTCTAGCACGACGGCGGCCTGATATGCAGAGTCCAACTCAGTCACATGGGTAGCGAACAGTGGTAGGCTCAATTCCGCTTTCAGTCCGCGTAGAAATTGCTGAGTCCTCACAGTCTCATCGGTAAAGATGTGGGGTGCATACCGGCCCAACTCAATGAACTTATCTCGATATTGAAAAGACTCATCAAAATCAATTCCCATCTCCCGGCTATACCCTTTGGCTACAAGCCAGGCCTTATTCCTAACAACCACACCCATGTCATTCAACTTGTTTCTGAAAACCCATCGGGTTCCTATTATGGGTTGATTTTTAGGATGTGACACAAGAGTCCACACCTCGTTTCTTTCGAACTGGTGCAACTCTTCATGCATAGCCTGGATCTAGGATTCATTTTGAAGAGCTTCAAGAATATCCTTAGGCTCTTCTTGTGAAATTAAGGCTATCAAATCCTCTTTTTCTACTTGCCTTAATGATGATCTAGTTCTTACCTCATCTTGAAGATTACCGATTATGTTTTTAGCTGGATGATCCTTCAAGAATGTAGATGAACTGGGCAGGTCAGGGTGTTGCACTTGTTGTTCTTGGAGCGTTTCAATTGAGGGATCTTCATCCTCTTCACTTTTGCTTGGTATTGCTTCAGTTGATTCGTTCTTGGCCTTAGCATCCTTTGAATGTTTTGGATCTTCATCTGCATCCATGATTTGAACAGATTGATTTGTTAGTTTTAACTGAGATTCATCAAAAATTACATGAGGACTTTCTTCAACAACCAAAGTCCTCTTATTAAATAATTGATAGGCTCTAGAGTTAAGTGCATTACCTAGGAAAATTTCTTTGTCACTTTTCTCATCAAACTTACCTAGGTTAGACTTACCATTGTTCAAGATTAAACATGGGCATCCAAAGGATTTGAGATGAGAAATATTTGGTTTCTTACCCTTGTAGAGCTCATATGGAGTTTTCTTCAAAATAGGCCTTACCAGTGCCCTATTGATGATGTAACACGCTGTACTTACCGCTTCAGCCCAAAAGTATTTCGGTAGAGAACTTTCACTTAACATGGTCTGTGCCATGTCTATTAGGGTTCTATTTTTCCTTTCCACCACTCCATTTTGCTGGGGTGTTCTTGGTGATGAAAAGTTATGTGTGTACCCCTGCTCTTCACAAAAATTGCTCAACTCATGATTTTAGAACATGCTGGATTCTCATGGGGCGAGGAGACGGACCCTGAGTGTGGGATCGGGTGGTGATGACCCCATCATATCACACACCTTTGCTTGCATGTATGCTCATGCCATATGTTTGATGTGACACCACTAGGGAGCATGCAGAAATTATGCAGAAGTTCCTTGGACCTACTTCGCAAACACGATCAATCTAGAGCACTGGGTTGCAAAAATTATCGAATCGCCAATGCACACACGATCCCGAGGTGACTCGGTGATGCTGAGTGGAGGTGGTGGATCAAGACCCTGGCTGGTAGAGGGCTAGCAGGGCTAGGGTTGCCCTCCCAAGGGTACGATGCCCACAACTAAGGGGCTAGCCAGGTGCCAAGTGGGGCACTGGGTCACTCTCTCTCACTAAACCACGGTGACCACACGGGAGTGGAGTACTCTGGGGTCGGGCACTCTCACACTACCAGCGGAGCAATCCCACGGATATTAAAAGAATAAGTACTGATAATGGGAGCAACGTTTAGAGTTTACCTGGTTGGTTTGAAGAAACCAACTCCGTTCGGAGACGTGGGCGAGCAGGGGAGTGTGGGTTCCCTGCACACTACGTCGGTGTTGCTTCCCCTGTTCAAATATTATATACACTACTCCCCACGCAGGAGGGTTGGACTAGGGGTGGGGAATTTAAGGGGTACAATCAAACACTACCTCCACACATGGAGGGGCACTAAGCCGGCCAGGCGGGGTGGGGAGATTAGCTAAACTAGTGCCGATTGGGCACTTCCCCGGGTCTACCCAGATCTGGAATGACAGGATAGGAAGTCACTGTAGATGCCGCCACGCACTCCACCGAACTCGAAAGTCTTCGAAGCAGGTGCCGAAATGTCGCTGACGGACCCAGGCACACCTGTGAATTTCTGTGGGCGATCCCGATGTCGTCATCGGCTAGGGCAGACTCAGGATCTGGTCCTCTGTGCTCTGGCTCAGATTGGGTTCAGGGTACAGCAGCAAATGGATGTAGTCGCCACATTCAATTCTTTGACCAACCTCTTTTCCTTTTTCTTTGACTCTTTGGGGGATGTCTTTTACCATCCTCTTTTTCATCATATCCCGTAAATTGCCCTTCCAAAGAGTTTGTGGAGGATTCCTTCTTCTTCTTCCTCTCTTCCTTTGATACCTTCCCTCTGAATTTCCCGAGTAAACAGGGTCAGTCATCCCATCGTCCGAGCCAGTTTCTACACTGGGTAGAGTCAGTGGCTCGGCCTGAGAGTACTAACCGAATTCGCGTTGAGTGATTAGCTTGTACCAGTGGAGGTTGTACTTTTTTTATTTTTATATCTATACTGTAATGGCTACGGCCTATCCGATGTATCAAAGAAGTATTAATAAGAAGAAGAGGGCTTATGTTTTGCTCTATATTACTTACATGTGTGTTTTTGAGAGAGGCTCAAAAATAAAACTTGAGTAGTGTTGTTGCATTCCACGTCTGAGGGATAGGTGTTCCTTCCATGGTGGACAGTCGGTAGGCCCCTTTCCCGAGCGTTTTGACCACTCGGTAGGGGTCTTCCCAATTAGGGGCCAGCTTGCCCACCGCCTCCAGTGGTCGAGAGGCTTCAGCTTTTCTTAGGATGAAGTCTCCTGGCTGGAAGTGTCTATCTCAGACTCTGGCATTATAGTACTGGGTGAGGCACCGCTAGTATTTCGCAGCTCAGATGCTTACAATCTCTCTGATCTTGCTTGCCAAATCAAGGTTCTCTAGTAATTTCTACTCATTCACCTCAGGTGAGAAGTTGGTGATTCGGAGAGAGGGGTTGCCGATCTCCAGTAGAATCACAACTTCAGTGCCATAGACCAGTTGAAAGGGGGTTTCACCAGTGGCCATTCTTGGAGTAGTTCGGCATGACCATAGCACGTTTGGTAATTCCTCTAGCCAGCTGCCCTTGGCCTTGCCGAGCCTAGTTTTTATGCCTTTTAGTGTAGCCCTATTGGCATTTTCAACGAGCCCGTTGGCTGGAGGGTGGGCCACCGGAGTGAAGTGGCTACAAAAATGCCGAGAGCCTTATTGGCCAATTGTATGATCCGAGAGTGGAACTTGCTGGAGTAATTTTCTCAACTTGATATGAGTACGGAGTAGGAAAAAGGGTGTATTACTCTATCACACATGAGGATACAGCTGGATCTGCTCACCAAAATTTAAGGACTTCAGGACAGTGACCCGGTGTTAGTAGAGATCAAGGATAAGCTAGAAGAACGACCAGACTTCAAAGTAGCATCAAACGGAAGATAAGTATTCAGGGAAAGGACTTGTGTACCGGATTGCTCGAAATTGAAGAAGAAAATTTTGGCAGAAGCTCACTGATCAAGGTACACAATTTATCTCGGATCTACCAAGATGTACTAAGATTTGAAGTGAATCTTTTGGTGGCCCAACATGAAAAGAGAGGTACTAGACTTTGTATATCACTATCTCACCTGCCAACAAGTCAAGGTTGAACATCAAAAGTCAATCGGTAAGCTGCATCCTCTAGATATTCCCAAGTGAAAGTGAGAGGATATCGGCATGAGCTTTATTATAGGTCTGGCTAAATCTAGAGGAGGACATGATAGAATCTGGGTCATCATAGACCGATAGACCAAGTCAGCTCACTTCTGGCCAATAAAGAGCCGATGCTCAGTTGATGTGCTAGCTGTCTTGTACATCAGAGAAGTCATCAGACTGTATGGAGTTCCTGTTTCAATAGTGTCTGACCGAGATCCGCGCTTCACTTCTCATTTCTGGAAGGGTCTATAACATTTGTTGGGGACGAGAGTCACCTTTAGTATAATTTTTTATCCTCAAACGAATGGTCAGACAGAGAGAACCAATCAAATTATAGAGGATATGCTACGAGCTTATATTATTGATTTTGGTGGAAGCTGGCATGATCATCTATCCCTTATCGAGTTTACATATAACAACAGTTACCAGGCAAGTATACAAATGGCACCTTTCAAAGCATTATACGAAAGGAGTTGCCGATCACCCTTATGGTGGGACGAAGTTGGCGAAAAGTAACTACTAGGCCCAAAAATTTTAATTTATTTAGGAATTTTAAATCCTTAAATTCCAGGGGTGCTATAGCCATACTACCCATTCCGGTTTGCCCGGAACTTTGGCTACGACCAGGGGATCCCACCGAACCGGGAGTTTCCTTTGACAGGTCAGCAGTATAGAGGTAAGGACACCCACCTACTGGTGACAGCGTGGTGGGACTTCTACTGCCGCCTTGAGCCGGAGTAGTTTTCGATGCCAGGACAGGGACACCGGGGGCGATTCGACGTCCATTACACCAGGTGGTGGTTTGAGCATAGCCACCTGTATTGACAGAAGGCCTCCGTGATCAGGAAGGCAGAGGAGGGTCATCTGCTGAGGGAGGATCTACCTCCCATCCTGCTGGATGATGAGTACTTGAGGACCCGTGTCGCTCGGATTCACCAGGAGATCGAGCGACTTGTGGAACAGTGGCCCCGGGGCAGCCGGGGTTCGTCACCGGGACCCAAAGTAATGGTGGGTCGCTGAAGCCCCTGAGGCAGGCATCGACAACAGCGACGACTGTTGGAGTGCTGGACTCAGATCCAGAGGGGGGTGAATGAATCCCCTTTAAAAATTATAGTGGAATAGAGCTTTTTACCACACTCAAAGATGACTGATAAAATCTAAGAACTCCATCACTCGGAAAGACTAAAGATGCTGTAGATAGATAGCCCAAGAGAACACACAGACTCCAGACACTAGTTCTCTCAAGGAACTGGAAACACTAAGCACATATATATCTCTCAGGCACACAGTCAAACATTTAGCAATAATTTCAAATATGAACAAACAACATACAGACTTGCTTCTAAAATAGACGCACAAACAACCTGAGATTGGGGTAGAAGATAGGGACGTGCACACCACAAGCAAACCACTGCACAATATTTTTAAGGTGGTTAGGTCCTCCAGACCTACGTCCACCCCTCACCCAAAACCGGAGTGAGGCTTCCCTTGCAAAAGGTAAAAGTAAGAACCGCAGACTTAGTCTGCAACAGATGCTGCCAAAAAAGAGAATCTTACGTTATTTTCAAAAGAGAGTAATTGAATGCAAATTCAAAGTAGGTGATATAATTTTGAAACATAAATTCATTAGGTCTAGAGGTCCTAGGTCTAAGTTACAACCTAATTGGGAAGGGCCGTTCATCATTAGAGAGGCTTATTTAGGGAACACGTATCGTCTGGTCAATGTGGAAGGTGAGGAGTTGTCTCACACGTGGAAAGGGTTGTATCTTAAGCATTTTTATCCTTAGAGTCAGGCTAATGACAACCTGGAAGCAAGGTGTCTCTCTCCATGATCACCAAGGGAGATCCCGAGCATGACATTCACACACTACACGGTAACCCCGGTTAGTTTCCCTTTTCTACGCGACACTATTTCTCCCTCGGCCATATGTAGGGGAAGTGAAGGTCTCTGATTTTCTCTACTCCGCCAAGTGCAGGGGCAGGAGATTGACGGATAAGATGACTAACCTGGGCATTCTCCAATATGAGAGAGGTTTCAAATAGGGGCAATCTTGACCCTCTAAAAGTGAGCTTTATTATAATATCTGACCAAAAAGGGCTATCAAATATCAAAGAATATGAAAATCAAAATCAATTGATGTAGAATTATGCAAAACAAAGGCATGGCAAGAGTGGCAATAGTCCCCGCGGGACGTCATGAGCCCGATCGTATGCTTGCTTAAGGGTCCAGAATCAAGGACATAAAGCCCTGGCGCAACAGACTATCTCTTTGAGGGGTGGTGCCCAGGAAGCAAGTCGAGTCCTGATATCTCCGATCATGCGTAAGACTTTCCCCGTCCAACATTTCTTCTGTTTCTCCCTGCAAAGGTCGGAGCGTACCCAGGGTATGGCCCTAGGAGAGGCACCATCGTATGGATGGGGTAGGCTCAGCCAGGGAATTGTTACCTCTAAAACGCACGCCAACCTCAGGAGATTCCCAGTGGGATAGGTAGGGCTCTCGTTACCAAGATGGAATTAGCCTTTGAAAAAAATTTAAAAATAAAAAATTAGATATTTTTAAAAAAAATATAACAATTTTTTTTAAAACCCACCGTTGACCCCCCCTCTCTCTCCCCATTTCTCTCTTTCACACACTCTCTCTCTCACGCGATCACTCTCCCCCCTCTCTTGGTGGCGCGGCCAGGCTGGGTTGCGGAAGGAGGCGCATGTGACATCATCGGGTTGCTCGCGACGCGAGGATCGCATTGACGCCAACCTCGCCTCGATCCGCGGAGCGTGGAGGCGTGTATGGGTGAGAGATCGACACAGCTTCCCTCGTTCGTTCGGCACCGGAATGCCAGTTTCGTCACGATCGAGGTAGGGGGATGGAATCCTTACTTCGCTAGGGTTGTCCTGGTACCCCATGCATCGCCGTAGTCCACCGTTTTCCTCGATTTCTGTACAAAATTCCATGGCCATTGTATTATGTTTTAATTTGTAAAAATTGATGCATGCCCATCATATTTCACTTTTGATGGTGTGGAATGGTTGTAGATGGACGGTCGGCTTGGCAGGTTAGCTTAGAAATTTGTATCCCATCGATTTGGATTGACCGGGAGGGGTTTCCACCGAGGATTCCCCGTTCTCGTCACTGCGGTAATGGCACGGTCCACCCCGTGGCCGTTCCGTAGTGCACGGTCTTCTTCCAGACCGTTTAAACCCCTTTGGAAGGTCCAATATGGACCGCGTAAAACCCAGCACGGCATATTCCTAGCCGTGTAGACCCTTTGAACAGTAGGGCGGTGTAGAGATGAACGACCAAAGGTGGTCCGTCAAACCCATAGAATGGTTTATCGTCCTACCGTTTAGGGGGACCCTTCATCCCATTGAGTGGCCAGTCCCGATCCGCCTAACCCTTGCACGGCTTACTCTTGACAATATAGTCCGTTGAACTGTTTTGGGCGTTGGAATTGAATGGCCCAGTTATAACCGCTTAAGTCCATAGTGCAGCCGGTCGTCTGACCGTTTAATCTTTGAGCGGGCCCTTTTAAACTGTTTAACTCCTGTAGATTTTAATTGTTAACATATTCATTTACTAAGCACTTAATTAGCACCGAGAAGATGAAGGCGAGAAGGTTTCTCAATGGGCTCATGCCCTAATATATTACTCAGTTGGCCCCACTAGACATTCAAGTCTACTCCGAAATGGTGCGTCGAGCCCAGTTGTTAGAAGATGCCATGGAACTATCCGATAAGGACGGGAGAAGAACAAGTCACGGTATAGCGATTACAAGTCAAGCTTCACCAATAAGAAGAGACCGGGTAGTGGAGGCGAATCTTCGCAAGACAAGAAGCTCAAGAAGGTATCTAAGTCGTTCTCCATCACCACCACCCTATCAAACGTGATATGTAAACATTGCGATAAGGCCAGACACAAGGCCGAAGAGTGTTGGAGAAAATTAGGAGCTTATCTCTGATGTGGGAGCCAAGACCACCGTATCCCGAACTACCCAATGATGAAAGAATCTCCAGGGGATGGGAAACGCCCAGTAATGAGAACTGCCCATCTCCATGCTGTAAAGGAGACTGAACAGGACGAAGGCGGACTGGTGGAAGGTACACACCCCATTTGTTCTAAGTCTGCATATGTCTTATTTGATACCGGAGCATCACATTCTTTTATCTCTAAGAAATCTGCTGATCCACTACCTAATGAACCGGAGTGGATAGATTTAGTAATTGAAACACCACTTGGTAAAGAATCAACTATTTCACATCATTACCTTGATTGTGAAGTATTAGTGAAGGGAAAGAATCTCCCCATCAGCTTAATCAGTCTAGACTTGTAGGAGTATGATGCCATTCTAGGAGCAGACTGGCTATCTAAATACCAGGCAACAATAGATTGCCAGAATAGTAAGGTTATATTCAAGGAATTCCCAGAATTAGTCTTTACTCCCCCTAAGAAGCAAAGTAAGACACCACTTATCTCAGCCCTCCGAGCTAGCAAGATGATAAGGAAGGGATGTATATCGTTCCTTGCTTTTGTAACAGTCAAGGAAACTAAGGAAACCAAGTTGGAAGACATTCTAGTTGTGAATGAATTCCTAGTGGACATGAAATCTTCGGAGGGTAACTCAACGAGCAGTTCACAGGACGACTCGATTATCGGCTCCTCGAGACGAATAAGGAAATCCTCAGAAACAAATGAATGTGTAGCACCTGAATCAAATAGAACGCGAGCTGAACGACCAAAAATCAAAATTGTACCTTCTACGAGATTAGATGCAATGACTTCTGCACGAGTGATGTGAGTAATCCGGCTCCTCGGCTTCCGACTAGAGGGTGCAGAAGATTACTGGGAAGAAGCTGGAACTTGCAAATAGGACGGTTGAGGCAGAGGTGGTACAGGAAGACGAAATTGAGACTGCTGCGACTGGGTAACCTGCGAGAACTGCACCGGAACAGACTTCATCGGGCAATCTTTGACAACATGACCCGACTGATCACAGTGATAGCAGACTACTGGTAAGGAACATGGTACACCGGGATGGCTTCCACCACATCTCAGACACGGTCTCAACTGACTCACAGGAAACTCTCGGTGCTGCTGAAAAGGAGAAACAGACTGCTGGGCTGAATCAGAAGACGTCGATTGTTGCTGCACAAAACTTGAAGATGCTTGACGGTTAAATCGCTTCTTGGACTTTCTAAACATCCACCTCGGAGGGCCACTAAAAGTAGGCGCGACAGACAAAATTCCAGGCGCTGATGGCTGAAAAGACTACTGAAACGGCACAGCTGACTGAGCAACACTGGACTGAGAAAGCCCTACAGACCTCGCCAAATCGAGCTCAACTGTGACTGCTACCTGATATGCATCGTCCATGACATTCACACGGGTAGCAAGCAGCGACACTCTCAATTCGACTTGCAAACCACGGAGAAATTGCTCAGTCTTTGAGGCTTGATCAGCAATAATATGCAGCGCATACCGACCCAACTCAATGAACTTGTTCCGACACTGCAGCACGGTCATTTCACCTTGAACCAGATGTAGAAATTGGTGCATCTTATCCATGCGAAGATAGGCCGGACTGTAAGTGCGCTCGAAGGTAGTCACGAACAAAAGGCGTTGGGCACAGAGTTGGTCTTCAGTTCGGCGTATCATCCACAATCTGATGGTCAGTCAGAGAGGACTATTTAGACTTTAGAAGATATGCTACGATCGTGTTGCCTAGATTGATAGGGTTCGTGGAGTAAGCATTTGCCATTGGTGGAATTTGCTTATAATAATAGTTATCACTCCAGCATTCATATGGCACCATATGAGACTTTGTATGGGCGTCCTTGTCGTACACCATTAAACTGGTTTGAGGCCGGTGATAGACTTTTGACAGGACCTAATATGATTCAACAATATGCTGATGTGGTACGTCTAATCAGATAGAAAATGTTGATAGCTCAGAGTCGACAGAAAAGTTATGCAGATCAGTGCAGGTGACCATTGCAATTTGAGCCTGGCAATATGGTGTTTGTAAAAATATCTCCGATGAAAGGTGTAATGAGATTTGGAAAGCATGGAAAACTTAGTCCCCGTTATATTGGTCTGTTTCCTATTCTGGAATGTGTGGGCCAAGTGGCTTATCGACTTCAGTTGTCAGCGGCGATGCATGTAATCCACGATGTGTTTCATATTTCCCAGTTGAGAATGTATGTTCCTGATGCATCTCACGTGTTAGATGATTCAGTGTGGCCTGAAGTGACTACAGATTTGTCTACGCCAGAGTACCCATTTCGAATTGAAGATCATCGTGAGCAACGACTGAGGAGTAAGGTAATCCCTCTGGTAAAGGTTGTATGGCAGCGTCACTCGGGTAATGAGGCTACTTGGGAACGTGAGGATAAAATGCGTCAGTAATTTCCTTTCTTATTCTAATAAGGCATAATTTCTTTCAGTTCTCTCCTTGTGCTTCCTTTTAAATTTCGAGGATGAAATTTTTATTAGGAGGGAGGGACTATAAGGCCCGTTCATTGACGGATCCTTACCGGTATCAAAATAGAATTTAATCCATGAATTTAGGAATTTTTATTGGGTTTAATGGGATATTTCTATGCATTATAACCCATTTATTAAAAATTTGATTAACACAAATTAAATGCAATGAATAAATGCCATTAATATAAATATGAATAAGATATTACAAGAAATGTCACCATTACATCTCATGTGATTGGCTTGCAGGGCATACATTTCTATCAACTGCAGCCCCGACGGCTCCAATACCAACACCAGAGTCCCCTCTGTCTCGGCCCGGTGGTGGCTGTGCAAGTCCCAAGAGGTGGGACCTAGCGCTCCGACACGGACCCCGAATTGGTCCGCCCTACTGTAGAAGCCCAGAGACTAGGCACTGGGAAACTGACACTCCCTCCAATAATCCATGGAAAAGCTTGGGAAGTCGTAGAGGGATACCCCTTGCCGGCTGTCCCTGCCCACCAGAATGGCCTGCTCCAGTCGGTGGCGCTCTCCAGCAACACGAGAATCTTATTCCTCCATACCAGATGGGACAAAGCTCCTGATAAACTCGAACAAATGGCGATCTAGTGGAAACTCTACTGGGTAGCCTCCAACACGATCATAGGAGTAAATCTCGCCTGCCTCAGAAATCTGGGCCAGCTCTACGGTGTCGGCTCCACTCGCCCCCTCTCCAATGGAGCCCTCAGCTACCAGCGAGCGTCCCAAGTCGAGCTGGCCCACATTGGCCACAGTGACAATGGGCAGGCCCAGAGGCAGCAAGGGCCACCCAATCCTCCTCACCTAGTGGTCCTCCTTGCGGGCCACGAGCCTCAGAACCCACTCATCCGTGACGAATTGTGCCATAGAACCAAAATAATGTACACAAAAATGATAAGTGTACTGGAAATCAACATATACAAGACAATAAAAGAAATGCACATATAGTGTCAAAATGCAACTACAACAACCTAGAATGAGGAGCTCACGGGTCGGGCTGTACACCCTCGTCTCTGCCTCAGACGCTCGCCCTATGGGGGGCATTTATTGTACCTAGATAATTTCCCAGCGAAATATTAAGAAATAAGGGTTCGAGAATTTCCCCGAACACCTTTGAGGGGTGGGTCACCCAGCCCCTCTTATGGTCCGAAAGAAGCCGATCCTTCAACCTAGCGAGGTAGCACTCATACACCTTGCTCCTGGTGCCAGTGACTTGTTCATCTAATATTAGCTCAATTCACTCACGCTGGGCTCTCCGCGCTAGTGGACTCTTCTCACGGGTGGGTGCTCTCTCAAGGGGGGGAGTAGGATCAATCTCCTCACTAGGTACCGCCATGGTACCCCTATATGGAACTAGGTCAGTGTTGACAGGCAAAATGTGAACAAGAACAAGATGAGGCCGAAGAGAAGATCAAGTCAGAAATGAAGATTCCAGGTGCTCTTACAAAGTCAGAACTGAGGAAGAGCCGTTGCTACCAACGCCGTATCCAGCTGAAGCCCCTCTAGGGTCAGGCTACTGTCTGACATTGTCGTCACCCTGACGACATTGTTGATTAAATCATACCAACCACTGTCTAGTCAACTGACTGATGAGACCGACTTTTTGAAGATTCTGGCAGACGTAAAAAGTCAAAGCATGTTCGGCAGTCGACACACGCAATGAGGCAATGAGATGGTTTATAAGGTAAATGAACCTAAAAGCCCTAAATAGGCCAAATGGGCATGGCGCCGAGATCAGTGGGAGGAGGCCCACATGCTTTGCACGCTGGGAAGCCTCTCCACTCATTGAGGCGCGTCGAGAGCTCCAAGAGCGCGCCAATAGTCTTCCTCCCAGAAGGGAGGGGGATGGGGGATATATAAAGATTCCCCCCTCCGTTTGTAGAGATATCGGAGATCATAATAGAGGACATCAGTGAGATTGACGAGATAGAAGAGAGAAGAGATAGGAAGAGACAGAGATAGAAGAGAAGATCAAGAGGTGGGCATTGGGGAGGGAGTGGAGTCAATGCTCTGCCCTCCCCCCATTTTTTTTTCCATTCTTCTTATAAGTTTTCTCTTCATTTTTTGGCTAGATGTATCGAATACCGATGTGTTTCCTTTGTCTCCCTCCCTGATTACCTTTCTTGCAAACGATGTAAATGTTGGAGTATAATGCCATGGAGAAGTGATAATTCATGAGACTTGTCTATTGATTTATTCATGTGGGACAAGCAACATTTATTATGTCTGGGCCTCGGTACGGGGTAGAGAACATAGGCCCAAAGACTACCATCACGCATAGCGAGAGCTTCCAATCGAGTGTAACCTGACCTTCTAGCAGACGCCATTTGATATACCGAGGGATTCGGTCAAACAAGCATGTATTGATTAGTTGATCTTCCCTTATTATCATTAGATCAGAATTAGTTTATTTCCTTAAGAAGTTATTTGACCCCTTGATGAAGGGGGTAAAGATCGACCTGTGGTGAATAAGGTAGTTCTGGATAGGACAATGATGTAAACCTTGAAAGACCAAGGTAGACCCTAGTGGAATAAGGTCTATGTGGATTGGGGCTGGGGTCTATGCATGCTTGGACTTAAGGTCTGTGCATGTTGGATAAAGTCGATGCATGTGAGCTGGGAGGCCTGTGCACATAGGCTAGAAGGTTCATGCATATGAGTTTAAAGGTTAATGCAGGTCGTGGTTGGAGATTTATACATCTGGGTTGGAAGGTTTGTGCACATTGGAGGTGGAGTCCTATGCATATAGGTTTGAGGGTTGATGCATATGGGGAATGGCTAACACATCGACGCAGGGCACAGGGGCTATGCTACGACGGGCTAAGGTCGAGGCAGGTTGCAGACTGAAGGTCGATGCAGGATGTGCGTCGACGCTAACGGCTTGATGCATGCAGGAAGAGGGTGGTGGCCAGGTCGGTGCAAGGGATGTGCATCGATGCAAGGGCATGAGGCCGATGCATGGGGTTAAGGTCGGAGCATATGAGGTGGAGGTCAGAGCATGTGAGGTGGAGGTCGGAGCATATGGGGTGGAGGTCAGTGCATGTTTAAGCAAGGGGGGTGAATCGGTGACGAGGGCGTGATTCGGGTGGCGACGCATTGAATTAAGCGGGATAGAAGATGATTCGGTGGCGTCGCCACCGAATTGAATAAGATAGCAGGGGAGTTAGTGGCGGTGCCAGGGCCATTGCCACCGGTGGGGAAGGGGTTGAACGGCGTCGGGCACGGCGAGTAGAAAATGGTCCAATAGTGACTGCCTAAGAAAACTAGACGGCTCTCCAAGAACCATCTAGAGGATGACACGGCCAAAACCGAACCACCGAAAAGGCTAGAACGGACCACAGGGGACCGTTTAACAGGAGCTGAACAGGCGGGGTATTGTGGGGGTGTAAACACGATCTGAGGAAGACTGTTGAGAGGGCTAGTGGTCCACTGGGGACCGTTCAGAAGCTAAACCGTGAAGAACAAAATGGTCTCCAATAGACCATCCAATAGGCAAATGGTCAAAGGGTGATCGTGTAGATTAGATGAACGCGATGGCTTGAAGGGAATGTCAAGCAGCCTGAGGAGGACCGCTGGGAATCCAAACGGTCACCGAAAAGGCTAGAACGGACCACGGGGGACCGTTTAACAGGAGCTGAACAGATGGGGTATTGTGGGGGGGTAAATAGGGTCTAAGGAAGACCGTTGAGAGGGCTAGAGGTCCACTGGGGACCGTTCAAAAGCTGAACTGTGAAGAATAAAACGGTCTCCAATAGACCATCCAATAGGCAAATGGTCAAAGGGTGATCATGTAGATTAGATGAATGCGATGGCTTGAAGGGAATGTCAAACAGCCTGAGGAGGACCGCTGGGAATCCAAACGGTCAGGAAAAGGCCGTTGTGGGGGACGGACACAGCGGAGATTAAACAGTCCCAATTGGGCCGTCGAAATGGGTGAACGGTCCTCAACAGATCGCCCATTACAGTAAAACGGTTAGAGGATGACCGTGGAAACTCGAACTAGCGAGAGGGATTATTGGAAGTAGAAAACTGTTGAAAATAAAATGTTAAGGGGGTGAAACGGCCCAACTGTGGCCGCCATCATGATAGTCCGCATATGTTTTTTATTATTTTATTTTATTTTATTTCTTTTATTTCTCTTTTCTTTCTTTCTTTTCTTAAATGCATGATTATTATGAAATGAATGATTGATGGGTTAATTTCATTGTAGAAAGCTACAAATGAATTAGGGTTTATGAAATATTTGATCTAAGTACAATTCTGTTTCTGGATATTGCCCTTTCATGATCATTATCCATGTGTTATAAATTGTTTGAAAAGAGAGTAGAATAACTTGTTTATTTGACTGATTAGTTCATAAATTTATTTCCATGTGTTTAGTTCAGAACTTGTTTTAAGGTAGTGCCACTACGGTGGTGGAGACTGGACCAAACACACTTATTTTCAATAGATTTTTAGCCATTAATTCTTGGACATCAAATGCCTCTTCATCAGATATTCCTTCCGTTGGACTAGGTGTTCATGTTCCGAGGCCTCCGTAAGACCCCGTAAGCCTGGGATTTCCACTAGGATGCCGGACAGGTTGTACCCCCAAAACTTGAACCGATTGACTCGATCGAACCACGTGAGTTCGCAGCCCAAATGGGACTATTCTATCTTTTGTAGCCATCCTTGGACCGCTACTCTCAGGTAGCAGCTAGACTATGGACCGCTATTCTCTGTTTACAGACCTATCTTGACCGTTTCAGTCTGGCCTGTAAGTCAGATCTGTTCGGTCGCTTGGCATTGTTCCAGGTTGACTCTGCCCTAGTAAAGTTGACCTTTGTAGCCTCAATTGACCTTGGTAGTGTTGACTGGGTTCTGTTTCAGTCTAACTCTAGCCCAGGTCGAGTGGGGACCTTGATTAGTCTTGGTTTTCGCTAATTGACTTATTTGGTGTTGCTTTCTTTTGGCGGTCGAACGATAGACCATTTTTCTCTTGTTGTGGCCATGGTTGGACTGTTTTCCTATCTGGCGGCCTTGCTATGGACCGTCTTCCCTCCTGGTCCCGTCCTTTGTTACTACATCTTTCTGTGGCCTGGTGTGGACCGCTAATCTCCCATAGTGGCCAGTATTTAGACCGTCCCTTGTTCCTTAGCGGCCATTTGGTCGACCATTTTGTTTTGCAGTGTTCTAACACAACCCTTATTCGTGATTGAGTTGTCTCAGCTAGTTGAGGCACGGAGCAGACTTTGGAATGGATGTGGTCACCTTGAAGACTGCCTTCTAGACGCGGTCATGAGGGCGACCGCGATCTGGTATGGTCACAGTTTTGAGATAAACCGTGATCTCAGTGTCACCTGTAACTGCCTGAGGCCGACTCGAATGGAGCTCTACTTGACCTAGGGCCTTGGTGGTGGCTGTGGACGATGATTTAAGGCCCGTGGGGGCTGTTGGAGGCTTGGGAGAGGGTGAGGAAGGAGGAGAAGATGAACTATGGGATAGATATTCAGCTAATAGGTAGATTTAAGGGCAAGAATGGTGGTGGTTTGAGGCCGATGAGAATGGCAGTGGAGGGGATGGATGAAGGTGGTGTTGGAAGTAAAAAAAAAAAATCAGCATCTCTTCTCGCAGACGCCAATTCTTTGACTAGCGCCTGCAAGAAGTGATGCCAATTCATCAGGTCGACTCATCTCTCCATAGGTCGACTCACATGAATTAGCGCCCGTTATGATGGATGCCAATTCTTAAATGGGCACATTCGCACAGTGACGCCAATTCTTGGCATCCTAGATATTTTGAAGATTTGTTGGATTTTTAAATCCAGTGAATTGGTGCTCCTTCAGATGGACGCCGTTTTGAATAGGTGTCGAGATCATTGATTCTATTTTTATTGGATTCCAAGAATCAGCTACCGACTTCTAGATGCCATTTTTGGGATCCAAGAATCCGTGGCCTACCCTCTGGATGCCATTTTCGCGTGTTCGGGTACTATAACATCCACGGGTCCCATAATTTCCTGCAGGGTCCCCATGCCGTCGCGCGGCCGCTCTCCTACGTGGCTGGCAGTAGGGGTGCCACCAGAGGGGCCTCCATGCGCTTGCCCTCACCCCTACCACACCGTAGTAGCGGCGATGTCGACATTTGGCAGCAGCAGCAGTAGGCGACACGGTAGCACCAGCAGCATCAGCAGTATACGGAGCAGCGACAGGCGATGAAAAATAAAAGAAGAAAAGAGAAAAAAACAAAATACAAATACTCACCAAATACACTTCAAATAAATACATACAAATACACACCAAATACACTCTAAATAAATACAAGACTCCAAAAAATTTAGTGGCCTAGCTCCGATGCCCCATTAGGTGGCATCCAGCTAGTCGTGCCTTTCTGATGCCGTGGGGGCATATGGCACCCAGTTTGGAGGTCATAGTCTGGATCACTGGACTGTGAGTGGATGGGGAGGTGGTTAGCAGTGTCACCTACCCTGACTACCATGAGGGTGCCCAGGAATTGTTGGGGTTGGAGACTAGTGCGGTAGATAGAGAGATCAGGGTCACTCAGACAGCTGTCATGGAGGCACTAGGGCTGGTCGATGCTTGACAACATGTCGAGGAGACTATAGTTTAGTTCATGGCGTGGATGGAGGGAGCCGCGCGTGGTGCGTTCTATCAGGACGCTTCTGACCAGGGGAGTGCAGATTGCTACGTTTGGCAGTTCCTATTTTTCTTGCAGGGGCGGCTTCTCTTGGGCATGAAGGGACACGATATCCATTATCGGTTCCTAGAGATCCTGATGAATTTGGACAGAGTAGGGTAGTATGCCTGACGGGCAGCCCTCCTCGCACACTTGCTAGCTATCCTATCTCAAGGGACAGGTCGGGAGGCTACAATTAGTGGCTTCACACCATTGCTGTAGGTATTTGTTTATTTATTTATGTGCAACTAGTCCTATTTTATATTTATGCAATTGATTATACTAATGACATGCAATGGATACAAGTGTGGAGCTATTATTACATGCTAATAAGGAGCGCCAGATAGTGGCATCCGACAGCTATGTCTCTGGCTCGACGATGGAGGCCGATCATGAACCCGACCCCACATTCTTACTAACTGACGTCGCTATGACGTGAGCTTATGGAGTGCCCGGAGGCCATGGTATGACCTTTTTATGTATATTTTTTTTGTATATTTATTTTATTTATGAATGTAGTAACTGACATGATGCATGTATGGCAATGCAGGTGGTCTGGAGGCCCTACTTGGGCATGGCAGATGCTGACCAGCCTTGGGTTGAAGCTGGTCGAGCTCACTTTGGGCGGGACCTCTGGGTTCATTACCTAAAAGAGATCGAGCCGCTTCAGCTCAGGCTGGTGATGAGTACCTTGGGGTTTGCCCAGGAGTGGTTGGAGGTGAACGCATCGAGCCGCATCGGGCGGAAGACCTGGGGAAAGATGAAGCACGCCGACTGGCGCGTACGCTTCCTTGTGCAGTTCTAGGACTGGCAGCAGGGCGGCGTCCCCATGGTGTCTCACGTGTAGGACAACACAGACTACCTGCGACGTTGCTGGGAGACCCATGCGGCTCGTCTCCAACGCGGGAGACCACTGAGGGTAAGTATTAAATGAGCATTATTATTATTATTTATTATGTATGTGTGCCTATCCATGTGATGATAACCTACATGCTTACTGTAGAGGTGGAACATTGGTCCCTTGCCCTCGTTCCACACTTTTCTATGTACTTGTCTGGGATGACCGCCCGACACTTGTGGAAGCCTGGAGAAATGCATTGCCTTCCGGGTAGGTCCTCGCCGTAGCCAGTGGGTGCTCGGAGAGTGCTTGATGGGCGGTAAGGGTGCTTGAAGAGTAGCCGATGCTTGGCGGGGGTCTTCTCTCTTCACAGCAAGTTGGCTTTTCTTTTCCCTTGTCTGGAGTTGAGTGTGCGTTTATAGGTAGAAATCCCCTTGCTCTGCTTGTCCGTCGAGTTCTCTTTTATAAGAGGTTATCCTGGTAGCAAGGGTCAATCCCATAGCAGAGAAGGGCATAAATCGTGGGGTAACTCCTCCCTGCAATCGTGGGGAGTTTCCCATTGAGGGTCTATTCCTCCAGAGTCAGAGAGTTCTTTGGTGAGTCTTGCGGCGCTTGGGGAACGTGCTTGCCCTTAGTGGAGTTGAGACCGATGTCGTGGGAGGTAACGTTCAGTCACCGGAGGATCATCCGACAGTCATTGCACCTAGGTCGACGTCCTTCGTGCGCTAGCAAATCCAAGGATGATCCATCCTGGGCCACTCATTGCGGGCCACGACTGTCGAGGTCCGATAGGTGTGTTGCATTTTGCCAGCCTGATTGGGCTTAGCGGAGATGGGCCTTGCATGGACCAAGCCAATTCTACCCTCCTCACTGACAAATGGAGGATGCCCGCGATGCCATCATCACCAACCTGCGGGCCTAGTTGGCAGACGCCTGGCAGCAGTTGGCCATCACTCGGCAGGCGCTGGACCCCTTGGCAAGTTCATGCACTGCATTTTTTTTTGAAAATTGGATTCCTGATGCTCAGTCACTAACCATCGTTGTGCCTTTGTTTCAGCATGCCCAATATAGCGTAGCTGCGGGGGCGACCGGTGGAGCCTCTTCCAGCTCTTAAGTTCTTCCTCCGGAGGTCGCCTCCCTCCAAGAGCAGATCGTCGGTGCGGTCGCACGTCCTGAGGAGGCCGAGCATGAGGTCACGGCTCAGGTGAGTATTTGCTTGATTTGGATTGATTACACGCTGCTTTCTTCTAACCTCATGAGGGTATGGGCCCCGGCAGGTGGCAGAGATCTGAGATGCGCTAGCCCGAGTCGAGGAGGAGCATGATTTTTGAGGAGCTGCCACAAGACGTGCTGGAGTTGAGAGTTCCCTTCAGATGGCAATGAGAGATGCAGAGTGGGAGAGAGAGAGAGAGGAGAGGAGAGCAGAGAGGCAGAGGGAGTGGGACGAGAGGAGGGTGTTAGAGGCCTAGATGATGGAGTAGAGGAGGGCTCTAGAGGCCCAAATGATGTAGCAGAGGAGGGCTCTAGAGGCCTAGATGACGGAGATCCAGACCAGCCTTGGCATTGTGGAGTAGAGGCTGTAGGATAGCAAGGAGTGCTATCAGAGGGGGAGAGCGTGTGCAGCGCGTGCTCAACTGTCTGGCTCCTTCTCTGTTGGTAGCTTCATAGTCTCCTCAGCCGAGGAGCGACGCGTGGCTGAGGCTGAGCGGGCACTGTAGGGTGAGGTGAGTGTTGCCTCATAGAGCTCCATGAAGCCTCCTAGGGATCCCCATCCTAGGAGAGATGAGAGAGATGATCAGGAGGGCGGTGGCGAGAGTTAGAGAGGCATACTTGTACAGCCACCCCCTTCACTTATGATGTACATGATAGCATTCCAGTTGGAGTGTGGGGTGGACGTAGATCTCTAGATTGAGATCGAACCACCTTAAATGTCTGTGTCTACTGTGTGATTGAACTTGTTGATTGACGTGCTTTGACTCTTTGTTCCTCGCTCAGTAGATGTTCAATAAGGAGAGTGTTAGATCCAGGTTATAGAACCTGCTTGGTCTCTGCAGTTCTTCCTAAGTAGTTGGCGGCTGTCTAGCTGCTGCTTGATCATATTCCGCATTAGACTCTGCTAGTCTCCAAATTTTTTATCGAGCAATAGATCCATTCAATCCCCCCTTTCTAGATCTCCTACAGACACTCCATCTTTAGGACTTCGTCTCTAGGCGTCCATACAGTTTTCATCGTCGTCCACTAGGAATGGGCTGACCCCTGCAACCTGTGGCTAGCCAACATCACCTTCTCCTCCTCAGCACACTCCATGGAATTGAAGATCCTCACCAAATCATCCAGCCAATCTCTCGCTACCTCCGGATCTGACTGCCAATTGAAAATGGGCAATTGGAACTGCAAGAACTCCTTCAGTACCCGAGCATGGCCACCCCGAGTCGCCGAGCCCTCACCAGCTTCACCTCCCTGCTACTGAAGAACTTACTGATACATGCCTCTGAAAAACTCATCTGCTCTAAGAACTCGCACCCCTCTAGCTACGTCGTCTGGAATCATGGCTCTACTCTGCCCCTCTTGGCCCTCACCAGACTCTCCCTGCTGGGAACGAGTCCTCCTCCTCGGTGCCATAACTCACCTGGCAGCAAGGAAACAACCACAAATCAATAAAACACACGGTGCCCTAGGCCAGTCGCCGACTGTACAGGACATTCATGGACCTTTTGGACCACTACAGTCATTTCGGATCCTCATGTATCTCCACAACCGCGCTCTGATATCAACTGTAACGACCCGAGATCTGAGTACCGGAAAGGAACTGGCGCGACTAGAATCCCAGCCCATAACCCACGAGCCCGAAGACTCGGAAGGGTTAAAGGATGGTGTGAGGGTACTTCTAGGGATCATTGTCCGTAGCATGATGCTGTTAAGGGACGTGTCCGAGAACTAGGAATGGTGAGCGACGAGGTATGAGTTTTACCCCAATCCGGGGTTTCTGCGGGTTGTGGGACTGCGAGGCCGAGGGGTGTATCGCCCCGGCCAAGTGAGACTGGAGATACTGGGTTATAGAATATCGAGAATATACAGAGGAGGGAGGTCTGAAGTGAGCTGGGGACTGGGTTCTACTGGACTAGTGACTGGAATGTCACATGGAGACTGGAATCAGCTAAGCTGGCAAAGGTAGTGTAAGGGATGACTGGGGAGTGTTGGGCTACTGGTTGGGAAACGTGGATTGATCGGTGATTGGCGCGAGATCTACAGTTGCGACCCCTTCTCCAAACTGGGTGAGGTTGGTCTCAACAATCCGCTCGATCATCTGGCGCTGTGCCATGAGATTTTTTGGCACCAACGTGTTGGATGGCCGTGGCTGAGCCTCGGCCAAGGACATGCTGATCCCAACAATGGTAGGGGTCCGAGCAGCTATCGCTGAGGCGTTAGCACCATTTTGCCCCCCTGGTGGGATCAGCACCTCCATCGAAGGTCCGGTGGGTAGCTGAGGATGGAGGCTACGTTCCTCAAGCAAGTCTTGCAGGAGGGCCTTTAAGTGCTGGTTCTCCCTCGTGAGAGTCTCAAGGGTTACCTCTTGGACTTCACCAGTCGGAGGGTCATTGTTGACTGGCTCCGTGTTGACAAGGGCGGCACGCTCCTCAATGGGAACTTCCTTTGCTCACGTCGATATCTGAGGCCCGACAGAAGTGCTGACATGGCCGACCGCAGTCGACGGCTGAGTCGGGTGACACGGTCTCCTAAGTTGAGCTATGGGTTGGTTCAGATCGTCAGTCTGGACCTCAGGCTGATGTCCGGTGGTGTAACACACGAACACTCTGACCGTATCATTGAGGAGCCAGACCGCCCGCCTCTTCTGGGAACGCTTCTT
Source organism: Amorphophallus titanum (assembly GCA_024336825.1). Classification (NCBI taxonomy): domain Eukaryota; kingdom Viridiplantae; phylum Streptophyta; class Magnoliopsida; order Alismatales; family Araceae; genus Amorphophallus; species Amorphophallus titanum. The sequence continues at coordinate 1,819,764 of JANBPO010008917.1, forward strand.
GGGATAGACGGGTGCCCCCAGCCTATCAAAGACTCATGATCATTAAAAATATGGGAAACAACACTAATATGACATTGCAGTAGGCCAACCGTCGCAAGGTAGAAGACATATGGCCTGGGTGGTTTTTCGCAGTCGATTCAACTGGGTTTGGACTGGCCCGGTCTGGGATCCAAGGTGTTGGCTGGCTCGGGTTTGGGTGTGGAACAGGCTAACGGGTCGGTGGGGAGACCTGCAACTTACCTGCAAGTCCACTTCGTAGCGGGTTGTAGAGACCTGATAATGGTCATCTCTCCCGCCTGATTGCACAGGAGGAACTTCAGCTGCAGCCGAGGAAGGATTTGCCAGTGGTCGCCTGTCAGCTCGTCATCGGCCCCCCCTCGTCGTCAGCCGGTCTAGCTCCGGCGGGTGACTCTTCTGTGTGGCCTAGACAGGGTGGCAGGAATGGCAATCGGCTACGGTTGGAGAGAAATGAAAAGGGGTGGTGGTCGACACTTCGCCGGATAGGGGAGTAGGGGGTGGTAGCTTTCATCAGACCCTCCTATCTTCAAAACCGGCCCTACAATTTGGAGTTCCACAGCAAGCTTTAGCTCGCCGTCCTTCTGCAATCCGCCGGTCATCTGCGACTACTGCGAGGCCATCGTTGGCTGCGTCTTTAGAAGGCGGCAGACTCCGTGAGATGGGGCAACTGGAGTAGGCTAGTAGGGATGTTCCTAAAGACCATGTCCTGAAGGTGGAAGTGCAGAACTTTGAAGACGAGGTCCTTTCTGATGAAGACTCGGCTTTGCCAAGGGGGCTGATTGCCCTGATCATAGATGGCTGGGAGCAAAAAAGGAGATATCACATGACGAGGGAGGAGGTGCGGGAGATGATGGCGACCGCTCAAAAAATTGTGGAGGAGTAGGTGAGGGGGATGGCCGATCGAGTGGACATCTCCTTTGAAGTGGGAGCTGCGAAAGATGTGAAAGGGGCATGTATCAATATATGTAAAAGGTGGTGTGTGGCTATTCTGCAGGAGGAAAGGGCTCAGCAGAGAGGGGGGAGGGAGGAGGGTCACTTCACTCTGGGAACGGGCAAAGTCAAGCCAGGCAGAGGCCCGGGCATCAGTCGAGCAGCTAGCTCAGGCCCGTAGTTCGCTCGAGTTGAAAAGTAGGCTCCTAGAGCAGGAGCGCGCGACTCAGGTCGAGCGTGAGGGGCAATGGGAGTCCGAGGGAGCAGAGCTCGAGGGCCGAGCCAAGGAGGCCGAGCGACTTCGGGCAGAGGTTGAGGTTGCACTGGTCGAGGCGGAGAAGAGGTCGGCCGAGCTTGCTAATAGGGTGGAGTCGGCCGAGGTAGAGGTGCTCGAGCGGTACAAAAGCTCGGAGGACTACCAGGCCGATCTCTAAAAGGCTGCCTTCCCTTATTATCAGTCGGGCTTCCATCGAGGCGTTCGAAAGGGGTTCGCCCAAGGCTATCAGGCCGACTTTTGGGCGGAGGAGCAGGCGCCAAGGGCGGTCGTCTTCCCGTCTGGGCAGCACTACAACTCTGACTTGGCATCTTCCGAACCTTCTGGTTCGGCGTCAAGTGAGGAGGGAAGCCAGGGGGACTCTACCTCGTCCGAGGGATCACCAACTCCAGCTGCCTCGGGAGGAAGTGCGACTGAGGCAGTTCCTACACTAGTGGGGTAAGTGCATGGGTCGGTCATCGTCGAGGGTGCCGGGGGCGGATCCCCTGATGCCAAAGAGCCTTTGATCCCCGAGTCTCGGGACGGACCCGAGGCCTGATGTATCTTTGCTTTCTTTCCTTCGATGTAATTTTCGAAGAATATTTCCTTTTCTCCTTGGTGTAGTAATGTCAGACTACTTTCTGGAAGATATGACAGCGATGAGATTAGATATTGGATTAGCTATTTCTTACTACCTTTGGTGTGATTTTGACCACTGTACTTGTAGTTCTTAGGAAGGTACCGATTCTCTCTGCGAATATCTTGCGTGTCAATTGGTTGGCGTGGCGCTGGCGCCTGTCCATCTTCCCATACTTTTGAAGACTTGCCACTACGCGTGTTTCCATCGAAGGGGAGTTGGTGGAATGTTACTTTGTTGCTAACATCAAAACAGAATAATATATGTTGCTAACATCAAAGCTAGACAACATATGCACAACAGACGTGGGCAATGGGCCCACAACATTGGTGCCCCATTAAGCGAAAGGCCAGCTGGGCGCCATTGGATGTAGTTGTATAGGGGGTTCTTCTCGAGACCGCCCCATGTTCTCGACATTTATGACATGACTTAGCATACTTGCAGTAGTCATCGAACATAGTCGGCCAGTAGTAACCCAATTTCTTGATTTCAATCTTCATCTTCGGGCTAGCTTGATGGGCCCCAGCTATTCTGGCATGAACCTCCTTCATGACCGTCCAGGTTTCCTCCACGGCCAAGCATCAGAGAAGTACCTTCTTCTTGTCATCTGCTACAATCCAAAATAAAGTTCCATTTTTGAGGTCATAGGAATCTTTGGTTTGGCTTAATATAATTTTTTTCTTCCCTCTATTTGGGAAATTATTGATGTATGAACCATTGCATCAGAGATTCTCTCCAATCATGGGTGCTGACTGCTTCCGCTGTTGCGGCTTTACATTCTTCTTTGCCTGGCTCCCCTATCATGCTGGGAACCTAGCGCCTGTTTATCACTGTTATGTTGAGAGACTGATTTGGCGGGACTACTAGTGAGCTTGCCAACTTTGCCAGTGCATCTGCCTACTCATTTTGGCTTCGGTTAACATGGCCGATCTCGATGAAGTAAAATCATGCCATGAGTTCTTTCGCCTTGGTGTAATAAGGAAGTAGCTCCGGCTTTGAAACATCAAATTGTCCTTGTATCTATCTAACGATCAACATTGAATCACCGAACACCTATAGCATCTGAATCTCCATATGGAGGGCAATCTGAAGGCCGATGATCAAGGTCAATGTTTGTGCATGACTTATTGATCGAGCATGATGTATGTAACACTTCCCCTTCCGAAGATCTGAGGACGATGTCCGCTCTGGCTCTTACCCTCGAACGCCCCACTTTGGCAGATAATTCCCAAAAAATATTTTCGTCCCATTTTAAAAGTTTTTAGGTTTAAATGCTTTAAGAATTATTTAGGGGTAGTATATTTGAGTTTTGAAGCATGCTGTAGTTGTAAAACTTTAGTTATTCAACTTCTTCTTCCCATTTCTTTTTGTTTCGTGCCGATCTGGCTTGACCGGAGGGGAGTTCGGTCTGAACTCATCCCTCACGTTTCCCAGTCGGTATAACGCGCCTGTCAGAGGCCGTTATACGTTTAACGAACCCTAGGGGGTGCGTTATGCATTGCATGGCGGACCGCTCGTGGGTCGCTATGTGATTGAGATTTTCAGTAGGTCTGTAGGATGTGGGGTATGACGGACTGGTCCCAGTCCGCCATGTATTGTATGACGCTCCTATCATGGTGCGTTATATGAAGTGATTTCCTGTGGAGTTTTCTGAGTTTTCAGCGTTCGGGTGTCTTTAACGGACCACTCCTAGTGCGTTATAGTCACATGGTGCACCCATCCTGGTGCGTTATGTTCTGTGTGATTTGATGGATTCTCTGGTGAGCATAACGCGCAGGCTAAGACGCATCGTGCATTGGATGGCGCCCCATCGGAGATGCATCATGGTCTGCATGTCTGTGTTTTAATAGGTGTTCGGGTGAGTATAACGGCCCTGGGGAGGCGCGTTATAGTTCCATAACGCCCCCAACCCAGTCCGTTACACTCTGCTACTTCGGTAATTATAGGATGCATGTTTAACTTTCGTCTTATGCATGCCACGCAACGTCTTTATTATAATTGTGCTATTTTGTAGTTAATAGCTCGCTCCTAATATCCCAATGGAATGCTTGGACTTTTCATGTGATGGAACCACTAGACGTAGCCCTAGACTTAGTCATTGTTGACCCACCTGGGAGAGGTGGAGGGGCATACCCGTCAAACGGTTTAAGCTAGTACCGTGAGCCCTCGGTCCGATCGTAGTGCTCTACGGGGAGGGAAATCTAGCTGGAGGCCTGGCCCTAGGCACGGGTCAGTGTGTGCACACGTGGTCAGAGGCGATGGGGAATGCGACGAGGGTCAAATTTACTGGGGGAAGCTAGATTCTGCTGAACCAGTTCTGCAGGAACAGCAAGCCCGCGACCGAGGTGCCACAAATGCCTCTGGGCACTGGATTGGGCTGGGCCGGTGCTGAATCATCCGGGGTCGAGGTAGCAGGTCACAGTAGGGGCCCCGGGCCGTCCAGAGGTCTGACTGGGGTGCTACAGATCAGACTTCCTGCGCCGCTCTGGTTCTACCGGGCCTGGGTCTGCCTGACAGGGGATCGATGTTGTGGCTGCCATGAACTGCTCCGGACGTTGCTGGCGACAGGACCAATGCTGAATGTCACTAGGAGGCTTGGGAACACGTCGTAGGAGTTGTGGACCGATCGAAGTCTGAGTGAGTTCGTGACAGCCCTGGGATTAGGACTGGTCAGATGCAGCTCTATTTGTCCTAGAACTACAATAGCTGGAAGAAATGATCACCCCGGCCTCCCCCAGAGTATGATGAGGGTGGGGCTAGCGTTGACGCATTCATGGGAGGGTCTTATTCGCACAGGAACCAACAGGACTCCTAGAAGTGTTCAGAGTAGGGGGTGGCGAATAGATTAGCAGGACAGGGTCCAACCTGGATCTGGCAAGTGTCACTGGCACAAGCTGTGGAAGATGGCCAGAGTAGGGTGTTCCAGTGGGCGAATGGCTTCCTTCTTCTTGGAGTCGAAAGAGGACACTTAGAGGGTCATCCCAGCCAAAGGTTGCACCAGGATCCTCACCAAGGTGGCCGTGGGAGCTTCTGTAAGCCGTCTCAGGTTGTCTGCTAGAGGCAGACTATGCAGGCTGACGAAAATGGCTCTTCCGAGTTGCTCCGATGTCGAATGATGGTGTTCCAACTCTTGTTGCGAAGCTGGCTCAGAGTAGCTTCTTCAGAGGCTGGTCTGGTTGCCTGGAACGGTGCAGGATGAGTGGTGGCATCATTGCAACAGGATGGATGAATCTGCTACTTCACTACCTAGGTGGTGGGTGGAGAATGGGGATGAGATTGCTATAATTCGAACCATCGAAAACCAAAGGAGGAGGCATGTTGTCAAACAAATTTAAAACAGTAAGCACTCAATGAGAGATACTTCAGGAAATAATCGTAGAACTCAGAATAACACCCAATGTAGCAGGATCCTCTGCAGATCGTTGGATCTAGATACTCAGAGAAGCTCTCTGATACCAATTGTTGAGGTGCTAGGCCCGGATTCAGGGGGGGTGATGAATCCCCTTCTAAAACTTTACTCAATTTAAACTAAAAGCCCAATTAACACTGAATTTGTAAACACTTATGAAATTAAACTCGATAGTTCAATAATTGATTGTTCTAATGAAATTCACACTAAGCCACTTAGTCTGTTGTTCTTATGTGAATTTCACTCAAACACATAATGAGCTCAACCAAACTGCCTACTTCAACTAGTAGTAGGAAGCAAACTGTAGAGGATTGAAACACAAACTCAAACAGATGATCTGCGTGTACAATGAACACTCAGCCACTCAGTGACAGTAACAAAACCTAAACAGATTAGATGGATGAAGAGAGTGATCCTAAGCAAGCATATGGCGAAATCAGAATAAGCACTCAAACCACAAAGCACCAGGGGTTTTAGGTGGTTCGGTCCTCCAGACCTACGTCCACCCCACACGCAAACCAGAGTGTGGCTTACTGTTGCACTTCATAACTTGCGTCCACTGAGCATTACAGCTTGGCTTACAAACGCTGGCTAACAGCTTGACCAGAGGAATACACTCCTCTCTTCCTCTAACCCGGAGGGCAACCACTAGTCACACCAAGTCACTAGCAACCAGAGACTGAAGCCTCTCTTCCTCCAAACCAGGAGGGAACCCACAAGTGACACCAAGCCACCGGTAACTCGGAGGACCAATCCCTTCCTCCAAATCAGAGGGAAACCCACAAGTAGCACACCACTACTTGCAACCGGAGACACCAAGTCTCCCTTCTCCTGAACCGACAGGAGGGACCCCAACCTCAAGCCAGAGGATCGAAAAAAATAAAGGATCAGCTAGAAGGGGAAAAATTCTCTACATCTTTTCTTAGATTGTTTATGATGTTCTCCATGATCTATCTTTTTGTTTCAGCATGTTTAGATACTCTTCTTGATTTTTTTGAACTGAGAAATCGTGTGTGTGGACCATTGGTGTACGGTCGTGTCTTGAACCGTCTGCGTACGATTGTGGATTTATTGGGCTACATGTTGCAGCACATGTGCATGTGTTTGATCCATGGTCGGATCATGTTGGAGACTCTGTCTCCCTGTGTGTGTGTGTTGGGGCGTGTCCCCGTGTGTGGGTGGAGCGTCATCTCCGTTTTGGGGATTTATCCCCGAGTGAAGCCTCACTGGTTCGGTGAGGAGTAGACATAGGGAGCCCGTCGTGGTCCTAAACCACCTTAAAAATCTCTTGTCTTGTGGTTGCCCTTTGTGGATGTGTGTTTAATCATTTAAATTGCTTGTATGTTCGAGTGAGTGCAGCGAGATTGAGAGAACTAGTTTATCTTGCTTAGTTAATCTATTCAATCTCGATTAAAGTTGTCAATTCCATTACGTAGCATTTTTAATTTGTCATCTAGTGTGGGGGACAATTTAACCCCCCTTCTTGTCCGCTCGCCTACCCTGGGACCAACAAGTGGTATCAGAGCAAGGCTCTGCTATTTCAAGATCTAACGATCTTTAGAGTGATCTTTGTAGGTGTGTTTAATGAGCATCATGTCTGATAGTGTTTTATCTTCTCCTCCTCTTTGTTTTAATAGTTCAAATTTCAATGAATGGTTTAGGCACATAAGTCATTATGTTAAATCCATTGATCCCAAACTTTGGGATTTAGTTAAGCAAGATTCTTATGGAATGCCTAGTGATGAGTCTAAGTGGACAGTCGAGCATGTGAAGAGATATAAAGATAATTCTAAGCTTTTACATATTTTTAAAAGCTTAATTGATCTTCACAAATTTTCACTTGTTTCATCATTGTTGTACCCAGACAATTTCCTCATAAAAATACCAAGAAATAAGTGAAAAGAATCAATCAAGAGCTCGTAAGGCAATCATTGGCAATTAAATTAAGAATAATGAGACCCTAAATAAACTCCATTTATCAAAAGTATAAATAATATAAACACATAGAAGCAACTATAACAATAATAAACAAATGAGTTAAATTGAAGAAACTCCTTAATTTAAATGAGGAAAAATATGCAATAATAATAATTACTCAAATGAGGATCTAAAGAGGAATTTTAGAATATTATTGGACTAAGAAATGGACCTAATTGGGCCAAGGTAAAATAAAATGAACCAAAAATTGGAGTAAATATAAACCCTAAATTAGATAAACAAATTATGCTTTAATTCGGAGTTTATTGAGCCTAACTTCTAACCTAAACGCTAACCCACTTAGGAGGGGCATTTTTCCTCTCAAAACCCTAACCCTAGAGAAGAGAAAACAGGGGAGGCAGTTCTAGATTTAGGTGACCCCGAAATTTTAGGAGATTTATCTCCCTTGACTCTCCTAGGTCGAATTCAGACTCTAGGGTTAGCTAAACGCTATAAATAGGACCATAGGTCAACCTAGCAAACCCTAATAGCTGGTGGCCAAGAAAGGAGATCGTGCTGGGGTCATGCTAGGGTTTGGATCGAGGTGTTAGGAGCATGGATTGGACGTTCTGTTCTTCCCTCCTCTTCCCAATCCGGCTCAAAGGTAGGTGTTTGCTCATGTCAAACCCCTAATTAACACATCAAAATTGTTTCCATACATGTCTACAATGATTTAGCATCCTTTTCCCCAATTTCTAGTAATCCTATGACATTTATTTCATGATTGAGTCGGCCGCATTTCATCTCTTTGCCGAGATATGTGGGCCCCAAGGCCCTCCCAAAGGCTACCGATCGTTGGTTTGTTTGGATTTGCAGGCAAACAATGACGTCAACTGGACTGACTGGCCTCAACTTTGGCCCCGCAATCGTCGTCGGCCATGCTGAGCATGGGTACCTGGCGGTGCCCACTATCTTTGGGACATTCCCTATTGCCGTGGGCTTCCCCAACTTTCTGGGGTTGGCCTTTGTCGATCTGCTTCAAGTGGATTCCTCAGAGCCTACCGAGGAGACTGCCAAGAAGGTTGAGGCTTTGAAGGCTCGATGCTGCGCAGGCTCGCTCAGGAGTCCAGTTCCAGTCGCCAGCTGCCTGGTGCACCATATCACTCATGGGGGCTGCCCCATTCCTGCCAAGAATTCCAGAGGATGCCAACACAGGGGTTCCCAGAAGAATGCTGCTGTTGTTACCAGATGCCTCTCCGTGTCCGACAAGTCTCTACTAATTGGTGGAGTTCGCGTCTTCCTGGACGGACGCGACGCTCGGGTGGTCCCAGATCAGGTCATCCCCACCGTACCTGTTCACAACTCCTACCAGGCCCTCGCTAGGAGGAGAGCTGAGAAAGAAGAAATCGGCCGCTATAGCCGAGAGAAGCTGGCCCCAAGGCCGAAAAAGTTCAAATAGGTATGGGTCCCTAAAAAGGTCTTACTTGTCCGCCAACATGCACCAGTCCGCTGCCGCCCTGTACGCGACGAAGCGGAAGTGAGGAATGAAAGGGGCTCAGCCCTAATGAAGAAAGAAACGGTTGTGGACCCTCCACACCGTGGAAGTTTCAGGGCCTACGCCCGACAAGCTGACATCCCCACAGTGGGAAGAAGGTTTCAATAATTCACCGAATGAGCCCAGCTTGCTTATATCCCTCCCGTCGGAGGTCGACAGTCATCCCCAGTCCTACATCAAGGACGGGGGCAAGAAGAAATGACCAATATGGTCCAAAATTACTTCAGGGGCTTAGGCAACCCCTCTCTGGGACAACAACAGCTGCTGCAAGCGGCTGAGGCTGGAGAAGACTACTGCGCGTCAATGGCAATTGAAGAAGAAGAAGAAGAAAGAAAGATGACGTCGTCAGTTGACGATAATGGTTATGAAGATGGCTTCTATACCAAAGTTGATGAGACCGCCCCTTAGCGGGAAGAAAGAAAAAGAATTTCTATATTTGAAAGGTTGACCTTTCCGGAGCATGCAAAAAGGAAGGTCCGTCGGCAGAGAAGAAAGATGCAGATCTTTACCTGCAATATGGCTGGTGTATCCAGCCGATATGGAGGGCTTCTAGAAGACCCTCACGAGTTGGCTCGATTGGCCACGAGGCCGGGGCCGAATACTCGAAGGACTGAAGCCGCAAGAGAACTGTTGGCAGCAGCTAAAGGGAAGTAGACCTTGGTCTACCACCAACATGATGATGAAGCTACCATCCTGACTGCCAATGTGGTGATGGCGAAAGAGGAAGATGATGTCTTGCTCGACATCCTACTTGAGGGTGCATCTGGGGAGATGATTGAAGCTATCCCCAGCACTGCAGCAATGGACCCATTGGTCCTAATGCTACTTCAAAGATACCGGTAGGAGATAGACCTACTGAAGAAACAGCTGATGGAGAAGATAGAACAGTCATTAGCTTTCAAGCCGCCTGAGGTGCAGGGCGAATCATCACAGGGAGTGTCAACCAGAATGACCCTCCACCACTCTACACTATGCCCCAGCCGGCAGAACCGAGTCTGGCGACAACTCAACAACGGCTACCACAGTCGCTGATGCCGCCAGTGCTACATCAGATGCACCAGGCACCTCCCTTGTTGCATCCTCCTCCGCAGGTGACCACTCTGGTCACCCCCTACCTGCAACCGGCACATTTCTACCCAGAGCCAGTTGATCGTACCGTCATGAACAAGATGATGGTGGAGAGAATGATCAAGCTGAAGCTCGCAGAAAGAAGTGAAGGTGACTATGTCGCGTTCGATGTGTACAGGGTGCCATACTCACCACATCATGCTGCCAAGCGACTCCCTCCTAGGATTAGCAAGCCGCTGAAGTTCAAAAAGTTCAATGGGAAGGGATCCCCGAAAGAGCATGTCGCCTACTACATGAATGTCATGGGTGATCTGGCCACCGACGAGTCATGTCTATTGAAGTTCTTCAGGTCCTCACTGATGGGGCTCATTTTTGAATGGTACTCTAGCCTCCCGACTGGGTCGATCAGTGACTGGTCGGATATGCAGAGGAAGTTCAGAGAAAGGTTCCATGTTACAGAGAGGGAGGTCATAGTGGCCGAACTCTATTCAACAAGATAGAGGGCAGATGAGACGATGGACTTTGTGTTAAAACATGCATGGGCTTTACACTGCACACCGAAAAGTTGCACGTACTTAAGAATTGTAGGGTGAAATAATGCGCATGGACTTTGTGATAGAGTGCACAGACTATGCACGGACTATATCAAGACTTGCAATGACTTCGTGTGAGACATGCATGGACTTACATTACAGACTCTATTCATGCATTAGGTTTGGATGCAACTCAATCAGCAAAATGTCTTAGTCCAAAATATGCACGAACTTTATACATGCATGGACTTATGATTTCATGCCTTAACCTAGTATGATGCACCTTGAAGTCTCTGCACGGACTTAAGACATGCTATTCGGTGGGCTGTGCATGGACCATGCACGGACTTTCTGAAGGGATGCTCAGACTCTACAAAGCTAAGGCAAAAGAGCTCAAAACAAGATAGAAGTGTTGGCCATCACAAACCAAGATTGTTGGCCATCATCAAAACAAGGTTTACAACATTCTCCCCCTTTTTGATGGTGTCAACACTAATGGACAGTACAGAGAATGATGGCAACACTAATGGTGCATTTTGACATGACAAAGGTCCCCTTGAATGAAAGTTTGAATGAGAGAGTGCTTCCCCTGAATGCCATGCAGATGCAGACTCGACAATGCTTCTCTGTACCTGTCCCCCTTTACAAGACTACTCTCCCCTTGGACATTTAAACAAATTCTCCTCCTTTGACATTAGCAAAAAGAAGGAATGGATAAGAAGGGGTAGACAGAAGATAGATTAACTAACAGCCTATGCAATGGTTCAGGAAGTGAGCAAAGCAACAACACTGATCTCATAAGAGGGAAGTAGTGTGTAGTCTAGAGTAATGTCAGGTTTAATAGTAATAAAATATGGAGTAAATGGACTGATTTCAGAAGTAAGGGCACAGACTCCATTTATAGAAATGAACCTAATGCTCATAGCGGTAATAGACTAGGTCAATACTATACCCTACTACAACCAGAAAAAGTGATGATCAAGGACAGTTAACCTGAAACCTCACGCAGGAGGGGGATCTCGGGGTGGGGATTAACTTGAATTACAACCAAAACTACCTCCTCGCAGGGAGGGGCACTAAGCCGGCCAGGTGGGGTAGGGGAGAGCTTAAAAGAAACCAAACCGGTGAGCGATGTCGATTCTATCCGCCTTCAAAAATGGGGGACATGTAGTTAGGGTTGTTGCTGCTGCAACCACTCACGATTTTTGACGGGGATGAAACTAGTGGGAGGGTCTTCGTAACTGGATCAGGATGACGCCTGATTTTTGCAGAATTCTTCGGTCGTTGGATCCAGTCGGGGGCTGGCCGCAAGCAGGGCCATGGGTTTCTGATTCCATTAGTAGAGGTACCTCAGCAGCAGGAGGAAGAGGCCGCCATGAGCGCTGCCATACTTGGATTTGAGTGAGGCCATGGTCGTTGGTGCCATCGTCGAGTCCTCTTTGAAATGGCACTGGTGGGAATGTTGGCGGTGATCAGAGATGACCGGATCAGCCAGAAAGGTGGACAGGTGTCGGTTCAGTCTATGAGTGGACAGGACTGAGCACCCGAGGGAGAAAATTAAGAAAATACTCTTTCGGATGCCGAATGGGATGCCACTTTTTGCTGATGCACGCCGACTGGTTGTAGGAGACCTCGGCCAAGTGGCACCCTCAGAAGTTGCGGGATGCGACCGTGGGAGCTCTAGGAAGTCATCTCAGGTTGTCAGCTGGTCCTGATTTGTGCAGTCGGGGGAGAACGAGCCTCCCGGACAGCAGAGAGGTCGGATGCTGGCAAGACCACCACAGAGATGAATCTATCTCGATGATCTTTCCGTCGATATATAGTGCACCTCTGGTTAATGCCGAATGACTCTGGGACAGCTTCTGCAAGTTAAGCTCCCACTACTGCATGGGAACTGAATAGGATCTGCAACTTGTTGATGAGAACTGGAGTAGGAGGGGGGTGAAATGGCACCGTGGTTTTGGACCTAGGGATTAGGCCAGATTGACGGCTCAGTGCTGTCACGTGCAGCGGTGACTAGCTGAGGTCGCGCTCGTCAGCACGGGTCTGAACCCTCAGCCTCGTGTGCACACTCAGACCATATGCCCTAACTCTGTCCTCTAGCTGGTAATTCCCCCACCAGTCCAGACTCGACGGTACACGGGATCCCTACGGTAACCAGCCTACTCACCATCTAACTCGGGTCACACACTCTCCACCACTCCCAAGTGGGTCCGCACGCACGTGCACAGGAAAGCTACGACTAGTGGGGGTTCACTAAACGTGAACACTAAAAATTTTACACACACCCATCGTGAGTAATGCGAAGTAACAGGTGGCTCGAGGCCACCAAACTCTGGACAGCTCAATAGACCAACTAACCCAACGGTCCTTGAGTCACGAGACTCAGGGTCAAAATCGTTGAACGTGACGACACAACACCGTCAATCTAGCCTAGTCCCTAGGTCTGAAACCATGGTAACACGGAACCCACAGACACGTCAAAACATGGACACGAAACCTCCGGGGTGTTCGGGACACTCACGAGACCGAAAGTCACCTACTGGGTCACAACCGAATCGACCGGAGGCCAACACAACACTCAACGGTCACGGGACAAGCCGCTAAGGCTAACCGACAACACAACGGATAAGACCCACTAGACAGTCACAAGGGGGCCGCTCAAACGCATGAACGGTCCGGAATAGGCCGCTCAAGGGTCAGATCCTAAGGGGGATAGGCAGTCAAGGCAGAACCACCCAAGGGAATGAGCGGCCAAGTCTTCGCCGCTCAAGCCCACAACCCAAGACAATTCCTGGTCAAAACGGTCTTGACCGAACCACTGAACGGAACCGACCTACTACAATGCCAGTCAAAATAGTCTTGACCAAACCACCTAACGTGACCGACACGCAATAGTTGACCAACGGTCAACAGGGATGAACGGTCATATCCTGGCCACTCAACCCACACGGTAAGATAGGCGGCTAGAACCTGGCCGCCCAAGGGGGATGGGCGGACCCTACCGGACAGCACAACCCATGTGCGGTCAGATGTATAGATGCATCGATGCACTAGACATGTGCATCGACCTCTCTATCTAACGAGATGAGCAGATGCAACGTGATTGCAACCATAGCATCAACATGTGTAAAACACAAGTTGACCTGTTAGAATAAAAGCTAGCACTTTAGGAACTGCAGCATCGACCTGCCACGTGAGGCGTGTCAACCTATTCAGGTGAGTTGTAATGAAATGCTTAAATGCATCGACGCAAGGCATTACTGCATCGACCTAACTCCCCAAACAAGTGCACAAGGTGCATCGACCTTATGAATGATAACCTTTATTGCATCGACCTTATACAGCAATCGTTGACTTATTACTGAACAACAACATCGACCTGTCTATAATGTGCATCGACCTGATGATGCACCAACTATACATATATTGCATCGTGACATTAAACTATATGCAATGTGCATTGACCTGATAGTGCATGTCTTCTATACTCGCATCGACCTTTTAGACCAGAATGCATACATGCATCAACCTGTCTTTATAAATGTATGAATATGCATCGACTTGATGTTCTATGCTCTAGGAGATGCATCGACCTTATTATGAGCAGAGACAAATCATCATAGTGTTGCCAATGTCAATCAATTCGTCACAGTTTTGCTAGCATCAAAACTAGAGAGAACACAACATTCTCCCTCTTTTTGATGATGACAACACTATTACACTTTAATAATAGTACTAAGAATACTGTGAGTTAGAATATGAACAACACACAGACAAATGCAATGTGAAATAGATTTGGAAGAATTCAACTTTCTCTCCCCCTATAAGCTACAGATGAATTTAGCTATCTCTCCCCCTATATCTCATCCCCCTCCCATACAAGTTAGAGATGCTCACAATTCAGCCCAAACTCACAAACACACAGTTCAGATCAAAGTACAACTTTCTCTCCCCCTTTGCCATCAACAAAAATAATGGACAGAAACACTTAGAGCTTGACAAGGAAGTGACAGAAAGTTTCAAAGAAACGAAAGCTCAGGAATGCCGCCCAGTGACCTGGGCGGCCAGGGTCTTGGCCGCCCAGACCAGGGCGCAGACGACCACTAATGTGGGCGTCTCCTGTGTTTACCTATGGATGGACCGAGCTCCGCCCCGAGCTTGGTTCCACGCCCCATTCACCCCCAGGTGAAGGGGAAAACAAGGGGGAACTCTTCCCCGGCCCTTCCAACATCAAACCATGCCCAAAAATCGATCCAAAACCTCGATAACACTAGATCCGGCGCTTGAACCCTAAACATGTATTTCCCCATCCGGACATAAAACAAGCCCCTCTCGACCTCTCCTCGGCCTAGAAATCGCGGGGAAAGCAGGAAGGAAGGCAACGATCCGTCCCCCTACCTCAAAGAAGCTCGAAAACCGCCGGATCACCGCCGATCTCCAAATCTCGGCCGAACACGAACATCACGCCCCACGCCACGAAATCACCGCCGCATTCGCGTCGTCGCCACCGTCGTCACTACGTCGCCTCCTCGGTCCGCCGTCTGCATCCGAAGGAGGAGAGGGCCGCGTCCGCGCACGGGGGAGAGGCAATGGTCGGATGGAATCAGGGAGATTTACCCTAAGATAATTTCTATATATCTATCTCACCCCGGGTTCTACCCAATTCTCACATGGGTTTGAAATTATTTCTTAATTCATAGGTATGGGTCCTTAAACCTTGGACTTAACCTATGACATGACTTTTCCTAGGACTTCTAGTCCTATGCTCTGATACCACTTTAACTGTCACGTCCCGAGCTTTTTAATATAGCGGAAGGAATATCGGAAATGCGAACAGCCTGCATGGTAAGCCTCTCGCAAGCAAGCAAATCAGAGTGCAAGATAATCACATAAAAATAATTACATAAATAATTAACCAAAATTTCCACTTTATTCCATCGTAACTATAAAAAATACATAATATCCTTAACTTTGACCTTCTTATATCATAGACTCAAGAAAATAAGAAAGTACAATGAGACTCGACTAGACACTTGACAACTAGGTCTTCCCTCGATCCATCTCTGTGGCTTCAATGTACTACACGATAATCCTTTTATCCCTTCAGGAGCTTTACCGCTCTTGGGAGGCCTCGCAAGTTCCTACTGGTATTAGGTGTATTCTATAGTCCTATCGGGTATATCTGGTATCTAGGATCCAGGTCGCCACAGTTGGTATCAGAGCGTTGTTGTGTGAAGTACATGGCAATCTGAGATATACAGTCTCCAGAGTCCTTAAGTCCTGTACAGTCGCCCAGCTGAAGGCTAGTAGAATCTGCTAGCGTTAGGTTTCGTGGATTCTCTATCGCTTGGTTTTCATCGTGGTGTCTATCTCGATCATGTTGTACTTGGCAGTGTTCATCGAAAGGCTCGAATATGCGGTACATTGTTTAGGGTTTTCTGTAATTTGTTCTAGCTGCTGTTGACCTTTAGTGTTAGTGTCATGACCATTCACGTTCTTACGTTATTTTGGTCATCCCAGCTTAAGTCTTCCCAGCTCCTGATGCGTCTCACTTCTGTTGAAGTGCTCGATTGGATTCCGTGGTTGAGAAGATGCTCGGGCAAACCTAGGATTTTCCCTTCCCAGTGAGCTTTTATTGGTCGAGCTTGATGTTTCTCACCCCGTCTGGTGGAGTCTTTTCGAGGTTAGCCTTGGAATTGCTGTCTTAGTGATGCCTTTGTCCTGTGTCTACTTAAGTGTGGATAGTACTTTATCTGAGCCTGATCTGCTTCCTTGCTATACGGTTGCATGGCTTTGGACGCATTCTTGTGTTAAGAGCTGTTGTGTGCCATATTCATCGTGCCATGCCCAACGGCTGATGTGTTGTGAAGGCTCATATATTGTTTCAGGACGTAAAGGTAAGCTGAGATTTGCATCTTTCCTTGTGCTTTGTGCTGAAGCTGGTACTCATTTCTGTTGCACTTAGGCTACTTGTGACCGGTTGTTCGCTGGATCAGTACTCGTGGCGTGTTGCATTGCGATTCTTATGAATTGCGATAGGCGATGTGTGTGTACTGAGATGCAGATACCGAGCTGGAAGCGTAGGGAAGAAGGAATGCACAAGAAAACAAATGAGTGACAGGAAACCAAATCCATTCATAAACATATAAACTATCATGAACATCATAAGAGGGGGGTAGGTGTACGAACCCTTCTAACTCTCATCATCACCTCCCCGCTAGTCCCTTCGGGCATCCCTCTCCTCTCCCCTAAAGCAAGGGTCCCTAGGGAGCCTCCTAGAGCTCTGCGAGACAGTACTCGCTTCGCCTCGCATCGCCTGCCCAGCGTCGGTAGCTTGCTGCTGCCCCATCGGAGTAGCAAAGAAGCTACCCACAGAGAGGTAGCTAGACTGACAAAGGCGTGCCCCAAACTCTCGTGCTCTCTCATGGCGCTCCTCAATGTCTTTTAGCCTCTACTCCATAACTCGAAGGCCTAGTTGGAGATCAACCACCTGAGCAGCAAGAGCCTTCCTCTTGTCCCAATCACGTCGTCGCTCTGTCCTCCTCTCTTCTTTCTCCTTCTCCCTCTCTTTTCTCTCTCTCTACCTCTCTCCTCGCCACCTGGAGGAAGACCCACAGCTCTAGGATCTCTCGAGGTAGTCCCTCCACATCGTGATGCCACAGCTCCACTATGATGGCCACCCAGGCGTCACACTCCTCCTCAGCCCAGACTGAGTGAGACAGCGCGTCCTGAATCTCCAATGCCTACCAGGACCAAACCATCTCACAAAGTCAGTAAAGGAGTGGTGAGCAATTAACATCCAAGCAAGGCAAGTACTCACCCGAGCCGCGAGCTCGCACTCTGCCTCCTTGGCGCGAGCCACTGCGCTGGCAAGTTGCTCCCGAAAGAAGGTGACCTCCAAAGGGGAAGCCCGGCAACTGGAAGATGCCCCGCCAGCCACCCTTGCCTCCCTTTTCGTCGTCGGACGCCGCCGCCGTCGTCGTCGTCGTCCTTGCCGGGGTGAGGAGGCCGCCACGGCCCTCCCCTCTCTTTCCTTTCCCTTCCTCTCTTCCCCCTCCCGTTCCCTCTTTCTCTCTTTCTCTTCTCCATCTCTTTCTCAAATATATGGAAAAGATGGTTGTGAATAGAGCAATGTTAAGGGAAAGAGTTACATTTAAATTATATGTTTTATTGCCCTAAGTGCAGTGCATTTATGTCATGTAAATATCCTGACCTACAAGCTATTTAATAGTACAAAACAAGCCAGGACGAATCAATACATGTTACTGGATAGGGATGGAAAACGGTCGTGAGTAGACTGCCTGAAGACCATAAACGGTCGACAGCAAGGCCGCTAAGCATTAGGAAATCTCCTGCTTGATTTAAATCACGCTGCCCAAAAATGGTCTATCGCGAGGCCGCTTGACTGGGGCAAATAGTCTATCGTGTGACCGCTTCAAGCCTAGCGGTTCCTGGAAGGGCCGTTTCTACTAACCCGAGCCCCAAATGAAAGCACAATTAAAATAAGTATATGGCATGAAAATTTGGCTATTTACTGTCAAAAGATAGATAACTTGAAAACGCACATTATACCATGATCAATTTCAAGATTTAATTACGATTAACCTACATAAATCAAATGGAATTGATGAGAGTAAGAACCCTAATCTCATGCTCTTCAAAATCAGGAATACGCACAATATAGATGGCCAAAATTAGGCAAAATAGGCTCAAAAGAAAACTAAGAACAAGATCTATACATTCATATTACTTAATTAGATTGGGCCTGAGAGAAACCTACCTTAATTAAGTAAGAAAGAGGGAAGCGCGCTCGCCGAACCGTAGAACACGCCGCCACCCAAAGCCTAAATTCTCCCAAGCTCACCCACGATAGCCCGCGCCACCGGTTGGATCATTAAACATGCTCTTTAGGTCGACGAAGCTCTCTATTTATAGTGTCCGAAGAGGCTTCTCGAGATCGAATTCGACTCAAGAGTCCAAGGGGAAAAATCGGTGAAAACTTTGGTTGCCAACCCAATCTACGCTGCCGTCGCCGCATAGAAGGGTCTAGAATCTAGGGTTTTCAGAGAACAAAGGATCCTCCAGTGTTGGGCTAGGGTTTGGCTGCTACGGACCTTTGTCCGAACATGAAAAGGGTCCTTGAGTGATCGATATGACTAATGGCTCATGTCCCGATGCGGGCCCTTGGTGTGATTTGTTCCTGCCCCTTCCTCGCGTAACTAATATTAATTCTCTTGGCCGCAGGGCCCCTAATTTCGACAATTAATCAAGGGTGTTCCCTCGTATGGGGGATGTAAATGACGCTGTGACCTTTATGACGCGACAGGATTTGGTCCCGACCTGAACTACACAATCACCTGACGAAGTCAGATCGAGCGCACCATGGGCTTCCACGAGGCCCGAACAAACCGTCACTTTGTGACAGGCATGCCCACATACTTAAAAAACCTAACAAAATCAACAAACGAACATTTCAATAGATCTAACAGAAAGTGCGTCCACACCATCTTGATAGAAGAACTATCGGCACCAAGCACAGAGGAGCCGACGTCCCAAGTGAATCCCATTGATTATGAGCCTTCTTGGATGGACCCGATCTTGGATTTCCTCCTGCAGTAGTGACTCCCCAATGATCATGCTGAAGCCCACCGCACGCGGGCACGAGCGACACACTTCACCATCATTGATAGCCACCTATTTAGGCGCTCGCTTTCAGCCCCACTACTGAAATGTTTATTCCTCACGAAAGTCAAGCAAGCAATACAGGAAGTATACGAGGGGCTCTGCTGAAGCCATATAACATATATGTTAAAGTGTATATTTTGTCTCGATACGCATCGGTATGGCACTGTTTCATACCGTATCAGGTCATGACCAATATGTCCAATTATATCTTGAGAGGGAGTTCAATGGTGATTGGACTCAAGAAATTGGAAAATAAATCCTTCAATAAAGGAGGGGGTGCTGGTGATGATATCTTGACAGGGATCAGGAACAAGTCCCGGCCCCTCTTTGACGGGGAGTGCTGATTAATTTTCCTTGCAAATAATATAAATTTCTTTCATTCCGAGGCACATATGATAACTCAAAGAATAAGTGCATAAAAGATTTCCAAATTAAGAAAGTGGGACAAAGAGTAAGTGGATTTAATAGCCCGAAAGAGACATAAGGAAGCCGATAGGCGAGACGGGTCAGCAGCCTGAAAGGGGCATGCATAGGCCGAGCCCGATGGGACTGGAAGGATGGATTGGATAGCCCGGAGGGACACAAGATCCAAACTCAGGAAGTCTAAAATATAGGTGTAGCTAACATGCCGAGAGATGTATGAGTCAATTCTTGAAAAGGAATGGATAGACTTGATAGCTCGAAGGGACATTAGAGTCAAATCCGGAATTGAAAATGTAAGTGAGATTGACGGGCCAAAAGACATATGAGTCAACCATTGCAAGAAAAAGAGATGGATTTGACAACCCGAATGGGGCATATGAATCAAATCCAAATGTTCAAAATGCCGGTGATCTCGGTGGGACAAAGTATGACAATATCAAGGTAATAGTCATAATGCCCTGGCGGGACGAGGTGTCACACAATGACATGGGAGAGATAACTGAGGCATCAGTATGGGGTGGGTTGAATGGCGGGAAACATCCCATTAAATGGGATTTGACCCTCCCATAGGGTGGTAGTGAGCGTGGCTTCTTCTGGGGACGACAGCTCAGCGGTCACTGCGCGCCAAAAATCTTCATGGGGTGGCCTGAGATCTTCTGTGTCGGACGGGCAGGTGACTGTGCCGTTGAAGTTTTAGAGTGTACCGCTGAAGGGCATACACGGGCGTGCCGTTGAAGGGGCACAGGTGTGCCGCTGAAGTCTTACTGGGGTGTGCCGGGGAAGCTCCGCTGGGCGTGCCATTGAAGGGCTTTGGGTGTGCCGTTGAAGGCTTTATGGTGTGCAGTTGAAGGGCAATCAGAGTGTGCCGTTGAGGGGGCATAAGGCGTGTCGCTGGAGTGGCACTTGAGGGTGTGCCGCTGAAGGGCATTGGGGTGTGCCGCTGGAGGGGCACTTGGGGGTGTGCCGCTGAAGGGCATTGGGGGTGTGCCGCTGGAGGGGCACTTGGGCTGTGTCGCTGAAGGGCATTGGGGGCGTGCAGGTGTATGGTTGACATGGGAGCCAGGGTGATTTCTGTGTAGAGAATAGTAGTCCCTTGAAGAGCCAAAATCAGGTAAAAATAAATAACAGGGAAGTTGTAAGCTCCAGTGATGTTTGGGGTTAAACCAGAGCCTCAACAACCCATGGCATGGGTAAGAAGGCAAGTAGCCATTCCCTAAAATGCTTTATACATCAAATGGTAGGCAGGTATACACGATTGCATGTAAAGCATATGCACAGGTTAAACAAGGGGAATTGAATTAAACAATTTGGACCTACCCAGTGACATTGGGAAAGGAGCTTATTGCCATTTACTGTCACTCAGGAGGGCATTTATCCACAACAGGAGCTAGGCTTCTATGCTGCCATCTACCTAGCCTAAGAAAGCCGAATGAGGCCTGAGAGTGGATCCTCATTTGGAGAAGTGAGAGGGGCAGAAACCAACTCAATCCATTATGGTTGGATATGCTAGGCCTAGCCATCCCTCACGTTATAATGCTTACCTCCATGCGATAGAACAAAGTTGAAAAGAGGAAAACATAATAGCATGCCCGTACTGAATTGGGAATTGGGGTAAGAAAGAGTTGCAAGATGGGGCGCACACATATCTAAACACCACAAAAGGGATTTTCATTCATTCCTAAAAATAGAAAGTAATACATCATCCTAAGGTCCACGGTCAGGAAGACATCAACATACAAGGAAGAGAAAATTTTACAGTAGAGAAAGAAGAAGAAAGATGGGGGAGGGTGGAGCATTGACTCCTCTCCCTCCCCATTGATAGCACCTTCTCTCCCCCTCTCATTCTCTCTTCCTCATGCACAGGAGCACAGCCGGAAGGAGAAGAAAGCTTTAGGGGATCACCCTTGAACAACACCGATGAGGGGAGAAGAAGAACCTACCAGAGACCCCTTTTCTCCTGGGCGTTGGGTCCTTTGTATATCAGCAGCAGCCCATATTCTTATTTCCCAAGGTAGGAGGCATTTTAGGATAAACATTCTTTTAGCATGATTCATTTCCGAGAGGGGTTGAAATAACTAGATCTATCCATTCTGGTTCCATAGGTAATGGATCAGTAAACTTCTTCGAAACAAAAGAATGTAATGCACCGGTATCAAACAAGACATGTGCAGACTTGGAACAAATCTGTAATGTACCTTTCGCCAGTATGCCTTCCTCTTGTTCTATCACCTGAAGAGTTTGAAGACATGCTTGCTTCTTCATCGGGCGCTTCTTGTCTCCGACTTGATCATTTAGTATTGGACAGTTGGGAATCCGATGATCACAGCTCCCGCAACAGAGACAAGCTCCTAGTCTACTCCAGCATTCCTCGGCCCTATGGCCGGCCTTGTCACAGTGCTTGCACACCTCCTTGGAAGGCATAGTAGTAATGGAAAAAGGTTTATTATTCTTCTTAAGCTTCATCTCTTGGGAAGAATCTCCTCTATTGCTAGACTTCTTCTTATTGAAGGTCGGCTTATACAAGCTGGAGCTAGTAACATGCTCCTTCTTATCCTTTCCACAGATCTTGTCGGACGGCTCTGTGGCGTCTTCTAACAGCTGGGCTCTACGATCCGTCTCTGAGTAGACCTAGATGTCCATCAGCGCTAATTGGGTGATATATTGAGGTCGAAGCCCATTAAGAAATCTTCTAGCCTTCATCTTCTCGGTGCTCACTAAATGCTTTGCGTACCTTGACAGCCTAGAGAATTAGGCCTCATACTCGGCCATGAATAATGTCCTCTGCTTTAGTGCAGAAAAGTTTGCAGCCTTCTTCTCTTCAATACGGTCTGAGAAGTATTTGTTGTTGAAATGCTCAACAAACCCGGCCCATGTAATTGGATCTTGTCCTAGAGTAGCTTCGATAGACTCCCACCAGAATCAGGTGTCCCCTTCCAATTTGAAAGTAGCTAATAACACCTTCTCTTCATCTGTGCATTGCATAACACGGAATATCCTTTCTACCTCTCTAAGCCAATGTTCGACATCATCGGGGTCGGATGAGCCAATAACCTTCGATGTGTTAGTCACAGAAACCGACTCCGAAGTAAACGAGTACGGGGATCGCTCCTCGTATGACACCGACTCATAGTGACGCAAGCCGAAGATGCCACATCTCGGGACCCCTCACGGCGTCCTACACTTGGTCCCCACATGATGTCCAGCATCTGTCAGATCACAGGTCTACACGTGGATCGAGGTCTACTCACCTGTGACTCGAATCGGCACGAGAAACCACCGGCTAGACCTCAGACGAAGAACGGTCTATCATTAGCCACTCACGGATGCATGTCTGACTCACAGTCGTGCGGGGGAGAATGGACGGTCCAACTTGGTCGTCCGATACTTCCGATAGAAAACAGACCATAACGTGCCTGCCCAGGTGCGTTATAGTGCTTAACGGACCAACAGAGATGCGTTAAACCCTCAGTCACGGAAAGTTACATAACGCACTCCTCTAGGGGCGTTATGTACATAACAGACCATACCTGGTACGTTATGTCACGGAGTGGAACAACTCATAACGCACTCCTCAAGGGGTGTTATGGTCGTTAACGGACCATCTCTGGCGCGTCAAGTGAAGGGTAAGGGCGTTAGGCATAACGCACCTTCCCAAGGGCGCTATGGTATATAACGGACCTCCTGAGTTCCGTTATATGACCAGGGCCCCAACGGTCACAACCAACGGTCAAAAATCAACGGTCGAAAACCATGATGCGCTGGTACAGGGGCGTCATACTGGGCATGGTGGTCAGTCGCGAGACCGTTATGCCCCCACAGACTATACACAAAATTTTACGAAACATAACGCACCTGACTGGGCGCATTATGCTCATAGCGGTCTCTAGAACGACCGTTATGACGGTTCGACGGTGAAACAGTGAACACAGTCTAAAAATACCAACCACGCCCCTGTACCTCTACCGGAGAGGGAGAAATCAAGGGGGAAGCTCTCCAATGGCCCTAGGTATGATTCTATGGCCTCGGATCGGCCAAAAATGCGACGAATCACTAGATCGGGCGATCACTCCCCAAATCATAGGTCAAATCGGAGCATCGCAATGCGATAGGAGAGATGCTAAAAATGATGTTAATTTTAGCGTGTCTATAGCTACGCCGCCTTGGCGTCTACTTTGCAAGGGAGCGAGACGGAGTGGAATGGAATGGAATAAAGTGGAATGAAGTGGCATGGCATGGAATGTAATGGAAAGAGGTGCGAGCGAACTAAAAAGTAGATGTCAAGGTGTGATGAGACACGTAATCAACATCACTTGATAAGAATCGAATCAAAAGTTTGACATGAAGCATTCTTGGAGAGATTCAATGAAAGTAACGATTGTTTGGATAAAGGGAGGAGTGTGCACGCGGGCACGAAAGAGATGAAAGAACGATCAACTTCCAGCATGGTGGAAGTACCCCAGGTCACAAACCTATAGGTTTCACTATTGGAGAGTAATTACCAGCCAATGTGGACGTGCTACAATCAAGGCGGATCAAAGGAAAGGTAATTGAACAAGATGATAGAAATCAAAACAATGGAGTTTTCAGGGAAGTGGCCCAACAAGGTAACAAGGCGAACTAAGGACACAATTCTACGTGGAATATCTCATATCTTGAAATTAATGATCAATTGACTCTCAAAATGAGTTATGAGGGTGATTTTCCCTGGTTAATTCAAATATCCTACATGAATGCATGCTAGGTTTAAATTAAAACAAATAGAATAAAATGTAATCAAAGATAATATTGTTATGCTACCCAGACTGAGTCAAGAAATCGATTTGTGAGCTGATACTAAGTCGAATCCCGTTTATCTACGCACCAACTCGCAAAAGGGAACCATCGTCCCCAGTCTTGGATGGCTCAACGACCTATCCGTGCGATTAAGATTCCTCTGAAATCATCATTATTTTTTATGAAGGGGAACTCAAATTTTAGATTTACCAAAGCCACAAGGTCCTTGATATAATCTAATAGCGTAAGTAGCATATAGTAAGAATGCATACACGGAGAGATGGTGATAGCAATGAGCATGAGGGAACTGAGATGGAATGCAAAGAGGAAGTCGAGACCGACTGCTATTATCCCCAAATTAGGTAGGGAAGAACCCCTAGGGCTAGCATACGAGGGGAGCTCTACAAACCCAAGGATTGACCTTCAATTCCTTGAGAGAGTGAGCCACAAGTGGCTACTCTAAGACCCCAAATTGGGTAGGGAGGAACCCCGAGGACTAACCTATAAGGGGAGCTCCACCTACCAAGGGATGATCCTTTCATTCCTCATTATGTAGTCCATTACTGCTAGCTTTAAGGCCATTGATGTCCAGCCCTTTCAGTAGGTGGTCCTCCAGAGACCATGCCATGGGGAGGCAAGCCGCTTGGGGATGTAAGGAGTGGTTAGGGAGGGTCATTCAATACTAATGAAAGACAATGGACAATGTGTCTCTTCCCTAAATGTAGATTCGGTAGTATGAAATCTCAATGAAATCTGCGGTAATACATTATTGCTCTAGGATATGAAGCCTACAATGGATCAGGTGCAGAAGGTCAACACACTGCTCTCATTACACAGAGGTGAATTGATGTATTGGTGTGGGTGCATGGTATTCTCCCAATAACAAACCATTGGGCATTCGGACGAATAGCCTAATGTTCACACATAACGAGTATAGAAACTAGAGTGTGGAATGAAGGGGATAGCAGAAGACATGAGCATTGAGGGATTTTGGATTGGGCATGAACCATGACAACCCATGGGCGTGGGTGATGAGGCCCGCGGCCATTCCCACAGAAAATGGGTGCACTGGGCAACGATGGATTTACTCGTTACAGAAAATAAAATGGGATTCAAACACATTAAACATAGAAATCCTATTCAGGTCTGAGACATTGGTCAAAATCTATATGACACATTGAGGAAGAGACATGCATAATATTTCCCATGAGGTCAATGATACCCCTCTGGCAGGCCAAGATTGACAGAGGCAGAGACCTAGGCACTGTAATTGGAGGGTCCTGGCTGCCTCCTCGTGGAGTAGCATACCCACAACATCAAAGAAAACAGAAACATTAGTCCTCCTTTGGCCTGGGCGCACCCTGCTACCAACCATCTCCCCCATCACCTCTAGGCCTAGCTCCACCCTCCTCTCCGTCCCCCTTGCCCCTCTGAGCCTCCATCGACCTCCATCACCTTCCTCCAGCATCCCACGAGTACCAGCCTTCCATTCCCATTGTAGCCCCTTCACCCCTTCCGACCACTATCAGCCCCTATCCCCAACCTGCTCAGTCTAGTTTGCAGGCAGCAACAGAGGTCCAAGTTTCAGATCTTGTCCTAGAGTCGTTCGGTAACAACCGGAGGTGCACCATATATCGACGGAAATCTCGTCGAGAAAGCTCCGCAGATGTGGTGGTCTCGCCAGCATCTGACATCTCTGCTGCCCGGAGGACTCATTCTTCCCCGACTGCACAGATCAGGACTAGTTGGCGACCTGAGATGACTTCCTAGAGCTCCCACGGTCGCATCCCACAACTTCTGAAGTCGCCACTTGGTCGAGGACTTCTACAACCAGTCGGCGCCCATCAGCAAAAAGCGGCATCTAGTTCCACATCCGGAGGAGTGTCTTCCAATTTTCTTCCCCCAGGTGCGCAGAACAGGTCCCTCCAGACCTGACCTGATCCCCCCTCACTCAACGGGCTCCTACTCGCCGCCCCGACATCATCTGGTGCTCCCCCTGGTTGCTGCTCAAAGAAGACTCGTCCACAGTCGTCCTCAACTTGGTCCCACCATGATTGGACTTCGGGAGCGACTGTGGCGGCTACAACCAGCTGCTGCTACACCCTAGGATTAGCCTGAGACAGAGCACAGAGAGCCTGTTCCAGGAGCCACCCCGATCGGTGATGACAACGGGATCATCCACGAAAATTCTCCAGCACACCAGGGTCTGTCATCGACGATTCGACACCAGTTTTGGCAACTTTCGAGCTCGGGGGAGTGCACAACGGCGACTACAGTGACTCACTATCCTGCAGTCCCAGACCTGGATAGAACCGGAGAAGTGCTCGCCGGGCACTAGTTTTAGCTAATCTCCCATGGATCGCCTACTTCTCCTCTGTGTTTCCTCGTGATTTGGAGCCGAGCGGTGCGAGTTTGAGCGGGTTTTACTTCAGTTGGGGTAAATCATGCTTCAGGGATGTGCGTCAGGTTCGCCAAAAAATGGCGACGATTTTCAGCTAGATTAGTGTCAATGGAACCCCCAGCATGTCTGCATTCCATTTCCGCTAATTTCGTTGCGATTAGTGGTCATTTAGGACCGGTGCGAGCCCGGGAACCCATGTGACTCAATTAGTGTCGATTTGGTGGAATCGCCCGTTTCTTGTGATTTTGGGGTCGAATCGAGCCCTTCCAGACTGTGGAAGGTTATTATCATGTTTAGGGTTGTTTCCCCTTCGTTTTAGAGCGAATGGGATGTGGAAAGGCTAGATTTCAGTGATTCTCTGTTTCCCTATCGTATCGTGCTCACAGTCGTTCCAGAGACCGTTTCATGGCTTTAGCGGCCCTATGGTGGACCGCTAAGCCTCGTGGTTTGTTGGTTTAGCGTTAGGTCAGTTTAGGTCTTCGCGGTCACGCGATAGACCATTTATGCAGGTTCGCGGTCCATTTCTGGACCGTTTACCATCTTCAGGTGGCCCAATGGGTGACCACTTGAGTTCGAGTAATTCGGTAGCTTGGCTAGCAGTCTTACAATAGACCGTTTACCTTGAGTAGGCGGCCCTTGTTTAGACCACCTACTATCATTTGACTTAGGTCAATATTCTAAGTCGGTTCGGCCTAGCGGTCCTTTGTTAGACCGTTTCTAGTCTTTAGCGGCCCCTTGCTAGACCACTATTGTCCATTTGACCGAGTCGATTGTTTAAGTCGGTTAGGGTCGACGTCTCTCGCGGTCCATAGGTAGACTGCGTAGCTCCGTGTGACGGTCCAGTGTTAGACCATTTAGGTGATTTGACTGGGCATGTCAATTCGTGGTTGACTGAGTCAAGCGGCCTAATCTATGACTGCTACAAAAATCTCGCGGCCTATCATACGACCACCTAGGTCTCGTCTTCTCAGATCCACATCCAAAGACATTCGGTCATCATCAAAACCAAGCTTGCTAAATCCTAGAAACCAAGGGGTTCAACACCTTCTGAGCCTTCCGACTCGTAGGTGGCGGGCTAGGATTCGAATGATATCAGGTTATTCCCGGTATCTGGATCTTGGGTCGTTATAGGGTGGGAGGCTCAGAGGTCATGCCTAGCCATCATCTCCGTAGTGAATTGACTGAGCCTGAGGTGAAAGAGCTCGCGGTCTGCTTCAAGTTGCCATGGCGGTACTTCTTCTCTCCAGTCAAACCCCATGAGTCTAGTCCGGATACCCGTTCGGGCCTTTTCTTTGCCTTCCTACTAGCCAGGAAGTGTGGCTTTCGTCTCCCTCTTCACCCTTTCGTCGTCAGTATGCTGGGCTTTTATCAGTGGGCTCCCGTCCAGTTGGTTTCCAACTCCTATACGTTCATTTTTTCATTCATCGCTCTTTCCGTCTGTGTAGCCTCGCCACATCCCATGACCTTTTTCATGCTTTTTTCGAGCTAAAGGAGCACACCCATGCCAGGAAGGGTTTCTTTTACCTTCTGGCCAGGAGTGAGAGGAGTTGTGTGACCCTCTCCCCTTGGAATTCTTCGCATAAAGGGTGGAAAACCCAGTACTTTTGGGTGGGATCCTCGAAGGGTGTTGTCTGGGACTTCCCTGACAAGCCAAATTTCCAGCCTATATTCCCAGTGAAGCATCCAACAATTTTTGCAGAGCTTGAGGCTGAGATTAAAATTCTTCAGGACAATCGCCGGTTGACCGTGGAGCTGATGACTTCAACCAATATCGAGGGCTATGCACGCCGTGCGTTGCCTCCCGACGGTAAGGATCTTGGAGCTCTATTTTGCACATCCATTTTCTGGTTGGTTGAGCCTTCACTGATGATTTGCCTTTTGGGGAGCAGAAGCGAGATGCAGTGACGATGGGAAATAATCGTCAAAGCAGGAGGTCACTGAGCAAGTGGAGGTGATCACCTCGGGTACGCCTCGAGTCCTAGAGGGTCCTTCCTCTACCCGAGATAAGGGCAAGCGGGTCGCTTGGGAAAATGACCCAGAGCGAAGGGGGTCCAAGCTTAAGGACCCTGAGGAGTGGCTAATGTTGGCTTCGATGAACGTCCTGACCGCTAAGAAGAGCAGGCGGAAGAGAACAAAAATTTCTCCTCCGATTGAGGAGTGTTGGGCATGTGTGGAATGTGCTTGATTCTATTATTTTGATGATGTCTAACTATGACTCCTTGATAAGTCTTATTTGCATTTGATGATGTCAACACTCTTATAGTTCAGGTCAAGACTGAGCAGAGGGAAGATTTCAAGCCAAAATGCTAAAGAATGAAGAAGGCAAGCCAACCTCAAGTCACCCGCCAACTGAAGCACATAAGGGTGACCAATAGGTCCATACGGGTGACAAATATGGACTAAGGGTGTCAAATAGATGGTTACTGGCAACAAATAGCTCAACATGTTGTAGAATGGCCAAAGAGAAAGAAGAAGGTTTACTATGTTTATAAAGGGAGCTGACTCCAGTCAAAGTCAAAGTCAGCACCAAGACCAGTCAACCTCTCGCCAGATACAATCATCCAGTTAAAGTCAAGCTCAATTGAGTCAAGTTTGAGTTGATCACCAGCTGAAGTAAACAAGGGTGTAAAATAGGCTCTACAGGTGACAAATGTGTAATAGTAGTGACAAATGTCTAGCCACTGGTGACAAATAGACACTAGCGGTGACAAATAACTACTAATGGTGACAAATGGATAAAGGTGACAGCCTTCAAAGAAGAGAAACTAGTAGAAGGTGACGGCTCCCATGGCTAATGGTGACAAATATGTGTTACTCATGACAAATGGCTCGAAAGATAGTTTTCGCGAAGGCGGTGTCATCACGACCAGCACAAAGCGTCGATGCCATCAAAGCTCCAGCAGATGTCAAGCAGCGAAGAATAGTTGGATGCATCAATGCAATGCCTTCACCGCGTCGACGCAATGGTGTTTCCAGAAGCTAAATGTGACAAATAGATAAAGGTGATGACTATTGAAGAACATGGGTGACAAATAAGTGTGCAAGGTAGACAAATAAGCTATAAGGGTAAAAAATAGCTAATAGGGCTGACAAATAGCTCATTGCAGCAACAAATGGTCTGTGGAGGAAGGCTGTGTCAATCAATGCCCTCACTACGTCGACGCCATCAACGCCAGCTTGCCAGCAGACTCAAGGCTACATGAAGCTGCGTCAACGCAATGGGGTTGCTGTGTCGACGCACCAGAAGACTATCAAGTAGAAATCTGTATTTTCCTACAACATTTCAGAAGGGTGCCAGAGGATTAGAATATGGATCGTAAACCTATAAAATCATAGATTTCAAGGTCTGGACGAAGATCCCAGGTCAGAGGTTTTATTCCTTTATCATGATAGATCTATACAAATATTTTGGTGAAGACTTAGTCAGCCACCAAATCTGGAAAAGCTCTCTAGTGTGCATCATGCAGTACACATGCTACTAGGGAAAGAGTTTTTTTTTCGGGAAACTATTTTTCCCTTGCTTTTTTGCGGTGGAACCAATCAAGCTCAGTGGTCCAAGGAAAATAAAAGATGTTGGATCAATCAATTTATAGAAACAAGAAGAGCTGAAGAGAAGAAACATTCTACTCCTGTCTTGGGCCAATTAGATTTTAGTATGGAAAACTATCTTGCTCCTGCCATCAGATATGGTGCACTAGTTAAACAGAGGTCAATACTCAAACACTACTGGAAGAAGGTCAGAGGTCAAAAAAAAACTTTAATTTGAATCGTTCATATCCTAGATTTCTTGGAGGGAAGTTTTCCACTAGCTCCTCTATATATACTTGAAGCTTTTGTTGAAGAAGCTGATGCTACCCTTGAAGAGAGCCAACGTCCTTTGTGTTGTGTATTTCCAGGTGATTTTGATGATAACAAAACCCTGAACATATTTTCTATCACGTGCCATGTATTATTGATCAAGAGCGAGCTTCGTATGTAATTAAGGTCTAATTTCATCATGATATATACTTAAATGTTCACAGCCTTCCAAATGCGTAAAAAAAGCTCAAATGGACTTGAAATCAATGATAACATACGTTCAATCCAAGGCTTGATTATTTGGACATGTTGTGTTGGGCTAACAATTGTTTCAAACTCTTTTGTCATCAGTTCAGCAAATTACTTGCATGTTAGAATAAGTTGAACCAAACATAATGATGCGGGACGAGATGCAGACTAGACGCCAATTTGAAATGTACACCTAGGACTCTAGCAAGATCGCACTCGTCCCTAACGAGGGAAGCATTCGGACCTACACGGTTGAGAAATCGACATCAAGTCAAGGGTGGTCAGCTCACTCTCTCGTGCCCAGGTCGGGTCACGGGATGGTCTCGCTCTCTCACTCGCAGTGGTGAGTTGAATCAGACGAGCTAGGGAGTAACTACTCACATGCAATGGCAGTAAAAGAGTATACTAAGAAAGTAAATAACTATGACTACGAGGGATGCTGAGTGTACCTCTACGCTCCGGGTGTGGGAAAGACGATCCCGACCAAGACGGTAATTCCCGGTTAATACAACAATCATAATAATTTATAGTAATGAATCTTTGCCCACTCCACGCAAGGAGGTAAAGTGCTACAGCGGGCTCGAGAGGACCATTCTTGGGTTGGTGGGCAGCACTTTGGTCTACTCCGTCGGTGCCGTCCGGAAGACGCTTGCTGTTGGTTGTGGGGCCCACGTGCTGCTCAGTGGGGCCAAGTGGGTCCGGAGTGACACCGCTATTACGGGGGGGGCCTGGAGGGATGCTCCCTCAGATGGTGGTACACTGGTTCATCTCGTGGGAGGCGAGGTGGCTCCGGTCTCCAAGCGTTGGATTTGCTGTCCATGAGCTGTCACTTGCTATTTTACAGCACGTGACCTGGCGAGAACTGGCGCTGCGATCAGTCCCGACATCAGAATGACGTGGGACTAGTGGCATTGGAAAGCTCTTTTGAAGAACTTCGGTACTAGGCCGGCCATGAAAATTTTAATGATCTAGGCTAGCTGCTAGTGAATTTGGAGTGTGCTGGTTCATAGATCTGGGACTGACAGGGTGGACAGGGGAGTTTCCTGTGAATCAGTGTTGACCGTGGCTCAAACGTCTACTTCAGAAGTTGGGCTCTCCTTAAACCATGTATCTGTGGGCGGTCCGGTGGGGACCGTTTTGCTCTCACGGTTTGAATTCTGAACGGACCAGAATGGCCCGTCCTAGTTATCAACGGTCTTCCCCAGACCGTGCTCCTCCCCAATACCCTGTCGGTTCAACTTCTTTGGAACGGCCACCCATGGGCCATGCTAGTTGTGAATGGTTCGATGTGAACCACGTAGTTTTTTGAACGGTTCTATATGAACCATGTGGTTTTGCGAGCAGTTCCTGTTGAACCGTTTCATGACCGCCGTGCCCAACGGCGTCCATTCCCTCCTCGCCGGCGGTGAGGACCCATAGGCCCTCCCCACCGGCCCTACGGGGGTCGTATGCACCTTCTAACCCTCCTAGGACTACATGCATTAACTAAAATAGAAATGGGGGAGTTGGGGGGGGCCTACATCGGACGGGTGTGGCTCCTTGGCCGGCTTTGCCACCGGCGCCGCTGCTTCCTCTGGTGCCTGACATTCCTCCTCCACCATCGTAGGCTCTCCGGCGGCGATTGTCAAGGCCTCCTCGGCCGCGGGCAGCGGTGCTTCCCCCTTCTCTGGCATGTCCTCCGACAACGGTGCCTCCTCCGCAGTGGTCTCCAGCGGCGGTGCTTGGGGGTTCTCTCTGGCCATCCTTCGGTGTGCTGCTTGGTGTTTAAAGCGCATGAACGGGGGAGATGAAGGGGAAGAGGAGGGGGAGAGGGAAAGATGGTGAGCTCAGTGGGGGGGGAGAGTGGAGAACGTGGGAGCATTGGTGTTCTTCTCCTCGCCGTCAGTTACGGTAGAGAGGGAGGAGGAGGAGGGTCAGTTTGTTTTTTTGAAACAGCCAGTGCATACACGGTCGGATGATCGACCGCTCCATGATTAGATGGCCTATTTTCAGACTGTGTAATAGTAACACTTCATATGCATATCAAATGGTCTGTCTATGACCGTTCATATTAATAGGGGGTCCTGGTATAGGACGTGCTAAGACAATGATGGGATCCCAACTAGCAATGTCATTATCAGTCACTACTTGGACAACATTGTCCTCTCCAATTTGGTCTACCATCTTATCCATCAAATGAAACAAATAAATGACATTTTTTTCATATTTTGATGTATCTACAGATTTTACAAATATTGTACCTTCGATGCAATAGACCAGAAAAATAATCATGGACTTCTTCGCGGTACCAGTCCAGCCATCACACATAATAGTGCATCCTCTCTCCATCTATATATGCTTGAAACTTTCAACCCAGTCATAGAGCTCCTCAACCTCTCCCTCAAGACCAGGCCCGTATATGTCTCGACGTGATGGGGCCTTCAATCCAGGGCCAACATCTGCTGTGGCATCAAGCATAGGTTGGAAATATTCACTTTCAGCTGCATGTGCAAGGACACCGACATGAAAAAATCATTTGCAGATATTTTTAAATGCATGCCCTGCAACTTCTGCTGATTGTTTTACTACTCTCAATGCAGACTTGATTTTAGGTTGTGTAGCATGGGGCCTTCCGTGGAGATAGCTATCCATGGGGCCTGTTCTCTGCATCTGCGAGACAGCACCAATGTCGGGACGTCGTGCAGCTGTACTGGAGTAGGTCCCTCCTGAACCCATGGGTGCTTGTCCTCTCCTTCGAGCGACTTCTTCACGCTCCCTTGCTTCAGTCAGCTCTGGATCTGAATCCTCAGTACCTTCCTCATCACCATCCCTCCTAACCCTTCTGCCAGAAATTTCCTCAGCAATTTCAGCGTCATCTTCAGCCCTTTGTTGCAACCTCTCCTTTTGCCCAGAAGGCACTAGCGCATCTCTTCTCGCACCTCTCTGGAACATCTGTCACATTGTTTCACCTCTCCTCTTACCCATGTCAAATGTTGTTTTCCTCTGGTAATTCCGCCATGTATCTCCCTACCCCAGTAATTGCAATTCACCTTTCTTCTCTTAGTATCAACTAAGGACAAGTGGGCCCACCCCGGATCCTCCTACCCTTGCTGCTCCTGTGTTTGTTAACATCTAGACATGATGCTGCAATTTTAAAAGGACGTATTTTTTGGCTCAGAATAAAATAGTGTCAAATCAGATGGACGTGAATTTAATTTGGAGATTTCAGCATCGACAGAAATAAAAGAAGAGCGGCAGGAGGACTCTATTATTTGCATCAAACATGGAAGGGATACCTTGGTTATCTACGAGTTGGACTTGATATTAAAAGGAGGTACTCTTCCCTATAACTATAAATAGCCCATGAAGGCCACTCGCTAGAGCATGAATCCTTTTCTTTTCTCCTCCTTTTCTCTTCTTCTACTTTCTCCCCGACGCAGGAACCTCCCCTGCTTACCTCTTCTTCCTCTTCTTCTCTTCTCACTCTCTCTTCTTACCTCTCCCACCTCTCCCTCCTCTCTCCCCCTTCATGTTCTCTTCTCTCCCTCTCTCTCTGATTTCCCTGCTGCACACACCCTCCACGGTAGACTCCCTCTCCTTCTCTCTCTCTTCTCCCTTTCTCCTTCCCAGTAGGATTTGTGGTGCCCCTGTTCTGCACAGCACAACACCGCACATGACGTCTCCCTTCTCCTCGCCACACCTGCCAACCTCCACCGTGCCCCCAACCGTCGCAGGCTCTCTCTCCCCCTGTTTTCTCCTTCCTGCCCACCGTCATCTCCCTTCTTTTCCTCTGCGTCTCCCTTTGCCTCTGCCACCGTCTCCCTGTTCTCCCTTCGCCAGAGCAAGCTCCACCGCGCCTACGTCCGTGACCAGCATGCCTCGCACCACCGCGCAGGTGCCGCAACCTGCACCCTTCGCCGGTGCCTCCGTTTCTCCCTCTCTGCTTGCCTCCGTTCCGCGACCCCTCTTCTCCTTCCTCTCTTCCATCCCTCTGTCTCTTTCTCTCGTCTCTCTCGTTCTCAATCTCTCACTCTCTCATCTCCCTCTCTCTCCCACGGTCTCTCGCATCTCTCCCCCCCTGGGTCTCTCATCTCTTCTCTCTATCTCCCCTCTCACACTCGGACACACTTTTTCAATTTTAATTTTAATTTTATTTTATTTTATCGTCATCGCTACGCCCTCCCGTGGATCGAGAAGACCACGCTGCTGCCCTCTGCAACCAGCCTGCAGCAGAGGTCAAGCTTGCAGAGACTACCCCGGCATCCACGGTGCAAACCAGCCAAATCTTTCTTCTGTGGATCGTACGTTGTCGAGTCAGCTTCGTTTCAGAAGTGATCCCGTGGCGATCCGACCTCGCCACCTTTCGCGTCGCCCTTTCTTGTGCAACTGCGCCAAACTTGGGTCTGAACCTGGGCCCCATCTGGTAGCAGCTCCACCGCCCGCCCCTGTGCGATTCAGACAGAGCTCTCTTCATGAGAGTTCTGCTCCTCTGAAGCGCCGACGCACCAGAGGTTGTCCTGCCTGGTTTTGACATCTTCTCCATCCAGGGCGGCCATTCTCCCTCAGTCACGCCAGACCCAGAGTCCCCTATTCACCCAGGACAGGATTCTGTCAAGTCGGCCCTGACAGCCCCTCTTCCTCTACGGTTCAGGTCAGATGGTATTCATAAAAGTTGCAGCTTTCGATGATACAGAACTAATGCAAGTGGTCTCGTCCCGATCCAACATCGGCACTGGGAGTTCCCCCACAGCTACCTGTGACTGGTCCAACTGTTCACCTAGAAACCTGACACCGGCCGTTCCCATGACCACATCCAGCGAGGTGATCAGACGGCCGCCATCTTCTACGGGTTCGTAGACCTCCCTGTCAGCAATGTCCACGACTTGGTCCCATCATGATTGGAGTTCCACAGCACCCGTACCGGCCAACGCACCACGACTGCGCCAATCTGTCCTGCGCGGCAGAACTGCACAGGCCCACAGCCGTGGCCGCCGTCTCCATCCAACGATAGCAGCTCAGTGCCAGACCTTCAGGCATCCTTCGGTGTCCCTCGATCATCATCCAGGAGCTAGATGCACCTTAATCGGATGCCCGAGCTCGGCATACGGTCGATAGTTTGTTTCCCC
This sequence comes from Amorphophallus titanum, assembly GCA_024336825.1. Lineage (NCBI taxonomy): Eukaryota > Viridiplantae > Streptophyta > Magnoliopsida > Alismatales > Araceae > Amorphophallus > Amorphophallus titanum. Next base: position 1,855,521 of record JANBPO010008917.1, read on the forward strand.
TCCCCGCGATCCCCCCTCCTGCGCGAGGGTAGTGTGTGTAATTGGTCGCCCCCACCCCTCCATCATCCACAGCCATTAGCCCCTCATTTCTCATGGCTGTACCTTCACCCCTTGCCACCCCATCTCCACCAACACCACCCTGCACAGCCCAGCTCGCTGGCAGCAGTAGAGGCCCGAGTTACAGATCCTATCTCGGAGTCATTCGGCATCATCTGAAGACGTACCATACATTGTCGGAAAGCTCGTCGAGGCAGCTTCGCATCCATGGTGTTCCTGCTGGCATCTGACATCCCTGCTGTCCGAAGGGCCCGTTCTTCCCCGACTGCGCATAGTTGCCCTGATTGGAAGACAGAGCTGCAATACCGAAGCTTCCACAAGTTCATCCTTACTCTTATGGGTATGCCACTTGACCGGGTCGAGGTACCACTAGTCCTCAAAGCAACGCAGTAGGCGGAGCCTCGTTCGGAGTCTGGAGTCTCCAGTTCCGATTTTCTTCCCCCAAGTGCGTAGAACAGGCCACTCAGGACCTGAACTGACACCCCTTCACTCAATGAGCTCTCTCTCTCTGCCCTGACCTTGTCTAGTGTTCTTCCTAGTTTTTTCTAGAAGAGGACTCGATCACGGTCGTACTCGTCTTGGTCTTGCCACGTTTGGACTTCGGGAGCAGCCGTGGCAACTACATCCATTTGCTGCAGTATCATGGGTCCAGTTCGAGCCAGAGCACTGAGGTTCAGATCTAGAATCTGCCCCGGCCAGTGATGACATCGGGACAGCCCACAAAAATTCACAAGCATACTTGGCCCCTTCAGCGACATTTCGACACCAGTTTCGGTGATTTTTGAGTTCAGCAGAGTGCGTGGCGGCGTCTACAGTGACCCCCTGTCCTACCGTTCCATACTTGGGTAGAACCGAGAAAGTGCCCATATGGCACTAGTTTAGCTTGTTTTCCCTTCCCGCCTGGCCGGCTTACCACCCCTCCCTGTGTGGAGGTAATTTTGGATGTAATTTTAATTCCCCCACCCCTAGTCCAACCCTCCTGTGTGGGGTGTAGTGCATGTAACTGTTGTTCATTCCCTCAATTTTTACCCCTATTTTATCACTGCAGTATTGATACTACACTTCGATTTTCTAATGAATTTTCTCTCGTCTTGTGGCTTTGTTTTGCAGGAGAGTATGAACACAACGTGAGGCCCTTTTCCTCTAGCCGGGTGGAAGGAGAGGAGGTCGATCCCACACCGTTCCCCATACCCCATTCTTCAAGCGCGATCAAGTCTTCATCCTTTTCCAAGGTACACGATGTCGTTGCACTCCTTTCTTTATCGTTGTGGCATTGTTAACCCTTGGTGACGATCACGGTCAGTTCTTCTATCTCACATCGCCCTTTGTTTATCATCTTCCATGCCTTTCATGCCATTATGTTATTAGCATAGTTAGGGGCGGCGTAAAGGAAAGAGAGATAAAATTACCAACAATGTGCATCGACCGTAGTATGGCTAAGGCAAAACATGCATCGACCTCATCGACCATAGTATGGCTAAGGCAAAATATGCATCGACCTTAGTATGTAGCATAGTAAACATGCATCGACCTTTATTTGTACTACATTAAACATGTGTTGACCTTTATATATGCACTACACTAAACATGCGTCAGCCGCTATATGCAACAGAGTGAACATGCATTGACCTTTATATGCACTATAGGAAACATGCGTCGACCTTTGTTAAACCATGTATAGACATACATCGACCTTTGACACTACAATCTAATACCTGCACGGACTTGATGAGAAGACATAGTGAATGTGCATTGACCATAATGGTTTGTATCCTGAATATGCATCGACCTTTGTTTTGACACTTAGTCAAAAATTTGACTTGTTCAATATGAAGGTGTTTATGCATTTCAGTTTCAACATGATTCATAGCTTGTCATTATCAAAATCAGGGTTCCAACAATCTCTCCATTTTTGATGATGACAACTATGAGTCATGTATGTTTGCTTCAAAGAGAAAATTACACACATTCATTTAATCACTTTATCAAGTCTTAGCACAAGTTTTCAATAACAGTCATGGTTTTTATTCAATAAATCGGTACTGATAAGGTGTGGTGCATATGGTGCTAGCCTAGAAAACTATAATTCATATTCTGCTACTGACATTATCCCTTGACGAAGGGATACAAACTCCATGGATTTCCTCTCCTTGACGTGTTCTAAAAAATACTTGGCACGAAACAATGTGAGAAAACCTTCCCATGTGTGAGGTGCAACGACTAGAGGTGCCGGGACCGACTTCGACCATGTCCGAGTATCTTTGTTTAATTGGAAGGTGGCCAAACGCACCCTCTCCTGATCGGTGCATTGTATAACATCAAAGATCCGGTTCATCTCATCGATCCAGTTTTCTGCCTCGTCTGGATTAGACGACCAATAGAAATGCGGAGGGTTGAGACTCCAAAAGTTTTGATGTAGGCTGCCAGCTCTGGCTCTTGCGCCTGCTTGAGCCATTGTTTGAAGTGCCTGGGTAAGGCTAGCCACTGTCTGCTACATGCCATCCCAGTCTACGCGATGTGCCATTGAAATTGTAATAAGGTGCCTGAGAGAAATACAACAACTTGTTATTTCTCATGGAATTAAGGAAATTTTTTTAATCTTAAGATAATTAACTATCTTATCCCGGGCTTTACCCAATTCTCACATGGGTGTGAAAATTTCTTCCTTAGTTCATAGGTAGGGGTCCTTAAACCTTGAACTTATCCTATGACATGATGCCTTTCCCTAAATCCTGAGACTTAGGCTCTAGCTCTGATACTAACTTAGCTGTCACAGCCCGAGCCTTTATTTACAGCGGAAGACTCGCTCAAGGGAACGTGAACAACCAGCGTGGTAAGCCTCTCGTAAGCAAGCATGATCAGAGCGCGAAACAATCACACATAAGATGTAATTGCATAAGTATATACTCAAAATTTAACTTCTATTTTATTGATAATCAAAATATTCAATTACAACAACTAATTCATCCTTTAATTAGATCTTCTAGACTCAATAAAACAGAAAATACATAGAGTCAATCTAAACAATAAGACTCCTATGTCTTCTTCACACGCATCTCCCCCTCTCCCTCTTGTTCTCTCGGCGTACAACTCCACCTGGCCACGGGCGGCTTGGAGGAGGAGGCTCCGGCGAGCACGAGGTGACGGTGAAGTTTTTGTGTTGTCGTGGAGGCAAGCTCGCGAGGTGGGTGGTATTTTTAGCATTGTGGGAGGTGGTTATAGCGCGAAGAACGACGTCTTTTCGTGATTCTAAGTAGGGGGATGGATTCTACTTCGCATTTCCATGTTTTTCTATGCATTAGAATGGTAAAATGCATGTTAGAATGGTTACTTGAATGCATGGGAGTTGCTGTGTATTTTTTACCCTTGTGAAATAATTATCATGGCCATTGTGCTTTATGTTTTTGGGGTGTTAAATGCATGGAAATGTCATATGACAGGTTAAAACAGGTTGTAGAAATGTATTCCCATCGATTTGAGTCGATTGGGAGAGGTTTAAGAAGGGTTAGAACATGGCTGGAATGCCGTGTAGAACACGGTATAAGTGACCACCACGTTGACTCAAGAATGCATTTCATGGGGTTACCGTGATCCGTATTATCGCGTCGTATCATAGCACTGCGATCAAGGTTTTAATGGTTTTCCGAAGGTGGTCCGAGACGCGACCATGTAGACCACCGTGTTAATGACTAACGCGGAAAAGCTCCCATCGCGTTAATAAGGAACGCGCCCTAGATGGCCGGCGCGATCCCAACAAGCCCAATTATGCATCTTGTGTCATCTAGTCTTGCATCTAATGTTAGGCCATTGATACTTTTGCATTTTTCACTGACTTATGACATGTTTTTTATTTCCCCATTTTGAGTAGGTTTCCTTTTCCTATGTGATTGATCCACTAGTTGTAGCATGATGACCTTTAGAGTCGGCCCACCGAGGAGAGATGGCGGGGTAGTCCCGGTGTACGGTTTTTAGGCTAGTTTTTGTGGACCCCCTTGCTTTGCAGTAGCGTCCGATTGGGGAGAAAAATTAGCTAGAGGCCTGACTCAAGGCATTGAGCTTGTCCACAGAAAACTCAGTTCCCGCACGATATAATGCACCAGTAGGGGTGCGTTAAATGACCATAACACACTGGGGGTGGCGCGTTATGTCACTTGGGTTTCATAACTCCAGAGTTCGGAATCGAAACCCCACCTGATCGATCTAAATTGACGGGGGACGCGGCGAAATACAAAACTAAATCAACCTACCAACCCATACCGACATTCCAAGCCTGCGCATGCCACTAGAATTGAAATACGATGCCCATGGAGATAATTACAACATTAAAATATAATTTCAAGTATTAAAGATTAAAAATGAACTAATCAGGAACATGAATGAAATACGAGGCAACGGGCATCAGACCACGGCACAAGTGGTGCCGATGGTGTCCTAACCAGGTAAGGAATCCATACCCCTACCGAGATGATGACGAAAACGGTGATGCGCTGCCGATCCGGTGAGAGGGTGATGCGGCGCCTCCCAGCCCGGCTCAACTCCATCCTCCGCGAATCGAGGAAAGGTGGGCTTCAACGTGATCCTCACGATGCGACCAATCTAATGGTACCTCTCCGACTTCGATCAGCGGCCGTCTGGACCAGAAATCGAGAGAGGCACACAAACAGAGAAATTAACCCCAAAATTACCCAAAAAAAAAGAATTACACAAAAAATGAGGAAGATTGTGACGGATGGTGACACAGAGGGTGTCAACGGATTCCTGGCGAGATGAGGAGTCCGTTCCCTACCACTTGCGCGGCGAAGACCTCAAATCGGTGTAGATCGGGCGACGGGGGCAACATCATCCTTCTGCTCGCACGCATCTCCACGCTCCACGATCTGAGGGATGGAGGGTACTGGCGTGATCCTCGCATCGAGCCCGTCCCGTCAATACCTCCCACGAGTCAACCGGGGTCCGTTTGGACCGCGAACCGAGAGAATGGGGGGTGGGGGAGAGAGAACATGTGAGGGTGAGAGAGAGATTTGAGATGGAGAGAGAGAGAGTTGAGAGAGTGAGGAGAGATAGAGAGTGGGGAGAGTACCTTTTAAGGCTCTATAAATAGACCCTAAAGGCCAAGCTTTGAAAAGGGGGGAGATTTCTGGTCGACGGCGAAGCTCTACTAGACTCTAGAGCGACCCAAGATAGGGAGGGAGGCCTTCTACGTCCTCATAGTCCTCCAGTTTCAGGGAGTAATGCACTTTGAGTCGTTGTTTAGCCTAGTCCCGCCGTCTTTCTCATCATTGCATGCATTGTTTTCTTACTTCTTCTCCATACTTCTTCATTTATTCATCACATCACACACACACACCCATATTTTGGTGCCCCTAGGGGTTTAAAAAATCTCCAAGTAAACCCCATTTCATTTAGTCATGTTTATTTCCTTCCATTCTAGCACTTACTACACATTATAGTTCTAATTTGGGTGTTCTTTTTGCGTTCTCCACGTCATTTTGCAGGTCAGCGGCACATTAACACGAGGCCCACTCTTTCTAGCTGGCCGAAAAGGGTGGAGGTGGACCCTTCAACTTAAGGCATAGTGGTCTTGCGCGGCTTCCTCCTGACCGCTCGCGTGGACGTGCGGCTTCTTCCAGGCCCCTCTTTTTCCTCCTGCGGTTGACTACGGGCCGCTCTTGCTCCACAGTCCTTCATCCCGCGTTTCACTCCGGCACCGATGAGCGATCTGTCGTGCGGCCCTGCGCCGATAGAGGCGATTCCTGAGGAGCCACACATCTCGTCAGTGTTGGTTAAAGGTGAGTGTCCCCTCTTTCCAAGGTATGGCACGTTAATCGCGGCTGGTGCTTGGTGGCGATCACAGGTTCTGTTTCTATTCCCTTCTCCCTATACTTTGCTTATTTCTCATATTTATTTAGTGGAAAGGGATAGAAGATTTACGCCGGCAGGAAAATATATCTACATCCCAAATTTCTGGCGATCACGGTGGGACACCTAGTGCCCATCGTGTTAGTGGTTTGCTGACCCCCCTTTCTGGTGTTTGTTAGTCCCCTTTGTTTGAGTTTCTACACGTTGCGCTAGGTTTCTATCTTCTGGTTGCTATATGGCTCTCCCAAAGTCGTCTGTGCTGTATGCGGCTAAGTATCCACCGCACGTCCCTGTGTACAGTGCCATTCATTGTGCGAGCCTGCTACTTCTCGCGGTCCACTACCACCCGTTCTGCGCTCGTGCGGCCTGATTTTGGCTGCCCAATTTGCTGGCACTGGTACACTTCTCTGTTGACACTGTTGGTCTTGCGAATACTCTGTAGTTGTTGCAGGTCAGCTCCAAAATCTACACAGCCTTCCTTAGGTCATCCTTCTAGGTACATATCATCTCAGCAACCTATTCGTTTTAGTGTTTTTGTTATTTCTATTAGTTTTGCCTTACTACTCCCTGTTTTGGAGTGGTCTACACAGGACTGTATACCTCCCTGTGCGGTCTTCCACAGACCACCCATCTTTGCTATAGTGCACCCGAGCTTTCAATTTTGATTATCATTTCATATCACTTTCATGTCATCTGGTGCTACTGATCATCTCCCCTGTAGTGTAGTTAATTTTTACATGGTTGGTATTCATTCTTCAAGTCATTTTTTGTTTGCTCATTGATTGCTAGACTTAGGCTAGAATCTTGCATGCACTCCGGTGCGCATAGCATTCATGCATCCGTTTCATCACTAGTTGCATTCCTACCGCGGTAGGGTTTCCTCTCATCTCCATATTCCTTAGAGCCGACTAGGTGACCTTACTAAGGGCCTCCTTAAGTCCCTGTGAGCCGTAGATTCCCACACGGACGGATGCTGGGCAGGTTGTCCCATACCATCCCCCAGTCTAGGGTCTGCATCCATGAGAGGGAGTGTCCCCTAGAGTCAACCAGTTTCCCTCCTTCCTACCCTAATTAGGTACCTCTTGATCGAGTGAATTCACATTTTAATTAATCCACTACGGTCCTAAATGGGAGAATTTAATTAAACATTTCGTGCATCATTTAAAAACCTGGTTGACTAAGTGGTTGCTTCTCTTCTCATCTCTCCCATCCTTTCTATGCATTGTTGAACTATTTGTTTGATTTTTGTCATGCTTTTACATCTCATATTATTTGTCTTGGTTAGCTCCATTGCAGTGTTGCATTCGCATCATCTACAATAATTTGGTTAATTAGGCTCATTTAGGTTCAGTCTTTTCTTGGTGGTTAGTTTATTTAGTCACATTTCCCCTAGGTTCTTTCTTCCCTCCTTGTATCTTCCTCACCTCTCATTGTATAAAGTCTCCATTCTCCCCATGGAGCAGTTCTCCCATGTATCTTATTCCTCTTCTTCTCTGCCTTCCTATCCCAGCATGGATTCTTCTTCCTACGCGGGCCCATCTCCTTATTCCTCCTACGGATCCTATTCTTTTAACGGGCCTTCTTACCCTACCCATGCTGCTGTTGGCCCAATTAATCCTCGTTCCCATGTTCATGATCCTTCCAGGCCCATGCATCCTTCCATTCCTGGAATGGACTTTCTTTCATCTCAGGCCGGATCCCCTTATTTGGCCCATCATCATCCCTGGTCTCAACTCCCATTCTCTTGTTCAGGCTAGCCCACATTCTTCTTGGACTCTTCCCACCGAGAAGATGATTGCCCAGGCCCAATGCCAACTTGATGAATTACAATGCTGAATTAAACCCCAAACTTCTTTGGATGTCCTGTTCACATTTCAAGGTCTTCAGCTCCCACCACGCTCTTAAATTCCTGCGTATCGTCGCTATGGTGGGGTTGGTGACCCCTATGTGCACTTGAAGGAATTCTTATATGAGTCAGCCCAATTCTGACATGACCAATGTTTAATGACTTATCTATTTGGTCTGTCGTTGGAAGGCCTAGCTCGGGATTGGTTCTTCTTATTACCGCAAGAGCAAGTTGTGGATTTTCAGGCCATGCAGAAAAGATTTATTTAGCAATTTCAAGACCAGGTCGGGCCCAAGTATTCCATGGTGGATTTGGCCCAAGAGAAGATGAAGCCCGATGAGGAATTCTCGACCTTTGCCGACCGCTGGCATCGCCTAGCCGCGCAAGTCCCGGGGCATAGTCCAGAGGGCGAGCAAATTAAAATGGTCATTTCTAATGCGACGCCCGAGCTCAGATGCATCTTAGCCTTGAACGATATCATTTCCTGGCAACAACTCTATAGCCGAGCCCGCTTCGTTAGCCAACAACTGTAAATTAAAAAACCCTTGCATATGTGATGATCTGAGATAAATTTTAGTATCCTCAAGAGATATTGTTCCCAGAGCGGTGGGATAGTTTCATCTTATGACGCAGGATTCTCGAACAGTTATCACAGACGACGCCAATGACGGTGTGAGATGAACATTAGTGTCTCCAAGAGATATTTTCACCGGAGCAGAGGTGGAGTTTTATCATGTAAAAATAGCCTCTTGGGTTGAGCGGTGAGGACCTGCCTTATCAGCAGGCGATTGGTTTCTCAACATCGACATCCGACCGTGAGACTAATCTTAGGCCCTAGTGCACACGTTAAAAAAAATCACGTAAGAGATGCTTTTGTAATTGTTCCTTTCTACGTTTACTGAGTAGGTGGCTTGAGAGGATCCTCCATTAACGTGCGTAGTGTCGGTCCTGTTGAATACACATAACACCCGTCCAAGGCGCAGGTGAAATTACAGTTTGAAGGCAGGGATGCAACAAGGTTGCATGCTGGCTGGCGGTGAGAGCGATGCACATCCAGCACGTAGCCAATGAAGTAGACTCGTGACCTAACACGTAGAGAATTGGATAGATGAAGCATGCTCTGGAGTCGCTGTCACTTGCCAGGCCACGTTGCTATGAGTAAGAATAACCTAATATATATTAAGATAGTTCAGATTTGACAACCATTACAGATCCTGTCTTCAGTTTTATGTCAGACCAGGACTACGCATGTAACATTCTGCTGCTACGGAGAATGAGCATGACCGTGATCCTGATGCCGGCTGTACACACCACACGCGCGCGCGCGCGCGCGCGCACACACACACACTCTAATTTTTCATTCGTTGGGGATGTTAACTTTTGTAAGGGGTAGTAAGGATATCAATTGCAGTGTCTTAAATTGAGCCAGGCACCATGTAGTTCATGTTGTTGGGGCGGAAGAGTTGCCCATTGGTAAGCAATTAACAAAGGATCGAAAGTCTATTTTTTGTTGCTTAATCAGAATGTGAAGCAGTTCATCACCTGCCATGTAGTCCTTTTTGCATGAAGTGAAATCCACAGATAGTGCTTCATTTTGTTCATTGATAGGCTGTTGCTTCTTTCTTCCACTCTTCTTTTGTTTATATGTGTTTGCTAGCTTGAGCTCTTCTTTATTGAATATCATGAAGAGGGAATGTGCCTCAGAGGGGTAAGATCCGCCATTCATCAGGGATATATTTAGTTTTTAGGGCAGGAGAGCGCTCACCCCTTCAGAGAAGGGATGAGGGGTTCGTTCCACCGCGCCACAAACCTTCTCATGTAGAAACCCTCAAGAAAAATCTTGACCAGGTAGCCTAAGGCCATTAGGGCACTTGCCAACCATCCTTTGGCAACCAACGTAAAATGTGACCGATTCGTCAGCACTGGGCTGAATGTCGAAGAAAGAAAAGGGGTTTATTTGTCAACAAGGATGGAAGGTCCAAGTCAATTTTTGTTTATCGATCTCGCTGATGATAACGAGAATCGAAGATAGGATTTGTTCATCAGCATGGGTTAAATGCCGAAGCAAAGAGAATTTGTTTATCGACGGGGACGAAAGGTCCGAGTCGATGGTTTGTTCATCGATTTCGTCGATGAAGACGAAAATCGAAGGTAGGGTTTGTTCATCGACATGGGTTAAATACCGAAGCAAAAGAGTTTGTTTATCGACGTAGACGAGAGGTCCGAGTCGATGGTCTGTTCATTCATTTCGCCGATGATGACGACAATCGAAGGTAGGTTTGTTCATCGGCATGGTTTAAATGTCGAAGTAAAGAAGTTGGTCTTAGCAGCGTAGGCGTAAGGCCTATGTCGAGGGTTTGAATATTTTGGATTTCCGGGACCCTTAGGGGTCAGCCTAAGCTAGCCTCGACCCATAGAATGATTGGGTTCTGCCTTGGACCCTCGCCACCATCGCCCGGTCGCCTTCGGGGGATCATGTGCGCTGTGAGAGCAAACCCTTCGCGTAAGTCCGTGGTCTCCGTTATATGCTTGCTGGTCTAGGTCCTAGGGTCGTCATTGCATTCTTATTTTTAAAAAAGAGTTAGTTTTTTTTATTTTTATTACTTTTGCTGTCAGTTTGTTGATCAACTGTTTGTTTGGTTATTATTGTGATTATTTTATTATTATGCTTTTTTTAAGGTTTATGACAAATCAGGAGGGGGTACATGGGCTGCATCGATGCATGGACTTGCTCGCGTCGACATAGGGGCTCAGCCGCCCCACCTCTCTGCCATTCTTTCTTCTTTCTTCTCTTTCTTTTCATTTAAAAAAAGGCTGAGTCGACGCAAGGGCTGCCTGCGTCGACACAACAATCGAATGGGAAATCAACCCTAGGGTCTAGGAAGGGTGGGGTTGACGCAGGGGACACCTACGTAGACCCAGTGCACAATAAGGGGCTCGGTTGAGCATCTGGACAAGGGGTGGGTCGACACACTATGTGCAGAGTGTCGACGCAGTCCCCTGTCAGCAATGATTAAGGGAGTTCTACCCTAAGGCGCCTGGACAGCCTAAGCAAAGGGTGCATCGACGCGTTGTTCATAGTGCGTTGATGTGCAATCTCTGCCCGTAAGCATTGAAAGGGGGTGTGATTCAAGACATCTCAGATTGGTTCAAAGCTTCAAACTCATAAAAGAGAATGCACGCAACTCGTGGAATGGATGAATGGTCTCGATAGGCCAGACGCATATGGCATGCAAGGATTTGGTTGGGTTTTCATGAAGGGTGACCCTTGGTACATGGTGGAGTCCTTGACTCACGCATAGTGAGGGTCTCCATCTGGACGTAATCTAGATTTCCTTGACACACCATTTGATACACCCAAAGGGTCGTAGCATATGAGCACTCAAGCATCCAGAATGGTATGAAGCTTTTATCTGAGTTCACAGGTCAAGGCATGCAAAAGGGGTGAATGCCATATTCATTTTTGAGTAGAAGGGTGGACATGCTAATGCTCATGCATCTTTAATGAAAGTTTGCTGTTAATCGGTATGCACATGCAATGTTTGATCATTTCAAGCAAACTTAGTGAATTTATCATTAACAGGGGTGGAATGAGGGACTTGGTTGACTCTAGGTTTACTCTCTCTCACGGATGCAACCTGGACTCGGGGTGGTAATGGTACAACCTGCCCGACACCCGTATGGGAATCCACGGCTCATGAAGACTTAAGGAGGTCCTAGATAGGATCACCTAGTTGGCTCCAAGGAATATGGAGACGAGAGGATCTCCTACCAACGGAGGTATGCAACTACTATGGTAAAAATGTATGATCCTATGTGCACCGTAGTGCATGCAAATTCTGGCCTAAAAACTAACAAGCAATGATCAAACAATGCTACAAATATGACAATAAAAGTACAAACATGAATGACGTCAAGGGAGAGATGAATAGCACCAAAAATAAGTACTAAAATGATGGAAAATAGAACACAAGAATGAATCTCGGGATGCACTGTAATGAAATAGAGGTCTGATGGGAGACCGCACAGGGAGAGAAACGGCCCTAGGAAGTACCATAGTATGCCAAGGAGCAGTAAAAAAAAAGACGCAGAACCAAAGTGAACAGTAATAGAAACCACAATGTACCTGAGTGGAAGACGCGGTCTGACTAATGACCATCACCTGGATAAAATGGCCCTGACAGAACCGCAACAAGTAGCAGACTCACAGAAGCATAAACGACAGAAACGTACCTGAGGTAGAAGAAAGCAGTCTATCGATTGACTGCTGGACGGCAGAGATGGCCCACAGAGGACCGCAATAAACCTAGGGAATATAAAATGACAAGAAATGAAACAGCAAATCTGATGAGGCTAAAACTGACTCAAACCAACACAGAAGAGCAGGTCAACAATGTCAGAAGCACGATGGGCACAAAGTGTCCCACCGTGATCGCCAAAAAATGGGATGTAGATATCTTTTTTTCTCTCTCTCTAGTTCCAAAGGAAGGTGTGTGAGTGAATGGGTGTGACCAATGTGGCGCTAAATAGAGCATGAAAGGAACAAATAACACAATGAAATCAATCACCCACACACACTATCAGGTCGTGATCACAGAGAGTATGAATTGCATAGACTCAACACAGCATTCAATTACATATGCATGGACTCAATGTTCACGCAGCAAACATGTGCACAGGTTTGATATGAATGTGGAGCTTAGAAGTGCACAGAGTAGGTGTATGCAAAGTACGAATGTTGCACTTGCGTGCAAAGGATAAAGGTTCCACAGACTCTTAACACTGTGATACGATGATATGTAACGACTTAGTTATGCATATGCGAGACTTGCACAGACTTAGTGTGTAGCGTGCCTTAAATTGCACAGACTCTAGACCCATAAACCTCTAATGCACAGACTTTGCCATAGTAGTTTGCACAGACTTTATGTGCACGGTCTTAAATTTGCACTGACTTGTTCGCGTGCGATAGCGTTTGTTGCACCGAGTTGCTATGCTTAGACTTAGCATGCACGAACTAAATCGTATGCAACAACGACAATTGCATCGACTTGACTAATGCATGGAAGACATATGCAATGACTTGGTTGCGTGCAGCAACTAAGGTTGCATCTACTTGACTAATGCATGCACAGACTTTATACGCTTGATATGCTCCCTATGCACGGACTCAATGCAAACTGGACATAGATATGCACCGACTCGATGTATGTATGCACGGACTATGTGCCTTGGAGACGTAACATATGCACAGACTCAATATGGAACAAACATGGAATTGCACTGACTTAGACTTCTACAATGAAACATGCACAGACTTAAACTACGTGCACTATAGTACATTGCATCGACTTGAACCATGAACGAGCACGCATTTGAGAATTGCACCGACTTAAGGAACTCATGAGCAAACATTCAGTAGTTTGTTTTGTTATTCAAAGAGATAGACTAAAATTGATTAAGGTGATTATTTAATTCAATCATAACATGATTCATAAGTTGTCATTATCAAAACCAGATTTCCAACATGTAGCAGTTTGTCCTGAACCACATTTTGTCTCGCGTGGGGTCAACTCCATGGCCGTTGATGCATCGACGCAGCATGGGATAACTCTAATGCGACAGCAGCTTGATAAGTAGAATCCAGCTCAGCGACACGAGTAGCGAACAGTGACAGGCTCAATTCTGCTCTCAGTCCGCGCAGAAACTGCTGAGTCCTCACGGTCTCATCGGTAAAAATATGAGGTGCATACCGGCCCAACTCGATGAACTTATCGCGATATTACAGCACTGACATCTCGCCCTGTGTCACTCGAGAAACTGATACATCTTGGCTAACTTCAGGCAGGCTAGAGTATAGATACGCTCAAATGCAGTAACAAACTCAGCCCATGAGATCTGTCGAAGCGAACGAGAATGAAAGGAGACTTCCCATTCTGAGGTCCACCACGTGCGTGCAGTACCGTGAAGTTGATAAGAAGCCAGCATAACCCATTCATCCTCGACGCACTCCATGCATTGGAAGACACGCTCGGTAGCATCCAACCACTCCCTCTCTGCCTCGGGATCTGATTGACCCTCAAAAGTCGGTAGATGGAACAGCAGGGATTCTTTCAGTGCCTGTCCACGACCACCGGGTAACTCCCCAGGCGGATTAGGAACAGGTGCAGCCTGGGCAGGAACTGGTACAGCAGGAACAGGTGAAACGCTAGCCTCATTCTGAGGAACTGGGGCTCTTCGCCTTCGAGGTGGCATCTTAAATCTAGGAAAACACGACAACGGAAAACATATTGGCATCATAAGAAATATCCTAAGCCAGCAACGAATGACTCAAAAGGGATTTGCTCTGGACCAATGCAGATTTCAATTCCTGATACGATTTCCCAACTCCGCTTTGATACCAACTGTAACGACCTAGAGCCCATGGTACCGATAACCCGATACAAGTACTGAATTACCGCTACCATGAACTGGGGACGCCACCCAGGAGGCTGATGAGGCCCCTGAACGGTTAGTGGGGTTTGTTGAGGGATTGCATTAGAAATTAAAATTCACAGCGCGCATTGTTAATTTTTGGCAACGATTAATTAAAATAAGGCTGAAGCAATTTAAAACATCAGAGTGGTCACATACCTAAATATATACAATTCCATTCTTATTTCTTTCAGGTACTAAATTATAAGGGACTTCTTGAGTAGCAGAATAAGGGAACGTGATCCAAGGGCATTCCTAATTCACAGAAGCTACCACGTGGACTCTTATTCGTCCAGATTCTGACAAGTGGCATGATTCTTCTGAAGCTTCCAGGTGGGAGTGTTCCCTCCACACACCTAGGGCATGAGTGTGCATCCTCAAACTGAAGGAGTACATAAAGGATCCTTCTGCAGTTTAAGAAGATATATCTCTCCGGCAGAAACTAAGAAGGATCATTAGAGAGAGAGCAGAAGAGAAAGAGCATAGAAGAAAGACTAGGAAAAAGAGAGTAGTAGCAAAGCAGAGGTGATGATAGCAGACAGAGAGAAGAGAAGGTAAGAGCAGTAGAAGAGAGAAAGAGAGATAGAGAGAGAGTTCGTGAAGCTGATTGAAGATCTGTAATCTATTGTTCTTAGATCAGATCTAGGACAGTCATGCTCCTGAGTGAGCTATTTTTATTTTCAGTTCAGTTTGTTTGTTTTTATTTTGTTGTTTTCCATTTTCCACTTTGTTCTTCCGATCCTCTAGTTTGAGGTCAGGTTCCTCCTGTGGTCTCAGGAGAATGGAGACTTGGTGTCTCCGGTTGCAAGTGACTTGGTGTCACTTGTGGTTTCCCTCTGGGTATCAAAGGATGGGGGACTTGGTGTCTCCGGTTGCAGGTGACTTGGTATTACTTGTGGGGTTCCCTCCGGTCTGGAGGAAGGGAGACTGTGTCTCCGGTTGCTAGTAACGGGCTATTACTTGTGTTCCCTCTGGTTTGAGGAAGAGAGGAGTGTGTTCCTCTGGTCAAGCTGTTAGGCAACGTTTGTAAGCCAAGCTGTAATGCTCAGCGGACGCAAGCTGTGAGGCGCAGCAGTGAAGCCACACTCTAGTTTGAGTGTGGGGTGGACGTAGGTCTGGAGGACCGAACCACCTAAAACTCCTGGTGCATTGTGGTTTGAATGCTTAGGCCTCCTCGAACTGCCTCCGATGTCGCAGAGCGGCACCTGCGGTACAGGGAGGCTCAAACGGCAAGGGCACCCGCCGCAGGAGGGAAGGTCCTCTCTGGGACAGCCGGGAATGGGGCATCCCCCCTGAGTACTCCTACTTTGGGGGTCCCACTGGTTGGCTCAAATCGGACCACCTCACCTCGCGCCTCCGTAGCTTCGGTCGACTGGGATTGGGTCGCATCACTTGGTGACTCCTCGGCCTCGACCGGCTCGGATCGGGTTCCACCATCTTGCACCCCCACAGCCTCGGTAGGCGCCCCAGCATCAGCCGTCTCTGCCTGGAACGCATCTGCCTCGGCCACAACTCCCCCAGCGGTAACAGCCCCCTCTGATTCGACAGCCGGGAGAGCCAGCTATACGCCCCCCTCGACTAAGCAAGCAACCTCCGCCCTTTTTGCCCGCTTCCGCTCAGCAGTCATGGCCTTCATCGAGGACCGTAGTAACTTTTCCACGGGATCCTTACGCTTGACCCTGCGGCTCTCAGAAGCTCCATCCCGAGTAATCTACTTGCCCTTGTCTCGGGCGCGATAGGAACTCCCAGATGTTTGAGGTCTGGCGGGAGCAGGCATCTCCTCCACATCAATAATCTCCACCTCGACCGACGACGCCCCCTCATCAGCCACTCACCTCGAATCTGAGCAAAGAAAAATAGACCATCAGAGAAGCTTACCAATTCGACCCAATATCTATACAAGGCCCTAAAGCCCTTACTCGGAGACGCCACCATCCGAGAGGGATACTCCTCAATTTTCGCCTCGGCCATCAAATCAACAGTTGACCGGCGATTCTTCTGAAGAAGGGTAGCCTTCTTCTCCACCTCAGGGGAAGCCACTGCTTGCCTCGGAGGAATGTTCGGATGGAAGTTGGGCGTAGTCAAGAAGGCCCAGGACTCACCGACCATGGACAGGCTTACCCAGAAGTATTGGGTCTTCCAGCACTTGTGGGAAGAGTCCCTAGAAGTGAGGGTCACGTAACTCCTCCCCCTCTTCACCTGAAGGTAGAAGAAGCCTTTGCCAGCGTGGGCGTGCTCCTTCAGCTCAAAAAACGCATGGAAGAGGTCCAGCGAAGTGTCAACCCCACACGAGCGATAGAGAAATATGAAGGAGAAGATGAAGGTATAGGAATTGGAGACTAACTGGACTGGTGCTAGTTGGTAGAACCGAAGCAATTCGACAACAAAGGAATGGAGAGGCAGGTAGAACCCACACTTCTAGGCCAATAGGAAAGAGCAGAAGGAACCAAAGCGAGTGTCCAGACTAGTCTCATGAACCTCTACCAGAGACAAATGGTACTTCCATGGCAATCCATACCACCCCTCCAGTCGCTTCACCTCACCCTTAGACAACTCACTACGCAGAGGCTCCGACGACACCGTAAAATCCCTAGGGGCCCACTCAACCTCTTGCCCCCCAACCTCGGGATGTTGGTCCATCATGGAGTGACCAGGAGAGCTGGAGGAGGAAGATGAGGACACTGAGTCAGATGACTCTGGGGGAAGCAAAAGTTGGCGGATCACCACCGCCGTAACCTCTGCAATCTCTGTGAAGGCCGCCATATTTCTTCACTCTTCTGAGTTGCCCTCGCGGCGCATGAGCCTCTCGCGAATGCAAGAATGGTGGAGAGAAAAGCCCTAGGCGATAGAAGTTAGGAGCGACAGCATGCGCTACACTTATAAACCCCCTGCGGGAAGCGGCGTGATGTTCCGGTCTTCAAAAAGGGGGCTCCACACATCACTTCGCCAGAATTATCATCATTACGGGTGCATCCCCAGGACAGTCGCAGTAAGTGGCCCCTCTCAAAGAAAGTCTCCATCCGACTCAGACCACCAACGTCTTTCCCAAACGCTACTCGACCAAGCCTGATCTTGGCTCAGGAGTAGGAGGGGGACAAGTGGAGAGGGAGAATTCTACCGCCCTGAAAGGAATGACCAAACGAGGTCCCGCCAGACCAAAAGAGGCTCAGTTCCTTAGAGTGATAGCCCCTCTTGGGGCCCACTAGCTTCAAGCCCAATAACCCACTCGGATCAAGCGCTTCCTAGGTGACCTACGGGTTCAGAAGTCTGAGCGTCGGATCAATTAGGAAAGTCCCTTCCGGACCTTACATCCCGCTCGAGCCTAATGCCTATCGCTCGAGAGACCCCCTTGAGCCAAGGCCCATGCTCGGACCGATGGAAGCTTATCTATGCGACCGTTACGTGCCCTTCATGAGCAGGAGAATCAAGAGGATAACAGAGATTAAGAGTCCTCGCGCCTTAAAGAGCCTATGAAGAGGATGTAACCTCCCCTGAAACTCCTCGCCTCGCAGGGCTCTTACGTTCCGAGAGTCGCTGTATAAATAAAGGAAGCTCCCTTGAGAAAGGTAAGCGCTACTAAGCAACATTAACCCTGAGCAAGAATCACCTCATCACTTGGTGGAGAGGAATCTCGCGCCCCCACATCTCCTCCTCACCCCCTCCTTCGCATCAGAGCTCTACCATATTTGTTGACTTAAGCATCAGAAGGTTTTCCCCGGGGATCCATCCCTGGGGACCCCTGAATCATTTCCCTTCTTGCAATTCTCACGATTGTGGTCATCATCCTCAGCTCAGGGACAGTGCAAGATCACCCCTCTTCACAAGTGAATATATAAATGTGAAAGCATGTGAATGAACACACCTATTAGGTGTTGGCCCTTAAACCCCTAGGCAGAGGGTGGGATAAAGCATGATGAATGATGAATGCAATAAAGGGAGACGTGCAAGCATTGCACTGGAGGAGGCTCTCAATGTGGTTGAGAGGAGAGAATTAAGTGACAGTAGAATAACATGGAAGATGCATGCATGCGTGACTAATGCAGTAAAAGTAAAAGAGAGATAAAAGAAAGAGAGGAGCAAGGAGAGCCTGAGATTATTTCTCTTGTCTTTGGATTTTGATGGACATTCGGGAGGAAGCCTCCCAGGGGATGAAGCAATAGATGCAGGGAGCCCTTCCTCCTTAAGCCTGCAATTGGGAAACACCTCCCCTTTGTTGATGAAGTCCCCCCTTTGGACAGGAACCACAAGGGCTTATTTATAGGGAGAGGTTCGAAGTTTAATTCCAATAACAATTAGGAAGATTGATTTTAGAATGAGATAAACAAAAAAAATAAGATAACCAAAAAAATTTTAACGTGGGGAGCATTCTCCCCATTCCCCTATCTCTCCTCTTCCTCTCTCTCCCGAACGCACACTCCCCCTCTCTCACCCTCTCGATGGTGCGGCCACCCCGGGTCGCTGCAGGTGGTGCGGGAGGCGTCATCGGCGAGCCCGAGACACGAGGAGTGGGTTGTCGTCGACAAGGAGGCGAACCGCGGCACGTGGAGGTGGGAATGCGCGTTTGAAGACACGGCTCCCCTCGGCTTGGATGGCGGGTTAATGCCGTTTTCGTCGCGTAATAGGTAGGGGGATGGTTACCCGACCTCGTTAGGATCGTTTTCCTATCCATGCCCATCGTCGTTATGTCTTAAACAGCCCGAACATCATTGTTATGCTTTAATGGCATGAACATCATCTTTTATGTTTTAAATCCATCTATGGCCATTGTCGTTGTGTTCTTAGGCATTTAACTGCTGTGGGATGATGGTGGAATGGCAGGGAATAGGTTAAATGTTCGTTTCCCATCGATTTGAGTCGATTGGGAGGGTATCCCATTGGAGACACCATGTTTTTGACTTTCTAGTAGGGTAGCGGTCCTACCAGAGACCGTTTACGGAAACTAGTATGGTGGTGGGCCTTCGTGATCGACACCCCGACCGTTTCATCCTGTGTAGCGGCCCAACGATGGACCGTCTACGGACCTTAGCGGCCTACATTGAGACCACGTATGATCATTGACCCGTAAGCCGATTTAGTGTAGCGGCCCATACTTGCACAGTTTACCTTCTTTTGTGGCCGATCATGCGACCGTTTGTGCCCCCTTCGCGGCCCAATCCTCGACCGCATGAACACTTGAACTTGTTTGGCAGCTGGAGCTTCGCGACCCATTAATAGACTGCTTATATCAATTTAGCGGTCAGTTGTTCGACCGTCTAATTACTATAGTGGCCCTATATTCGACCACTTATGCCCTGTAGATTTTAATTTCAAGCATGTTCATTTAAATATTGGACATGTTTAATGCAGCAGACTGTGGCTGGCCTTACCTAGGCACTCCAAACCATGGCTCAGGGAGGCGCAGGAGCCAGAGCAGGCAGTCTACATCAGAATTTCTGGAGTCTCAACCCTCCGCATTTTTATGGTTCTTCGAATCCGAACAAGGCGGAGAACTGGATCGATGAGATGAACAGGATTTTTGATGTTATACAATGCACCGATCAGGAAAGAGTGTGTTTGGCTACCTTCCAGTTAAACAAAGATGCTCGGACATGGTGGAAGTTAGTTCCGGCACCACCAGTCGATGCACCACACATATGGGAAGGTTTCCTCACACTGTTTCATGCCAAGTATTTCTCGGAGCACGTCAAGGAGAGAAAAGCCATGGAGTTTTCGTCCCTTCGTCAAGGGATGTTGTTAGTAGCAGAATATGAGTTGCAGTTTTCCCGGCTAGCACCGTATGCACCACATCTTATTAGCACTGATTTATTGAAGGCAAATAGGTTCATGGACGAGTTACGGCCTAGTTATATTCAACAACTGGGTACCCAGAATATTCACACATATGAAGAGATGGTCCAGCGGGCCTATCTATATGAACGGACCTTAGAGAAGGTCGAGAAGATGAAAGGGAGAGGAGAAGAATCTAGCTGATGATCCGATCGGCGATTCAAGAAAGAGAAATTTAGTATCACGGAATCTTACAAGAGCCGTGATAACAAGGAAAGGTCTAGGAGCGGGAACAGTGAAAGTTCCCAAAAATACAACAAAGTGAAGGAAGAGGAGAAGCAGGTCATGGCGGCCTACACGTTTTGTGAGAAGTTCGGCCACTCAGTAGAAGAATGCTGGAAGTGCCTCGGCGCTTGCTTACGTTGTGGTAGTAGGGAGCATCACATGCCCGATTGCCCCCTCATGAAAGAACAGGCAACAGGAGGAGGACGCAGGAGGCAAGCTCGCCTCAACGCAGTTTTAGAAGAAGAAGAAGAAGCGCCCAGGGACGGTGGGCTCATGGAAGGTACAATTCAAATTTACTCTCATCCGGCTTGAGTTCATATTTTCATCGAACTACCGACCCGGAATGCCTGCTGCAAAATGCAGAGTGTTTCTCGAGTCCGTTTCCTTTTCGCAGTTACGTCATCTGGCTCCCTCAACATTTCTTCAAAAAGGTTTTCTCTGTTCAATCACACAGGCATGTGTGCGTGCACACAGAAAAAAAAAGTAAGATTATCTCATAACAAACATGTCCACCCGAAGTATTAGCAGCTCCGGCCATGGGAAGTAAATTAACAATGATAAATGGTACAGGTAAACTTAATTCACACTACCTGTAAAGTTTCCTGATGAAAACATTGTGCAGCTCACGTTTTGTTTGATTGACCTGGGAATGAGGACATTTTCAGTAACCTAACAGGCTGCAAGAAAAACTAAATTCAGAAGAGTAGGCATTGATAAGCATGCATATGGATTGTGGAAATATGTTGATGTCTTTCTCATAGATGACTGCAAAATATCCCTTTGAATTGTATCCCGACAGCTCATATCGAATGTTCAGGCATAGGAAGATAAGGGGAAGAATATGAAGGGTGTGTTTGGGAAGCATAAGGGAAGTCTTTCTAAATCACTTAGCCTTCTTAAAGCACTACTCTAAAAAAATGACCCATTTGGTAACGTTTAATTTTTACTCGTTGTAGGAGAAAACCTACTTCTCCTTGAAGGAGAAAATTTCTCCCTCCATATGGAGTGATTTTCTCCTCCACATGGAAGGAGGAAAGTTATAGAAAGTGCATGATTACTCCTCTCTCTCTCTCTCTCTCTCTCTCTCTCTCTCTCGCTCTCTCGCGCTCTCTCTCTCTCGCTCTCTCTCTCTCTCTGTGTGTGTGTGTGTGTCTCTCTCTCTCTCTCTCTCTCTCTCTCTCTCTCTCTCTCTGTGTGTGTGTGTGTGTATCTCTCTCTCTCCCCGACCCCTTCCATCTCTCTCACTCGTCCCTCCCCTCTCTCTCTCTATCTGTCTGAAATAGACAGACAGAGAGAGTGACTCTCTCTCTATCTCTCTCCTAAGCTTTACAACACAGTGACTCAATCAGCACGCTTAATAGTTTGACAAATCAAATGCATAGTGATTGATGTAGTGTTGGCACCATCAAAACAACAGGGAAAAAACACAACAGGTGCATCGATGTAGTCGTCTGACTACGTTGGTGCAGCTAGTGAATGAATGTTTCTGAAGATGGCTTATGTGTACTTGACTGTGTCGATGCACAACGCTTGTGCTTCGACCTGTTAACTTGGGTACCATGAATGTGACACCTGTTCAACATATTCAAGACTTAGAGTTCATATGATTACATCACAATTCATAGTGTGTCATCATTAAAACTAGAGATCTAACATGCTAGAGCTTTAGAACAACTCCTACCTAAGCCAACCACCAGGCACTCAAGTGCGTATGGAAACTAAGCCAATCAGAGTATGTATAATCAGTGTGCAAACACAATAGGGAACAAGTAGATGTCTGGAGCAATAAGGTACCCAGCTAGATATGCAAGGCTTGGATTAGGCAGACCTTCAAAATAGAGCAATCATAGTACACAATGCGGAAGGTAGCTCAGACAAAGCAAGATGTAATACAAGTGCTTGTGTGTGAGTGTATCAAGCAGGGACTGGGTCTGCAAGTGCAGTGAGTATAGAACACATATGACAGTCCAATCAAAACAGTCAAAACTAAAAGCCTAAGTGCTTGTGAATGGAGGTAGAGGAAATGGATCAATCTCACAAGCACAAACCACTGCACCAAAGAATTTTAAGGTGGTTCAGTTGCAGACCGGCAACTTACGTCCACCCCCTCACCAAACCTAGTGAGGCTTTCCTACTGACTAACAGCTTGACTGTTGAGCCTCATAACTTACTACAACTAAGCCTTACAGCTTGCTATCCGCTGAGCCTCACAGCTTGCTCTGCTGATTCACAGTTTCACGATGGGGACGACCCCCCCCCCCCCACACACAGTACAGACATGAGAAGTGAAACCAAGAAAGGTTAAAACATAAACAAGGCACGCCGAGGTAGTTTGGTATCGAAGCCTTGTGAAGTCCGAGGTAAACCCACAACAAAGTTTATCGTGACGTGATCCCATTTTCACATCGAAATTTCTAAAGGCTGAAGCAATCCACCAGGCTTTTGATGCTCGGCTTTTACCTATTGGCATGTCAAGCATTTAGCAACAAACTCAGCCACATACTTTTTCTTTCCTGGCCACCAAAACTGCCTTTTCATATTTTGATACATCTTGGTAATGTCGGGATGAATAGCAAAATAGGATCCATGGGCTTCACGCAGAATAGCATTCCTCAAATCTTCAATAGCTGGAATGTACAGCCTACCACGAAAGCTGACAACTAACTCATCATCAAATTCAATATCATGCATCATTACAATGCGAGACAAATCAGAGTCTGCCTGCTATGCTTCCTTGATCTGCTGCTAAATAGCTGGAGTCATCACAAGGCTAGCATACACAGCTACCATCGGATCAGAAGGAATGTCCACGCTGAATGTCTCACAAAGAAATTGTGCCCATAATTTCCATTCACGAATCAGCAAATGATTGACTTATACTTTCCTCCTTAGAGCATCAGTCACCACATTCATTTTACTTAGCTTATAGGAAAGAGTGAAGTCAAAATCTTTCATGTATTCCATCCATCTTCATTGCTTGAGATTCAAATCTTTTTGAGAGAACACATACTGCAAGCTCTGATGATCAGTAAAGATTTCAAACTTTTCACCATATAGATAGTGTCTCCAGAATTTCAAGGCAAAGATTACCGCTGCAAGCTCTAAATCATGAGTCGGATAATTCTCTTCCTATTGTTTCAAATGTCAGGATGCATAAGCTATAACCTTACCATGTTGCATCAGCATTGCATCCAGACCCATTCGAGAAGCATCCGTGCATACCATGAATCCACCCGAGCCAAAAGGTAACACCAACATTGGAGAAGAGGTGAGAAGCCTTTTCAACTCATTGAAACTCTGCTCACATTGATCTGACCAGACAAAAGGTACATCTTTACGAGTCAGTCTAGTCAGTCTACCTTGATTCAGTTTGCACACTTAGTGTTTGATGTTGGTTTTATGTGAGGAGTTCATTCAGTAAAGAGAGTGCTGGGATTTCATTTGTTCTCATTGAGCATAGTTTTTAATTGGGGGATCTATTCACCCCCCTCTAGATCCCAGCCATGCACCCTAACATTCCTTGCTCTCATTTCACTGCCTTTCACTTAAAATGATTCCCAGATAAGGTATTCTTGTTTATTGTCATTTGGTGCCTGACAAATCTCTAATCCCCACAAGTGGTATCGGTTTCCTGTCTAGCCTTTCTCACTGAAAAACTTGCTCTTGCATTAGCAAGTGTCGACTCCTACAGTCGACCGTCTCCAGGTCTGGCTCTGTCTAGGACCCTGGTGTTCAGGTGTCGACCCCAAGGGTTGACCCCTTGTGTCCAGATTCCTGTTTGGGCTATCTTGGCATTTGTCATAGAGATAAATTGGCCCCCTGTTGATATATGTCCTCATGTTGATTGCTATTCCTGGACCATTTGCAATGAAAGCATCTGCAATCTTAACAATCGGTGGTATCAGTCTCCTGTCTGCCTTTGAAACCCTCAATTGATATCAACCTTCTTGTTTCATCAATTGGTATCAACTGGCCTCATCTAGTGACTAGCAGTATATGGTCTCCCTGTATTTGCATCTAATTTGAGGCTTGCCTTCATGCAATGTTCTTCCTCATGATATTTGAACTGATTGCTTGCTAAATTGAAATGAATGTTCATTGCTTACTGAGCTGACATGCATCATACTACTCCATTGTTCATATTCTAACTCTGAATGTGGCTTAAATCTTAGCCCTCTTTGTTGATGGCGAAGGGGGAGAGACTTGTGGAGTCATTGATAATTAGAGAGAGTGTAAGAGAGGAGAGAGTGTAAAAGGGGGAGAGTGATGAGAAAGGGAAGAGAATGCATAAAGGGGGAAATAATGTGGAATAATTGATATTGATTTTGTAATCATGCTTATCATGTTGAATCATATATTTCGAATCATGATTTCTCTGTGCCTAGGGTTTTTACAGAACCCATCCCGTAGGCTATGTAAAATGCACTGAAATAAAAATAAAAATGAATGGAGGGAGGGGCATGGGGCACCTACCTTGCTCCGTGGGGGGGGGGATTCCCCCACCGCACATTGGCTGCCAAGGGGGGGCTTCGCCACCGTCGCCGGCCTCATCCCCGTCGCCTTCACCGTCGCCATCGTCGCCTTCGCCACCATCTCCTTCACCACCATCGCCGCCGTCTTCGCCGTTTCCTTCACCGTCACCATCGACTTCATCTCCTTCCTCTTCTTCTCCTCCGGCTCCGCCGGATGGCCCTTCATTGACGGACGCCACCGCCGTGGGAGGAGCTTCTTCCTCGCCGGCCACGGCGAGGAGCTCCTCCACTTCTACCTCCTCGCCACCGGCAAGGTCCACAACCTCGGGTGCCGTGACCCTCAATCGCTTGTAGGGGTCGACCATGGCGTCGGTGGTGGGATTAGGGCTTCGGTTAGGGCTCGTTTGGGTTGAACGACGAAGGAGAGCACAGGATAGACAACAGAATGCAATGGAAGAGGGAAGCTAGGGTTTTGTTTCGAAATATTTGAATTTGAATAGCGCCTCTGAAAGTGGCGTGGTTTGTTGGTATGACGACTGTTGGAGAGGCGTCAGTTTAGTAAGTAACGGCATAAGTTGGGGCGTCATTTGAAAAGGCATCTGGAAATTTAAACCGTTGTCAGAAGAGTTAATGCTGAAGTGATTGATCTGGTGTTTGTCATTATAATTTGAATTTAATTGACGACAGCTCAAGGGGCGTCAAATTTGGAAATATAGAAAAGCATTTCTTGAAATTGATCGTAAACAGCGCCCGTCTGAGGTGCGTCGTTTGGAACAACGCCAGTTTGAAGGGCGTCAAATTGGAATGTTAATCATTTTTCAAAAATCAATTAATGTTGATTGACGCCCATGAAAGGGGCACTGTTTTAGTGATTGACGCCTCAAGAAAAGATGCTATATCAGGAAATGTGGACGCTCACGGTGGGAGAGGAAGAAGAAAGAAGAAGAAGAGGGTGGGGGTGGATTAAAATAACCCCCCTATATATAGAAAATCTAAAAATTTAAAAAAATATCAAAAAATAGAAAATTATATTTTCATGATCCTCGAAACGCACCGATCGCAACGGTACCACTCTCGCCCGGGTGAACGACCATGTCCGCCCGCAGCGGGGTTCTGCAAGATTTGCCAGAAATCGGGTCGAAAATCAGAAAAACACGTGAAAAAAGTCACAAAAAGTCTCCGGGCCTCCAAAATGACCCCGGATCGCGCCGATCCGAACACAGAAGATGTCTGAAATAAAATTCCAAACATGACAGAGCCAGATGCTCTGAGAAAATAGATTCAGGAGCCGAAAACAAGGATCCGAAAGCTCTGGGATATTACACTCTGGGACTGCATGTCCCATTTTCGAGCAGAGGCGCTCCGTATCCCTCGCCTCGACATCAGCATCACCACCATCACCTTGACCCAAGGGATGCGGGATTTGATCCTCTGATGATCGCTCGGGGTCGAAGCCCCAACAACCCTGATAGACCTCCTCGCCTTGTCCCAGAAGCACTCTAGGTGCGAGGAGAACACTGCGGCCCTCGGCCGGGCGATCGGGTCCGATTGGCCCAATGGTAAAAGATCAGTAGACTCACCTCGGGAAGGGTGAAACAAGTGGGAGTGACGAGATCGAGATCATTGTAACTACTCAGACAACAAGGAGAGGGGTCAGTACCGACACTATACGCCCCTCACGGCTCCTCCTAACTAGATCCTTATGAAGATCTGTGAGGAACCTTACCTCAAGGGGCCCCCGAAAGATGAAGTCTGACCCGAGGATGAAAAGTAAGAAGAGGTACTGCCGCTTTCATCGCGACCACGGCCACAACACTGCTGAATGCATCCAGCTCAAGGATGTTATCGAGAACCTCATCTGATGAGGACTCCTTGATAAGTTCATTGCCAAGGCCGAGGAGAAGCGACAGCGCGAGCGGTCCCTTCCGCAAATATAAGGGTTTTCCAACTTGATTTCATTGAAATATTTCCTCCTCGTGGATCGACCCGTTCTCACCACTCTACTTGATTTTCTAATCTTTTTAAGTGAGTAAGTGCGGTTATCATTTTTGAAATTGTGTGGCACGATATTTTAAACGATGAGTGTTTGTGGCTATCAGTGACCATCATTCTTCTTCCTTGACCCTGTCGAGTGTCTATCATTTTCTTTTCTCGACTCTGTCGGGTGACTCTCATTCTCCTTCTCCAACCTCATCGGATGACTCCTTTTCTTTTTCTTCGACCACGTCGGATGACCACTTCTCTTCTCCCTTATCTTTGCCACAATCTTCTCATGGTTTGTCAATTCTCTCCTCTTCACCCTTTCGGGGTCCTCGCCCTTTCTCTTGCTATTTTCGAGGCATTAGTCTGCCTTGATCTCCATTAATCCTTATTCATTCTATATCTGGCTCCTTGTTATCAAGTCCTCCGTGCCTTAATGAGGGAGTTCTAGCCTTCGTCTCTCTTCCTTTTTATCCATTCTTCATCCAGTGTGATGTCTGTCACTTCTCTGTATCAAGGAATCTCTACACTTTGGTATCCTCTCCCTTTTGTCCTGTCAAGTATGGAAAATAAAGTTCGTGTTGCTCGAAGCTCGATGATCAAGCTTTCACTTCTCGATGCTACTTTCATGCTATGGATATGCAAGATATCCTTTATATTGTGCAAGAATATGTTATCATTATTATCACTCTTATTATTCATGCGCATGGTCATAATACTATTTCCTCAAACACATTTGAGTGGCTTAGTTAGGTTTTAATTTAGTTAAGCAAAATGAGTTCGCTTCTGCAGTATCTTAGGCTTGTGATAGCTCTGCGCTGGGAGTCCATTTCTTTCCCCGATCACTGAGGATGACCCTTCAGCATGGGTTTTTCATACACTTCACGGCAAGCAGTAGTCGATCTCCTTTAAGTCAACATCGTTGCTGCTTTGGCCATACTCTGGGTATGCACAAAGGCCTTTTCGATCTCCTAACCAAGATGAATGAGATGGTCCCTTAAAGCATGATATATAGAGGTCCTCAAGCTTGGAACTGGGCTTGAGGTTTTCCAACACATTGTCATCAATAGGCGATGGATCAGACCAACGGTTCCATTTCAAATGCAAAGAACATATGCTTCTCTTCTTGTCCAGACATGCCTTCTCTGCCTCATTCACATCAGTCACATTACTAATCCCTGTGATTGTAAGCCTTCCTCTGATGTTGTTCATATCTTTCAATTCCCCCAGATCAGCATGGGCATGTACTCGACTCACATGGAAACCAGGCATCGTCTGAAGATCAGTTAGCTTTCCAATTCCTATTGGATATTCAACAGAAACAACATTCTCTTTATACATTAAATGCCTTAGCTTAAGCAATTTTGTTATGCTATTAGGCAACCTCTCAGGCAAGTCCTTGGCATGGGACCCGATAGAACCGAAATGCAGTGTTTGGAGGTGATACAGACTCCCCATTGATTCAGGTAATTGTTCCATGCTGTTCTTTCGGAGGCCAAGGTAACGTAGGTGTTTCAGGAGAGTAATAGACTCAGGTAACTCAAAGAACCAAACAGCATTCAGATCCAGCACTCTTAGGTGTTCCATTCTGGTGAATGAATCATTCAGAAGTTTAATATTACCAAATGATCTAAATCCGGTGCCAATGAGTAAGAACGACCTCAGGGATTCTGGCTCAGATATACCTTCTGTTGATATAGTGGACCCGCTGGGATCACCAGTGGCAACAATTGAGAAATGCTGAACCCGTCTCGGTACATGACAAGACTTGCCATCTTCCACACTATACCATTCTTCCCCTAAGGTGCACCTTGCTAGATCATGGATTAGGTCATGCATTAGAAAAATTTTAGATTTTTGTGAATATTCAAAGAATGACCTCAACAATAGATCATCGAAGTATTTTCTGCCAACATCTTCCATCAGTTCTCTTCCTTCTGCCTTAATGTAACCATGTGCCATCCACATGCAGATTAGTTGATCCCGATCAAACTCATAATCCTTGGGGAATACAGAACAGTAACTGAAACATCTCTTGAGGTGGGCAGGCAAATTCCGGTAACTCAATCTCAATATAGGCATGATAGAATATCCTTGAATGGTGCTGTTCCAAACTTCGCTCTCTAGGATACGATTCCACATCTGCTCATCATCCTCACAGCGAAGTAGACCTCCAAGGGTCTTCGCTGCTAGGGGTAAACCTTTGCACTTCTTGGAGATCTTTCTTCCAACATCCATCAGGTTTTGATATAATATAGGATCCCGGCCATCAAAAGCCCGCTGGCTAAACAATTTCAAGCAATCACCATCTTGCAGACAAGGCAAATGGTAGGTTAAAGTTGCCCCTAACAGTTTTGAAACCTTCACGCTCCGAGTAGTTATAACAATCTTACTACCTGCTGAACAGCCGCGTAAGGGAGCTGTGAGTTGATCCCAGTTGCCTGAAAGATTCTCTTCCTCCCAAACATCGTCGAGTACAAGTAAAAATCTTTTCCGAGACAATCTTCTTTTAAGATTCACCTGCAGAGGATCTAGACCTGAGATATGGAATGCCTTGTGACTAAAAGACTCGACCATTGCTTTTGTCAGCCATACCACATCAAAATTTTCAGATACACAGACCCATGACTTCCGTTGGAAATGCTTATCTAGCACATGATCGTTGTAGGCAAGCTGTGCAAGAGTGGTCTTTCCCAGGCCACCCATGCCGACGATGGCCATCAAGGGAATGTTGTTACTTCTGCTGGACTCTGCATCCGACAACAGGAACCTCTTAACTATTTCTAAATCTTTCTCTCTCCCAAAGATGTCTGATTCTTGTACGAAGGAACTAGTTGGCTGCCTGGTATGCGTTTCGACACGCCTTTGTCCATACTTTTCTTCCAATGACAAGGCTAGTTTGTACTCCTTGATCTCGTTAAATCTTGAATTGATCTTTTGCATCCTCTGTCCAACATCGTACAGAAAAGCAGAAATGTCATGTGATGGGGCGGTAGAGCTCGAGTGGCATACCTGAAGAGCCGTCTTCCTTGTGTTCGGAGTGTTCGGAGCCCTCCAAGTGGCATCCCCCATTCGGTGGCGCGGTGACAGCCTATCGTCCCTCATCGATCCCAGACGCATGGCCTCATACAGGAGCTCATCCAGCAAGTCCTCGGCCGCATCGGCGACTCCCTGCAGCTCCCTCAACCAGTAGCGGACTGACTCATCTGTAACCTCCATATTCTCTGCATCGTCGA
This sequence comes from Amorphophallus titanum, assembly GCA_024336825.1. NCBI lineage: Eukaryota > Viridiplantae > Streptophyta > Magnoliopsida > Alismatales > Araceae > Amorphophallus > Amorphophallus titanum. The sequence goes on from JANBPO010008917.1 coordinate 1,885,496, forward strand.
CTGTGGCTCTGATCCAGACCTGCATCCGAATCAGCCGATTGGCTCCTTCACGTATCTTCTCCATGTCGTCCCAGTTGGGAATGGACGACGACGATGCTGCTGCTGCTGCTGCAGGCGGCAGACTCCCAAGACAAGCAGCGAATTTCTCCACCGCCTGAGCAACAGCAGATCTGATCGCGCTCTCCATGTGATCCTCTGAGAACAAGATTGGCGGAGGGATGGCCCTCCCCTTATCCCAGCTCTTGCTCTGTTGGCAGGGTAGAGGCGGAGTTTATCATACACAAAAGCTAGTAATTGGGGAGTTTTATTAGACACAAGTGGTTGTGGCGGAGAATAACCAACTCATGGTAGAGACAAGTGAAGTGAGTTAGTGAGGTCCACCCGTGCTTTCCTCAGTCGTCACGCGTGGGGCGGGTATTGTATTCGCGTCCAAGGATCGAAGACACTACTCCAACCCGTTTTCCAAGGTGTGGTAAAAGAATGTGACCATGGACAGATACATACACATTAGGCGGGTATTGTAAGTTCAGAATTTCTTAGTGTCAAGAAAAAATATATGTATGAGTCGAGTGTCGACGTACAGATTCAAATAACACTGTCAAATTTCATATTATAAAAAATAAAAAAAATACTTTCCAACTCATTAGGGGGGCTGCATGCTTTGCATCTTGTCCTTGGACTTTTGTCGGGCAGCACTATGTTGATGCTATATTCCCACTCCCTTGACATACTCCTTTAAAGATGCTACTTCCAATAATGCACCAACCTTATCAATACAAAATGTATTTCTTTTTGAAATTTATGGATGAGTAATACTTGTTTTGCATATGTAATGGTGGAAAGTAGATCCTCTACGGTCAAGATTGATTTGAAATTCTTTAGCAACCTTCTCTTTTCTCTCTTCTTCTGGGCGCTCTTCTTCTTTTCTCGAACTGGCTCACTCTTCTTCTTAGAATCAGTTTTTCTTCTTCGATTTTTTTTTTGCTCGCTGGTCTTGAACGACGACCAGTTGTATTTATAGTTGGTACAGAAGAGCACCGGGAGTGTGGGTGGCGTGATCTTCCCCTTGGCGCCTTCCGGAACACGTGTACCTCTGATACACGTCTCAGAGGACTGCAACCTCGGATCACGTGGCCTTATCATTGGAGGAATGTCTTCGACGGAATAGAAGGTACCTGGCATTCTACACGAAGTATGCTAAAATCTTCTTGAAGTGTAGCTTCGTTAGGGAAAAACTGCACGGAGTAAAGAGTCCCAAAAACTGCACGAAGTGAATTACTCCAAAGTGAGATTTGTGCATGAGGAATGAAACTGCTCTACTGACCTCTTTAAGCACGATGTAGAAATTGGAAAAACAACACGAGGTATGAATCTTGTGCACGGAGTAGGCAATTTCAAATGAAAGAATTTTGTGTGCAAAGTATAGAAACTTCAAATGAAGGAGCATTTGTGCACGAAGTATGGAATTTCAAGTGAAATAATTTTTCTGCACGAAGAGTGGTGAGGTTCAAACAAGCAATAGTAACTTAAACAGCATGGTTTAAATATTGGCAAAATAAATGCATAGTGATTTATATAGTGTCAGCATCATCAAAATAATAGGAAAAATACAACATTCTCTCCCTTTTTGATGATGGCAACACTGTATAAATCACTGTTAGATGATGCTCCCCCTGACTGAAATACTCCCACTTCCTTACACTTTTCTCTCCCCCTTCTCTTTCTCCTGCACCTTCTCTCCCCCTATCTCATCTCAGCTGTCACCTACCAATCATCTTTGTCTCTTCTCCCAATTTTGTATTTCCCAAACACTTACTCTCTCTCTCCTAATTACTCTCTCTCTCTTTCCTCTCTCTCTCTCTCTCCCCCTTTGACATCATCAAAAACAAAACAAATAGGGAATATAAGAGACTTATATTTGAAATAAAAATTTATTATTGCTCCAAGTTATTTGGTCTTATGCGACTGCTCTTGATTATTCACGACTGTTTAACTGTCACGTTCTGAGCAAATGACACGGTCCGCTGCTATCGGTTCGGGGCGTGACACAATCTATGCCTAAAATAGCATCGTATCCTTCCATATCAATTCATACAAAGTTTGCGAAAAAATTGTGGCCTTCAATGGTTACCTTACTATTTGGGTAGTGGGTTGTAAGTTTGGTTCTGGGACCTCTTCTTATTGTCATGGGATTTGTAGACACCTATGATGTTGAACTTGTCTTCCTTCCGTCCCTTCTTCTCATGCTTATGGATAGACTCTTCGCCCTTGCCCTTGTATTTCTCGACCTTCTCCAAGGTCTGTTCATGTAAGTGGACTATCTCAGTGTAGGTTTGGATGTTTTGGGGGCCAAGTTGTTTGACAAAAATTGACCTCAATCCGTCCATGAATCGATTTCCCTTCAAGAGCTCCGTCCTTACCAGATGTGGAGCATAAGGTGCTAGCCTTGAGAATTGAAGCTCATACTCTGCTACGGACAACATCCCTTGCTGAAGGGAGGAAAATTCTGTAGTCTTCCTCTCTATGATATGCTCAGAGAAATGTTTCACTCCTAAGAGTTCAAGAAACTCATCCCAAGTAGGTTGAGCATTTTGTAGATGAGTAGAGGTGGCCTTCCACCATGTGTGTGCATCCTTGTTAAGCTAAAAAGTGGTAAGAAGGACCTTCTCCTGGTCTGAGCACTGCATGATGTTAAATATCCTGTCCATCTCATCGATCCAGTTCTCTGCCTTACCCGGGTTCAATGATCCAGAGAACCGCGGAGGATTCATACTCCAGAAATTGCGATGTAGATCCCTAGCGCTAGCTCGCGCGCCAGCTTAAGCCGCCGTTTGTAGGGCTTGGGTGAGACCTGCAATGATTTATTGCATAGCTTCCTAGTTAGCACGGTTAGCAGCCATTGTGAAAGTAAGGTGCCTTTATGCAAGGACATAAATAAAAGGAAAAGTACATTAATGCAAAATAAAATGTGGGTGCATGGGCTCGATTCCCATCAAAGTGTAATATAAAACTCATTCATGCTCATAGAATGGTGTTCCACGGAATTCATGCACCATATTTCGAATGCTCAACACACACTGCACACCAAATAGAAAATGTGCTAACAAGTAAGAACAACTTTCAAGCACTTGGTGTGTGGAAACGTATGCACAATAGGAGAAGAAAACCTTACGCCAGACAACATTATTTGACACCCAATAAGCTCATAATGCAAGGACTTCAATCTTAAGTAAGCTTGTGAAGGGAAGGAAGAAGACAAGGAGCAAGCAAACCACTGTACATTGGTTTTTTAGGTGGTTCGATCTCAAACCCGAGATCTACGTCCACCCCTCACTCAACCCGAGTGACGCTTCCCTTGCACCAAGCAAGAAGCAGACTTAGTCTGCAAATAACCGCTACCTAACAGCTTGATAACCTGAGGGAGAGAAATCCCTCAATACTGATCTTGCAACCCACAAGATCTGACCACCATTGCTACCCGTAGTGACCGGAGAGACCCACTCTCCCTTCTTCTGCTACCATAGAAGGAAACTGTAAGCAACACCCCATTGCTTACCACCCAGAGGACATGTCCTCTCTTCCTCTGACCAACAGAGGGAATACTGGAGATTGCTCTCCCTTCTCCTGAACACACAGAAGTAACCCCGAACTCTAAACAGAGTATCGGAAAGGTAAAATGGAACATAAAAACAACAAAGAAAAGCACAACTGATGAAATGAAAACTGTAGCTCTTGCAAGAGCAAGGATCTATTCAGGATTTAATCCTGGAACAGATGAACATAGATCTCCAATTTGGAATGGACTGCTTCAATCTTGATCACTCCCTTTTACTTTCTTTTCTCTCGACCCTTTCTTCTCTTTTCTTCTACTTAGATGTTGGCTCTCTATCTCTACGTAACACACTTCTCTCTTCTCTCTTCACTTCTCTGCTCTACAAAGGAGAAGAAAAAGAAGATCTCAAAAAATAAAAGGAGGAACATTGTCCTCTCTTGCTGTACACTCTCAGCACTGCCCTGCATGAGCCAAGCTGCTAGAGAAGAAAATGAAGAAATATGCCTTCTACCGCCCGATAAGGGGGTACGTTGTCATATCCCTCCTCCATGTGAGGACCTGGGGGCAAGAATGTTGACCTCTAAGGGGCAGGATGTTTTCGGCGACAATGATAGGATGTCACCCACCCCACTTGGGATCCTGACGGGAGACATCGCTATTGGCTCCTCCCAACCTGACCCTGCTGTGGCGGCAGAGCTCTATCAAAAGCTAAAAGAAGTCAAAATTCTAAGAAGAAAATTAAGCAAGATGGGCTTATACCTAGCCATACCAGGGTAGGTCGGGCCCCCATCAGAGACTCCGCAAGGTGGTGCTGAACCACTTGGAACCTCATCATAGTCAGCTACGCCTCGACTAGAAGATGATTATGCAAGGGGCATCCCCACTCAACAGCTACGGCACGTGCCTTTGGCATGTCCTTCGGCTTCCCGGGGACGTCAGGGGGCAGATACAATACCTCATACACACCAAGGATAAACCCATTTTTACCATCAACTGGCCCACACTCGAGTTTGATAGGTCCAACGGTGATGAATAAGCCAAGGGTCAAGCTAGCAGCTAAAATGAAGCTGGCCGAGGGGGAAGTGACTGAGGCCGAAATACAAATGACCAAGCAAAGAGATGGTGAGTCCACCTCCGACTATATAAGAAGATGGAGAAATCTCCGCAAAAGATGCAGGCGTCCACCGAGCTATGAGGATGCCGTTCAAATTTGCAAAAGCAATCTGAAGAGGGAAATCCTACAAAGGGTGATTGACATTAAAGTCGATACCTTTAAACAGTTAAATGATCTCGCGACTAATGTCGAGGCCTTCTTGGCAAAATACTGCCCGGATGCTACTGCCTCAAGCCGGAAGAGTAAACCAGCTGACAAGGATCCAGCGAAAAAAGAAATTTGCCCTCTCCCTTGTTTATTATGCGTGGGCACTTATGCATTCTCTCTCTGTTTTCTACTTCCAGATGTCATAGAGGAGGTTTTACCGGCGCTAGGAGATTTTTCGGCCCTGGGAGTAGACTGGCCAGAGGGCCCACAGTTCATGGTGACCCCAGGAGATGCTACTGTAAAGGCTAGGCTTATTGAGAATCTCCAACTTCTACTGCAGATAAACCCCATGCCTTCTGTCGAGGTCATGAGAGACCACTTAGCGAATTGCACGAGGGGATACCATGCATTAGGGTTCCCCCGAGCCACCTGGATGCCACAGTTGAAGACCTTGTGGGCTGAGTTTGCCCGTCGTCATATTGCCCAAGAGAGGAGGCTGCGGATACAAGCCCTGATTCAGCAGGAGGAAGAGGAGCTATCCAATCTTCGTGCTCGTTAGGAGCAGATATCTGCACAGGTGGCGACTGCACAGGGGCACCTTCAGGTTACTTCCCACCACGTAGATGAGCTGACACGAGGGATAGAGGCCCTTCTACAGAGGGCACGAGAGGCCAAGGAGGCCCGAGACCTCGTACGGGCTGAAATGGAGGGATTCCAACGCGAGCTCAGTGGGCTTCAAGAGGTGATATTGTAGCGGGAGGCTCATCTTACTGACTTGAGAACAGAGCCTGGCCTTTGATTTGGGTTTGAGCTTTTTTTTTTCATGGGACTATGTGCTCGGCCCGACCTTGTACAGCTTCCCCGAGGGCTGGTCTCGGGGTTCTTCTGCTTGATATTGGGTAATAGAGAACAGAGCTTATTGACTTAGGTCCCATTCTTTTGCATGTGTGCTCTTTTTATCTTTTTTTCTTCTTGTTTTTCTTTCACTTTACCAGTCCTACCGCCCTTTTGGATTTTCACTAGGACTGGCCCCCTTTAGCTTTTTCCAGTGTGCCCTTTCGACTTTTCACAACAAGGGGTACCAATTTTTGCCTAAGACGCCCTCACGGGTTTTTACCTTAGCCAGGTTAAAACCTTATTGCCCTTGGTTGCAGTCATTTTGAGTTAGTGGATATTTGAAACATTTTGGTTCTTTGGTGGATGTGAAACTTGTTATGTTTTATAGTTGGAATAAATGATTATCTTTGGGAGTTATTCTTCTTGTTGTCATGGCGTTGTATTGGAGTATATAATTGCTAGCCCAAGACACAGCATGTCTGGAAATCAACATATTTTAACTCTTTCTACTGCCGCATTCTGATATTCCACGTCGGGACATGACAGCCATTCCAGGGAGGTGAGTGGGGTGAACAGGACCAAACTCGGGAGATGGGGCCTTTGCAGTCGTGGCGGACTGCTCCGGTGGTGGTTCGGTAGCAGGGACGGTGCGGCCGTGCAGCGGTGGTTCAGCCTGCTGGGGCAGTGTGGCCACGATTGTCACCGGCCAGGGGCCGTCTGCCGGCGTCGTGCAAAATGGTGGTCACTAGCAGGGGTTCCTGCTGGGCTGTAATGGGGTGGGGGGTATGTTGCCTGGGATGACGACGGGATGTCGACGTCCGGAGGGGAGGTGGTTGGGGCGTCCGGTGACGAGGAGAGGGAGGGCGCATAGGGTGGCCGTGGCAGCTTCAACAGCAGCAGGTGGGGGCATCGGGGACGATGGCGTGGTGATGGCGATGATAGGAAAGCATGGTCGAAGCCTTGCAGTGGGTTGGTGATGGTCGGGGGCATCCGGCGGCAGCTGCCATTGGCTCGTGACCAGCTCGGCGAAGGCACGTCTATGGTGGGGCATGGCTTGCGGCGGTTGGTTACAGGGGAACAATGATGATGAAAAAAAATAGTGGAAGAGGAAGGAGACACGATGGAAGAGGAAGGAGAGAAGAAGAATGAGAGATGGGGTTTGCGATGGGGAAGAAAACAAATAGGAGAAGAGGAAGAAAAATAAAAATAAATGAATAATAATGTGGTGTTACGGTGGAAGAAAGTCAAAAGTAAGATGGACAGGAAGAAGAATAACATGTTTGATATCATAAGAAGGTTGGATGCCTGACCTTAATACCTCTTATTTGCTTAGGTGGAGGAGTACAAGTCTCTCCCTAGCTCTCGCCTCCACCCTCCTCTCTCCTACTCTCTGCCTCATCCTGATGGCTTGTCTGTGGAGGGGGCATGGACCCCCGAGAAGCTGCTAGAGCTGGAGCCCGCTCCTCTGCCCCGTTCCTCGGTCGAGTCAAGGAACCGGTCATGTAAGAAGTGTTGGCGAAGGCACTCGAGTGACCCGCAGCTTGTGCACAGTCTCGACCCCTCTGGAGGCACTCCTCGGTCACTCGGAGTCACTCAAGCACGACGCCCAGCTGCATCCTCAGGTCTGCAAGCTCGCACTCGCGTACTACCCGCTCCTCCCTCTCTCTAGTGTGCTCTCTCCACTCCATCTCAAGGGGGACTCTCAGCTCAGACACCTCTCTGGGCAGCTCCTCCTGCCGCCCTAGCATCTGCTCCATCTCCGTGACTCATTGATCGCAGGTGATGATCTCTGCGTGCACCGATGCTATCTGTCTCCTCGCCATCATTAGCTCTACGGCCTGCCAAACATCACATCATATCCACATCATTGCTTTTTAAAAGAGAAGAAAATAATACACATGAATATTTTTTTATAAACTAACCAATGCACTCCGATCACGATGCTCCCGCGTAATACCGGTGAACGCCGCTTGAAGTTCTGCAGTCTGAACATAATGAAAAGAAAGAAAGAAAAATCATAAGTGTTTGAGAAGCACAAAATAATAGAATGAACTGAATTTGAGTTTTAACATACCCATGTGGCAAGATCGCGCTCCACCTCCTCTGCCCGAGCAACTGCTCCTGCAAGCTGCTCCTCCAGTGCAGTGGCCTCCATACTTAGCCCCCTCGAGCTGGAAGCCCCTCCTGCACCTCCTGTTGCCACTCCCTATTGGGCATGCTACATTCATTAAGATTGTCAGTGGTTAATCATCAGTAATTCAGATAAAAATAAAAAAATCATTTGCATATAGATAGATTGCACTCACCAGGGTCTCAAGATCAGCTCATGTGGCCGCCAGCTGGGCCTAGAATATTTGATTTCTGTAATTCCAGATATTTACTATGTCACAATTCGAGATGATGACCTGAACATATCGACCATGTTATTCTTAAACAAAAGATTGTTAACATATTAAAAAAAGTCCCTCATCTTTCCTTGGGTCCAACTGCCATCAGCATGACCATTGATTGGGGGGGGATAAGGGGAAACAGAAGAGAGTAAGTAGACAATGAACTTACAGTTGATTGAGGGAGTCAATGTATGCAGGATGAAGATAAATCAAGTTAACTGGCTCCTCTTGGCTTCGATCTGCCCAGAATACACCGATTGGTAGATTCTTCTTCTCTAGAGAGGTGCGTATTTGGGAGTTGAGGGTGCCTTATATAGGAGTCGAAAATCTCAAGGTGGAGTCCTAGAGGAAGAAGGAACGTTGAATCATAGTAGGAGTCCATGGTGGAGAAGGAAACAGAGTAGGGGGGAAGGGTGCAAAATTTGGGAAGAGGAAATCGGGGTTGGAGAGGTAAATCTGCCTGATATTTCGGGGCAGACCTGGACGTTGGATGTGGATCTGGACTGCTCGAGCTCAAAGTACCCCCTTTTCATTTGTGTCGACGGCGTCGTCGCCCAGGTCGTAGCACTTGCAGACACCCTCCACGAGCTGGGCGAGCAACCTGGCGTCGGGACCGCCGGAGTTGTAGCACTTGCAGACACCCTCCACGAGCTGGGTGAGCAACCTGGCGTCGTGCCCGCCGGAGGGGTCGGCCTCGCCGCGGAGGTATCCATAGGCGATCAGCCTCTGGACGCAATCAAGCGCGGGATCGGTGATCTTAAGGAACCCTGAGGAGCAGGCGGCGATCAGCAGCTTCTCCAGCATCGGAACCGACCGTGACGCCGGCCCCAGAGTGCACACGATCTTAATCTTGGGCACCCGCCCATCGTTGGGCAACTCTTTCAGTATCCCCTCTATGTTGATGTTCGCCATTCAATCCTCAGCCCCTCAAACAAATCGGACAGACTGGTAAAAAAAAATCTACTGAATCGGTTGCGATAGGACAAGGACACTAGAGGGAGGTTTTGCTCCATAGGAGGGCAAGCATGGGCCATGATTTCTCTTATTGGGTTCTCCTTTAGCCAACTAATGAGGGGCCTATTTGCTCACTTTTTTCTTTCTGTCATTTTCTTTCTTTATCTTCTCATTTTTCGTATGCTCAGATGATGTAACATTATTAAAATGTGGAGAAGAATCTCCGAAAAGAATATAACTCAGACGCTACCTTAATTATGTCCTTTTATAAATCATAAAAATTCATCGAGGAATCAAATCATAATTCACATCATAGCCTTGAATCATCGTGGAGTGCGGAAAATAAGCAACTAATCAGACACCTACTCTGATTCTCATGTTTCTTAATTTCTCTTTTTTTACTGGTCCATCTTATTTTTTCACAGTCGATCACATTCCTCAACTTGGAAGTAACAGGGATAACCACCACACACTGGAGTTGTAAAGGTCAACTGAGTGGATCACCCGCCGGCTCAATCACGCAACTACTGCCTAGTAACCCTAATAAGGGAGTCGAGTTGTTAAACTTACTTGAGATGCATAGCCTCAACCAACGTTGTCCTAATCCTAATCCTAAGATTATATGAAGAATCACCCAAAAAAAAAGCCGAAAAATTCAAGTTGGCAACAAAAGGGTTAGCGGAGCACGTATTGAATGACAATTGACAAAAGATTAGACAAGGTGAAGCAGCGAGGACATGTCATAAACGAGCAAGTGGGGATGTAAAAGGCGGAACAACTTCCCAGTGATGATGCTACGGATCGTCGTGATTCCTATGATATAATGACCACGAGCATACTGGTGTGAAATTATCTAAGCAGGGCCAGGTGGGGGAGGGAGAATGTAAGGACTTGGGTAAGAGTAGAGTAATTTTTTCACAGCTAAACAGGGTTCACCGTTAATTTAAGGGATCAGAAAGTTAAGATTTTATTATCTTTATTTGACGGATCGATCCCAAACGTTACAATTCGCACGTACCAAAAAATCATACCAACGAAAACCCGATACATTTAAGTCACTGGCACGCACACGGCACGTCGAAGTGAACTTGCAATGTATCGCACAATTCGAGAAGGGTCCCAACACGGTTCTGGACGGTTCGGGGGCACGCTTCAACGTTAAATGACCGACAATGCGATGAGTCTGCAACGATGCCAGGCGACGGGGGCGACAGAATTCCGAGATCTCCGACGAGCTTAAGACGGCAATCCACGACAAGCTCGACCATCCACAACTACCATCGCCGTCACTGACGAGTGCCGCCGTCACCACTGACCTCTTCGAACGCAGTGACGAGAGGGGGGCAGGCCAAGATTTTCCACTGACCTAGGAGGAAGATGGGGGCCATGGAGGTCGATGATGACCTCGTCTACACTTCCAGAGGATGACAGCGTACTGGCCAATTGCGGTGATCTTGGCGCCCACCACCACAAGGGCACCGTCCGTCACAAAAGCCGCAGAAGGAAGGGTCCAACGGTTGTGCAACAAAGGGACACGGGCAGTGGGGGGGCCCCCCTCGAGTTAGGGCTTAGGTTAAGTTTTACGAGAAGCGTTGGTATTTTTCCAAAAAAAAAAAAAAAAAGAGGTCCTTGTAAGCCCAACTTCTTGCCATTGGGATCAAAAAAATAAAAAAATTAATGATCGATCCAGTATGGTAAAATACTGTACTCGATCATAGCGAGAAAAGCGGTACGGCCGATCAGCTCGATCCGGCAAAACCTTGGTCACCATCTCGCGCCTCCGAGATGATGATGTTGGACAAACACACACAGTACAATGATTTAAAAACCTTGGACCGTCGAGAACAGCATTAGTGCACCGCAGAAGTGCCGCCCTAGGGAAAAGGAATGCTTGCTGCAACAGACATCTCTGCAGAATTTGTGGGGTCCCATCCAAAAGCCCCGGAGCCAACGGCCACCTTGCTTGCCGCCTGACATCGCCTTCTTTATGTCACATTTTTTGCTTTGAATTCTGAATACAAATCAATCCAAAAAAAAAAGGGGGAACGGGAAAGGTCTAGCGCTCCACGTTTGCATCCTCCAACTCAGCATCGCCTACGAAGCCCTTGTGTTCAGGTACGTGCATCAGCTGCTGAGAAGACATGATGCCGGCAATAGCTTTCAAAGCTGCTGACGTCTTGTCGGAGCTGCCCGAAGAAGAATCTTCCACGTTGACGTTAGGTTCCTGCACGTTCTCTGTGGGATCACCCTCTTCTTGCTGAGGCGGGGGAACAAAGAAAGGTATCCGGCCTCTCTGCCAATCCTGGAGGATCATCTTCGCTGCCGTTGTAAGATCAGGTTCACCTCCCTGTAAAAAGAGAATCTCATCTCTTATTTAAACTACTTCCTCCTCCCTTATAGCAATATTTTTCACTAAATTTGTGCCACCATTAATTTACTAATAATGGAAATTTACGCATGTAATCAGCTCAAGATGGTGTAAATTAACATTGAAGTTTTCATCAAACTTATTTGGCTCACTTGCTCCTTGGGATCATCACCAAGGTCTTGATTTGACTATCACTGGCATGCCACTGGGGATTGAGGTGTACTTTTTTACCTGCTTTGTCCTGTCAGCATGGAACCGGGCGTTTACTTTTACAAATGATCACCGATGAGCAATCGGTGTGTCCTCGAGAAGGGCAGAAGTTTTTGTGGGGTGAGGCTGTGATTAGCATAAACAATTCCACTCTAGAGAATGGGTTGCCGTTCTAAATCAGCTGATGTTGACGCCAATCTCCTAATTTCACTGACTTGGAGTAATCCTAAGCTGACAATTACTTTTAACAGGCTGCAGGCATTCCACTGCCGCTGATCATTTCCTGCCTCTTACTTGCTAACTTAAAGCATACTAGAGAAGTTGAGTGATACATGTTCTGTTTTTATTGTGGAACAGAGGATCCAAGAATATACCTTCAGAAGTTTTCCAGTTGATTTACACAACTGAACAAGAAAATCATTGTCGTCAACCCTGAGCAAAAGCACAGAAAAGGAGAAAAAGACAGCCATAAGTTGTTAATCACCAATACATGTGAAAACAGAGAAAATTGTCAAATGGACAAATTTCAAAAGCGCGCCATCCTTTTCTCTCTAAAATGCAGCTCACTGCCTCCATGTTTACAAGAAATGAAGAAAAGTTCCTTCTGTCATCGTTTAGATGCTTGCATAGGCTCGCTTAGATCATTTCGATCTACTTCTCCTTAGATCTAGAACATACCCTTCCGCTGCGAATTGATCTTTTAATTGGTCAATAGATCAACCTATTCACCCCCTCACCCTCTAGCTTGATCTACGGTCTCCCAACACCCCTGTCTGGAGTTTTAGTCTGTTTCTTTACTTTTTGCTATTTGCTCCGGGTTCCTCATTGGTCCGATGGATTGTGTCCCCCATGAGGTTGCTCGTGTGTTTTCTTTATCATTTAGTTATTTCCTCCAGATTGGTGTCACGTTTGGTCTACGTAGTTCAGAGTTTTTTTGAAAGATTCCTATCGCTTGTTGGTGAGAAAACGGGTGTCATTTTACCTTAACGCCCGCTTTTCAGTCCACTCCGCTTCATCTCCGCTCCATCTCCATGTTCCATCTCGCTTCTGCTTCACCTCTGCTCGCTCCCCTACAAAGAGCACGTTAAGGATGGACATCTGTTGACACCCATTTTTTACCAATAAGTTGAGTCATTTCTCTTGCTCCCAATTGTTGATGTCTTGAGTTGTTCATTGCTCATTGGGCTATGTTCTGGCACACTTTTGGGCTTATTTTATGGGTAGCCTCCCTCCCTGACTAGATTTGCCTCAATTCAGGGCTTAATGGGCCCAGATTTTACTTGATTTAACATTTTTATGCATTTCAAGTGCCCAGGAATGAACGGTCAGTCATCCGGCCGTTCCACACATGAGCGGTTGATATTGGCCCGTCCATATATTTATTGGATATTTAGTTAATTTTTTTGAATTTTCACTGACAAGCTGACACACGGTCTGGGTATAGCTGTTCAACCTAATTGAGTAGTATATGCTTAGCCGTTCATGTCCCAGAGTCCTAAGGTCGTTGGTTTTCAGATAATTACCCATTTATCTTATTTATTTTGGTTTTCCACAGACAAGGGAAGAGCGGTTGGCCATTGGCCGCTAGTGTAGATGAATGGTCTAGGAATAGCCAAATGATTATATTATCTTTCCAGTATATTAAATGGAGTAGATATTATCTGTTAAAACTACATGAGTTTTGTTGCATAATCTTGATCGATACGAGTCTAACGATTTTCGTGTTACCATGTTACCGTGTTTTCGACAAGTCGCATAGCTAGCTAGATTTCCAAAGAAGGATGGTGTCTAAGGAAAGAGGTCCACGAGCAAACGTTTTAAGTGAATAAGTAGTTACTTAATTAGGACCTCATAAGTACGAGGAGAACCTCCCACTGTCGCACCTCTTACTTGGTCGTGATTCTTCGATTTTCTAGTTAAGCACTAACTGTGAAAAATGGGATAGAATTTTCACAAGAGTTATTCCTTATTTCCGACAAGTCTTGTAGTTAGCTAGATTTCCAAGGAAGAATGGTGTCTAAGGAAAGAGGTCCACAGGTAAACGCTTTAAGTGGATAAGTGATAACTTAATTAGGATATCACGGATGCGAGGGGAGCCTCCCACTATCCTACCTCTTACTTGACCGTGATTCCTTAATTTTCTAGCTAAACACCCGACTGTAAAAAACTTGATCTAAACCCATTTTTCAATATTTTTCGCAAAGACTGATTGTGCCTTCTCCATCAATATAATTCCTTTATCAACTCAATGTCGTTAAACATGATGCCTTCTTATCAACTTAATATCGTTAAATATGATGCCTTCTTATTGTCTTAATGTCATTGAACATTTATAAGTCACCCTTGAACTTCTCTTAAAACTACTTGTAATCTTGTATTACTTACTTCTTGAGTGATAATTTTTGCTAGATCTATACTTTATTTCATGAGCTTTAACTTGAAATTCTTTGGCCATACATATTATGTGGATGTCTAAATATACTTGGGATTTATTATCTATAACCTCAATATCTGGCGTTAATGGGGCCCGGTCTGGTCCTGGGGGGAGCGCCTGAAAGTACTTGTGCCCATGGGAGTTGATTGACCTGGTGTGGCATTGCACCAAAGTGCATGATAGATTTACTTGATATGAGCACCTGACGGAGAATGAGTTGACTATCATGAACAATTTGGCAAAAGAAGCAGTGAGTTCTTGGTAAGGCTTGAGCTTGGAATCGTGGGTGCGATATTTGGTGAGCACCTGACGGAGAATGAGTTGACTATCACCTACAATTCACAATTTGGTGATGTAAAGAGAATGGGCAGCTTCCAGGCCAGCTAGAAGAGCCTCATATTCAGCTATGTTGTTGGTAACTGGGAATGCGAGCTGATACGCTAATGAGATGGTAACACCTTCAGGTGACAGGAGGACAGTGCAGATTCTTCTCCCTTGGGAATTTAGTGCTCCATCAAAATATAACGTCCACATGCGATCATCTGATTGGTTGATGGACATTAGTTCCTAATCTGGAAACACTGATTGGATAGGGTTGAATTTGGGGAGAGGATGATGGGTGAGATGCTTGGCTATGGCATAGCCTTTAATCACCTTTTGCTGGATGTAGGTGATGTTAAATTATGAGAGGAAGCTTTGGCAACGTGCTAAACTATCAGTAAGGACAGATTTTTCCAGAAGAAATTTTATAGGATTCATCTGGGCAATCAAGTGGACTTCGTGAGCTAAAAAGTAATGTTTCAATTTCTGCACCACCCAGACAAGGGCAGCACAGGTTTTCTCCATAGTCGTGTACTTTTGCTCACAAGGGTTCAGGAGTTTGGACAAGTAATAGGTTACCCTCTCCTTGCCATTTTCATTGACTTGTGCTAAAACGGCTCCCACGGAGTCGTCCAGGACTAAGATGTAGAGAATTAACAATTTTCCTGGTGCGGGTGGTATTAAGACAGGTGGATTGGCTAGATACTCATTTAATCCTTCAAAAGCTTTTTGGCACTTAGAATCCCAACAAAACTCAATTTCTGATTTGATTAATTCATAGAAATGTTTGCACCTTTGTGAATGTTGGGACACAAACCGGCGAATGAATTGTAATCTCCCGATTAATCCTCGAACCTCTCTCAGATTCTTCGGAGGTGGCATATCCCTAATTGTGTCTGCTTAAGTGTGGACAGTGTTTAATCTGAGCCTGATCTGCTCCTTGCTCTACGGTTGCTTGGCTTTGGACTCCATCATGGTGTTAAGAGCTTTGGTGCACCGTGTTTGTCATGCCGTGTCTAGCGGCCGATGTGTTGTGAAGGCTCGATAATTGTTTCAAGACGTGAAAGTAAGCTGAGTTTAGCATTTTTCTTTGGGCTTTGTGCTGAAGCTGGTACTCTCCCTCCTTTGCACTTAGGCTAATTATGATCGGTTGTTCACTAGATCAGTACTCATGGCATGCTATTTGTGATTTTCATGAATTGCGATGGCGCCGTGTATGTGTTGAATGCGGATACCAAGATATTTTCTGATGCCGATGTGCGTTGTATGAGTGCGCAGAAGAAGCGTGTGGGTTGATTACCAGGTGTTCACTAGGTGAGGACTGACTTGATTGTGCTTGTGGTCCAGTGCTGTTGTCATTGGCATCCTTTATGCCAGGTGTTCCCTGCTGCCTTTGGCACTGGAGCGAATGTTTTCGAGCTGTCAGCTGTGAGGACTATGCTTCCTTATTTAAGCTGATGCTTACCGTGTCAGTCGTTTTGTTTTCCCAATATCTATTGTCGTGGCATGGGTCGTGCCTCTTTCCCTGTGAGACGTAAGTGACATTGCCCTATTTCAGAGATGTTAGACTTATATTCACTTGTGTCGTGCTCGGTCTTGAGCGTGTGCTGGTGATTATGGTCTGGCTGTGTTTCTCGTAATTTGAGTTGTTTCATGTTAGTGTTGGGTTGTTCTTCCCTGCTTCTCCTTTCCTTGGTCTTTAAATTTGGAGGATGAAATTTCTTGAAGGAGGGGAGGATATAATGCCCTGGATCCTTATTGGATTCTTATTAGGCCTTTCAGATCCTTATTGGAGAGTTTTAGATCGCTTTTGTAGGTCCTGAGTTGAGTTTTATGATCTGTGTGAAGTTTTCTCTCGTATAAGTTACGGAACCCTGTGGTGAGTTTATTCTTCAGTTCATCGACTCGCTCTCATATGGAATGTTAGGGGTATAGGAAACAAGGCTACTGTTAGGAGCCTTGCGCAGATTATAAAAGCTCAAAGGATTTGTATTGCAGTAGTTTCTGAGCCACGCATTGATTTCAGTCGTGCTAACAATGTGGCTCGTCGAATCAATCTTCAATCTGTCTTGGGTAATAATGGTGCAAACTCAAAGATATGGCTATTCCATAGCACTGATATTTGTCTTGATGTCATTGAGCAACATCCTCAATATATTACTGTTGCCCTCAAAGAGGATAATTCAGTTTATATGTATTTCACTGCCATCTATGCATCATGTAGTGCTAGAACCCGTAGAGACATGTTTGATTCTTTGATGGATTTCAGTCAAGGGGTGACCATTACCTGGGCTATTGGTGGTGACTTCAACTGTATATCTACTCCTAAAGAGAAGATTGGTGGAGTTACGCCCTCTGCTGCTGCAATGATAGACTTTCAAAGCTTTATATCTGTTGTGGGTTTAATTGATGCTGGATATTCAGGAACTCCTTTCACATGGTCTAATAACCAAACTGGGACCTCTCATATCCGAGCTCGACTGGACAGGGTTCTCTACAATGCAAATTGGTTAAACTCTTCCTTCAGTCAGTCTGTCAAACACTTAGTCAGAGGACCTTCTGACCATGCTCCACTTCTTATGAACTTGCTCCCAATGAAAACTATACCTGGGAGATTTATATATCAACAAATGTAGCATACTCATTCTGATTTTATGGAGTTTATTAAACTGCACTGGAACAGACAGGATCAAAACTGTCACCCTTTTTATTCACTGCAGGAAAAAATTAAGCACTAAAAAGCTGCATTGAAAAGATGGAACAAAGAGGTATTTGGTAATATCCATCAAGCCAAAGAACTTGCTGAGGCTTAGCTTCAACAGGCGCAAGAGAGCTATGATGATATTCCTTCTGTGGAAAATCAGATGAATCTCCAAAAAGCTAATGCTGAAATGAGGCAAATTCTCCATAGGGAAGAAATCTTCGCCGAGTGTATGAAGGGGGTGCCTACGTTCTTGTAGATCACAAGGGAGTCATCTAGTTCTCTCCCCTTAATGGAAAACATATGAAGCTGTACCACACATTTCAACCGACATTCCCAGAATGACCAAAATCCACCTTGGCCTAGTGGCGCTCCGCCCTGGTCGAGCTCTTAGATTACAATATTGTCATTACGGACCTTACGTCCGAATCAGTGAAAAATTCCTCCTTTACGTTAGCATTCATCCCTTGCCAACGAATAAACCCTACTTTGGTGCAAGATTTCATATCCCAGCCGACTATCATACAATATTGCCATTACGGACCTTACGTCCGAATCGGTGAAAAATTCCTCCTCTGCATTAGCATTCATCCCTTGCTAATGAATAAACCCTTCTTCGGTGCAAGATTTCATATCCCAGTCATCTATCATACAATATTGTCATTACGGACCTTACGTCTAAATCGATGAAAATTTCTCCTTTGCGTTGGCATTCATCCCTTGCTAACGAATAAACCCTTTCATCGGCGCAAGGCCCCATTCCCTAGCCAACTGTCATATGTACGTCGCACGATTGACCCATCCACGTCCTCTGACTCTATTAGTCAAAAAAAATGAGGCTTAAAATAGAGGTGCCTCGCCTGACTTGCTCCTACACTAGGGCAATGGCAAAAATGGCTATAACCCGGCTGTGATAGGAAACCCGCAAGGGCGTTGCAGGCAAAATTGAGTACCCCATCATGTGAAAACCCGAAAGGGCGCGTGGGCAAAAGCATGAGGGGGCTGGCTTCGGTGAAAACCTGAAAGGGCACTTAAGTCAGTAATGTGGTAATTTGAAGTTCCTCTTCTCCCTCACCCAAATGAAACTCTGAAAAGTATGATCACCACAAGTCCCATCGGAGATCATTTTACCTTTCCCTTAACTTGGACCTTTCATCCTCATTAATGAACAAACCTATCTTTGCTTCGACATGTAACCAATGTCGATGAACAAGTCATGTTTGACCCTTGTCATCATCTTTAAAAGGTTTAAATGACATTTAAGGTAATTTTTCAAAAAAAAAGAAAATTAAAAAATTTTACAAAATATCTCACCCCACTCTCTCTCTCTCCTCACTCTCTCAAAACACACACTCTCTCTCCATCTCACGCTCTCTCTCTCTCCATCTCACACGTTCTCTCTCCTCCACCCCCATTTCCTCGGTTCGTGGTCCAAATGGACCCCGGTCGACGTGTGGGAGGTACTAACGGGACGGGCTCGATGCGAGGATCGCGCTAGTGCCCTTCTTCCCTCGGATTGTGGAGCGTGGAGACGCGTGCGAGCGAAAGGATAGCGTGGCCCCCGTCCCCCGATCTGTGCCAATTCGCGGTCTTCACCATGCAAAAGGTAGGGCATCGGACTCCTCATCTCGTCAGGAATCCGTTGACGCCCTCAGTGTCGCCATCCGTCACCATCTTCCTTATTTTCTATGCAATTCTTATTTTAGGTGATTTTAGGGTTTATTTCTCGATTTACGTGCCTCTCTCGATTTCTAGTCTAGACGGCTGCTGATCGAAGCCGGAGAGGTACCGTTGGATTGTTCGTGTCGTGAGGATCACGTTGACGCCCACCATTCCTCGATTTGTGGAGCGTGGAGTCAAGCCGGGCTGTGAGGTGCCGCGCCACGCTCTCGTTGGTTCGCCATCGATTCGTCATTTTCGTCGTCATCAAGGTAGGGGGATGGATACCTTATCGCGTTAGGACACCTCTGGTACCACTTGCGCCGTGGTCCGACTCCCGTTGCCTCGTATTTCATGCATATTTCTGTTTACTACATTTTTAATCCTTTAATGTATTAAATTATCTTTTAATCGTTGTAATCAATTTCATGGGCTTCGTATTTCATTTCTAGTGTCATACGTAGGCCTGAATGGTCGGTGTGGGTTGGTAGGTTAGTTTGGTTTTGAGTTTCGCCGCATCCCCCGTCGATTTCGATCGGTCGGGAGGGGGTTCCGATTTCGAACTCCGGAGTCGCGAAACCCAGGTGACATAACGAGAATAGTGGGGTGAGAGAAAAAAAGGACCCACGGAGGTGGGTGTGGCTGCCAGCCACCTGTGTGGTGTGGAGACAGACGCTGGGCACGGAGGTTCTTTCGCAGCGACCGATGGAGGTGGGTCACTGCAGGGTGAAGCCGGTGTCCGGTTGGGTTCGACTACAGGAATAGGGGAGGGCCAGAGGTTTGAGGATGCTACTCGCAGAGGGACATTCACGGCAATGGCAGTGGTGGAACTGTCTTGATGATAGCGTGGGTGACCCCGATGGGCACCGCGATGGCTTTGCATAGTGCAAACGGGGGGAAGGAAGAAGGTTGGCAGTGCTCTGCGACATGGGGGGATGGGAC
Organism: Amorphophallus titanum; assembly: GCA_024336825.1. Lineage (NCBI taxonomy): Eukaryota > Viridiplantae > Streptophyta > Magnoliopsida > Alismatales > Araceae > Amorphophallus > Amorphophallus titanum. The sequence goes on from JANBPO010008917.1 coordinate 1,905,126, forward strand.
GACATGGTAGAGGACCGGCCAGTCGTGCGGTGGCGTCGGACGTTGAGTAGGGTGAGCTGGCGACGTGGAGTAGGGTGCGGGGCATCGGAGGGTCGGACGTGGAGCAAGGTGTGGTGGCAATGTGGAGCAGGGCGCAGGGCGTCTTAGGTGGAGCAGGGTGAAGGCGTGCGATGGCGTCAGATGTGGAGTAGGGTATGGTGGCGATGTGGAGCAGGGTGTGGTGGCATCATACGTGGAGCAGGGAAAAGGCTTGGCCAACGGTGGGATGCCCTCAGCGCCTAGGGAGATCACAGTCGAGGGAGAGCTCCACGTCGAGGACACACATGCAGACAAAGTGGGGAAACACTTATCGGAGGAACCTAGGCGAACAGTGGCGACGAGGCACCAGCGGTGGGTCGGGGGAGCTCCTTCGTCGGCGTGAGTGTAGATGAGAACGGCGGTGAGGAGGCACCAGCGGCGGGTAGGGGGGAGCTCCTTCGTCAGCATACAGACTATAGACGAGAACGATGCCGAGGAGGCACCAGGGGTGGGTAAGTGTGCAGAATGTAGACGAGGGTGGGAGCAGAGGAAGGAAGGCGGTTTCACTGCCGAGGCAAGGGTTTTTGATTTCTTATTTCCCTCTTTTGCCCACCAATACCTATCATGAAATTTTCACTTATGTTTTAATACGGTCCAATAAAAACACAATTAATGTATGGATATAGCATAAAAATTAGACTATTTACTATCAAAAGATAGATAACTCAAAAACGTATATCATGACATTGTCAATTTAAAGATTTCACTACGATTACTTGATGTAATTTAAACAGAAGGAACGTGAGTAAAAACCTTAATTGCATGCTCTACATAAAATTAGGAGTACGCCCATTATAGACAGCCAAAATTGGGCAAATTTGACTCAAAAGAAAGCTAAGGACGAGATCTATCCATCCATGTTATTTAATTAGATTGGGCTTGAGAGAAACCTACCTTAATCGAGGAAGGAAAGGGAATCGCTCCCGTCGGAACCCTAAAACGTGCCACTGTCAAACTCCAAAATTCTCCTACGTTCATCCACGAAACCTCGCGCCGCCGGTTGGATCGTCAAACAAGGTCGTAGGGTCACAAAAGCCCTCTATATATAGCGGTTGAAGAGGCTTCTAGAGATCGAGTTAGACTCAAGAGTCCAAGGAAAGAAAAACGACGAAAATCTCGATTCTTGACATATTCCATGCCGTCGCTGCCGCTGGAAGGCTCTAGAGTCTAGGGTTTTAGGGGCAAAACGAACCTCTAGGATAGAGCTATCCATTGGGCGTAGGGCTCGATTGGTTAAGTATTGGATGCGAATTTGATAAATCTAGGATTGCCCAATAAAAGTGATGATTTTGGCTAGAAATTTCTTAATTCGGCTTAATACTAGTTTTATTAGGTTCGAACACAGTGTCCTTGTTATACCCCATCTCAATGAGGTCGGAACGCATCTTGCGCTCCCAATGGGCCGTGAATGCCGCCTCGTCGGTGGTGATCGCATCCTCGTGGATCAGAAACTGCTCTGGAGGGATAGTCTCAACGACGAACTTCCCGTCCGCCTTCTTGCGCTTGATCTTCAGATCGTAAAGAACAGCCTCAACCGGCGCGCCAGTCATCGGGTCCAAAATCGTGGTTGGCTTTTCCGACTGCGCCAGCACCTCCGGCGCCTCGCCCCCCGATTGGCTGAACATCTATCGGATTAAAGCCCCGATTGGCTGAGTGTCTTATCGGTGTAACGCCCCATTAGCGGAGTGCTAGTCGGCTTAATGTCCCGTTGGCGAAAATGGTGGTTGGTTTAATGCCCCATCGGCAGAATACTGGTAGTCAGTTTAACGCCCCACTGGTGGAATACTGGTCGATTTAATGCCCCGTCGGCGAAAATAGTAGTCGGCTTAACACCCCGTTGGCGAAAATAGTAGTCGATTTAACACCCCGTCGGTGGAAGTGATCGGTTTAACGCCCCGTCGGCAGAATACTGGTCGGTTTAACGCCCCGTCGGTGGAAATAGTAGTTGGTTTAATGCCCCGTCGGTGGAATACTGGTCGGTTTAACGCCCCGTCGATGGAATACTGGTCGGTTTAACGCCCCATCGGCGGAAGTGATCGGTTTAACGCCCCGTCGGTGGAAATAGTAGTCAGTTTAACGCCCCGTCGGCGGAAGTGGTCAGTTTAACGCCCTGTCGGTGGAGATAGTAGTCGGTTTAATGCCCCGTCAGCGGAATGCTAGTCAATTCAGGCGAAAGGTCATGGCGCCGACCGTATGAGAGGTTTATCGGGTGGATGGCCAAAGGCCGAAGGTAAAAGGCCATGTTTACCTCGAGACCTTCTTTCCTTTCTTCTCTTATTCCTTTGTGTGAAGAGGCAGGTGCGAGGACCACGTCTGCCTTGTGATTTTTCTTCTCTTCTTTTGGTGGAGAGGCGGGTACGAAGACCACGTCTGTTTCGTGACTCTTCTTTATCTTCTTCTCTTCTCTTGGGTGGAGAGGCGGGTACGAAGACCACGTCTATCTCGTGATTTTTTTTCTTCTCTTCTTTCGGTGGAGAGGCGGGTATGAAGACCACGTCTGCCTCATGACTCTTCTTTCTCTTCTTCTCTTCTCTTTGGTGGAGAGGCGGGTATGAAGATCACATCTACCTCGTGATGATTTTTTTCTCTTCTTTTGGTGGAGAGACGGGTATGAAGACCGCGTATTATACAATGGTCTTGGGATGAGTCGCATGACTCTATGGCCATTAGATTAGTGAGTCTAGCTAGTCATCCTGAGTCTGGTGGCATCATGCCACCTTATGTTTCGAGTTACTCGTGATGGGTGAGTGTGTAGCTCGTCAGTACTCTGATCGTTTCCTTTCTATTGAGAGTTCCCACATCTAGTGACTTCCCTACTAGTCGTAGCTTGCTTGGGCACGTGTATGCTGATCCACTTGGGAGTAGTGGAGAGCTAGACCTCGGAGAGATAATTTGGGGATGGTTTTCGTAGGGCCTCCCACTGTGGGGGCTCAAATCTGGACCGGGAGGAAAATGAGTTAGGTGACTTGACGTAGTGTACTTAGTCAGTGTGTGCAAACATGGTCAGGGACTACAGACACGTGCTGATGAGCACGACCCTAACTAGACCCTTTTTTTGGTTACTTTGTAGGGTGTCTCAGTTTCTGCCTGGGACAAGTAGGGAGACACTTGAGGTGCTGACTAATTCATTATTGAATGCATTCAGCCTTCCTTCTAGTGGGCAAGTTCTCTTGCTACGCGATGCATGACTCGAGATTTTAGTTTCTTGATAGTGAGGCCATGGTTTCCCAGTGACTGCCGTGTATTATTCTTGACTTTGAGGTTGAGGGTACACGACAAAGTCATTGAGGTTTCACCCATAGTTAGAACTGTGTCACGATGGTGAGATCGTGACCTTACATGGGCCTTCAAGATAGAGGTGTCATGGTTTCTTTCCCGATAGTGTAGCTGTGGTTTTATCGGAGGTTCGGAGGTCCTGACTATAAGATTAGGGTTCACTTTCTATTGCTAGTAGGAGTAGCTTAGAGAGCCGTGGTTTCACCGACTACCATCGTTGTTGTTCTTGTTACAACTGTTACTTCCATCGTTATTGTTGATCCTGCTACTCTTATTGCTAATGCTGTTATTATTGCTTTTATCCCTGCTATTTATTATCGTTGTTTCGTGGTGGAGATCCGCGGGACCCCTAGGTGGATATTCATGAACCTCCTTTATACAAAAACCTTCCCCCGTTTATATGGATGAATAAAGAGAAAAGTGTCCTTTTGCAAATCTAGTGTTCTCTGTTTTAATCTATGCTTCCTTTCCTCACTCTCCAATCGTCCAGGGTCCTTAAGGCCTGCCTCTCCGTGGCAGGGCCCTCAAAGGAACCCACTCGACGGATGAACATTCATAGCCCTATTGTGGCAAACATTTGTCCCACTTCGAATAATCATCACCCATGAGCCGTGGGAGCTCTTGAAGGCTAGTCCTCGAGCTTTCTACACTCACATTTGGGTTATCGGACCGCCGTGAGGCCACTCCAAATTCTGAGGACCACCCCGGAGCAGTCCATTTAGTGATCTTCCATTATCTTTGGCAAGCCTCGGTCCGGGAGAGATGCTGCCCAATTTTTGTCAGGGTCAAGAACGCACAATAACAAACGAACAAGCCATTCTCTGGGGACAAGAGCAACATATGTCTGAAGCCTCTGAAACCTCTGACCTCCTACACGGTGAACTCTGTGAACTAACCCCTGAAACCTTGCATAACAAACCCCTCTGAACAGAACACTTAAACATTCATGTTAAGTCACCTTAACAGATGGCTAAAATACTTAGACCTCCTCATTACCAACCTAATTTACCAATTGAATGAACATCTTGGCCATTAAACCAACTTGCAGGGGGAAGGAGAGAAGAACCAAAGTCAAAAAGATTGAAATAAACCCCAAAGGAACTATCCCAGTGTGCCCTTAAATCGGCGTGGGCTAATCCGATGTGGTACCCCCCCACGCCGGTTTAGCCCCACACTCAAAACCCTCTTAGTTTTCTTGGCACCTATCCGGCGCGCCCCTCTCTTGCTTATGCTATCAAACCGGCACGCCCTCCTCTTGGTGGCCTTAACCGGCGCACCCTTCTCTCCTCTTGGCATCTACCTCACCTAGTCATTCACCTCCCCGGGGGCAGAGTCAAGTAGTGTTCGGGTGCTCCTCCCAGGACTAGACCGAGCCCTTAAGGTTTCATCATTTATCCAGACAGAAGGTCTGGGTTGATGTTGGCATGTAGCGGCTTAGGCGCGAAGTCATTCGCCGAAAAGTGTGAGTTTTATCATTGATGTGGGGACTAACATCAACGCAAAGGGATATGAGGTTTCATCATCTACCCGGACGGAAGGTCTGGATTGATGTTGGCATGTAGCAGCTTAGGCGCGAAGCCGTTCGCCGAAAAGTGTGAGTTTTATCATTGATGTGGGGACTAACATCAACTCAAAGGGATATAAGGTTTCATCATCCACCTGGACGGAAGGTCCGGATCGATGTTGGCATAGTGATAAAATGTCAATCATCATAATTGCATCGTTTCATATTCATCACCATTTTTTTTAGAGACTCAATTATTCGTCACCCCTTTAAAGGAGAATGGTGCAGCATGATAGAGCTTTAGATGCTTCCCATTGAGAGGTGAGAATTGCACTTCTCCACGATGGTTGACAACCACATAGGCTCCGCCCTCGTAGACCCTCTGGACCACATACGGACCCAGCCAGTTAGTAGCCAATTTACCTTTTGGGTTGGAAGCCATGACTTCTTTTTTCTTGACCATAACTAGGTTGCCCTTGTTGAATTCTCATCTTTTCATGAGCTTGTTGAAGGCATTTGCCATGCGGGCTTTGTATACTTGGATATTTCTCTACGCCTGAAGGTGTTTTCCCTCCAGCTCGGCTAATTCTCCAAATCTTCTTTCAACATTTGTTTGTTCATCACGGGCCAGACCATGTTGAATAGTGACCCTGAGTGACGAAACCTCCAGCTCTATGGGGACTTCTGCCTCGGAGCTGTATACAAATGAGAAAGGTGAACAACCCGTAGGGGTCTTATAGACAGTACGGTATGCCCACAATGCTTCATACATCTTCTCCCCCTAGTCCTTTTTATGGGAGCTAACAATTTTGGCAAGGAGTGTGCATAGGGCTTTGTTGAATGCTTAAGCCAATCTGTTTGCTTGCGGATTGTCAGGGGTGGAGGTCCTCCATCACTCCAGGTACTCACCATGGCTTTCCCTTTCGTATTCTTCTTCTTTGATTTCTCCTTGAGCTTCTGAAGCTCCGAACAGTCTGCCTTCATATGGCCAGCCTTCCTGCAGTGGTAACAAACATTAGTGTCAATTTTCTTGGTGGGGTTAGATTTATACCTGTTGTGTCTCCTGCCACCATATTGTTTTCTGCCAAAATTTCTTCCTTCTTTTCTCATAAATCTTTTAAACTGACGAGTCAGCATAGCAAACTGATCGTCCTTATTTTCTGTTCCACAGGAGCTACTATTGCTAGATGATCCCTTGCTGCTCGATGCTGCCTTCAATGCAAGGGGTTTCTTCCTTCTCTCCACCTCCTCTGGCCTTGGCAGGTTCATCTCATAAGTCATCAATGAACCGATCAGCTCATCAACTTTCGTGTTCTTAAGATCCCTCGACTCCTCAATCATAGTTGCTTTAGTGTGCCAGATCGAAGTCAGAGATAGTAGAATCTTCCTCACAATCTCATAATCTAAATAAATCTTCCCCAGATTTCTGAGACCATTTGTGATGATGGTGAGGCGTGCATACATCTCTATTATGGTCTCATTGGGCTTCATTCTAAATGCTTCATATTCTGAGACCAGCAGATTTACCTTGGTCTCCCTCACCTGTGAGATCCCTTCGTATATGACCTCCAGTTTATCCCGCATCTCCTTTACTGTGGCGCACGATGAGATCCTGGAGAATTTCATGGGATGAAGAGCGCACTGGATCATGTTTATGGCACTCCAGTTGAGTTTTGACTTGCGGATCTCTTCCTTCATCCATAGATCCTTATTTTCAGACAGATTGAACGGACCTTTGCTTACCACTCTCCAAATCTCAAAATCCTTCGCCCTCAGGAAGACTTGCATCCGATTCTGCCAATATGTGTAATTGGTTCCATCAAAGTACAGGGGCTTGGTGGTGGAGTGTCCCTCAGCCGTCATCCCTCTAGCACCCATGGCCGTTTCCTCTTTAGGATGTTGATCCCGAACACTTCAAGAAACAAACAAACCATGTCGGTTCCGCCGCCCCGGTGGCGTAGACGAATGAACACCTTATCCGGACTTTACGTTTGGGATAAGAAAATAAACCCTTCTAAGTGTTAGCACTGACTCAGTGTCGACGAACACTTCAAGAGACAAAAAAACCATGTCGGTTTCACCGCCCCGGTGGCACCGACGAATGAACACCTTACCCGGACCTTACGTTTGGGATAAGGAAATAAACCCTTCTTTGCATTAGCACTAACCTAGTGCTGACGAACACTTCAAGAGACAAACAAACCATGTCGATTCCGTCGCCCCGGTGGCACAGACGAATGAACACCTTACCCAAGCCTTACATTTGGGATAAGGAAACAAACCCTTCTTTGCGTTAGCACTGACCCAGTGTCGACGAACACTTCAAGAGATAAACAAACTATGTCGATTCCGCCGCCCTGGTGGCACCGACGAATGAACACCTTACCCGAGCCTCGCTTGGGCCGAGGAACAAATACCTCCTTTTGATTTGGACCTCTCGTCCAGGTCATTTGAATCAATAAACTCTTCTCTCCATCCTTTCGGGTGACAAATACCTCCTTTTGACTTGGACCTCTCATCCAGGTCATTTGAATCAATAAACTCTTCTCTCTGTCCCTTTGGGTGATGAAAACCTCCTTTTGACTTAGACCTCCCATCCAGGTCATTTGAATCAATAAACTCTTCTCTCCGTCCCTTCGGGTGATGAATATCGCCTTTTGACTTTGACCTCTCGTCCAGGTCATTTGAATCAATAAACTCTTCTCTCCATCCCTTCGGGTGACAAGTACCTCCTTTTGACTTGGACCTCTCATCTAAGTCATTTGAATCAATAAACTCTTCTCTTCGTCCCTTCGGGTGACGAATATCTCATTTTGACTTGGACCTCTCATCTAGGTCATTTGAATCAATAAACTCTTCTCTCCGTCCCTTCGGGTGACGAATACCTCCTTTTGACTTGGACCTCTCATCCAGGTCATTTGAATCGCCCTTGTGATTGGTCTTGCGATTTAGGTCCAAGGGATCATACCCCCTTTTGCTGCATTGTGTGTCACATCACAAATCCATTCACCCTTCACTGATTATCCAATTGTTTGATAACAAATTCACTCCTTGCATTCCTAGACCCCCCGCGGTCTTGATTTCGTTCTCTTCTGATTGGCTGAAAAGCCCCATGCTTCCCCCCTTGCTCCTCGAGCAACTTTCTCATCTTTTTATCTCCCAGCCTGCCGACTATCCTCCTATTCATTCCTTTGCTAAGTTTTCCATTTCAACACCCCCTTCTACTCCCCCTTCTCATTGCTTATTCTTAGAAAATGAAAATGAAAAAAAATGTCAATTTTTAAATTTTTGAATCCTCTATCTCTGTTGAGGAGACCTCCTATCTTCTTCCTGAGTGTGTCCTGACCCAGGGGCCACTCTTCCAATCTCCATTAAGTCACCTTCCATACCCCTCCGGTGAGGGGTCTTCTTCATCTGTACCTCCTCTTGTACCCACTTATTCGTCTCCTCCCTCTGCTGATCAGGCTAGTTGTTCTTCTTCCACTTTAAAGGTAGTAGCTAGAAAATCTAAGGGTAAGTAGATTCCCCAGAGGTTCCTTAAAGATCTAGCCATTAGATGTCAGGCTTGTCTAGCCATCCCGGAATTCATGGAGAATCTGATAATCCTACCAGAAATGGAATTCGAACGTTCATGTGTCATTGATGAGGGTTTTGGTGTTTTTAAAATCATGAATGATGAAGACCCCATAGAGGAGGGGGATGAAGAGTATGGAGAATATGAGGACGAGGCTGATGTATTTGCCAGTGGTATGAGGAGATTTGACGAACCATCAGCCTCCGTAGAAGAATCCACCAAAGAAATAAATCTGGGTACTCAGGAAAACCCTAGGATTGTCCTCATTAGTAAGAATTTGTCGCCCTTCGAAGAAGAGGCGCTTGTTTTAGTTCTCCGAGAGTACAAGGACACGTTTGCATGGAGTTATGAAGATATGCCTGGACATAGTATACTGTAATTGGGTTATGACTTTTGACTTATGTATATGAATTTAGATAGTATACTAAACTCATCTCCATTTATCACCTCTATCAGAGATTTTAAGACAAATAACTTGTTGACATCCTATGTCATGTCTTTTTATCACCTATTGATGTCACCCGACACTGATGTTTCATCGATCATAATTCAAGAGTCAATGGACAGACTCTGAAAGGTTCAGTTTCTTTCCGATGGATGTTCATCTAGCTATTCCCATGTAATTGGCCAGTTGGCTCACCAACGTTAAACTAGTGAGAAAAGCATCCCCTCCAATTTCTAACCTTTCTGACCCAAACCTAGCCGGTACCATTAGTATTGTATTAAGTTTGATGAATGCCAAATGCTATTATGGTGGGTATGAGCGAATGATTTGACAGACCCATGAGTTGGCGTTTGGCAATTGCTTATGATAACATAGCCCCATCCCACATCTAGTTGATCTATTACTTCGTTCAACACACAAGGAGGAACACATCTCTTTAGCACCCATGACCACATATTTTTCTTCCCTTGGGCCATTGCCGTCACTCACCTTCTTGATCTTGTTTTATAGATCATCCAGAGAATTGGAGTTGATGTCTTACCCCCCATCTGGAGCACCCATAAAACCGTCTTCCTTTACTTCTTTCTCTTGTAGAGTTAAACGTCCTACAAGGCCATTGGTAGAAACACAATGGAGGATCAACTTGAGCATAGGGTGTTCGGGAAGAAACCCTAATGGATGAACTATGGCTCATGTTCAGATTTGGAAGTGAGAAAGAAAGACTGCTAAAAAGAAAGGGACGATGGCGATAATGGTGTGCTGAATCTAGGGAGCGACGTTGAATGGCAAAGCTTTCTCCTTTTTCCCGAGGTCCTCACTGGTCAATCTCTCTTGCTCTTCCCGCTTGGGAGCGTGACTCCCCCTCTGATCTCCCCCTCGATCTCCCCCACCTCCCCCACCCCCACGATCAACAGTGGCGCTCCACTCCCAAACACCGTTCGACTTAATACTGCGCGTTGGATGAGGAAGCACCCAAAGATGATGGGTTAATGAAAGGGACCAGTCACATTTATTCACATCCTACTTTCGTACTATTTGATACTAGTGCTTCTCATTCCTTTATTTTCACCGCTTTTGCTAAAACCTTGTCAGTTTCACCTGTTCCTCTACCATCGAACCTAGCTATCACAACACCCTTAGGTCCTGAAACTAAACTTACAACCCACTATCCAAATAGTGAGGTAACAATAGAAAATCATAATCTCCCTGTAAACCTTGTATGCCTTGATATGAAAGGCTACGATGCCATCTTAGGCGTAGATTGGCTTTTCGATCACTCTGCTGATATCAATTGCCACAACAGGGGAATTTCCTTCCACAAATCAGATCTTCCAAAATTTTCTTTCCTTGGTATCAAGTATAGGAAGCATCCTGCCCTCATCTCTTCTCTTCACGCCTGTAAACTTATCTCGCAAAGTTGTGAAGCTTTCCTTGCTTCTATGATTATCATTGAGTCTAAAGAAATTATCATAGAGGAAATTCCCATTGTTCGAGAGTTTCCCGATGTCTTCCCATCTGACTTACTCGGTTTACCACCCGAAAGAGAAGTGAACTTCTCTATTGAACTCGTTCCAAGAGCAGCACCTGTTTCAATAGCTCAATACAGGATGTCCCCCACAAAACTAAAAGAGTGGAAGAAGCAACTTCAGGAGCTGCTAGACAAGGGATTTATTTGACCTAGCACATCCCCGTAGGGTGCGCCAGTTCTATTTGTCAAGAAGAAAGATGGATCTTACAAGCTATGCATCGACTATCGACAGTTAAATCAACTTACCATCAAGAACAAATATCCATTGCCACATATCGATGAGCTATTTGATCAAATCTCTGGAGTGAAATATTTCTCCAAGATCGACCTCAGGTCGGGTTATCATCAACAGAGAATTAAGGAAGAGGACATTCACAAGATCACTATTCGAAGTAGATATGGACATTATGAGTTTGTGGTAATGCCGTTCAGGTTAACTAATGCCTTGACAATTTTTATGCAACTCATGAATAATGTCTTTAGGTCTTATCTCGACTGATTTGTGGTCGTATTTATTGATAATATCCTCATTTATTCCAAAACCAAGGAGGAACATGAAGAACACCTAAGAATTGCATTACAAACACTAAGAGAACACCAAATCTATGCAAAGCTCAACAAGTGTGAGTTTTGGCTAAAGGAGGTCTCTTTCCTTGGCCATATTATTTCTAAGGAAGGTATCGTTGTGGATCCTTTCAAGGTAGAAGCTGTCAAGAATTGGAGCCGACCAACCACTATATCCAAAGTTAGAAGTTTTCTTGGTCTAGCTGACTGTTATAGGTGATTCATCAAGGACTTCTCAAAGATCGCTGTCCCTTTGACCAGGCTCATCAGGAAGGAAAACTCTTTCATATGGTCGAAGGATTGTGAAAAGAGTTTCCTAACTCCTAAGGATCATCTTACCACTGCTCTTATATTAGCAGTACCTATAGAAGGTGGTGGATTTAAAGTTTACACAGATGCATCTGGCATTGGCCTTGGATGCGTCCTTATGCAACATGAGAAGGGGATTTACTATGCCTCTTGACAGTTAAAGCGTCATGAGGAGAACTATCCCATGCATGATCTGTAATTGACTGTTGTTATTTTCGCCTTGAAGATTTGGTGTCATTACCTCTATGGGGAGAAGTTCACCATATTTTTGGACTATAAATGTCTGAGATACCTTTTCACCCAAAAGGAATTAAATATGAGGCAACGTAGATGGCAGGAGTATCTCAAGGATTTTCATTTCTCTATTCACTATCATCTTGGCAAAGCTAATGCTGTCACTGACGCTCTTAGTAGAAAACCTATGGCGACTTTTGCAAGCCTCAGAAAAGGTATGATTTATCTTATAGAAGATTTTTCTCACTTGAATCTAGATGTTGATGCAGAAGAAGAAGGGTGTATTATTGCAAATATCTGATTGCAACCCATGCTACTAGAAGACCTGGTCAAGTTACAAGAAAATGACCCTATTCTGGTGGAGATCAAGGCTAATGTGGATAAACGACCGGATTTTTCTATTTCAATCGATGGAAGGTTATTATTCAACGGTCGGATCTGTGTGCCAGATCATGTCGACACTAAAAAGTTGGTCATGGAAGAAGCTCATAAATCTAAGTACTCTATTCACCCTAGTGCTACTAAGATGTACCAAGATTTAAAGAAAAACTTCTGGTGGCCCAACATGAAGACGGAAGTAGCGGACTTTGTATCACGCTACCTCACTTGTCAACAAGTCAAGGCGGAACACTTAAAGCCCGCTGAAAAGTTGCATCCCTTAGAAATTCTTGAGTGGAAGTGTGAAAGCATATGAATGGATTTCATCATGGGTTTACCAAAGACAAGAGGTGGACGTGATGGTATTTCGGTGATCATAGACTGATTGACTAAATCAGCACATTTTCTACCTATCAAAAGTCGATGGTCTGTTGATATACTAGCAGCATTATATATGAAAGAAATTGTCAAGTTACATGGTGTCCCTACTACAATTATATCAGATCGAGACCCTCGTTTCACTTCTCAATTTTCGAAGGGTTTGCAACATTTATTGTGGACCCGACTCAACTTTAGCACTACTTTCCATCCTTAAACCGATGGATAGACTGAGAAAATAAATCAGGTGATAGAAGATATGCTCAGGGAATGTACTATTGACTTTGGTGGGAGCTGGCACGATCACTTGCCTTTAGTGGAGTTTGTCTACAACAATAGCTACCAAGCTAGTATTCAAATGGCTCCATTAAAGGTATTATATGGGAGGAGTTGTCACTCACCTATATGTTGGAATGAAATATGAGAAAAGTAGTTTTTAGGCCTTAAACTTATCTGAGATACTACAGAGAAGGTAAAGCTTAATCGAGAATGACTCAAGATGGCTCAAGATAGGCAGAAGTCATATGCTGATAACCGAAGACGAGACCTAGAATTCTAAATTGAAGACTACGTGTTCCACAATGTTTCTCTAGGTCGAGGTATTTGAAGATTTGGCATCAAGGGAAATCTCACTCGGAGATTTATTGGCCCTTCTGAAATTCTTGAGAGGGTTGGTGAGGTCGCATATCGAATTACCTTGCCCCATGCAAGCTTCTTAACACGGGTTACAGTCCCTTTTAGCGGCAAACATCCCAGGAGGTAGGCCCACAGTGGGGCCATCTTCACACACACCCCTCTGCAAAGTCTCCACAGTGGTAGCATCTTCAACAAGCATGGCGCCAGCACCTCCATGCCGTCACCCCTCTTACAAAGCCAGTCGCAACCCCACTCTTCAAGCAGGCAAGGGCATGGCTTCAACGTCGGCAAACCCTCTTTCAAACCATGCATGCGGCCAAGTCATTTTCACGCGGCCACAGGCTGCTGTTCATGCACATGTTTTCTTCACAGCACAGTGGCCAAGCCTCTCATGCGGCAAGCAACAACCCAATGCAGGCCCTTCTTCAACAAAGGCGACTGCTTCCCATGCATACCAGGCTTCTTCACGTGGGAGGCCAGCGGGTTTTCTTCCCATGCATACCAGGCTTCTTCACGCGGGGGAGGCGGCCGATGCGGGAGGCTTCCACGCGATAGCAGGCACGTGCGGGCATGGTCAGTGGGCTAAGGGCTTCGGGCGAACACCAGACGACGGACCATGGCAGGTCAGCGACGTGGCCGGAGGCTGCTTCGGTGATTTCACACGCAGGCTTCAACGCGAAGGCCGACGGGGAGAGGCCAAGACAGGCGAACACGGAGGCGGCCAAGCCGCTTTGCATGCGGGTCAACGCTGGTTGGCTAACAGGCTCGCCGCCCACCAGTAGCGGAAGGCTTTAGGCGTGACGGGCATGTTCTCATGCGGGAAGAGAGAGAAGGCAAGCGAACGTCGACACAGGCGACGAGACCGGTCTTCATACAAGCAGCGCATGGCTCACGCGGAGAAGAGAACGTGGCCATTCTTCTTCACCCTTTGCAGCTTCGAAGTGGGCAGAAAGAGGATGGTGGGCTTTCAACAAAAATGGCAAGGAAATGTCAGGGTGTTCACATGGAGAAATGGGGGTAGCTTTGGGCCCTATAAAAGGAGGGCATGGGAAGGATCTCCCCCCTCTCCTCTCTCTTCATACCAATTTATTAGAAGATTCATATCCCAGCATTCTCAAAGGTGTCATCCATTCTATGAATTGCTAAAGGCGGGGGCCAAGTTTGACTGGAACGAGGCTTGTCAGAAGACCTTTGAGGACTTGAAAGTCTATCTATCTAATCTCCCAATTTTGCAACCTCCTGTCCCTGGGAAACCCCTAATCCTATACATCTCAGTCATTGAGGACTCCGTAGGGGCGGTTTTAGCACAAGTGGACGATGAAGGCAAGAAGTGGGCAGCTTATTACCTCTCTAGGTTTTTTAACCCGACTGAGGCCAAATACACTGCCATGGAGAAGACTTGTGCCGCCTTAGTGTGGGTAGCTCAGAAAATTAAACACAATTTCATCACCCACCCAGTTAGGTTGATCTCTAGAATGGACCCAATTTGCTATCTCTTAGAAAAGCCAGTCCTTTCTAGAAGGTTAGCTCGCTGGCAGAGCTTCCTCTCTCAGTTTGATATCGCATTCGTTGTTCAGAAGGTAGTCAAAGGATATGCCATCGTTGAGCATCTTGTCCATCTTCCCATTCCTCACACTGACTCTATTCAGGATGATTTCCCTAATGAGCATCTCTCTGCTATCTCTTATCATCCCTTCTGGTCCATGCACTTTGACGGTGCCCTTAATTCTCAAGGCCGAGGGATAGGCGTTGTCCTTCTCACTCCGGAAGGAGTAACCATTCCTTTCGCTTACCAGCTCTGATTTCCTGTTACCAACAATATCTCCGAGTATGAGCCTCTTCTAGCCTGTTTGAAGCACGCCTACCTCTTAGGTGCGTGCCACTTAAAGATCATAGGAGACTCTCAGCTCATCCTACGGTAAGTTCTATCCACTTACTGCACCCGTGACCCAAAGCTCAAGCCGTATCAGGATTTGGTCACGCTCTTAGCTAGGCAATTCTGTAAATTAATCTATATCCATACTTCCCGATCTCAGAACATCCTCGCCAATGCCCTAGCATCTCTCGCTTCCTCTCTATTTTTTCCTCTCAGTCAGAGACTGTACCGTGCCCAACGATACCTGTTGCTCGAATCTCTTCCTCTTCATGAATTTCTTGAACTTAGGCTTGAAGGAAGATGTACCACTCACAGTACGAATAATAGGAGGAACTCTGAACACAAAAGGCTGATAACTCGGCTGAACTGATGTCGCTTGAGGAAAATCATGAGATCTAGCCATATCTAGCTCAAGTGCTGCTGCTGCTTGATAAACATCATTCATCACAGACACTCGGGTTGCAATCAAATGCTGCCTTAGATCGGGCCTCAAACCATGCAGAAAATGTTCAGTCTTGAGAGCTTCATCTACAAGCACATGGGGCGCATAATGACCCAATTTCATGAATCGATTGTGATATTCCAGCACTGACATTCCACCTTGCACAAGCTCCATAAATTCATGCATCTTGTTCATGCGGAGATATGCAGGACTGAAAGTACACTCAAAAGTGGTGGCAAATTTTATCCAAGTGATTTGTCGGAGAGGACGAAAACAGAAGGCAACTTCCCATTCTGTAGTCCACCAAGTAAGTGCTGTGCCCTGAAGCTGAAAAGTTCCAAACATTACCTTCTCGTCTTCAGTACATTCCATGGATCAAAAAACATGTTCAGTTGCATCCAGCCAAGCCCCGGCTACATCTAGATCAGGTTGACCTTCGTAAGTCGGCAGATGGAAGAGCAGAAATTCCTTCAATGCATGACCACGACCACCAGGCATGTCTTCTTGCGTCGGAATAGCAGGAGCTGGAGCATGAATAGCTTGAGCTTGATCCGGAACAATCACTGGAGGAGATGAGGTACTACTTTCTTCTTGAGGAGTAGGACCTCGACCTCGACCGCGGCCTCTCCTACGAGGCGGCATATTGAAGCTAGAAAACTCTCACAATAACAAGAAATATATCATTAATACGGAAAACATCCTAAGCCAGCAATAGACAGCTCAAATGGACTTGCTCTGGACTCGCTTATGCAATTTCAATTCCTTATACAATTCCTCAACTCCGCTCTGATACCAAGTACATGGGAATCTGACTTATACAGTTTTCAGAGTCCTGAAAGTCCAGTACAGTCTTTCGCTGGCATTAGGGTTCACGATTCTTTGTTGCTTTATTTTTCGCATGTGGTCTTGTGCGTGCTGTGTTAGCACTGCACGAGATGGTTTTGCTCTTGTCAGGATGTGATAGGAAGCTCTTTTTCATCGTGGTGTTTTTCTCGATCATGTTGTACTTAGCAGAGTTTACTGGTAGGCTTGAATCTGCAATACATTGTTCGAGATTTTTCCATCGCTTGTTTAGGTGGCTAGTGACTTTTAGCCTTGGTGCGATGGCCGTACACGTTCTTACATTGTTTTGGTCATCCCAGCTTAAGTCTGTTCAGTTCCTGATGTGCCTTGCTTCTGTTGAAGTTGTCGATTAGATTCCTTGATTGAAAAGATGCTCGAGCGAACCTAGGATTTTCCTTCCTGGTGAGCTGTTGTTAGTGAGCTAGATGCTTCTCACCCCGATTGGTGGAGTCTTTTCGAGGTTAGCCTTACAATTACTGTCTTAGTGAGGCCTTTGTCCTGTGTCTACTTAAGTGTAGACAATGTTTATTCTAAGCTTGATCTGCTCCTTGTTTGACGGTTGCTTGGCTTTGGACCTAATTCTTGTGTTGAGAGCCGTTGTGCACCGTATTTGTCATGCCGTGTCTGATGGCTGATGTATTGTGAAGGCTCGATATTTGTTTCAGGAAATGAAGGTAAGTGAGATTAGCATTTTCTTTATGCTTTGTGCTGAAGCTGGTACTCTTTTTCATTTGCACCTAGGGGACTTGTGATCGGTTGCTCTCAGAATCAGCACTCGTGGCGTATTATATTACGATTTTTATGAATGGCGATGGCATCGTGTATGCGCTGAAATGCGGATGCTGAGATATTTCCTGATGCCTGTGTGCGTTGTATGAGTGCGCAGCGGAAGCGTGTGGGCTGATAACCCACTGGTCGAGGATCACTGTTGCAAGATTCTGGCCGGTCGAGAGAATGGTTCTTCTCGATGATGTCTTGGCATGCATAAATGTTATGTTTCATGGAATAGTTTGACATCATATATTGTGCTCAAAATGTTCATAGTGTTGTGACTTTGTGGCCTTGATGATGTTAAATACTTAGTCTCATTTGATGATGTCAAATTCTCTCTGTCATCTTAAGTCTGCATGAGTAAAAGGAGTGACATGTGTTTGTGTTGCACTTCCTATGAGTGTATCTGTATTGTGTCCGCATTTGCACTTACTTTGATGTTACATTTACCTTGATGGATGATGCATGTTAAGTTACAGTGATAAGATGTGATTCTTCACATTCATACATCCTGTGCTTTCACTTAAGATTAGGTTAAAGTAGGTCTGTCATTGGTCTATGCTCATTCATGCACTTTGTCATACAGATCTAATGCACATTCATGTGAGGAGGGTAAAATCGGCTTGGCCCAAGAGCGGCCCAATAATGCTAGGCCCACAAAGGAACGAGCACCACTGACCCTCCTAAGAGAGAGGGTATGCGTACCTGGCCCACTAAAAGAAGTCCCAGTCCAGGAATAGCCTCAGATTCTACAACGCGGCCGAAGCGCAGTCACTGCTGGGGTATTCTCCGACGACCAATCGTTACTCCCCACGACTTCGGCCCTGACCCCGTAAATGGGCGAGCACGCCCCATGAGCGCTGTAAGACTCGCCCAAGGACTGGCCAGCGATGGGGAAGCCACCCTCCAACTGGCAATACCCGCCATCGTAGCAGAGGAACATTACTCTACTATAGAAGCCCTTCCCTGTTAAGGGATGAGGCCTCCACTCTAGGACAACCCCATATAAAAAGAGAGACAGAAGATAGAGAGGGACACGGTGGTTTATTCCGCTAAAGCACTACCTTAGAGGAGAGAGCTACTAGTCCAGCAACACAGAGAAAAGAAGGGAACCCCTACTCACTTTTTACAACTCTCCTTCCAGTGACCTTACCACCCAGTGAGCACTCACCTAGTGTCCACTGGGAGCGGCGAGCACTCGTCCGGAAGCTACCACGTGGTATATTGATTTTCTTCGACAAAACCCACGTCAATGAGCTTGTCCACTTCTTTGCATATTTGAGTGATGAGCTCTGGCCTCATACGACGGGGTGGCTGCTTTACCGGCTCGAATTCAGGATTTATAGCCAGCTCATGCTGAGAAACTATAGGGCTGAGTCCTGGCATTTCCTTGTAGGTCCAGGCGAAACAATCCCGCTATTCTTGTAGCAGCTGGACAGATAGCTTCTGTTCTTCAGCAGGTAACTGGGCACTGAGGAAGGTCAGCCTAGGGTCATTTTCATCTCCCAGGTTGACTTCCATCAGCTCATCGAGTGTGGCTTGTCCTCCGTCTTCTATCTTTAGAGGCACAGGCTGAAGGTTGACAAAGTCTGGCACATCATCTTTAAGCTTGAGCAGCTCGGACTCTTCCTTCTGCTTGGCCTGGTCTCATCAAAGACTTTTGATTCAGCTAGTGGTGGCTATATAAATTGTTCTGTTAGTAGATCAGCCGCCGTTATAGTCTCAAGAGATGAACCAGCAACTTCAGCCCTTGCAGATGTGTTTGCAGTCTTGAAGGACTGGTGGTTGTTTGTTGCTGAGCTGGAACAGTATTGCAGCTTTGCGGCAAAAGGTAAGAGTACCATGTCTTCTTGGATCACCATGTCTTCAGTATAGGTGACTTTTCCTTTTCTAGCAGCATGCCTCTCCTGATCAGTTTTGGTAGAAACCTCCTCAATCGATAAGAGGGGCGCTGACGCCAGTAACAAAGAAAGGCCATTGGAGGGAGGGAGCCCTACATCTTTAGCATCTTCGGCTTCGCTACTACTGGCCTTGTCAAATTTGGCTTGAAGAGCCGCTTCTTCGGGGTAGACTTGCTCCCAGCATCGACAAGGAGTTATGGCTTCTGATTCTGAGCCTTTTGGTCGATCTGGTTCAGCATGCTTGGACTCTACTAGGTACTCATCAAAAGTTGCCCCCAGTGAGTTATCTTCACTAGGGTAGAAAGTAGAGATGGTGTCCACTTCATAATACAAAAGTAAAAATACACAAAATAGAAGCTAAACTATGCAGACAGGACTCTGACGGAAGCAGAAGCACGAACCGAAGATGGCCAAGACGATGGCCGCTCAAAGGACCTGGGCGGCCAGGTACTTGGCCACCTAGAGACCTGGGCGGCCAAGTCTTTGGCCACCTAGGATGTGGTGGGTGGCCAGGTCTCTAGTCGCCCTGGGACCTGGGCTGCCAGACACTTGGCTGCCACCTGTTTTGGTCTTGCAGGTAAACCAAGCAGAAACAGGCACCGTGGGCAACAAAAAATGAAAAATAAAATGAGAAAAGGCTATTTGCTAGAAAATAAATGCAATAAACTTCAATATAAAGACTCATAGTGAGCAAACAGGGTCCCACCATGATCGCCAGTTTGCTGTAGGCGCCGAAAGGGTGCGCTGTTCGTGCGATGCCGCGATGGCCTCCCTCCAAACTTGTGTAGCTGCTACCTATAGTGCAGAGATTAGAGATGAAGAAATGATGTAATTGCCAAAGACCGATACCTGGGCCTCGCAGGAGTAGGGATGATCGTGAACGCCATAGGAACAGGAAATGGTGGGTTCTTCTGTCCTCGCTCTCGGCCAGCCAAGAACAAGGAGCCCTGCGAGTCAATGATGAAATTCCTGCAAGTTAACCAGCAAACAGAGAAAGACCATTAGACTGTGGACATGTAGTATATGCTTAGAAAAGTAAAGGAATTATGCAAAATGGGGTCTCTCGTACCGGGGTGGGGGGTGAGCAGGGGGATGGTCGAGACTTTCGACCATCCACCTTCCTTATGTTTTGGGATTGGAAAATCTCTTTAGAAAAAAGGGATCTAGGCAAGATCTAGTATGCATGGAATGCAGTAAAATAAAAAGAAATGTGGCAATAGGGAGAGCAAAGTGAGAAGGACGGGGTTTGCCCGTCGAACATGTAGAGGGCGGCCAACTTAGTGGCCATTCAAGGGTGGTGGGCGGCCATGTCGATGGCCGCCCCCTGCAACTGGGGCTCGTCCGTCAACCCCTCCAAGGAGTCTAACCACGTCCTCCCCTCTCCTAAGCCATTTCCCATCAATCCCTTGCATTGCAGCCCTTTCACCTTGCTTCCTTAGCCAACTCAAGGGTGCAGCTCTGGTAGTAGTTCGTAGGTAGACAGCAGGGCTCCTGGAGACGGTAGCTTCTTTGACCCTTCCTCGAATTTTATGGTGGAAAGTCCTACATCACTAGAAAGGTCTTCCAGAGGGCTTTCCAAGCCAGGAGGTTTCGTCTTCATCCGAGGTCGGTGCTGTCCGTGAGAGTGAATCTCCCCCGACTACGCAAGAGCCCCTAGGTGACAAACTAGAGCCCCAGTAAAATGTCCACGACGGTCTCTCCTAAGAATATCTGGATGTGAAACTTCATTGGAAGCAACCTCGCCCTATTATCTTTCAACACCAAGAAGCGGAACGACGATCAGATCCCGGCACCAAAAGTTCTAAATTTTCTCCCAAGATTGCGCATGGTTGGTTCCCCTGTCCCAGAACAGACCTACCTCCACCTTTCTGGACAACACGATCGCCACCGACATCTTCAGAGGCTGTTGTTGCTCTCATCTGAAATAAGACTCGTCCACGGTCGTTTAAGTACAAACCTTGCCTCCATCCGAGTTCGTGAAAGCCCGTGGCGCCTCCATCTTTCAGCAGCAACGTTCTGGGAGCAGTCAGTACCAGCACCATCTGACCATGCTCCAAGACATGTACCTCCCAGCAGTAAATTCAAGGGTGTCCCAGAAAATTTAGGCATCTTCCTGGGCTAAATAGGAGCATTTTGGATCTAGTCTTGATCCAATCAGAGTTTGGGAGCATCCGTGGCGGCGTGTTCTTGAGCCTGCTATCCGGCGATTCTGGAACCTGGCAGCACCGACAAGGATTCTAGCACTTGAAGATTTTAGCTCATCCCCTCCCCTCGCTTGGCCGGTTGAAGGCCCCTCCCTGCGTGGAGGTAGTATTTTGATTGTAAACACATAACCCCCACCCCAAGATCCCCCCTCCTGCGCTTTGGGTATGACCAGCATATCCCAGTATACAACGCACAGTTTGCCCTACTCGTGCGGAGTCTCCAGGGTAGTTTGACTTCTGAGCATGCCCGGACCTGGTGGTACTTCTTTCACCGAGTCGACAGCTTTGCGTTCCAAGTGCTGGCGCCTGGGTGAGTTCCACGAGTGACCATGGAGTATGTGAAATGGTGGAATGCCCAGACGGGCTTTTATCAGTTATGCAAAACCGATTGCTGGGACGGCGCCGAGTGAAAGTTCTTGAGCAAACAGTCAGCAACCGTATTAGATATTGACCCAGAGCATCTGCTCTGGTTAAAACATTACAAGGACAAAGTGGTAGCAGTGTACATGGTTGCACGCAGGGAGGCCCGAGAAGCCAGTCCACCACCACAGATCAAGATGCCTCCCGTTGCTAAGGACGACTTCAAGAATGCCCTAAAAGCCTGTGCCGCATCAGAGAGACCGCCTGGACCTCATCAACTATCCCGTCCCAATAGAGGAAGAAGGCATCCCAGCCAGAAGCTGGTGTCCAGAGATGGACTCGACGTGCCCTTACCGCACATTTATGAGAAGAGAAGAGCGAAAGCCCAAAAATTACAAGGACACCACATGGGTATACGTTCTTGTCCGAGCACATCGGCTAAAGGCGGAGGACCCAACGCCTGCCATTCTAGACAAGCACCTACAGATCTCTTTCCACTATGCTGACGGGTGGGGCATGGACCACTTCAGCCTTTATTGCCACCTTGCCTTCAAGCAGCATGTGGACCTAGCGCATCTTGCAGACTGTTGTGTGAAGGTTGGGGACGTCTGTTAGTTGGTCCAGGAGACGGCCCATCGGGACAAGGAGTCGTCCCGGAACACTGGCTGCTGTCACTAAAATTGTACACTGGCCCCCCTGGTATAATTCTCCTTCATTGATGCCTTCCGTAGTTACGGTCTTTTAGGATGCTAATCAATATTTTTTCTTTTAAAGTTGAGTATCCCTATAGTTCCTGCTCGCGCATTACAGGAAGGGTCTTCGGTAGATGACGGTCTAGGGGTATATGTGTTAGAAGAGGATGACGGTGCTGAAGAAGAAGAAGAGCCGTTAGAAGACGGTAGTGATCCGATAGCTTCCTTCGTCAATGGAACCCAGAAATTTGATGAACCCAGTGTTTCCGTTGATGAGTCCACCAAGGAAATCAATCTTGGCACCAAAGATGACCCCAAGATCATATTTAAGTGCCAGTTTGAATAGTGAAGAGGAAGCTTCCCTTGTAGCAATTCTCAAGGAATTTCCTAATGCCTTCACTTGGTCCTACGAGGACATGCTGGGTTTAGACCCGTCATTAGTTGAGCATCGTTTGGTTCTAAAGCCCGACGCTCGAGTTGTCAAGTAGAAGTTAAGGCAACTTCACTGAAGTTCGCACTTAAGGTCAAAGAGGAAATTGACAAGCTCCGTAAGGCCAAGTTCATCAGGGTAGTCTTGTATCCACAATGGGTCACCAATATTGTCCCCGTTATGAAGAAGGATGGTAGGGTCCGCATCTGCATAGATTTTTGCGACCTCAATCATGCTTGCCCAAAGGATGATTTTTCTCCTCCACACATAGATGTCCTGGTAGACAACACCGTCGGCTATGAGATGCTTTCCTTCATGGATGGTTTCTCGGGGCACAACTGTAAGGATCTCTGGCCAGGATCAGAGGAACACAGCGGAAACGAAAAATTAAAAATTTAACCCGGCCATGTTGATCGCTCATATGTGATTCCCGATGATAATATACAACTATGAGATCCGATATTACCTCTGTGATTCTCAAATCACAGCGAAGTGGAAACAATCCCTCATGGCGGTTATTAGTCGCGCAAGTGAACGGCCTCTAGCGGTATCCACACGGGCACGAACGGTGGTGATGGAGGCATCACCAACACCTCCCTCTGGCTCGGGTCGTCCACACACCCGAGACTAGATTGAGTTCGAGCTTCATATCACATGGGTCCCTTTATCTATTTTGAGTATTTTAGTTGAGTCATTTTGATGTATTTGGAGCGAACCACTCATCCCCTCTCTGAGGGGGTGAGTGCTCTCCTATGCACCCGCCTTGGTCTGTTTAAGAACAACTGGACGAAGGGTAATGACACTACACTACACTGCACTGTCACCACCATTCGGGCTGCCTGTTTAAAAAAAAGAGACAAAAAAAGAATGATGGCAAAAGAAAAGAAGAAAGGAAAATTATGAGGTCAACATGGCCTCCCCATCCGCCCTCATAGGCAGAAGGCTCCCTAGTAGCATTGTATATTGAATGCTCAAGGGAAAATAAAATAACTACGCCATCTGCGGAGGTAAGAAGACCCTGCAACCACATCTCCTAAAAAAGGGGGGGTCAAGTGAATAACCCTTGGTGTGAGCACTGGAGGCCCGAGCCGAAGCTGTTCGATGGATCCCCTAAAGAAACCAATGACAAAAGAAGATAGCTGGTGATCTGATGCTTAGCTGTCACTGAATATCCCCAGGGAGACCATGTAATCAACAGTCCCACTAACGTAAAAAGTGCCCTTATTGGCCACTAGGCCTCTCGTTTCAAATACGGGTCCACGCCCATTGAGGGGAGTGAAAAGAACAATCCTTACTGAGTCAGCTACACCCTCGACTCCTTACGAAGCTAGCAAATAAATGCCTTTCAGCTTCTAATGGCCTGTCTCAGTACCCCTTGGTCCCACCGGAATTCATGGTGCCTTGCCATCTTCCTACCCTATGGGGGTACTCCCCACTTGTCCCACCAGGACTAATCCTCCACCCTTGATCTGGGACCTATGCTCCTAGCCAATGCACTCTAATGGCCTTTAGACATTCAGTCGCAACAATGCTATATTTGTCCCACGGGACTCTCCCACCACTGTCGGTTGAGATTCTTTGCCCAATGTCAGCCCAATAAAATCTCCTTTTTCTTGGCATAAGACACTCTGCCCTTGCCGAGCTCAAAACTTTGCCGAACTGGGTCCATAAAATCCCTCTCCCTTGGCCTTAGGCACTCTGCCCTCGCCGAGCTCTAAAAATTCCTATTATTATCTATTCTTTTTATTATTATCACATCTTCTTTTCCTCTTATTTCTTTTGATATGCAAAAAGGGTCAAAGGCCGCCGCGTAACAAGCACGAAGGTGTCGATAGTCAGAGTTGACCCCTCTTTGAAAGCGGTCAGTCCGAGCTACTATAGCATGTCCGAGCAACTGTAGCATGCCCAATCTGTCAAAGCTCCGTCCAAGCAACTGTAGCATGAGCGGAGTTGATATGCTCGGGGGTCTATGCCAATCATGCTTGGAAGTCTATGCATTCATGATCGGGAGCCTATGGTAATCATGCTCGAACCATGCTCGGGAGTCTATGCATCCGTGATCGGGAGCCTCTGAAAATCATGCTTGGGAGTCTATGCATTCATGATCGGGAGCCTATGACAATCATGCTCGGGAGTTTATGCAATTCATGATCGGAAGCCTATGGCGATCATGCTCGGACAAGCTCGGACCAAGCTCGAAAGAGAAGGAGCCCGAGGGTGAGAGATCGAGCGGGGGGAACCGAGATAGGCCGAGCGAGAGGCTCATGAGAGAAGATGAAGGATGCACGATCAAGGGGAAACTGACCCATTGGATCGACCCTGACTACAACAGGCTTCAAATCACCTGAATTCAGCAAATGCGCAGATGCGTATGTAATTGTATATATGAGCATGCTCGTCGCATGAAAATAAATCTTTTATTCATTTGATAAATTCTTTAAATACACTGCTTCTCTTTTCTTGCTACCAGGATGACGTTTTGTTCAATTGTCTTCTTCATTTCAGCATCACCCTTGATCGGTTCAATTGTGTTGTTTTATGCAGAGAGTGCGTTGTAGTTTATTTGATTGTTTGTTCAGCATGAATGCTCTCTTCAGCCTCCTTCTTAGTGTTGGTTTTAGCATTATGTCACTTATTTAGTCCATGTTTTTATCATTAGCTCATTTTTGTTAAGTCCACAATTCTGAGAAAAATTTGGTAGCACCTCTCAGACCCAGGTACTGAGGGGGGGTAAAGGGGAAAAATAAAGATAACCATGAAGACCACATCGCCAAGGGGTCACGAGGTCGGAGATGCCTCGTGCCATAGGGAATGCCAGGAGATGTCCTCATCAATTTTATTTTGTTGAATAGAGTCTGAAATTCATCAAATACTTCATTCTTGTGAGCTAAAAAGAAAACCCATGCATATCTAGTGTAGTCATCTACAATGACATACCCAAATCTTTTCCCATTTAGACTTAGAGCCCTAGTAGGACCAAACAGGTCCATATGCAGAAATTCTAATGGCCTAGATGATAGGCGTTCATGCCTCACTTTGAAGGATTTCCTAGTTTATTTCTTGAAGCACATGCATCACATATTTTTACATTTGTTTTAAAGTGAATTTTAGGCAGTCCTCTGACTAAATCATGCTTGACTAATTTATTAAAAATGTTATAGCTAGCATGGCCTAATCTCCTATGCCAATTGAAGGACACAAGACTGGTACTAGGCGGAGGACTAGTCCAAAGACTTCCTCACGCAAAGTGAAACTATCCAGATTGACTTGACCTATCATTCTAGCAACACCTTTTCATATATCGAGTCTATTTGAGAATGAAGATAGAAGATATGGAACTCAAACCACAAGGCACTACAATTTTTAGGTGGTTCGATTGCTTCCAGCAATCTACGTCCACCCCTCACCTGATCAGGATGAGGCTTCACTAGCACAAGGCTAACCACGGATGAATCTACTTACAAAAGTTGATCACACAACTTCCCATCGGAGGAACAACCTCCTTCCTTCCTCTGAACAGCATAGAGGGAACCCATGCTCACTAGCTTGATGAGCACACCCCTAATTCTACCCCAGTAGAATCAGCAACACTACGCTAAGGCAGCACGCGAGGAACCTACCTCACACCATGGTATGCAAACTAGGACGTGACCAGTTCAAACTGATCACAACTTCGATAAGTACTAGAATATTGATCTGCAATAGCAATATCTTCCCCCATTCGGTTGAATACCATACTAAATTATAATGCATATGGTTCCTCAAGAACATGGACAATAATTATTTCTAGACATCTGTCCACAGTTTCGTTCAGGAAGACATTAGTGAAGTTAGCTATATCAGCATCATCAAAACCAGGTTCTTCAACCACTCGGTCAGCAATATCTTCCAGACATTTTTCCATAGTATTGTTCAGGATGTCATTAGCAAATTTAGCTATAGCAGCATCATCATAAACAGGTTCTTCAGCTGATTCTGTCTCTTCTTCCTGTTCTATTTGTTCAGGTTGGTCTACTTGAGGGATGTCAGTTTCCATTCCAAATTTGTCGAACAATTGACTGATATCCTGGTCAAGTTGTTCCATAGTTTGATCTTCTGGAAGACTTGATCCTTCAACATCTTGCCCTGGCAACTATTCCTCTCCTGGTTCCTCAGTAGCTTCTTGTTCAATATCTTTCTCAGCTTCTTCTTGTTGAACAGCAACTTGAAGTTCAGCTGGTTCCACTGTTGGAGGAAGACCCTCCCCCTGACTTTGAGCTTCCCTATGAACTATTTTCTCCACTTGACTAAAAGAGGCAGGTTCAAGTTTCATATACTTGGAAATAAAGTCCATGTTATAAATATTTACTTTTGTGATTTCCTTGGAGATCTCATTATCCATGGAGATTCCTGCCTTCTTGAAGACAGCAGTCAACTGTGCTGCATAAGGGAAGTGTCGTCTAGAGTCCTTGTAGCTTTTCATTATTTAAATTATGACTTCAGGCAAGCAAATTCTAACATGCTTTATCAAACTGTACAAGATGAATCTCTGTGAATCAGCTAGTCTCCCTCTCCCTCCTATCTGAGGTGTAATCATTGATGTGAGAATGTGATGCAATAATCTTTTGAGAGGGGAAAATTTTACTGCATTGAAAGCTCTCAGCTTAGTCTGATTTTTCTCCCTAGCATCGCTAGGTAAATCGATAATAATAGAGAAAGCATCATGAAGATCAAATTTGAATCCATGTTCTACTTCTCCAGCTTTAGGAATTCTGAACACTTTGTAGAGAAGGCTGATTTAGCCTTCAACTCCCTATTTTGAGGAACTAGGGGCATTTCTTCATCTCGGGAGGGGTTCTTTATCAGGTGGAGGATCACCTGGTACATTCTCGTCCTATCTGGATGGAGTGTGGAGATATGTCTGGCATGATTGCTGCGTTGCCAGGTCCATTGGCTCTGACCGTTATTTGGCCTTAGTGAGTTGTGGTAGATGTTCTGCCCCGAGATGATGAGATGTGGGGTCCTCGGTATCTCTTATGAGGTGACCTGAGGCTTCAGCGGTCTGAGTAGGCTCGTCCTTCACTTTTAGTTGGCTTCTTCGGGTACATGATCAGAGCTTGGTAATATTTTGGACGTCAAGAGCCCTGTAGATTGCTTAACACTCGCACTAAAAAGGGGCGAACGGAGAAGCCAATTGTGTGGATTGGCCACCCCAGACCTTTGGCTGTGCTTCCCCTCCCATCAATGTAGCATAGGGAATGGGTATGGAAGAGGGCGATGTCAACGTAATCGGGTTAAAACCACATGAAGAGGTCTCTGATGGTCTTCATCTTGGGATCATGTCCAAGGTTGAGGACAGATTCCAAGCATGTGCCTCTACAGGGAGAGGGTTTCCCCTATCTATGTGTTTGCATTTCCCTTGGATGAATCAAGTTTAAGGGAGACGTAAAATAGATTGAACATCAGTGATGGAGATGGGGACGCCCATTGTGTAAAAGAAAGGAACTCAAACGAACATACAAGGAATGTGGCAAAACCAAAGACAAGGTAAAAATGTCAAATCTTTCATTGCCAAGAAGAAATAAAAACAATGAATACAACTGTAGCCCTCAGTCGGGCATAAGGGGCGATCGAACCCACCTACGGGGAATCGCTCAAGAAAAGAACTCCTTCCTCTCCCTCCTTCCGTTCAGGATGCCTCCCCACGCTCCCGTGTGTCTTCTTTTTACCCCTTCTCGTGTGTATATCACTTCTCTCATTTTTTCCTTCTTCGCTATGTTCTCTCTCCTTTTTTTTTACTCTGATCTCACTGCGTCGGTGAAGCTTCTCCCTGTTTAAGTAGTACATGAACTACGCCTCACGTAGGAGGGGTGGACTAGGGGCAGAGAAATCAAGGTTACATTCAAGAGCTACCTCCACGCAGGGAGGGGCGCTAAGCCGGCCAGGTGGGGAAGGGGAAGGCCTTAGTGAGATCGAATGGGTGGATGACATCGGTTCTGCCCGTTCTCTAGAACATGGGACAGATAGTTGGAGTCGACGCTGCTGCGGCTACTCCAGAATTTTGCCGATGATGAGACAAGTTGGAAAATGTTCATAGTTGGTTTGGGATGACGGTTGAATTTTACCGAATTCCCTGGTTGCCGGTGCTAGTCGGGGATAGGCCGTACATAGGGTCCCTTAGTGCTGGTTCTAACAGAAAAGGTACCTCAGCATCAGGAAGAAGAGGCCGCCAAGAGCACTCCTGACCTCTGAATCGAGTGTGGCTAGAGTCGTTGGAACCATTGATGAGTCTTCTTTGAAACGGAGCCTGCGGGGATGTCGATGGAGGTCAGAGCAGTCCGGGGCAGTTTGAGACGTGAATGGGTGTCTGTTTAGTCCAGGAATGGACAGAATGGATCACCAGAGGAAGAAAATTTGGAAGATGCTCCTCTAGATGCTGAACGGGACATCACTTTTTTTTTATGGATGTCGACTAGTGGTAGAAGCTCTCGGACAAGCGGCGCCTCCATAAGCTGTGGTATGTGGCCGTGGGAGCTCCAGGAAGTCACCTCAGGTCACTGGCCGAGCCTGATCTGCGCAGTCGGGGAAGAACAGGTCCTCTGGGCAGGAGGAACGTCGGATGCTGGCAGGACCACCACAGCTACGAAGTTGCCTTGACGAGCTTTGCGATGATGTATGAAATGCCACACGAAGTTGCCAGAAGACTCAAGGTCACACTCTGTAACTCGTGTCTTCTCTACTGCCAGCGAACTGAGAACTGCAGGTTGAAGAGGGGAGGTGGGGAATGAGGTAAATGGGAGGGAAAAGGGGGTGGATGAGTGTGGAGGGCGAGTGGGGAGGCGTGGGTATGCACCCGCTCGCCGCACCGATGAAGCTTCAACCTGAAAATTTAAGTTACATACACTACACCCCTTGAAAGGGGGTTGGACTAGGGGTGAGAAATTAGATTACAACCAAAATGTACCTCCACGCTGGGAGGGGCGCTCAGCCGGCCAGGCGGGGAGGGGAAAAGCCGAGCTCGGAACTAATTGGGTGGCGGTGGCTGGTTCTGTCCGCACTCTGGAACAGGGGATAGGTGGACGTTGTTGGCGCCGCTACGACCACTCCCAAACTCCATTTTTGAAAAAACCAGTGGCCAACTCCTTGTAATTGGACCAGGGTCTTGACTGATTTTTCTGGAGTTCCTAGATTATCGATGCCGATCGGGGAAGAGCCACGAACAGGGTCTCTGCTTCCTAGTTCTGACTGCTACAGGAACACAGCAGCAGCAAGCCGAGGATGTCACGGGCAGTCCCGAACTCCAAATCAAGCGTGGCAGGAGGCATTGGAACCGTCATCGAGTCCTCTTCAAAATGGCACTAGTGGGAATGCCGGCGATGATCGGAAATGACTGGAGCAGCCAGAAATGTGGGCGGGGGTCCGTTCAGTCCAGGAACAGTCAAAATAGAGCACCGGAGGGAGAAAATTAAGAAAATGCTCTTCCGGATGCCGAACAGGACGTCGCCTATTGCTGATGAACGCTGAGTGGTTGTAGTAGCTCTCGGCCAAGCGGCGGATTCAGAAGCTATGGGATGTGACCGTGGGAGCTCAAGAAAGTCATCTTAGGTCACTAGTAGGTCTTGATCTGTGCAACACAATAGCAACTGGATGTAGGCGCCACGGCCACTCCTAAAGTCCAATAGAGATGGGACTAAGTCGAGGATGATCGTAGATGAGTCTTCTTCAAGCAGCAATCAGGGGGAGCTCTAGACGATGTCGTAGTAAGGAGGAGGAACCCATTGAGTGAGGGGGGGTCAGGGCAGACTAATAGGAAGCAGAACCGCACACCAGGAGGAAGAAGATATGTTATTACTTATTTGTCATTCTTGTTCATTTATTATTATTGTTATAAATTTTCTCCTCCATTTTTGTTATTCTTTTAACTACTATTTATTTGCCCATTTGTCATTTTTTTGGTTGTTGTCTTGTTATTTTATTTTTTTAATTTTTTTTATTTTATACCTTTTTTTTAACAAGGGGAGGGTGATGATCCGGCGGATCACTTCCCTGCCCCTCCGCCTTCCTTTTTTATTTTTATTTTTATTTTAAAGATGGGAGAGGGTGAATCGGCGACAGTTTTCCTCCCTTTCTTTATATATGAGAGTGGGAGAGGGTGATCTGACGGGAGAAAGTGTCGCTGAGTCACTTCTCCTTCTCATCTTTTTAGCTTTTTACATGTTTTTGAATGGAGAGTTCGGTCAATCGACCTATTAGAATCGGTCGACCGAATCTCTCAAAAACAGAGGGGTCAGCTGGATAGGTCGACTCCAGCCACATAGGGCGTCCACCCCACCGCTGATCGATCGACTAAATGTCTAACTCGATCGACCGAACTAACAGACAAAACTAGATTAAAACAACTAGATAACGAGATTATGTCCCCAGATAAATTATTAAATTCTAACTTCAGGGAAATCAGATTTTGCAGGAGGCCAAGCTCCCGTGGGATTGGACCTGACAGATAGTTTCTTGACGGATCAATTCCCATGACACTTCTCAAATTTCCAAACTCAGCAGGAATATAGCCATCTAGATGATTGTTACTCGAATTTAATTTTAGGAGATGTTCCAAATCACCAATGGAAGATGAGATGGCCAAGGATAAAGAGAGCACCGACAGCAATGTCGAGAATTGCAGCTTTTGAAATGGAACCTCTCTGTGAGGAATGAGCGGCATGACATGGAGAACTAAGCCAATAGCTACATCGACAAGGATTTCTAAGGAAACTGTTAGGAGTAAAACGTGAAAACTTGTTCACAGTGGGCACAAAGGTTCAGGGGTGCAAGAAATTTTATATATAACTTAATGTATGCACGGAGTGGATAAAACCACGTAAATCTGGTATGATCATCAACAAATATGATGTAATAAGGAAAGCCATGCACAGAAGAAATAGCTGCTGGACCCCACGTCATCTGAGTGGACCAAAGCAAATGGTTCGACAACAATTTTATTATCTAGATTAAAAGGCAATTTCACATGTTTTTTCATCTGACAAGATTCACACAAGGAAGAGGACAAATCATGAAAGGAAAGTAAAATTTTCTTGCTAAGAAGAGATAGCACTTTCTCTGAAGGATGTCTAAGTCGAGCATGCCATCTATCACCATCATAAAGGAAAGCTTTATTCTTTTCATCTTCATTTGAACGAAGCACGTACATTCCTCCTTTAGAGCTGCCCTTCTGTAGCACTTTTCCTATTTTTTGATCCTTGATAACCATACAATCAGCCATAAATTCACATAAGTAGTCATTCTCTTTGGTGAGCTTGCTAACAGAGATCAGATTTTTTGGAGCAGATGGAATGATAGGGATATTCTTTAAAGACAATGGCCCAACTTTAGCAGAGCCTATTTGTGTTATTGGCAAGGTGGAACCATTTGCAGCTACAATTTTATTTGAACCATAATATGGTCTCAGACTAGAGAGATTATCTGGCTGTTTAGCGAGATGGACAGTTGCACCTGAATCAGGATACCATTCTGGATCAGTGGGGGAAGTAAGTTGAAGACCAATCAGTACCGTGTTCACTTCATGTGATGAAGTGTTTGAGTTAGAACGACATTTTGTTGCGATATGTCCAAACAGGCCACAATTATAACAATGAACTGGGGAACGATTTCTTGGGCCATGAGGAGAATATATTGGTGGAGCATAAAATCCATATGGCTGCTGAAAAAAGTGCTTATTAGGTGCCTGAAATGACGCTTGCAGATTTTGCATATGAGATGAGAGAATCATGCCATTCATATTCTGTCTCTGTCCTTGTTGATTTACTTGCTTAGACTGCTCAGCAAATGCTAAACCTTGTTGG
Source organism: Amorphophallus titanum (assembly GCA_024336825.1). Taxonomy (NCBI): domain Eukaryota; kingdom Viridiplantae; phylum Streptophyta; class Magnoliopsida; order Alismatales; family Araceae; genus Amorphophallus; species Amorphophallus titanum. The sequence continues at coordinate 1,937,382 of JANBPO010008917.1, forward strand.
GAAAGAAAAGATGGATTTGGAAGGGTGGCTATCCATATATTAGAGAAGGAAACAAGGACGGGAATAATGGTTGCTGCATGAATGAATTGTGATTGTTGGATTTCCACTATTTTTTATTTCCTCCACCTATCTGAGAGTTTGAAGCAGCACCGTAACTAGCTTCCCCATTCCATGCCTTAGTCTCCTTCTTTGTTAAGAAGGCAATGTCTATGGAAGAAACACGAGCTTTGTTAGCTTTAACTCTTGATTCCTGAGCAGTAAGTGTACAGATGAGATCATCATATCAAGGCAAGGGTGGGTGAGCAAATATCGAGGTAACATAATCATCATACATTGGATTCAGCCCATTTAAAATCCATGTGACTTTATCTTCTTCATCAGCCGATTTTTCGATTGCAGCTAGATTATCAAAAATCTTCTTAAACCCCGAAGATATTCTTCTACATTCTCTTTATCTTGTTGACAATAGATTAATTCTTGTCTATACTGACCTTCTTTAGCTTTTGATCGTTCGATAACTATTTTTTGGATATGATCCCAAATTTCTTTAGCCGAGTTGAAGTCAAGAATCTTAAAGAGTATGTCATCAGACACCGTAGCATTCAACCAACTAACATTAAGTTGATCAATTGCTATCCATGCTTCATAGACAGATTAGCACTAACCTTTTCAATTTCTCCTTCTTTTGTAAAAAATTGTAGGATTAGGCTTTGGTACTATCCCATCTATATATCTCATTAGATGTTGACTACGCAAAAGTGGAAATAGTTGTGCCTTCTAGAGCAAAAAATTGCTCTCATGAAGTTTGATTAAAACTAACGATGTTATTGAGGAAATAAAAAAGTGTGGTGTTACCAGTGCTGAAGAGGCAACAACAGACATCATGCTTGATGAATTAGCACCGATGGAGCTCATGATGCTTGACAATGATGGCTAATGCTCAACAAAATAAGATAGATTGAAGAAGGCCCAAAATACGTGATCCTTCAAAGAGTTTTTGCTCTGATACCATGAAAAGAAAATAAGATAAAATGAGAGACAAAATTTTAACGTGGTTCGATTTTCAACCTACATCCACAAAACTGGTCGTAAAGCCTATCTCAGCCTTGACCAATGGATCCCATTCTTATTTATAATGATACTACCTTCCTCTATTTTACAAAGGGTAAAATCTTCCTTCAATACATATTTAGTAATTTCACTGTCATCATTACCACAATAGTAACAGAGATTCTTGGAACTTTCACCCTTTATTAATTATAGGCCATCATTCTTGTTGTTATGGCAAGTGTTAGCCATCAACATGCTGTCATCCTTGCTGTCCCCAAATTTGAGTAAGTCTTTAGTGCCTCCGGCATCTTCCTTGCTATACCCAAGTTTGGTGAAGTCTGTTGTGTCCCCTAATTTTGATGATAATAAATCATAAATTATTATTAGATATTTGTGGTGTGTCTAATAATTTTGTTGAAAATTTATTTTGGACAGGTACAAGAGAATTCCATTCATTGTGTCGACCTATCAGTAGGAAGTGTCGACATTTCAAGAAGAAACTCACGATTTAGCCGTCTCTGTTTGAGTTCTGGTGTGCCCAGTGTGTCGACACTCTTTACAGAGCATGTCGACACTTCAGTCTAACTTGGCAAAAAGTCTCTCTGTCTGGCGCCCATGCTACGACACAATGCGGGTGATGCCTCGACATGACAGTATGAGCCGCAAGCACCTGTTGCACCCACGTCGACCTACAGCCTTGGAAGTGTCAGCCTATTGATGATGCTTTTAACATTTCTTCAAGATATCGATGGGGAGTGTCGACACTTCGGTTGGATGTGTCGACCCCAGTAAAGTCACCCAGAATGGATCTGAGTTCGATAGCATCTGGATTTCAAGATCCGTAATCACTCGTTGAGGATCCGTTGGCACTCAAACATCCTTCTGGAAGGCCACCTTTTCAGAGAAAATCATTGGCTGTCAGAGGAATCTTCCAGAGGTGGGGCCCTTTACAGATTTGGTCCCTTATCCACTTCAGTTTCTAGCGCCCACGAGAGAAGAGACAAAAAGTGTATATGAAGCTAATAGAGAAGAATGAAAGCGACATTGGAGCCATGCTGTACGTACAAGAGGATAACTTGTGGAAGATAGCTTGCAACAGAAGCACATTCCTAAAAATTATTATAAATTTAAGAAAAATGTAGGGATGCTACACCCTCCTCCAGTTAAGAGAATTTGGTCCCCAAATTCAATATGCGGGAGTTTACGGAGAGTGTACTTACATTCAAATATCTACGGGAATCTTTTGTGCATCGCCTCTTCCATTTCCCATGTTGCCTCGTGTGGCCAAGATTTGCTCCATTGAACTTTGACCATGTGAATACTTTTGTTTCAAAGTTGACATACTTCTCGCTCAATGATTTTGAGCAGTCTTTGCTCGTATGTCAAGTCTTCTCGTATCTCCAAGTTATCATAGGTGATGACATGGAAGGGGTCAGGGACATACTTTTTTAGCATTGAGACATGAAAGACATCATGAACTCCTGCCAACTGAGGTGGTAAGGCTAGTCAATAAGCAACTTCACCAACCCTTTCAAGAATTTCAAACGGGCCTATAAATCTTGGAGTAAGTTTGCCTTTGATACCAAATCTTTGGATATCTCGACCCAGAGAAACCTTGAGGAATACATGGTCTCCTATTTGGAATTCCAGGCCATGCCTTCTATTGTCAGCATAAGATTTTTGCCTATCTTGAGCCACCTTTAGTCTTTCTTGAATCAACTTGACATTTTCAGTGGTATCTCAAATGAGTTCCGAACCTAGAAACTACTTTTTCCTAATCTCACTCCAGCATATAGGTGAGCGACAACTTCTGCCATATAAAGGTCAAATGGTGCCATTTTAATGCTGGCTCGATAGCTATTATTGTAGGAGAATTCTACTAGAGACAAGTGATCGTGCCAGCTTCCACCAAAATCAACTACACATGCTCGGAGCATATCTTCCACCACCTGATTGGTACTTTCAGTTTGACCATCGGTTTGCGGGCGGAATGCAGTACTAAAATTCAACCAGGTCCCTAATGAATATTGTAGACCATTCCAAAAATGAGATGGAAATCGAAGATCTTGGTCAGATATAATGGTAACAGGGACTCCATGTAATTTTACAATTTTCTTTACATATACAAAAGAAAATGGCAGAAGTTTGGAGTCACCATTATATGTGATGGTTGGTCAGGTACCACAAAAAGTAGCTTGATTAACTTTCTTGTCCATTGTGAAAAATAGGTCTTCTACCATAAGTCTATTGATGCATCAGACAAAATCCATAGCTACCACTACATATTACAATTAATGAATGAAGTGGTGGAAGAAATCAGGGAAGATTTCATTGTACAGGTTGTGACAGACAATGGATCCAACTATAAGAAAGTAGGGGAGGAGTTGATGAAGATTAGGCCACACATATTTTGGACACCTTGTGCAGTCTATTGTGTTGATTTAATGCTGAAATACATTAGGCAACTTGAGGCAGTGAAGAAAATTGTTGAAGTAGCACAAAACATAACAACATTTATATACAATCATCACATTGTGCTTGCTTGGATGCGGGAGTATATAGGAGGTGAGTTGTTGAGGTCGGCAATCACCCATTTTGCAACCAACTATATTGCACTGCAAAGTCTCCTAAAGCATGAAAATAACCTCAAACAAATGTTTGGGAGTCATGTATGGTTAGAGTCTTCTTTAGTAGACACTCTTGATGGGAAAGGTGTCAAAGAGTTTATTTATAGCACAAACTTCTGGGAAAGAGGGAATAAAATTATCTAAATTATTGAGCCATTGTATGAAGTCCTTAGAATTGTTGATGGTGACAGGACACCAACATTAGGGTTGGTGTACGCAAAGTTAAAGGCTGCGAAAAAGAAGATGCGACAAGTATCTCCTAAATATTCACCGTATTTCTTGAGTATTGTGGAGGATAGGTAAGATCGACAGATGTCTTGTAATTTGCGTATGGCAGGTGAGAATTATGCATTATAGTGTTTTATATCAATTTCATTGTTACATAACTTTATAAGTATGCACTTCTCAATTATATTGTTCATTATATAATGCAACATACTATCCCCACCCTACGTTCCACTATAAGAAAGAGTTTCCATATGATGATGACTTGATAGAAACTATCACAAAGGTGATAAACCCATGAAATTTGGGCCATTTTGGCCTTGTGTGGGTGGTGGTTACTAGAGAAAAGATTTGCGTAATATGATATTTATAGATTTCCTATGGCAGGTTTGGTCGTATTCGCCTAGCCTAATTCTCACGTGGCTCGAGTGCCCATGGTGGGTTATATACCGCGTGAGTCTTGTGACTGCGGAGGGTTATATCCATGTGAGTTCCGTGATCATGGTAGGTAGTTCTTGTGTGAGTCTAGTGGACTGGTACCCAATAGTTTCTATCGTTCAGTCGTGGGTAGTTTCCTTAGCACCCATAGTGTTATACCGTGGTTTATAGTGGTTTGCATGCGCGTGTATGCCTTTCTTGATATTTTCACGAGACCGCAGATGGTAGAGTTTCAGTGGGATTCTGCGAGACCGTGGAAGATCCCAATGGTCGATCGTGGTTGGATGAGGTGAGACCGCCTAGCGTGTACGACGCTCCCTATTATGCGGCGGGACTGCCTGAGCGTATGAACCTTGGTTGGGAAAAGAGTATGCTACTGGTGGACGTAGTGGCGCATACCCCGTGTCGGGTAGTTGGACACGACCGTACTAACAGGCACAAAGGTACGGATCCTAACCAGTTTCAAGGTCTGGTGTATGTGTGTGTGTGTGTGTCTTCTTTGCTCCTCCTGAGACCAAGTGTGGGTAGTGTGCACGCATATGAGATCTTGGCACAGTATAAGACGTCAGTGGACACATATGGCTTATTGTGAATACTTGAGTAGCGGGCCCTATACTGGTGAAGGTTGAGTTACCGATAGCATTATCGTGGCCCTTTCGACAGACGGGCTAGTGTCGCCCTGTATGTGGGGCATGGTTGTTACACCAGGCGAGCTAGTGACATGTCAGCGAACCAATGGTGCCATACGCGGAGCGCCAAGTGGACTACATCGGCTTCCCTTCAAATTGGAAATAATTTGGCTTCAATTTGGACTCTTTTTGCATTAAAATTGGGCTTGTAATGAACATTATACATGGGTTTGCATAAAATTTGGAACTGGAGTCAGAAAGTGGTTGTTGAACCCTCAAAATAACACAAAAAAATGGAAAGAAGGAGAGTGAACATGCTCAGGGCCAGCCCCCCTCTCATTTTCTTCAGTCTAGCCTGGATAGGTTGGAACCTACCCCGGGCCAATCTCCCTCTCTCCCTCCAGCCTTGTTGGGACCGGATAGGTCCCCCTTTAGCCCAATGGGACCGGATAGGTCCCCCCATGTGCCTAATGGGACCAGATAGGTCCTCCATGTGGGGCCCACAACTCACCTCTCTCAATCCACCTGTTTGGACCCGGATGGGTCCCCCTTGGGGCCTATCCGGACTGGATAGGTCTTCTTGGGACCTATCCGGTCTCATTTCTCCCCCTTTCTCCTTAAAAAAAAAAAAGAAAACGATAAGAAGGGAGGCCTATCCGGACTAGATAGGTCCCCCAAGTGGTCTATCTGGTCCCAATCTCCCTCTCTCTCTAATAAACATAAAAAAAGAGAAGAGAAAAGAAAAGAAGGTGTTTGAGCCTGGATAGGTCCCCAAAAGAACCTATCCGATCCCATGCTCCTTCTCTCTCTCCCTCAAGCCTAGTTGGACTGGATAGGTCTCCCCAATGACCTATCCGATCCTGATAGGTCTTCCATGGGGGTAATCGTCCCCTAATGCATATAAATAGACCTTGTGGCCGCCATTTCAAGACACACAGACAAAGGGCCAAGGAGAATGAAAGCCTAAGGAGATACAATCTCTCAGACATTTTGTGTTTTGTGTGCCTCCACCAAAAAGAGTGTTTGCAAATATGTCCCAGTGATTGTGCGTTGTGAAATTCTGCGGTGGTGCGCTGACGGACGCATGGGCATGGATTGCAACCCATGGGAGCTCAAGAAGGAGAAACAATCTCTTAAGTGTTTGTTGCCTTGTGTGCCTTCACCAATGAGGGACTTGTGCCTATCCAAAATTATAGAAAAGTCTGTATTCAATCCAGAAATTACAAAACATCTTGGAATGTCCAAAAATTACATAGAAGAGAAATATGCACGGAGTTAACATGTTGAAATGTGCACAAAGTGCACGGACTTGTTTACAAGCAAAAGTGCAAAGACTTCAAGATGTGCTAGGACTTGAATTGAGCACGGACTTATTAGACATCAGAAAAATCTGCACGGAGTTTTATATGCACAGACTCTCTAAAGGAATGCTAGGAGTTTATGAGACAGTGCAAGGATTTAGTTTCAATAAGAAACCTACACGGGATATGACATGCATGGACTTTCTGAAGGAATGCAAGGAGTTTATGAGATCGTGCAAGGACTTTGTTTCAATGAAAAAACCTGCACGGGGTATGAAGTCCACGGGGTTTATGAAGACGTGCAAGGACTTTGAAGACTGTAAGAAATATGCATGGGGTTTTATGTCAATGGATATGAGATGCTCAGGGTTTAATGTGCACGGACATGAGATGTGCACTGACTTGTAATGCTCGGTCTAAATCTAAAAAGCCCTGTGCACGGACTTTGCAGAAAACGTGCACGGGCTTGGTTTTCAAACAACCAAGGGATATGCACGGACCTTGGTCGAGCATAAACCAATCTTTGCATGGACTTTGCTTTGACATGAAATATGCGTGGACTTTGATTACCAGATGTGTACGGACTTGGTGAAATGTGCATGGACGCAGAATGCATTGATGAAACATGCATGGACTTGAGAGATTGCACGGACTTGAAATGAAGGTCATGCATCAAATGCACAGACCATGCACAGAGTTTGACTTCCACGGACTCCATGAAGGCGTGCACGAACTTTGTGTTTAAGAACAAAACATGCACTGGGTTTGACTTCCACGGACTCCATGAAGGCATGCACGGACTTTGTGTTTAAGAACAAAACATGCACTGGGTTTGACTTCCAAGGATCATATGAAGGCATTCAAGGACATGAGATGTAACCCAGCCACAAAAAAGACTAAGTCCAAAATGTGCACGGGGTTTAGATGCATGGACTACTACGCAGAGACTGTTCATGCACGGGGTTTGGAAATGAATAAACCCATCTTTGCTTTGGCATTTAACCAATGTCGATGAAAAAATTACTATTGACCCTTATCATCATCGGCAAGATCAGTCAGTATTTCTTTAACTTGGACCTTTCATCCTCATTAATGAATAAACACATCTTTACTTCAGCATTTAACCAATGTCGATGAACAAATCGCTATTGACCCTTGTCATCATCGGCAAGACCGATCAGCATTCCGTTAACTTGGACCTTTCATCCTCATTAATGAATAAACCTATCTTTACTTCGGCATTTAACCAATGACGATGAACAAAACTAGCACTAACCCTTGTCATCATTGGCAAGACCGGTCAGCATTCCGTTAGCTTGGACCTTTCATCCTTGTTAATGAATAAACCTATCTTTGCTTCGACATTTAGCCAATGTCGATGAACAAAATCAGCTCTGACCCTTGTCATCATCGGCAAGACCGATCAGCATTCTGTTAACCCGGACCTTTCATCCTCGTTAACAAACAAGTCTCCTATTGCTTCGACATTTAGCCAATGTCGACGAACAACCCCCCCTCGCCTTGGCGACAGTTCCGTGAGCCAACTCATTGCTAAAGATCTTCGGCAAAGACTGGCAACTACAAAAAAAATTATGATAAAAAAGAAGAAGAAAATAAAAGAAAATAAAAAAATAAATGAAATAATGATGGAAGTGTTATTATCTCATTTACCATTCAGGTCCCATGAGAATTCCTGCATGCGATCAGCAAGTCACGTCCAACTGGCATAAGCCTTACGCCTATGCTGTAACAAACTCTTTGCTTCGGCATTTAACCTATGCCGACGAGTGAACCTAACGTCGACTTTCATCATCATCGGCAAGATCGATAAACAAATCGTCGGCTCGGACCTTCTATCCCAGTCGATGAACAAACCCCCTTTTGCTTTGGCATTTAACCAATATCGATGAATAAACCTATAGTCAAGTTTCGTCGTCATCGGTAAAATCATTGAACAAGACCATCGGCCCAGACCTTCCATCCTCAAAATGGTGTTAGGCAAAATAGCCAGCAAAAAAAAAAACCTAACCTGCGAGTTGGCTGCGCTCGGCCTGAGCAGCCGCGTACGCGGCCACAAACTTCTCAGCTTCATCTCTCCTCTGTTCTAGTTCCTGCGGGCTGATCGTCATGCCGGGGACCCGAACAGAATGTGCCCCCTTCACTTAGGCTGAGAGAAGGACATACACGCCTCATACAGGAGCAAAGAATTTCCCCGAGGGGGGTGACCGGACCCCGAAAGGCGTCGGCATCCAAAAGACTCACCTGCGGGATGGCTCGGCTCGGCCCGAGGCACTGCGAACTTCACAAAGGAAGGAACCGACGGAGGAGGGGAGGCTGAAGTCGTCCGGAAGACCTCCGCCCTCTTCCGCTCGACCTCCTGTTGTGCAGCCACCTTGGCAGCGGCAAGCGCTCTCTCCACGGGCGACCCCTCTTGAGGCTCCCCGGCAGCCCTAGGCAGACGAGTGGGAGTGGATGGCGGCTCGGACCTGATCCAGGCTTCACCTGCAGCGGAGATTGGTGAAGGTAGAGGCTCCTCCCTAGCTGATGAACATGAAAGATACCCGGATGTGAGCACCCCATGCTAAGATGAAGATAAGACCCACTCGAGGTACAATCGTGACGAGGGAAATCTTACCGGCCTGTTGGCTTGGTTCGGCCTCTCCAACCTCAAACTACTCAAAGGACGGGATGCGAGGCAGTGAAGGAACGGTCTCTGTGGACTTGGCAGCCTCCGCCCTCTGGCGCTTAGCCTCTCGCCGTCTGGCGGCCTGCGCCTCGCCCAGGGCTTTCTTCACCGGTGATTTTGCCCGGGGCCTCTTCGCGGGACGGGGTAGGGGAGTTGTGGTCGGGGTCGCTAGCGCTTCCTCAAAGTATGTAGGCATCTCCACTTGCCGGAGGAGATTGCGATATGTCGCCAACTGGGTACTGTCTGGATGGTCTATGACGGAAAGAAAATAAAGAGAGCTGGGAGTTAGTTATCATTCAATACCCTAAAGGACACGTTTGAAAACTGATCAACCATTATTTGACAAGTAGTGTTGAACATCATCAAAACTGTAGAAGTGCAACAGTGTGCAATAGCCATTAGGCTTAGAGGTCCGAGGGTCGATCCGATTAGAGGAAGATTCATGCCCGAGATATGCCCCATATCGGGATAAGGGTTGGCGCCCCATGCCCACTTCGACCGAAATACATCCGAGCTATGCCTATTCCCCAGATAGGAGCTGGCATCCTCCACACTTGGGTCGACCGACGGGTGCTAATCCCTGTTGCTATTGAGAGCCCTTTATGAGCAGGAGTATATGAGGATAAGGGAGGCCAAGAGTCCTCTAGGCTATAAAGAGCCCACGATGAGGACGTAAACAGCCCACGTCGTGGACTTAACCACCACCCAAACTCCTCCACTTATGTGACTCTTGAAGCTGGCGCACTATTTATACCTGGGACTCCCTCCAGGAGAAGGTAAGCATAACACGCTTAAACTCCATGAGCAGGAAGTTCCTCACCACCTTGGTGGAGAGGGATCTTGTGCAACCTCTCCCTGCTCCCCTCCTAGCTTCCACCACTGCTCTACTGACTTACGCATCGAAGAGTTTTCCCCCAAGGAACCACCCCTGGACCCCCTGATCCGTTTCCCTTCCTTATAGGTCTCAATGCGGTGATCACTTACTCCAGCTCAGGACCAAGTGCGAGATTGACCCTCTTCATCTGGCGCCATCTGTGGGAAATGATCAAAGAGCCAGTATGGTGCGAAAGAGTATGGGGAGGAGGTCAATCGACGATAAGGGCAAGGCCGTTGGGGCGGCGGGAGAGGCCCCCACTTAGGCCACGTAGAATCCCCCCTCCAACACCAGCACCCCAGCCGACAAGCAATCTCCGCCTACGGCCATAGGGCTACCACCCACCGGGAATGCCGACACTTTCCAAACCCTCAACGCGAAACTAGATGTCCTCGTGGAGCTCCCGAGGACTCAGGTGGCTAGGGAGGAGAGATCGCGCATCCCCCTGGTAAGCCCCCAAATATGATTGATCTTAAAGTTTGGTTGAAAAGTTGTGGTGTTTCATTTGATTTTATTAAGTGTTACAGCTTGTCAAAAAAAGTGTCACTGTAGGGGTCGACACTTGTTCTGTCACTCTCTACTGTGCATTGGTTTTGCCAACGCAGGCAGAAAGTGTCGACCTCAGGGGTCCAGACTTTCACCTTGGACAGGTTGTTTTGCCAAAATAGAATGCTCGTGAAAAAGTGTCTGTAACGACCCAGAGCTCCGAGTACCGATAACCCGATAATCAAGGGTCTTACAGTCGACCTCCGAAGTCGACACTTTTCACTCTGTGTGCTATTCTGTTGTCAAAACAGAATGAGAGTGAAAAAGTGTCGACCTCATGAGTCGACACTTTTCACCTGGGTTCTGATTTTTGTGTTTTGGCAGAACACTCGCCAACAAGAGTCGACTCTATGAGTCAGCACTTGTTTTGAGCACTCTGATTGCTTTTTTCGGATCTGAATGCGAACCCATTATATTGTGATCCGATTGCTTGGGTTATTTACCATATTGGCCTTAGGGCATCCACCATCTATTATGAGTGGTATGAAATGGTTTTTGTAGGGGCTCTTTGGTCTTAGTAGCTTAATATCTCTTTGGTATAAACAACCACCTTTGCTCCGATCGGGACAACATCTTGTGGAGTTAACATTTTTATCCTTTCTCGCAGGAGAAGAAGGAGTCGCACACTACTGGAGGAGAAGGAATACGACGTCGAGTTCATTCCCTCATGACCCTGAGCAATGATCTGGGGGCTGCAGCAGCTTCCTCGTCATCCACCGCTTCGAGTGCACCATCTTTCAAGATCGGCTTCTTCCCTCACTCGCGGTTCATCATTCCAGTGCTTCCTTCATTCATCTCCGAGTTGATGATAATCGCCGGTGTGGTGTCCGTGGTCACTGTGGAACAGACAATGCTTTTGGCAGTTGCAGTGCTTTGCCTTCATGGGCTCGGGTTGGTGGAGAAGGCTCGAGCCCTTGATATCTTCGTTACACCCACCAGCATTACCATGAATTCCCAGAGGGTGATCTAGTGATGGTGAGGATGGAGAGGCTCTCCCCTAGAGCCATCTCCAAGTTGAGTGCCCGTGGCGCCGGACCGTTCCGAGTTGTGAGGAGGATAGGCTCCAACGCCTATGAAATAGACCTACCCGTGGAATATGGGGTGAGCACCACGTTCAACATGGCAGACCTTGTACCATACAAGGGCCAGGCAGTAATACCTAATGATCCATTCGAGCCTACATCCCACCTTGTGAGCGAGCCCACCCCCGTGTGTCCACCAGCCCCCTTGAGAGCACGACATGAACAGGTGGATCAGATACTGGACGAGCAGATTACTAACACAAGGAGCAAGGCATACCAACGTTACTTAGTATGGTGGAAGGGTCGGCCGCGGTCTGAGGACACATGGATGAGCAAGGAGGAGCTGATGCGCATCGATCTGGATGCTCTGGAGCAGTATTACAGCTAGCGCGACCGTTACTCGATAGAGTCGAGTCACTCACACCCCGGGAGGATTGATGGGGACGTGGCCGTCCCATCACTTTGGTTGGGAGAGTTCCCCACCCCTTGAGGATATGGAGCCTCTTCTATCTTTGTTAGCAGCTAGTTCCTTTTATTTTAGTCCAATTAGTGTTGATTGAGTCTATTTTTATCCCATTTTGAGTCATGTAAGTCTTAATGGGCTAGCTAAATAAAGCCCAAAGGGCCATCCTAGCTTTTGCTTCGGTCCTAGGTCATAGGTTGCTTATTGTCACCTCTAGGATAAGGAGGGAATTTCTTTATTTAGTAGGGATAGTTTGAGTATTTGTACCCCTGGCTCTCCCTATAAATAGGGCCAAGGGATCATTTGTGGATTTAGTTAATGAAGAATTTGAAATTCAGTTGAGAAGAATTCTTGTGAGCTCCCTCTCTCTCTCTCTTCTACTTGCGCCCCTCTCTCTCTTTCTCTCTCTCTCTCGAGATCGCAACCCCCTCCCCCTCTCTCTTGGTCGCGGCCACCTCAGGATCTTTGCTGACCTCCACCCGTTCGAGGTGTTCGAGTGCCACCTATCGGACGCCAACTTGTACCTGGAAGAAGCAAAACAGGCTCCGCGGGCCGCCCGCGACAAAGGGAAGAGGAAGGTGACATCGGAGCGCTGGTTCCCTCCGCCACCTCCAGGCTATGCGGCTCCTCCACATGTGCCGTTCATCACCGAGGAGGGGATGTTTCGAGCACTCCCCCTCGACATCCACCCTATACTGGGGGCACCTCGCCTTGAGGATTTACTGGAGGATGTCAAAGTACCTCCGGGAATTGTCAAACCAATTGGCATGACAACTATGAAATTTCATAGTACACCGAGGATGTCAAACCCTATACGGAGAAGAGACTTGGCATGACAACTTGAAATTTCATCAATCCCAGCATGTCCAACGTGAGGGGAGGGCCGCGCCCTCCCCCCTCCGTCTCCTTCCCCCTTGCGGCCGCTGTAGATGTGCAGCCTCTTCGTCCTCTTCCGTCTGGATCTCTTGGTGCGTTGCTGGCCGATCCCGCGGGTGCTGCCTCTTCCTCCATCGATGGTGTTTCTCTTCGGCCCCCCTCGCTTGTTGTTTCTCCTTCCGCGCAGGCTCCCGGCGTTGGCCCTCTCCCATGCATTGGTGGTCCTGCTGTGGATGTTGTTCAGGGTCCATCCTTGGCTGTTCATTCCACGTTTGCTGCATCCTCTGGCGCTGTTGCTGGCTTGGTGGATCCCCACTTTGCTGCCCCTCCCAATGGTGTTTCTGTTGGTGGTGCTTCTACGTCGGCCCCCCCCTTGGATGGCTCTTCCACTGATCATATTTCCTCTGCATGGCCCCATGGCCCCCGCTCCTTTGTGATTGCTGCTAGTCATTCCTTGGCCCCCCCGGTTCTACCTGTGGCTATTCACCCTCCTGCCCGTACTGACAAGGGGGATCCCGCGGTGTTCTTTTCTCTGACCGAGATTGGTGCCTCGTGCAAGCCTTTGGAGCATGCCATTGTTGCATACACTCCCCAAGGGCGGCCGCCGTTTCAAGAGACCCGTGCTCATCTTGCACAAAGGTTCAAGTTTCTGCAAGATTTCGCCTTGAGTGCTCTTGATAATCGTCACCTTCTTATGAGATTATCCTGTCGTGAGGACTTCATCAAGGTTTTGCTCAAAGGTTCCCTGCTGGTTCATGGCCGTCTGTTCAAATTTGCTAGATGGTCGATGGAATTTTCTCCCGAGATTGATTCCCCGGTGGTTCCGGTTTGGATTGAATTCCCCGGGTTACCTGTTAATTTTTATTATGATGCCATGATTCGCTCTATAGCTGGGAGCGTTGGCTCTGTTCTCCGTGTTGATGACAACACCGCTCTGTTAGCCAGATCAAATGCTGCTCGGGTGTGTATTCTTCTAGATGTATCCCAACGCATACCTGAACGTATTTGGATTGGGATTGGTTCTGGTGGTTTTTGGCAGCCGATATTTTGTCCCAAGCTGCCCCTCTATTGTTCTTCCTGCCAGAGATTGGGCCACCTTCCTCTCAATTGTAAGAAAATTTCTGGCAGGTCTAAAGCTTCTGCTCCTGCCAAGGCTGCCCCTCCGGCGTCCGGCGGTGTTGCTCCGGCGAAGCCTGCCATGCAGACGTGGCGAGCCGTTACTTCTGGCCCGTCCGTTGCGGGTCCCTCGGTGTCCCGTGAAGACCCTGTTGGCGTTTCAATCTCGCAACCATTGCCTTCTTTGAATGGCCCTATTAATGCTGCTCTAATGCCTCCCATAATTGTTGGTAGTTCTGTTGCGTCCGACTACTATGTAGATGGTGCTCCAGCTGTGGCTCTTGGAGCTCTCGCGGCCAATTCTGATGGAAACCAAGATGCTCATCTTGGGCCCACGCTTGAAGTGCCCCTTGTGCCCTCCGGCGCCCCTGTTTCACTTATTGCTCATGATCTAGCTCCATCTGGTGGCGATCCATTATCCCAGCCGGTGTCTTCTCTTTATGACCATGTTAATGCTGCTGTTATGCCTCTATCCACTGGTGGAGACCCCTCCTTTTTGGCTCGTTCTTCTCTGTTGAAGCCAGGCCACTCTAACACGGAGCCCCTGCTTCCATCTCCCATGGCCCACGGCTCCTTGGATGTTCCTTCTAAGGCTGCCTCAGGGTCTTGTGGCCCTTGTGACTCTCCGGCGGACTCTGCAGATGGTGTTGATGGCGCTGTTCCATCTCCCCATCCTGTCGACCCCAGCTTGGTGCTGTCCTCCCCAGAGGACCCTTCCGGTATGCCCCACCCGTCCCATGAGGTACTTGGCGCTTCAACTCCGGCGCCCCTGTTTTCATCTGTTGTTTCCCATGGCCACCTGATCGCCCCTGCTCAAGTTGCTTCTGGGCCCCCTGGCATCGCTGGTGTTGCGGAGGGACCTGAGCCTTCACCACACGTTATTGCTGGTGGTGTCCCTTCTGCGGTGCCCCTGTTCTCTGCTGTTTCGGCTATTGGCCCCTTGGATGCCCCTACGCTTGATGCTGCTGCGTGCCTTGGGCCCCTTGGTGGTCCACCTTCGGCTACTGCTCCTTCCCTTGTCCCTGCTCTTGGGACCGTTCGCCCTGCTGTGGAGGCTCCTCCTTCTACCTCCGTTGGTCTACGGCGTGGTGTTGCCGTGGCGCCTCCTGTCTCTGCGCCTGGTGCTGATTCCCCTACCGGCGTCTGTCCGGACGCCGCTCGTCTTGCTCGCCTGGCTGCCCTGCGTATGCTGCAAGCTGAAGTCGATGCCTTGCCCATTCCTGGCGCCCGCTCTTCTGCGCCTCCGTCTGCTCCTATTTCTGCTGCTGATGTTCCATTGGGTGAAGCTGTGGGCTCAATCCAGCAGTCCACTTCTCCTGAGGCCCCGCCTCCAAAGGTTTCTTCCAGGCCTGCTCTGCCTCCGTCGCAGCCTCCGGTTGTTGTTCTGGCACTGGCAGCACCGTCTGTTCCTCTTAGCTCCCTGTCATCTTCTTCTGTGGCTGCCTCCAATCCAGTTGCTCAAGCCCCGCCTCTTCAAGCTCAGCCTTCGCATGCTACTAGTGTCCTCCAAGGCGACCCCGGTGGCTCTGACGACATGGTTTCTTCCCATGATTGGGAGCGTGATGACATGTACTTTTCTCAAAGGATGACTAGAAGTGCTCGGCGCAAGTATCATGCTCGTCCTACTACACCTATCCCCATCTTGCACACCCAGTTCACAAGCAGCAGCAGCAGCCCAACTTGTCTAGTCTGCCCCGGGGCCATCCGGCATTTTCTGGAGGTGTACCATACATCGATAGAAAGATCATCAAGTCAGCTTTGACAGCAAGGTGATCCCACCTTCATCTGAGTTCGGGGCTGTTCGGGAGATCCATTTTCGTCAAAGCGTGCATCTGGCATCTGTGGGAAGACCAGAGCACCGGTGCAGAAGCTGCCACGTACACACCTCAGCTCATCTTGGTGCGCCGTTTGGCTGGAACGTTCTCCTACCAGTCCTCCATCCAACACAGCCGGCGAAGCCTCATTTGGAGTCCGAAGCTGTCTGTTCCAAATTTTCTCCCCCAGGTGCGCAGGTCGGTCCACTCAGAACCAACACTGACACCCTGCAACTGTTCACCCTCTATCTTCCTACTCCGACCTCCCCTGTTGCCCTTCCTGGTTGGAGATCGAAGAAGACTCGCAAACGGATGTGTTCACTTTGGTCCCGTACCTTTTTGACTCCGAGAGTGTTCGTGACGGCATCGTCTTCCTGCTGCTGCTACCTGAGAGTAGTCCCAGTCAGAACAGAACACCCCAGTTCCAGAGCCAGCCCCAACCAGCCACAACAACGGGCTATTCCCCAAAAATTTTGGAGCCTTCCTGGACCAGTCAGCGGGGAATTGGCATTGGTTTCGGTGTCATCCGAGTTCGTTAGCGTCCGTGGCGGAGTCAACAGTGACTGTCGGTCAGTTCGTTCCAGAAGCGGACAGAATCGATTGAGTGGCATTACAATAACCTAGTGTTCTTCTCCCTCACCCCGCCTGGCCGGCATAGCACCCCTCCCTGTGTGGAGGTTTTATTTTGATGCAATATTAAGTTCCCCTCCCCTAGTCCAACCCCCCTGTGCGGGGAGTAGTGCATGTATTCTTGAATAGGGGGAAGCATCTACGATGCAGTATGCGGGGAACCCACACTTCCCCGCTCGCCCTCGTCTTCGATCTCAGGAAAAGCACAAGTGGGTTTTGTCAATTCTTAGGTGGGTGTTTAGTTTCTTACGCATCTAAGAAATAATATTCTGTGGCCCTCTCAACTGCAGAGGCTGAGAATGTAGCTGCAGGGAGCTGTGGTGCACAGGTCATCTGGATTAAACAACAACTCTAGGACTACCAAGTAGACCTAGGTTGCACACCAATCTATTGTGACAACACTAGTGCAATAAATCTGTCCAAGAATCCTATCCTGCATTCACGCACCAAGTGCATAGAAATCAGACATCACTTCATAAGAGATGAAGTTTCTAAGGGTAACTTTGAATTAATCAATGTAGGCAAAGCTAACCAAATTACATGTATATTCACTAAGCCTTTGGATAATGAGAAATTCTCTCCTTTGAGGAGAGAGTTAGGCATTTTCAAATCTTCTTGAGTATTTTTTTGAGTCTCATGCTGAGTTATGAATTCCCTTTCAACTCTGCCTGTTATTGTGAAGTTTGTTGTCTGCCTCGATGCGCTATTATGTCATGAAGTCAGGGGGAGTTGAGTTTGTCTCTCAACATTGCTTTATCATTTGTTTTATCATTTGGTGTCACTGTCTTTCCTCATCTTGTCAATTTCTTTCTGGTTGCTAATCACCCTTGGTATATCAAATGGATGCTGGGAGAAGGACAGATCTCTTCTGTCTGGAAACCCACACTATGCATAGAGGTTAATCCTCCGCCAGGTACCCAAGGGCAGTGATGCAGTTTGTAAGGGGGAGATACATTTCAGTTTGAAATAATCTTTTGATTAGTTCTTGAAGTCAAGCTCAAAGTGGAAGTATGTCTATCTTCCATGTCTATCTGAATTCCTCGTGCCTATTAAGAATGTCATATAGTGTTTTCATAGATATTGAATCTCAAAAATTCTCTTGAAGTCTTTAAGTCTGATTAACTGAAATTTCTGTCAAGAAGTTTAAGTCTTATAATCCTATTTATAGATTGAGATTAAGGTTCTGAAAAATATCTTCCTACATATCTCAGGGATGAACCAAATCACCATCAGAAAGTGCAGCCTTCAAGATCCCCAATCTAGAGAAGACCTTGCTGGTTGGAGGCATGAGTCGACACCCAGAGCACTGGGAGTCGACTCTGGAAGCCCAGATAGAACCACCCAGGTTCTGGACAGGTGCAGAGTCGACACTTGAGGGCTCGAGAGTCGACCACGACTGGCAGACAAAACCACCCAGGTTCTAGACAGGTGCAAGAGTCGACACCTGAGGGCTCGAGAGTCGACACCTGAGGGCAGACAGAACTACAACTTTCTAGGATCATTCAGAAGTCAAAGTTGACTCTGAGGGCTACGGAAGTCGACTCTCACCAGAGATTCGAGTTATGAACCCTAAAATGAACCTGTTTGTTGCAACATCCAATACCCAAGCCGGGGATCCATTATGGCATGCATATAGAGGGTCCAGATGTGCCAAGAAATGTGAGTTTTTATTAGATTCTATTGCAGCTAATGGAGAAGAGTTGGTCTTCAACATCTTTGCATAAAAATAGGAGACTTCCCATCGATTCTCCAACTAACCAGCAGATAATCTGGGCGTAATTTAAAAAAACATGGCGGGAAGGCTAAAAAGGATAAGGAGGAGCAGGGAGCAGTGAAGCAAGAGGGAGTGTGGCTACTGGAACATGAAGCTCTGCATCTAGTGAAAAGAAAAAGAGAGGTCTACATCTCGTGGGAAAGAGAAGAGAGAAAGGGCATGTAATACCCTAGATCCTTATTGGATTCTTATTAGGACTTTCGGATCCTTTTTGGTGAGTTTTGGATCACTTTTGTAGCTCCTGAGTTGAGTTTTACGATCCTTGTGAGTTTTTCTCTCGTACAAATTATGGAACCCTGTGGTGAGTTTATTCTTCAGTTCATTGACTCGAGGACGCTACAGCTGCGATGTGCCCTTTAAGAGGATCGTTTCGACTATTTTTTCATATTTTTCTAAATTAGTGTATTTTTGGTATAAAAATCAGGATTTCAAAAAATTAGGAAAATTCCTAAGACAACTCGAGGTGCACGATTTTCTTCTTTTCTCACCTCGTTGCCTATTTTCTTCTCTCTCTTTTTCTTTCTCTATTTTTTTTGTTCACAAAATATTTTCGTCACTCTGATGAGGGGTGCGACTGGTTCGTCACTCTGATGAGGGGTGCGACTGGCTGGGGTGGTAAAAAAAGACCGGAGCGGGTTTGCTGCGATGGGGAATGGGAGTGGCTAGCTGGCCTGGGGTGGCGAGGAGTCTGCTCGAGGCCGGACCGATAGTGGCGAGGAGTCTACTCGGAGGCTTGGGCACCGGGGTGTGAGTGCGACAAGAGGGGAGGCCCACGCGTGAAGCTATGTGTGCGAAGAGTGGGCTGTCGTGTGACTAGGTGAGAAGTGTAGGGAATCGCAGCTAGGTTATCGACAGTGTAAGTGTGGTTTAGAGGGAGAAGGAGCTGGGGGGGTGGAGATGGTTGTCGTCGGTGGTGCGCAGGTGGAAGAGACAGCAGTGTGTGAAGAGAGGCAGGGAGAGGGTCCGCCTGCTGATGCATGAAGGAGAGGGCCAGCGGAGAGGGAGGTGCAGGTGAGTGTGTTAGAGAGAGAAAGAGAGTGGGAGGCGAGAGACGGAGGGAGAGGGGGTAAGGTCGATAGAGAGAGAGTTTGAGGGAGATTGAGGAAGAAAGGGGAAGGGGAGAAAGAGGGGAGAGGAGAACTGGGCGTCTCACCCCGGGGTAGGAAAGAAGATAGAGCGAGATCTCGACGGTTCAGGTTGTTCAATATACTCTAGTTCTGTAAATTCTGGTTCTCCAGCATGAGGTTACAAACACTTTTACAGGCTCCACGAGGAGACCAATAGACTAGTCTTTAAGACTAACACCTAATACCTAACCTCGTCATAACTCTTGTGGGAAGACAAAAAGGACGCTAAAAGAAAAGACTCTTACGTAAACACTATGAATATAAAATAAAACTATGAAGGGATTTTAAGCTTCCAGTTTGGGCCTTGGCGACGTGAGCCCAGTGGCGTTGGGTTGAGCCACTATAGAGTTGACTTTGGTGACTCTATATTGATCATGGTAATTTTATGTATTTTGATTAATTTTTATATGCCAGATCTTTACATAAAACATGTCATTTATGTGTGCATGTCATTTTATCGAATAGCCTGTGTGCATGTCATTACCGTGTGCATGTCATTTTATCGAACAGTTTGCGAGCATGGCATTTCATCGAATAGCATGTGTGCATATCATCTTTGTGTCCATGCTATTTTACCTAAGCGTTCAGTCTGTTCATGGTCAAGGTCTGTGCTAGTCTACCAGGGTCGATGTCAGCTAGCATTCTCATGCACATAAGGTCAGTGTAAGTTCCTGTGGAATTGTACGCATAGTCGGTATAGATCACTATTCATGTGGTTCAAGGTCGATGCTAGTTGGCCAAGTGCATAACTAAGTTCGATGCTAGTTGTGATGTCAGGCATCTGAGGTCGATGCTGTTTACTGTAGCTAGGCTATCCTGTATAACTATGGTCGACGCTAGTTGTGAGGTCAAGCAACTAAGGTCGATGCTAGTTGTGACGACCCAGAGCTCCGGATACCGATACACCGATAACATCGACATACCAATACCAAGAACTGGGGACGCTCCCACAAGGCTGATGAGGCCTCGGAAGGGATAATAGTGGAGTAAGGAGAATTGCCTGAGAAATAGAAATTATAACCAAACGGTTTATACTAAACAATTAATTAAACTGAAGTGCGGAAGTGAATTATACAATATCAGAGTGGTAGATAAGTACAGTAGTCTAGCTGTCCACAAGAAGGTACAACTACACGGGGCATACCTCAACAAAAGTACAACACACCCACTCACTGTAGTCTAGAACACTGCTGGCGACTCTAGACTCTATCGCCAAAAACTCACGAAGTACCACCGGAAGGCTGCAGCCGCTCACCTGAAAGGAACGAGGGTGAGTCACTGCCAGACTCAGTAGGGGTCACGCGGATCCCTACCTCAAACTAACCAAGCAAGCAGGCAAGTAAGGCAGTAATAGCATCTCATCCATAAAATCCCCATCACCCAAATCCACTATTTCCTCTTTGGTCAAATCTCATCTTCAAGTAGATCCCAGTCTACCCAGTCAGTTCTGAGCCTGGGAAACCAGTCTGTTAAAAGATCCCTCAAGGAAGTTCCAGCGACAGAAAAATTACTATCAAAGCTTGGGTTTGTAGATCTCTGAAAGAGCTTCGCATCGGCTTCAGTTCCATTTCGTTCCGACATCATTCCTGATTGTGCCGGCCATTTTCGTGGGAGCACGTAGTTCTGCCCAGAACCAAACCAGCCAGAAGGGACGACCGTAGAAATTCATCAGAAAATGCATTGGAGAAGATTCAGTGACGGCCACTCCCAGGGGTCGACCAGGGACCCTCTGCCTTCGTCCTGGTGAACTGCCACCATCGGAAGCTTACCGGAGGTCATCATCCCTTTGGAGGCCCTTGTCCGCTATCTTGTAGGCCAGCAATCGCAGAACTAGAGCCGCTGCCGCCACCGCTCGACACCCGCCGCCTTGTTGCCCACCAACCCAAGTTCAGTGCTCCCGGTGTAACTGTGTAGCCCTTTACCTCCCTGTGTGGAGTGGGTAGTAAAATCTTTACTGTAAATTAATTTTACTATTGTACCGGGAGTTACGAAACTTAGTCAAGACGTCTTCCCCACACCCCGAGCGTGGAGGTACACTCGCCTCTCTACTTTTGTCTTATTTGCTTGGCTAGTATAAGTTTTAGATGCTGCTATATGTGAGTAGTTTAATTTAAAGCTAGTTAAATTTAATCACCGTTGTAAGTTGTGAGTGCGAGACCCATCTTATGACTCATTCTGAGCACGAGAGTGATCTGACCACCCGAGACTTAATGCTGATTTCTCAACCATGCAGATCGACACGTTTCCCTCACTAGGGATGATCGTGAGAGAGTACTTCTTGTTTGGGACACGCTTGCCTCTACAAGAACCATGTTAGGTGTTGACCCAGTTGAGTCGTTGCTGGTCGCGTAGTCTTTAGGGTCACATTGTCACCACCTGCAGCTGCGCTGGGATGATGATGATGATCATCATCATCATCATCACCATCATCATCATCATCAGAACCATAAGAAACCAGTAGCATTTTAACCTTTAGGGATGCTTTTTTCTGTTTGGGTGTAATTTTTTCAGTCATCTTTGACATGAATCCTTTTCCCCTTGGCATGTGCCTCACACAAATCTGCTTCAACTGCTCAATTGTTAGGTCCTCTGGAGCAGTAGCACTAGTCCTTTCAAACATCCCATGCACTGATGTACTTCTTCATAAGGATGGAGGTGGCTTGACTATTCTAGGAGTGACTGGCCTGCTATCTGATTCTGAGTGTCTAGCTGGCTCGGTTTCAGGCCGCTCCTCAGTGTCATGAACAAACAAAGTTGAGTCCCTTCTCTGTTGCGCATGAGTCTCTCTGGCCCTCTTTGTTGCTCTTTTGAATTCTAGATCTCTTGACTCATCTTCATCTAGTATGCCCTCTGTCAATGTTCTATCATCAACCTCAAAAACGGGCTCATCAACCTGCTCTTGTGTCTCCACCCAAGACTGCAGAGGATTGTCATCATCAAATAAAGTGTCCACGTCAATTTCTGGAGTTGCATCCTCTGCGATGCATTTGTCTCTCAAATGTTGTCTTAACTTCATATTTTTTATTATTAGCCTTATATTGTAGTGGCAGTAAACCAAATTTTCTAACCGTTCAGCCTTTAGCCGATTGCGAACATTTGAGTGTATAAGGCTGAACGTGCTCCAATTTCTTTCACATCGACTTGATGATGTTGTTTAACTGAGCACCTTAATTGCAATGAAAGCCAATACATTAATGCCCACATCTCGGTTGTTTAGGATTATCCACCAGTCAGCTGTTCCACCAACTATAAACAAATAAATGTAAGATGTACTAAAACATATTGAGGTTAAGAAAACACAAAAATAAAAAATACTTGGGCTCACTCTTTCCACAGCGTATTGCAATTAGGAGTCAGAATATGTCCCAGTCCTAATTCTATAGTAGTTCGTAGATTTAATTTGTATATTTCCTTCATTCTAAAAACACTCAAAAAAATATCATAAAAATTATGGAGTTCAAAAAATGCCCCCCACGGGGTGCCCGTTGGAGTCGAAAGTGACGACAGGTGACCCGTGCACCTTGTTAACCCCCGTAGCTCTCATGGCTTGATGTCGTGTTGAGATTTGCAACCTTGATGACTTGTTTATTTACTTTCATATATGTACAAACTAATTGTCTTCTTTTTCCTGTTGTAAGTATTCATTATGTCTAGTCTCCGAGAGAGTCGCGCACGGGGATGTGTAGGCAGGGACAAAGATTCGGCTCCTACTCCATCAAAGAATTTGATGCCGTCCCGGGGCCTTCCCCGAGTGACTAAGCACATCATCTTTTCTCTCAATCGAGGGTTAGAGACTATCGCTGGAGGACCTCTTCTTAAAGATGTCTCAGAGGGTGGAGATGTTGACTCCACTTTGATATTCATATACAAACGCTTGTATCAATATTAGCAAATTGGGGATTATCCCAGACACTTCCCGTTGGATAAATATTTATTTTCATTCATTCATTCAGAGCTACATCCCCAAGCATATGGATGAGGATGACCCTTGTTTGCCAGCTGAGCATCGACATCTTGAGAGGGCTATTCTGGGGCGCCGAGACAACATGCCCGGGACTTCCACCACTTCGTACCCCAACTTCCCTATAGGCTTTACTCGTCGGGTTCAGTTCTCGATGACAGGCCAATTGGGTTTCTTCGGCTCAGATGTCAGTTGCCACACCAAAACAAGCTGTATGACACTGGCGATTTGGGAGCTATTCGGTCATCACAGACCCAACCTAACCAGTGTCGCCAGTCTGTTCTTGACACCTTCCGACTCACAGCATGCAAGTGAAGGATATAATAAGTTGTGCTTTCTTGACAAAATTATGAGTGGTTCAGCACCAAGCTGGTATAAGAAATGGTCAGTGATCTCCTCCCATCAATTTCATTTGAAAGCTACAGAGTGGCTGATTGGCATAATATTATCAACTTGCATCCCCCAAAAACGATGGCCAATGAGATCAATTTATAGGAAAAAGGGAGAGAACAAACCCTAGGTCGGAGTTTGATTCCATCCCTCAATTTGATCCCTCAAATCAAGGTAATATTGCCGATTATTGAGGGGAAAAGAGTCCTGATAGGGTAAGGTCCAATATTCGGCAATATCCAGATAAGAACTTGCCCAAAATGGGTCTCTAGGATCGAAAACGGAGAGCCCGGACCGAACTGGACTCTGCCTGAGGTCGCGCTATAGGTCCGTAGCGCGTTCAGAAGTGAACGCGCTAGGACGATATAGCGCGACCACCCTTGGGTTCAGAAATCAGATTTTCAGAAATGGAGATAACTCGTTAATGCCCGATAAAGGTTCATGAGGAGATGATGATTGGAATATGATCTCAAACGATCATGATTGGGCAAACGAGCAATCGAACTAAAATTCTACGCAAAACAAGGATTTAAGTCCCAGGGGATAAAAACTGAGCTCAACGGCCAAAAAATACGACGAATTCATCAATCGAGGACCAAATTGGGTATCACTGGGAGAACAAGAAAATGACTCGACTTATCGGTTAAAAACGGGTGTCTACACATATATGCTCCTAGGAACCTCCACAGTTGTATAATGATATTCATCATGTTGCAATGACACATGTATTTACTCCACTGTGGCAATTATCAGACATCAGGGATTGCATCATTGTCCATCCCCCAACCAATATATAACACAACTGTTGTGAACAAAGTATGAAGAGCCTATAATTACATATTCAGATATTACATAAAACCGTTGTGCAGGGTCAATATACAAAGTAGGCATTGAGAAGTAGATCTGCACAATGCAAGTGCTAACAATCCTAAAAGTCATCTCACTACTTGCAAACAACTAAGTATAGATACACTACCAATATGACATGTAGCAAATCATCACAAATGGAGTAACAGGTTTTCAGATGAACATGACCTAGTTTAAGCCAAATAACAAGTTACAGAATCAAATGAGCATGCATCCAAATCTTATGTTTCCCACCCTGAATCCCCCCTAGTAACCATCCCCTTACCCCTTCATCATAATTATGCAAATGCCAAATGTTTGTGAAACATACAATAACAAAACCCAAGAATAAGTGTGCAAATACATTCATGCATGCACCACAAAAAGAATTACTCCTATCTATTCCTGGCCCAAATTGCATCAGCAATGTGGTTTCTAAGATGCTCCCCAGCTGCAACATCGCCTTGGCTAAGAGGTATGTCACCTGGGACCTCAACATCACTGGCTTCTTCAATTGTCACATCAACATCTGTCACCCTATTGAAGTACCAGTCATACCCTTGCTCCCGACGTATAAAATTTTGGATTACGCAGCATGCAAGTACAAACTTCCGTTCTATGAACCAAGGATAACAATTTTCCTCTCGCAATGTCTGAAATCGCATCTTTAACACACCAAAGGTACGTTCCACAACATTCCGGAGTTGAGCATGGCGATGATTAAACTTCTCCTTCCTGTTTGCAAATGGCACCCCCCGTCTACCACGAAATTCGGAGATGTGATATCGATGGCCTCGATAGGGAGCCAAAACTGATCGGGTGTTTGCATACCCAGTATCCATTAGATAATATTTTCCCCGAGGTACAATGAAGCCTCCTTCGTCTATGCTCCACCTTAGGACCTTCAAGTTGGCAGGTGAACCTTCTATCCCAACGCAAATATACTGAAATAGACACGCCGTCATCGTAGCCACCATGCAGGACCAGCCGCGAGCCCGCCGCTGCAACCGCCCTACACCACATTCTGCAAGCCATGCCACCGTCGCTCCCCAAGCACTCCCACAAGCGCTACATCGTGCTGCACTCCTGCTGCCCGGTCGAGCAGCTCCCCTCGTCGTCCAAGTCCGGCCGCACCGCCCCTCCAAGTTGTACGAAGAGCTCCAATAGGCAGTACGACACGTCGCTCCGCCTCTCTCCGAGCACGATCACCGTCGGGGCACAGTGATATCCTCAACGCGGCAAACACGTGGATCAGGCAACGAGCATGGAACCTCGCCATGCAACCCACATATAGCGCCCATCCCGTCGACGTCGCCAACGCTCCGAGCACGCCAACGGCTTGAGAACCTGCTTCCCACTGCCAAAGCACAGTGCTTTCACACCCACGCCCGCGTCCACGCCAGCACCGACTCCGCCTGTGAACGCCCGCCATTCTGAGCCCTCTACTCTCACCACCTGAGCATCGTCAGTCCCACCGGCACACGTCCATGCCACCCCATCGATTCCCCCTTGTTCCCCACTCTGCCATGCAGAGCCAGAGGCAACTGTGAGCACCCCTACCGGTCCCCATCCCAGCACGTCGGACCGCCTCCCAGGCTGCCTTGATCGTTCCCCAACCTCCCGCGTCCTCTCTCTCTCTACCCTTCTCTCTCTTTCTCTCTCCTCCCTCCCCACGGTAGTTGCATGGCCGCGGGTGTCTCCCTCTCTCTCATCACCCCTCCCATCCTCTCGTTCTCCCTCTCTCTACGTGAAGTTAATTTTGTGTAAAAAAAGAAAGGAGGCGGCGAAGGGATCAAGGGGTGTGGGGGACGCTGATAGCAACGGCAGAGATTTCTTGAACTGGTGGCCAAGCATGATGCTGTCAAGCTTCTCCTCGCGTTGCTGTCAATATCCGCCCTGTTCGCAGAAGCAAAAGCTGAAGATTTTGTCGATGCTTATCATGAGTACTTATGTTGGTGGAGCTGCAAGAAGGGAAGCTTTCATATCAGAGGAACCAGCTTACAGTGTCAGAGCTATACATGAACCAACAGGTCATGTGATGGATGACAACCGCAATAATAGCTTTGGTTCTCATGTGGAGGGACCCCCTCCTCTGGCGAACCTCATTGGAAGGTACCTGAGTAACTTCAAGACAGTCTTGGCAGTAACTCAAATGAAGAGATTTGGATAATAGAATGAGCTCAATGGGTGATCGGAGCAGATAAATGATGAGACGTAAAAAAAAAAAAGGCAGGAAGTGGCAGAGAAGGTTTTTTTTTTAAAAATGAGGATAAAAAAAGTTTAAAAAAAAGAGAAAGAAAAAATGAAAAGAAAAAAAAATTTTGGGTTTTGATTTTGGTGTCACATCAGAGGTAGCCATGGACCGTTCCTAGAAAATACACTTCTTACCATGGTCGATCACTCAGTCAACCCGACCAATGGCTCACGGCCACCGATAGAGACCCATAATCTTTCCAGAGATTACTTCTCTAAACACACGATCTCATCCGAGATCACAACCTCTAACACATGGATAGGGTACTCATGTGGCGCACTTGCCAGCATATTTCCTCAACTCTTCATCCAACCAATGCCATAAACTACCATGCCTCAAGCAACGGCATGGCAACAACACGTCGCACGCAACTGAGATAATCTCACACTGAGGAACCAATCCTCTGACGCTCGACACATCCTCTGCAACTCTGCAAGCTCTGATTCATGACACCTCAAAAAATTCAACACCAGCTACAAATCCTCTTGAACACCGCCCAACTGACACGCATCCTTCCGGAGCAATGCCAACACACCTTACACATCAGGGAGTGGGCAACGCTTCTCACAGACAACCACACTCTGCCACAGAGGTTAAGCTAGCCGTTGTCACACACTCCTCTCTTACACCTGCCTCTAACCTCAAAACCAATAACATGCCAAACGCTTACCAAGGAGCGACGAGAATCCACCAAAATGTTGAGCTCAAAGTCTGCAACATCTCTAGCCACCCGACATCATTCTCTCAAACCTGTCCATGCTAACACCAACCCATCCTCGAGCTGCCACTGCACTGACCACCACACTAGGAACCACAACACGAACCATAACTACCACCCTCCAACAATCATCTGGGCACATTACATCCTTGTCGTACACTGTTGAACTGGTTTGAGACTAGTGATCAACTGTTGACATGACTAGATATGATTAAGCAATGTATTGATATGATGCGTCAGATCGGACATAAAATGTTGACAACTCAAAGTCGACAAAAAAGCTATACAGATCAACACAGAAGACCATTGCAGTTTAAGCCTGGAGATTCTATTTTTGTGAAAATATCTCCGATGAAAGGTGTGATGAGATTTGGGAAGCGTGGAAATCTTAGTCCCAGATATATTGGCGAAACGACCGCACCCAGTCACCTGAATCGACCGATCTAGAAACCACCGACACATAGACATAGCCCTAGAATACAAACCTAAGATAGACTGACTCACAAACAGACGAACACCGTACAACATAGGCCATTACGGCCAACAAGACTGTAACGCACCTCTATAGGGGCATTACACTCCCTGATGCACCCGGACAGGGGCATCAGGGCCAACAGACCAAGACCCAGACAAAAGGGCATGTAACGGCCCAGTAGGGGTGCGTTACAGAACCCTGGCACATGGGGGTTGGTGCGTTACAGCAACACCACCCAGCCAAACATCGGTCAAACAATTGTAACGGCCTCAAGGAGGCACATTACAAAATGCTGACGCACGAGGGGAGGTCTGTGAGAGCCAACTGATGGACACAATCTTCGAGGAACTGACAAGCACAGTCCTCGGGAAAGACCAGACTGTAACGCACCTCCATTGGCGCGTTACAGTGAGGTGACGGTCCTATATTGGTCCGTCACACTAACCCAGCCTCGAAAAACCCCAAATGACCAACGGTTGTGGTGGTCTATTGTAGGACCGTCACACAGTGTGATAGTCTCTGGTACGACCGTTACACCAAACCGGCGACAAAAATCATGGAATGGCTGAATCGGCTCATTCCATGCCCCATTCACGTCGAGGCGCAGGGGAAAAAAAGCTACACGACCACAGAAGACGCCTGGAAGCAAAAAATGACACATGCACGCATATGATCACAAAAATGGGGCGATTCCGACGAATCTACCCAAATCAGGTCGCCGAGGTTCCCGGACTTCTACCAGCCCCAAATGACAACCGATCGATAGGAAACTGGCGGGTACGGGATCCTGACATCCCGACGGTCATTTTGATAGTAATTATACTACAAATCGTCACCATTTTTTGGCAAACCCTAGAAACCCCAAAACTAACGATTTTCCCTAAACTAGCCCGACCTCACTCGATAGGGCACCTAACTGCGCACAGAGGCAGGCGAAACATGCAGAACATAAATAGATAAACTAATAAATATAAAGAATAATCGGTGGGTCACTTTTCCCTTTCATCCGGTGGCTCCTCGCTCCACCGGATCACACCAAAAAGTCTCCACCGAATCAACCCCTCGTACGCGCCACGGGACCACCCTCTCCTTGTGCCACCGGATGCCTTCCACTTCCTGCCACCACTCACTTCCTACACTTTCCCACCGGATGAACCTCCACCTCACTCCACCGTTTCACTCCACCTCACGCGTCACCGGATCAACCTCCACCCTGTCCCACCGGATGACACATCCCAATGTGCTACCGGATCAACCCCTCGCATCCACACCCTACACCAGATGGCCTTCCCAGACTCCCCACCGGATCACACGAGAGCTCCCCCACCGGATGACACTCCGCAACCTCCCACCGTTTAACATCCTCCACCGGATGGCACATGCCCTCTTTCCACCGGATGACCCCGCATACACACACACCAACACTCCACTGGATCGCAACCTCCTGTCCCCACTGGATACACCTCCCACCATGTCCCACCGTTTTAACCGCCCGTCTCTCCTCTTTCCCCTCCGCTTCCTGCCGCGGCCCGTCTCCCCACTCGCACCGTTCCCCTGCTCGCTGCACATGTATCAGAGCACAAGGCTCACCAAGCAGAAGCAATACGGGAGGATGGCGATCTAAAGCTTGGGGTTGTCGGGTTGGAATCCATGCTTTGTGAGGGAGCCCAAGCTCTAATTCGTGGAGATCTCCATGCGGGTTCTGTTAAGGTGACTAGTGATTCAACGCAAGTTATAGATCCAGAGTCGGCATTTTACGAACCCCCCATGGGGCTTTGATGTTGGTGCCTTCTTAGGAAATTTGATTTTGGCTTTCTTTGCACAAGACGGACATGCCAATGGAGAGAGTGATCGAGAACTATATAAGAAATGGATTTTGGAGATAATTGAAGATACTTGGAATCTTTTCAGTGAGAAGTCCTTTATCGCCTTGGAATGAATATAAAGATGGCCCCGGGGAGGCGTAAAGTTGATCATAGACTTCTTCGTGGTACCAGTTCAACCATCACATATAATGGTGCATCCTCTCTCCATCCAGATATGCTTAAAGCTTTCAACCCACTGATGAAGCTCCTCAACCTCTTCCTTAAGGGTACGTCTGTATATGTCTCGATGTGACGGGACCTTCAACCCAGGGCCAACATCTGCTATGGCATCAAGCATAAGCTTCCAGTATTTTGATTCAACTGCATGTGTAGGCACACCTGCATGAACAAATTAGTTGCAAATACTTTTAAATGCATGTCTTGCACCTTCAGCTGATTTTTTGACCTCTCTCAATGCTTGCTTGATTTTTGGCTGTGTAGCACTTTGCTTTCTGTGTAGATAGCTATCCATGGGGCCTACTTTCTACGGAGCTGCATCGATGTCAGGACGTCGTGCTACACCAGTTGTACTAGAGTAGGTCCCTGAACCTATCGGTGTTTTTCCCTTCCTTCGAGCCACTTGTTCACGCTCTACTACATCGGTCAACTCTGGATCTGAATTCTCAGTGCCTTCCTCATCATCATCATCCCTCTTTCCCCTTCTGCTTACTCTGTCTGAAAGCTCTTCAGCAATTTCACCATGATCTTCAGCCCTTCGTTGCATCATGTCTTTTTTGTCCAGAAAGTACTGGCGCATTTCCTCTGCCACCTCTCAAGGATGTCTGTCGCATTGCTTGACCTCTCCTCTTATCCCTGCCAAATGCTACTTTCCTCTAGTAATTCTGCCATGTATCTCCTTATCACAATAATTACATTTGACTTTTCTTCTTCCAACATCAACTAACGTGAGGTGGACCCACCCCGGATCGTCTTGCACTTGATGCTCCTGACCTTGTTCACGTCTAGTCATGATGCTGCATTAAGGCAGTCAAAGACATGATTGTAAGTACATTGAAAAAATGCAATGAAGCATAATTGAACTTTAAATTATGATGAATTGAGATAATTAGACAAAACTCTAATTTTTAACTGTTAATTAGGTTCACATTTGGGGATGCCACCGAGGGGACCCCCCCGGCCCTGTCGCCACTAGGGGAGCCCCCCGGGCCTGTCCGCCACCGGGGGTGCCCCCCGGGCCACCTGCGACAGGGGGGACCCCCTGGCTCTGCCGCCATCGGGGGAGCCGCCCTGGGCCCTCTCCTCCTGCGCGCCTGCCTGGGGGAGGCTCTCCCCCTCCTCTTCTTGTTGTTACACCATCGGGAGAGGAAGAGACCGGGAGAGGAAGAGACGGGGGAGCTTACCTCCGCCAAGGTTCCACTTGGGGGAATCTCTTCCTTGACCTCGTCCACCACCTATAAAAGAAGAGGTTGGAAGAAGAGACTTTTAAGAGGGGAACCTCGGATAAGAAGCTCGAGCTCTACTGCGATCCATGCACGAGGTGAGAGGAGGGGGGCACCCTTGTTGTGTGATTGGTTTTGATGATGTTATATCTATGAATCATTATAGAATATTTTAAATGATCAAATATGAATCCACTTAGATTAGATGACTTTCCTTCACTAATTGACTAAGTACTGAATTGTCCAGTTGACAAGACTGAAGAGTCGGTCGACTGAACCATCAAAGTCAGAAGAAGAGTATAAAGAGCTTGGTTGACAGGATCATACAATAGGTCGACATAGGAGCGGAAGACACGATGTCAAGGTCGACAGAGATGAGAAGACATGTCAACAGAGATAAGAAGACAGGTCGGCAGGATTACTTCGTCCAGAAGTCTTGTTCAGCTCTGTTAATCGAAAGACAAGTTTCGGTCGACCGATTTTAGTAAGATCCAGAAATGTATATTGAGGCTGTCGACAGGCTTCTTAATCCGGTTGACAGAAGTGGAAAGACGAGCCCAAACACGTTTGCGCATGAGCCAGCCCGTGCACGTGCTCTGAGGGGTCAATCATTGGCAGATGGTACGGGCATCGTACCTCGACTTCTGGAAGGCTCCAAGGACGAGGAATATTCCTTATTTGCCCTGAAATATGGATCAGTAGACCAAAGAAGAGGACTATCGGCTCATTATCGATCAGGCAAAGACTTCAATATTATGAAAGTGCTTCCTTCTGGTGTTTATCAGTACAGCTTCATTGTTGATGGAGAATGGAGATACTCTCCTGATTTACCTTGGATGCATGATGAAATGGGGAATGCATACAACATATTGGATTTGCAGGTGTGTCTTTCTTTATTGCTCATGCTATGATTCAATGGCTTCAACGTTCTAAAATGACAATGCATAACACATGCTATCCTAGTTTCCTACATATGTTGGCATGCATGCAAGTTTCTCAAGTCATTTTGTTGAATGCTCCTAGAAGGAACTATGTATTGGATTGTGTAAAATTTATTATGTTGGATAATGATCTGATCTCATCTTTTGCCATCAACTTCCCTTGTCTCTCTGCTCAGTTTTACTCAACTTGTGGAGCTTGCATGCTGCCCAGCTCTCCTAAACTTACTAATGTTAGGCATTGTCTGTTTGAACAAGCAAGAATTCATTGCTTGTTTAAGATTTGATGGCGTCGTCTCTAATATAGTGCTAGCTTCCCTAGAGCATCTTGGGGATCGGATGTCTAAGTTTCTTTGAGGTTGAGGTCATTAAGTCAGAACTGCTGAGCTCTGTCACACCTTCCAAGCTTCAGCTTTGTCTTCAAATAGATGACTGCCAAGCTTTATTGCACATTTTGAGCCCAACATGGTGCTAGATCACCTACAATAGCTTGGGATTGAATGCTTGACCTTCCTGAGGATAAGGTCAATTGGAAGACAAAGCTGAAGCTCAAAAGATGCAGGGAAACTGGGCAGTCAATGACAAAACTATGACAAAGCATCTTGGATGAGCCATGACTTCTTGCTCATTCCCTTAAACGTCTGATCCTGGAAGATCTTATTGATGCATGTGAGCATGTCTGACATAGGTCAGATGTGGGGCTGAGGAGCAGCACTCTGCGTGGGCCAGCAATCACACCAGTGTTTATTTTTGGGTTTAGGCTTTATCAAGTAGTTATTTGGAGATTGCTGCTAATTGTAGGTGTTTGGTGGCGGCACCCATGGGAGAGGGGAGAAACATGGAGCTTGCAACCTTGCATCCCACAGAAAGCTCGGAGCTTCGAGCTTGGAGCCTTGGAATCTTGGAGCTTTGGAGAAACCTCCACAAGGGAGGCTGAAGATTGTGTTTTTTTTTAAGAAGGGAGGGGTGCATCAAGCAACAAGAGGAGCTTGGCGCAAGGAAGACTTGGCATCAAGTTCTTGTATGTTTGATAAAGAAAAGATACCTTGTTGACATAATCTGGCATGTATATCCTTGCATATATGTCTTTCTCAAGCATTTCCCCCAAGTCCCAAGGGGCACACAAAGGTCGGGAAGGATCAAGAAACATGAAGAAAGGAAGCACTAAGCATCTAATTGTGGTCTTGTGAAGTCTTATTATGAATTCAAGTGAGTGGGCATGGAGATCCACCGAGAAGGATCGGCTGCCTCTCTTTTCTCTTCTATTCTTCTAAAAGCTTAGATGGACCACACTGCGGAATAAATGGCCGGCCACCTCACCTCCTTGAACCAATGGATTTGAGAAGGCAATAAATGCACCGTCCCTTTAACTCCTTGGCCGACAGATTTAGGGGTTGAAGCCCTTGGTGGATGGGTTGAGGGGATAGTTAAATGTTAACCGATGGACTTTTGATAAAAAGAAAACTGTGCATTTGTTTCCAAGGAATCAGAAATCGGATATCAGTCCCAAGTGTGATAAGCAAAAATCTGAGAATTTCAGATATACACGTCATCGTCAACTATTTACTGGAAATCAGGATTGCAAGCATACCCCTACCACATGGTATCTTCTAAAACCAAAATTGCAGATACGCCCTTATCACAGGGCGCTATCAGAAAATCTGAAATATTGCAAATATGCTCCGCTCCTGGGCCTTATGATCAGAAAATCTGAAACATTGCAAAAGTACCCTGATCCTCCAGGAAATTGCAAATCAACCTTGGAAAGATCAGAAATTACAAAAAAAAACCTGAAGAAGATCAAAAAAATGCATAAATATATAGAAGCTGACCAGCTGACCAATCCTTTCTTAGGATAGAAGAGAAAATTTTCCTGGCAGAGAAGTCTTTTGCAGATTTGGTCCCTGACATGGTCTTCTCCAAAAGGATTTTCTGAGATGTTATAAAGAGATGCCAGGGCCTCTGACCTGGGAACCTTCCTCCAGACCTCAAAAGGTGTGTATTTGGAGGTTTATGCCTGAATATTATATTCTCTGGAAGAGTTGACGTGTTTGGACAGAAGAGGTTAAAAGGCTTCTAGAAGTACCATGAGGTTGACCTGATGAGATAGTGAGGTTGACACTACTTTGTAAAATCCTGTCTTCAATAGCTTCTGGAAGCACCATGAGGTTGACCTGCTGAGATAGTGAGGTTGACACTACTTTGTAAAATCCTGTCTTCAACAACTTCTGGAAGCACCATGAGGTCGACCTGCAACGACTTCTGGAAGCACCATGAGGTTGACCTGTTGAGATAGTGAGGTCGACACTCCTTTATAAAATCCTATCTTCAACGGCTTCTGGAAGCACCATGAGGTTGACCTGCTGAGAACCTATGGTCGACACCACCCTTTGAGATTTCATTAGGCAGATGGCCGCTAGAATTGGTGAGGTCGACACTATAGTTCTGTGAGGTCGACACCACCCTTGTGAAAATTACCTTACGGGCCAATTGTCATGGGTATCACCTATTTGTCACCCTTATATACCCATTTGTCACCCTTATGATTGGGTTGACCATGTTGACTTTTTCTTGTGAAATGGTTGACTTGTGTTGATTATTGACTTGACTTATGTTGACTTTCACTTGGTCAAACTTATCTGGGTCAACTGTTGATTGAAATCAACTTGGCTTTCTCTTTTAAATTCCTTTCTTTTTGTATCACCTGCCTTGATTTCTGTCCAACCAATAATATTTTAGCTCTTCATCACCTGCCTTGATTTTTGTGCATCCAGTTGCCTCGATTTCTATGCAATCATCAATTTCTTAGCTTTTCATCACCTACCTTGATTGCTAACTCTTATCCCTTCATCTTTTCACCAAAATAGAGGGACCATGGGTCCCCCACTCAACTATTTCAAATGCTAATTATTCATTCATCTTATTTCTCTCCTTGAAGGTCAAAGTAATGGCGAGTGGATTGTCTGGACTTATTTTCGGTTCTCACAACGTGGCCAACCATGCTGTATACCGCTACCTTGTCATACCTATCACCTTCGGCAACTTTCACCCGATCATTGGCTTCCCCAACTTCCTGGGAGTTGCATTCGTGGCTCTCCTAGACGTGGAGAGTTCTGAACCTGCGAAGCTGAAGAACAACAAAATTGTGGCCTTCCAAAGTGAGGGCCATGTCAAGGAAACTCTACTGAAGAGCCCGGTGGTCATGAGCTATCGCGTCCACCATACTATTTGCCTGACTGTGGCACATAAGAAGAAGCCGGCTGGGGGCAATAAGAAGAGCTCTAGAGGAAGAATTGTTGCTGCTCCCTGGGGCCGACTCTCGGCATCTGGGAAGTCCTTGTTGATCAGGGGCGTCCGGATCTACTTCAATGGCCGCGGTGCCGAAGTCCTGCCAGATCGGATCATCCCGATTGTGCCCACTCACAACACCTTCCAAGTGCTAGCAAACCGGAGGGTGGATTTTAGTGACACCGAGCAAGGGAGGCCAATCCCGAACTTGCCGAAGCTCGAGCAAATGTGGGTACCTAAGAAGACCCGAAACGCTGCACCGGCCTCGTAGAACCTCAACAATTCTGCTGATGTCCCCAAGAGAGGGTGCAAAAGGGCTGTGCGTGCAGAAGATACCATGGTTGTGATCCCTTCACCCACCATCAGGATCTCTGCAAGATAAGCCCGCATTTCCAAATTATCAAAGAATTTCAATCAAGTGGTCAAGCTGACATGACTTTCATACATTCCATCAGCCCGAGTCCAAGTGCTACTGTAACGATCCAGAGCTCCAGATACCGATAACCCGATGTAGCATCGAATTACCGCTACCAGGAACTGGGGAAGTCACCCAAGAGACTGATGAGGCCCGCCTCCAATGCCGAAGGGATTGGACCACGGCGTAGAGCTCCTTGTCATAGGTGGAGTACCTAGTCCTAGCCTCACAAAGTTTCTCACTCAAATAGGCTACGGGATGACCCTCTTGGCTAAGAATGCCTCCAATTCCTACCCCGGATGCATCACAAGTGACCTCAAAGACTTTAAAGAAATCGGGTAGACAAAAGACAGGGGCTTGGGTCATCTTTTTCTTGAGTTTTAGGAATGCTTTGGAGGCCGCCCTAGTCCATACAAAGGTGCCCTTCTTAAGGCAATCAGTGATAGGGGCTGTTATGGTACTAAACTCACGAATGAATCTCCTAAAGAAGGTGGCTAGCCCATGAAAGCTCCGAACATCATGGAGAGTCTTGGGCTCGGGCCATTCAAGAATGGCTTAGACCTTCTCGGGGTCCATGGATACCCCTTGGGTTGAAACAATGAATCCTAGGAATGCCAATTGATTGGTCATGAAGTGACACTTCTTGGGGTTGGCAAATAGGCTCTCCTTCCTAAGAACGGTGCAAACTTGCTTGAGGTGATTGAGGTGGGCTTCCTTAGACTGGCTATAAATGAGGGTGTCATCAAAGTAGACAACAAGGAAGATGCCAATGAAAGGGTGGAGGACCTCGGTCATGAGATGTATGAAAGTGCTAGGTGCATTGGAAAGGCCAAAGGGCATGACAAGTCATTCATAGAGGCCGTCCTTGGTTTTGAAAGTAGTCTTCTACTCGTCCCCGGGCCTAATCCGAACTTGATGGTAGTCACTCTTGAGATCAATTTTGGAGAAGATGGTGGCTCCAACGAGCATGTAATCTAGCCAGGGAATGGGAAACCTATACTTGACCGTAATCTTGTTGACGGCCCGACTATCCACGCACACGCGCCAAGTCCCATCCTTTTTGGGTGTGAGGAAGGTGGGGACAGTACATGGGCTCTTGCTAATGCAGAGGAAGCCCTTCTTGATGAGCTCCTCAATTTGCCTCCTAAGTTTGGCATGCTCAATGGGGTTGTGAGTCAAAGATTGTAATTTCTACTCATTTAGTCTTCATACTATTTGAGAGAAACATGATTATTAATAAATCTTGGGATACTTACATTGCACTCTGTCTGTATGTGTTGAATGCACTACGCTCTGATTGACTTGATCGTTATAGACTCCGTCACGCCACCTCCGAGTTCTATCTTCCGCTGGCTCGGGGCGTGACACATACGTTCCTCTTCCCGTGGGGCCACATGGTCGCCACGCTAGAGGACGTTGCTCAGATCACTGGCCTGGGCGTGCATGGGTCCCCGATTAGTGGGAGTACATATCCTGACTACCAGGAGATGGCCCACGAGCTCTTGGGATTGGACTTGCTGCACCCTGAGCGGCAGTCCACTACCCTGACCCGAGCAACACTCTAGGACAGCTTAGGGCTACGGAGAGCAGGGATCACGACAGGGGAGCTGCCCGAGCAACACCTCCAGAGGCTAGTAGATTGGGTTCATCCTCAGGTCGCAGCAGAGCCAGGAGCTGAGGCAGACCGAGTGCTTCGGAGGTTTCTAATGCTCTTTTTCGGCCGACTACTGTTCGTGACACATGCTGATGTCATCAGCTGTCACTTCCTTCCACTACTTCAGGACCTTGACCGTGTTGGCAACTATGCATGGGGAGCTATAGTTCTTGCTTTTCTATTTGACACTTTGAGCTCCACGAGCTGGTGAACCATGCTTGGCTGGTTCTGCCCTCTTCTCCAAGTATGACTTGACCCCTAGACTTGATCATCTAATTCCTATATGTGTCCTACATGATGACACGATACGATGCAGGTGTGGGCCTACGTGACACTGCGTGGGCTAGGGAGAGGCGAGGAGACCCACCCCGGGCTGCTACCGATTGCCAGGAGGTGGACCACACCTCGGGAGATCAGAGGCCTTCAGAGATAGGTCTGGGGGCTCCAAGATGACATTGACACCGTACCATACACCTCGATACGATTCTAAACTCAGACTCTTCAATTAAATGCAATCTATATGCTTACGATGTTGATGTGACTTTCTTATTTTGACAGGTTTGGTGGACACCCTATGTAGATAAGGGGCACGAGGGCCAGCCCTGGGTAGTGGGGGCCCTCGCCTTCTCTGTACGCGATGTGTGGCTTCACTGCATGAATGTAGTGGAGCCACTGCATTTCAGGCTGGTGATGAGGACGATTAGCGTCCATCAGCTAGTAGTTAAGTTCCCGACACTAGAGAAGCCAGGGGAGCTCGTGGGGCGACACCCGCGAGGCATGGTGATGGTGCTTGACTGGATAGTGCGAGCTGCAGAGCAAATTGCTGACTGGATGGCACTCGGGCAGGTTGTGTCCGCCCGAGCGGAGAGCGACACGGCATACTACACAGCGTACGCCCATCACTACCGGGACCAGGTGTTCCAGGGTGCCCGCCGACCGGTATGACTTCTAACCCTAGCACTCTTTAATCATGCCAATGCTTTCTATATGACTGTGCACTGACTCTTGGACATTCTAAATGTAGATTGACCCTGAGGGCAGGATCGCAGAGTTACAGGGGCTCCTCCACTCCACGATCCGAGAGCGCGATGAGGCCCGATAGGCCCTGGCCCTACTGGTGAGTTTTCTAACCCTTAAACTTTAAATTGTACATTATGATTATGATTATGCTATGAAGTGACTGACCCTGGAGTTCCTAAATGTAGCGAGCCGAGGGGACCCAGTGGCAGGGGACCGATGCTCCTTCTTCCTCCTCTCAGACGCTAGCCGACTGTGCGGAGTGGGAGGCAAAGTTTGCATGACTAGTGGCTTGGGCCGAGGCAGCACTCTTCGAGAGGGTATGTTCACTACACTTTCCTAGTTAATTATGCTTCTATAAAATGCAATTGACTAATGATGATGCATATATGCAGGAGATAGAGCTGACAGCTACTCTGGGTGAGAGTGCTCAGTTGACGGAGGAGACGACCCGCCTCTGGGAGGAGTCAGCTCAGAGCTGGCCAGTGGACGCAGTGGAGACTGCACTCCTTTAGGCCGAGTTGGAGTGGTTCAGGGCTAGTGCTGAAGAGGCAGAGTGCTACTGGTCTGAGGCGGAGCACTACCGGTCCGAGGCGGAGTGCGCTCGACCGCAGCAGGGCAGCCCCGAGTGGCAGCCACGGCACCCACAGTTCCTTTTGCAGTTACTTTACGACTTCCTCCTGCCGCTGGAGGAACAAGGAGGACGAGCGACACCGACGTCGCCAGCGGGAGGAAGAGACCAGCTCTGCAATGGCCCCGCCATCGAAGAGATAGGATGGAGGAGGAGACAGTGATAGGCCAGAGGGAGCAGCCTGACCTTGTACCCCGACATGGATATGATATGGTATGATATGATAGTGACATGATTTATTTTTTAGTGGATTTTCTTTTGTTATGAATGAATGTGCAATTGTGTGGATGTGAATGCTAACCGACTCACGACTGACCCTAGGGAGACGTGTGAGAGCGGTGAGGAGAGAGACATACCGACTGAGAGTGATGAGGAGAGAGACATATTGACTGAGAGCAGAGAGGAGAGAGACGTACCGATTGAGAGTAGAGAGGAGAGAGACATATCGACTGAGAGCGAAGAGGAGAGAGACGTACCGACTGAGAGCAGAGAGGAGAGAGACGTACCGATATTGAGAGCGGAGTGGAGAGAGACGGACAAAATAGGGTGGCAGGGGCATGAACGGTCATCTGGTGGCCGCTCCATGCATTACATGGTCCAGAAAGGACTGTTGAAGGCTTACTAGGCCAAGACCCAAAGAGGCATATGGACGGTTTAAGGTGCTCCATTCGAATGACATGAACAGTCTAGATTCGACCAGGTTATTAGTGGAACAGCCTATGACCGACCATGCAGAAGATCAAGGATCGAACTCTGTAGAAGGTTCTGAACGGTCGCCTAGTGACTGTGTCATACTCAGAGCAGTCTATCAACTGATCGTTCAATTGGACACCCCGAGAGTTCGACCGGGACTCTCTTGGAGAGTCCCAACCCGAGGCAAGGAGTCCTAAATCAACCCAAACTCCATCTTAACCCGATTAAGGCTTATCCTACCTCAATTCTAGTGTGTTTAGGCCTCTAACCAAGCTCTATAAATAGGAGGGGGATCCCAAATTCGTCACTTACACATCAACCCTCTTTCTAATCACATGAACAAAGAAGGGAACTAATTAGAATGCCACACATGCATATCGTGCATAAAAGAGACCATGCTCCTTGGCATATGATTACATA
The DNA here is from genome assembly GCA_024336825.1 of Amorphophallus titanum. NCBI lineage: Eukaryota > Viridiplantae > Streptophyta > Magnoliopsida > Alismatales > Araceae > Amorphophallus > Amorphophallus titanum. The sequence continues at coordinate 1,977,545 of JANBPO010008917.1, forward strand.
GCTATGCTTCCTGTGTGCCTGCATCGACCTCGCCTTTCCCAAACCATACCTGCGTCGACCTTAGGCTTTCCTGCATCGCCACCCAAATGACGAAATGATAAAGAAACTTAAATGGAATAAAACTCACATAGAAGTGGACTAAATTGACAAAAAAGAAATGAAACTACAGCCTCGTGGCACACACTTTCGGAGACCTCCTCTCCCCTTGGACCCCATGGAGGGAATATTAATGTTGCCCTGCAGGCCGACTACGGACCCAGAGGAGTTACTCCCCGGCATGGCCATAGGCCGACCTCACTCGGGCCCACATCCTGTTACAATCCGACCCACTCTTGAATTAAATATTAAACTTGTCGTATCCTCGGCAGACATCTGTACGGATTTATTTCCACTTCTATTGCGTCTCCCGAGATGGATACTTGTCGGAACATCAATTGGTCCACGAGTGACCGATACATTCCTTTTACCATCTGCACCATCAGTACAAAGTCTTTCAGTACAATTCTAGGCTTTCTTAACCTCGTTTATGTTTACAACTCTTTAGGTCGTAGGGCCCTCTTTTCTCAGCAATTAATCAAGAGTATTCGCCCCTCCGGGGAGATGTAAATGACGTCGTGGCCTTCGTGGCACGGTAGATTTTGGTCCCGACATGAATCACACAATTGACGGATCAGTCAGACGGCGTGCACCAGAGCTCCCACGAAGCCCGAATAAACTGTCACACACGTGAATGATACGTCCAGGCATTTAATAAATGAATAAATGCATCTAATAAATTAATAGAATAATAAACAAATAAGCGTGTCGAAAAGTGCATCCACAGGTCCTCTTGAACAATGCCATCAGTGGGCTTTCCTTGGGTGCCTCAGGTTTTCCTCTGCTGTGCTTCCCTTTCTCGCGGTTCGACCTTCCTCTCTGTAGTCCCGAGCTCTTTGAATTAAGGAGAGCATTTTGACTTTTACCCTCCCTGGTTCCCTTACCTTATCCATGAAGTAAAGAACCCTTCTAGAAGCCACCTAGGACATTGACCAGCCCCACATGGGCCCTAAGATATTGGGGGGCCAATGAGGAAGAGGGTGGGGCCCCCCTACTGGACCTACAGACTTTTTGCAAGAAAACCCAAGGAATCCTAAGGAATGACAAATTGGCTTGAAAAGCCTTACAACTGCAAACTCTATTACCCATGGATATAAATGCAAACTAAAAGGACACATGTAAAAATAGAAAGTTAGTTCTCGGTGTCGATTCTCATCAACTCTCCTCGGGTGGGAAGAACTCGACCCCGTCGAGTAAGGGGTGCGGCTGCTCATGACGCTGGGGGATCAGTCATCATACTTGGAAGTGTGGAGTACGCTTCACTCCAAGTATTCGACACTCGCTCATCCCGTATAGATTCGATATGCACACGCTACTAGGGAATGAGGCTAGAGGTGGACACTTCAGGGTGGGGTCACTCTCAAATGAGGGAGGTGGCTCAAATACTTACTAGGAATCACCACTGGGTCCCTTATGTGACTAGATCCGATATGTGAGGTAGAACCAATCCCAAAGTCTGACAAGTCTCATACTCGACAAGGACTAACAACGTGAGCGTACATAGTATGCACAGACACACAAGACCCTAGACACACCTAATGTTACTCCGACCCAGAGACATGCAAGGGTGGACCAGGACACCCGAATGTGTGCCATGCATACATGTTATGCAACTGGTAGTTGGTGGCATGGGGACCACCTACACGTCCAAGTATGACCCAGTCATGCATAGACGGCCCTTTGGATTTGGGAGACTTGAAAGGGCTAGGAGAACTGGGTGTAGGTGTATCGTGAACGGGTTTGGTGGATATAAGTGACCCAGCCCATGGGGTAGGGATGAGATAGTGGACTCCCTCGAAGAAGTGAAGTATATATGGTGGTCAAGGGGTCCACTAGGGAATGGGTCAAAGCCCCTGAAGTGCCCTCCTCCACCGGCATGCCCCTGGAAGCCTCTCAATGGCACACCCCGTGGTGGTTCTCCCCTGAGCACCCTCCAGCGGCACGCTCCCTTTGAAGCCCTCAGCGGCACTCTCTCAAGGCCATCCAGCGGCACACTCCTTCAAGCCCTCTCAGTGGCACACCTGGAATTGCCTTCAGCGGCACACCCGTGCCCCCCCTCCAACGACACACTTGTGCCTCCCCTCAAGCCCCTCCAACCGGCACACTTTCAACGCCCTCTAACCGGCACACTTTCAACGCCCTCCAGCAGCACCCTTTCAATGCCCTTAGTGGCACACCCTGTAAAGCTTCAGCGGCAAGCCGCCTATGCGCCCCTGGCCAGCACACATCTTCACCGGCACACCCGGGCTGGCTCTCGTCAGCGGCACACCTGCCCTGACATCTTCGCTGACATACCTTGGCCCCCCTAAACCGGTATGCCCAGCTTGGCTACCTCTGCCGGCACGCCCCCTTCGCCATCCTTCAGCGGCACACCCAGGCCAGCCTCCCCAGTGGCACACCCTGCGAGCGCCTCCTAGCGGCACACCTGGCGTGTCTTCAATAGCACACGTCGCTGAGCGCTCCAACGGCACAGTTGACCAGCCCCTCAGCGGCACAGTCTTCCAGTCTTCCAACGGTGCGCTGTTCCGACCTCCCAGCAGTACGCTTGGGTGTTTTCTTCATTGGCACCTCCGGCAAATCAGATCTCACGCCATCTCCCAACGGATCCTTGGTGCACAACAGGTGTGCTGAGGTGTCGAGTGGAGGTGAGGGCACGCGAGCTATCCCCCATGCCACCAAGGACGAGGGAGTCAACTCCCATTCAATGCCCATCGAAGCCCTTCCCGCCATCGACGATCCCTCCACGGGGGCATAAGACCCCTCTTCACTGCGAACGCACACAGAGAAGAAGAACACACAGAGAAGAGAGAACAGACAGAGGGAGACGCCCAGGAAAGAAGAGAGGAAGAAGAAGAGAGGAAGGGCAAAAAGAGCATAACATGTTTATTATTTATTTTTCCTACGTGTAAAATTCCGTGGTCCAACAGTGGGGCTTGGATTCATAACCTGTGAGGCACCTTTTGGGCCTGTTTGCTTGCGGAATAAGGCACTGGTAACCCGGACACCAGCGCCTTATTCCTCTGATTATGTTTGTTTGCGCAGAGCCAGTATTCCGACCAGTATCCGGGTTAAGAGTTAGTATCTGGGTTAAGCCTGTTCCATCGATGACAGTTTCGGCCGAAACCAAAATGTTTTAGTCGAAATATTTCGGTTTCAGACCGAAACGATCTGACACTACCCGACCGAAACCGGGCTGCAACCAAAACCCTGCATTTGGCAAATAATAATAATTTAATTGATTTCGGACCCGGCCGAAACCGGTACTGCCATCCTTGGCCTGTTCTAGCAAAAGGGTGGCATAAGTTAACCCAGATACAGTCAAAGCAATATTGTTTATTCTTTGGTATACCCTAACCCCGGTTATGGTATCCCCCTTAACCTATTCCATAAATAAACTGGGCCTTTGGGAATTTAGGAACATAACCCAAAGCAAACAATACTTTACAGAATTAGATCAGACCATGACACTTACATCTTCATCTTCATCATGTTTATTTATTTCCACCTTTTCGTAAAATTTATGTGTACAATGTATCAATATACGAAATAAGAGGTGACCAAATAGAACAAAGTATAGCTCCCACTGTCCCACAATAAAGAGAAGGGGAGGATATGATTCACAGAGCCAATACGGACATCCAACAAGTTATGGATGTGGCCAACACGAAGTAGGCATGTATGAGAGGGGTCATCAACCAAGATTCCAATTTCATCCAGTTCCAGTCAGTAGCAGCTATGGATCAACATCTTCTAATCCTCAAGGTTTTGCTTTTTATGTTGATTCTGAATTTCAATCAAGCCAACAACCTTATGCTCCAAGAGGGATCTAATGAGGGATGCACGACTTGGTTGCATCATTGTTTGGTTACAGTGAATATACATTATTTTTTGAATTATTAATAAAATATAAATTGACATTTTATCAAAGAAAGACTATTTTTTAAATTATTAAATTAAATAGAAATAAAATATGAATTGATAGTTTCTTAAAGAGACGTGCATTCCTATTAAAAAGAAATAATATGAAAATCAAGGAATTAACGTCCATATAAATAGACACGACTTAATGAAATGGCACCTCCATACACGCATGCCACTTAATATAATTTCATTTTAGTTATGATAAATTCTAGAATTGACGCCTCTCTAAGGAGACGTGAATTAATAAACTTATGCCTGCTTATTTGGACACGAATTTTCTATCTCATGACTTATTAGATTTTGACCCATACTGCAGGTCTATTTGGCACTCCTATCTCAGGTCCGAGATAGAGTCCCTATTTCTCACGAGTTTTCACACCTGCACCTCAATTCTTGGAGATTGGATGACCCTCCGCTGGATATTCCTTCCGTTGGACTGGAAGTTCTCCCTCTAAGGCCTTCGTAAGTCTCCACTAAGCCTTCGATTCTCTCAAGACAGTTGAGCTAACTATACCCTAAAAATCCTAGAACCCTTATTGTCATGTCACTCTAAAGAAACATGACGCCATAGCCATCACAGAGCGTTGTTTGTGGTGTTCTGTGAGAGTCTGTCCCTGCCTGGAATTGGCGACTAGGCTAGTGGACGCTAAAATAGAATTAGTGGCCATCATCATGGATGCTATTTCTTCGTGCCTGTACCGTTCACAGAATTGACAGCCACTTTCGTGAACGCTATTTCTGTATATGGTGGCGGCCTGAGTGGACGCCACTTACCCAATTTCATGAATGTCTTGGTTTTCATGTGAGATTTATCAATATGTCATCATTACTTAAAGTTCTGTCCTTGAACTCCTTGTTCTATGAATCTACCTTAATGTTCCTACAATGGCTTATTCCTTTTGAACTCTATTGACTATAAACTATAGTGGATATCTTTGTTAACTTTGCTTGATAAATCTCAAAATCTTGCTAGTTAAAGAATTTGATCTATGGGAGTGGACAGTGGTCCTTCTTAGTCATGGCATTGAGCTTTCGATAGTCAATGTACACTCTCCATCTTGTAGTAAGCCTAGTGGGTACCTCCTCTCCATCATCATTCTTAACCACAGTAAGTCCAGATTTCTTGGGTATCACTTCGGTTAGACTCACCCACGTGCTATCTGAAATGGGATAAATGATCTCTGCATCTAACCACTTAACCACTTCCTTCTTTACCACCTCCTTCATGTTTGGATTTAACCTCCTTTGCATCTCTCGGCTTGGCTTAGCATTTTCCTCCAAATAAATGTGGTGCATGCAAGTCGAAGGACTAATTCCCTTAAGATCAGCCATCGTCCAACTTATGGCACCCCTATGAGTTTTAAGGACATCTAGCAATTGACTTTCTTGAGTAGGGGTGAGATCAGAGGCAATGATGACTGGTAGGGTTTTATCGGGGCCTAAAAAGGCGTATTTGAGGGAATCTTGGAGAGATTTAAGCTCAAGATGCAGAGGATTTTCAAGAGAAGAAAGAGCAGGTTCAGTTTGCAAAGCAGACAGTGGTTCGACCCTGGACCATGTCATTGGAAGATTCGGAGAATCATGTAAAGCATTTGCTTCCTCTAAAGGGTCATGGACAAAACTTGGACCATCTTCCACTAATTCCTCAATAATGTCAATAGAGTGACATTCTTCATCCTGGCCTGGGTATTAGGAAGATTTAAACACATTTAACGAGACATTTTGGCCTCCAAAGGAGATGTCCATCATCCCCATAGCACAGTTGATATTGGCCTTAGCCGTGGCCAAGAAAGGACGTCCCAGAATGATAGGAGTGTGACTAAGTTCTTGGGATGCGGCCATGTCAAGAATCAAGAAATCCACGAGGAAGTAGCACTCATTAACCTTAATGATGACATCTTCTATGAGTCCCCGTGGGGTCTTGACAGAACTTTCAGTAAGTCGACGGTTGATGGAGATAGTTTGATGCTCCCCTAAATCAAATTGTTCATAACGAACGAGCAAGTCCAAGCCGTTACCTTCCCTCCCGCCAACCACAACAACCAAATCCGCTTTTCCCAGAACCCCCACAACACCCAGTCCACTCCACAAAACCATCCTCCACTCACCTTGGCCACTCCACAAACACTCCGCCCGCTTATTCCACTCCACCAAACCCTCCGTTCACCTTCACTGTTTCACAAAACATCTACTCTACTCAACAATAGCCTCCACCACCACCGCAATACCATAATGTCCCTCCCCCTAACGGCTACAATAACAACAAGTGCCCAGCCCTGAAGAGAGCCCAGTACCCTCCATTACCGGAGACTCTTGTCAATATCTTTTCGGCTCTCATGTCAGCAAATGCTATACAACTTCCTCCAGAATGGCCCAACTGGAATACGGCAGTTGATCAAGCAAAATATTGCATGTTCTATAGGCAGCCAGGGCACACCATTGAAGGATGTTTTTAGTTCCGAGACTTGGTATACGATCTTCATGAAGGACACTGGATTGATTGGTCCGAAATGTACAAGGCCATTGCTGAGTTGAAAGAGAAAAGAAGGTAGCCGCTGAGGCAGCAAGTGCAGCAGCAAGCACTGCAGCCACAACAGCCGCAACAATAGCAACAACCACAGCCAATTCAAGATTTGGGGATCGATTAAAACCCCACGCTGAACCATCCTCCTGCTCTGCAACCTCAGCAGCCAGCACTGCCTCAGGTTAATCTAGTCCAGCCCCCAGCTCCCAATGCCGGGTGGTCTTACGATGATGATGGTTCCACCCCCCAGGTCATGGCCTTCCACCACTAGTACCGCCATCCTTCCACTCCCATCATCCTCACACCCACACACCAAGCCTCTCCTCTACCTGCCTCACCACTTGTCCTTCCATCTTTCAACCCCGCTCCATCACCAGCGCCCTCACCCCTCCTTCCATCTCGCCCTCTGCTTGTCACCCTCACCGATATCACCACTACCCTTCCATCTAACCCTCCTCCCACACCGACACCCATCATCACCACGGCCAAGTCTCAAGAGTTATTAGAGTTATTTCTTGAACTCGATGTAACAGTTTTCTTAGAAAGTCCACAAGTAGTTGTACTGGACATTTTGTTTATTCAATAAAATTTAGTTGGTTGTTTATTCATAGCATTTTGTGTATGTGTTCTTGTGGTAATTATGCGCTCTAATTGACATGATTGATATAACTGCTATGTTCTGATTCTTCCTCGTCGGGGTGTGACAGACAATCAAATGGTTCTCCTACCACATCGACCTCACTCTCTCAGGGAGTCGACAGGATGCTCCCCCAGAAAGCATTGTAAACGCATCTTTCGAAGGATGCGTCGATTCATCCTCTTGGTTGCGTCGACACCATGAAGGCTTGGCTCACAAATTGCCTAGGCGGAAGGTTAATGCATCGACCCTGTCACTGCACCGCGTCGACTCCAGCCTCACCCTGGCACCTAGCAGCTCACAAATTGGAAGTTGCATTGACGTAGGGCACTCAGTGCATTGACACACATAAGGTTCTTACTGAATAAAATAAGCTTTGTCAAATTCGCAACGTCCTCGATGGTCAAAGATGAAAGCTTCCAAAAACACTCTTTTAAGTTCTAAAAAGGTCCTAGGACACAAATCCCACCTTTTCTGTGATAAGGAAATCAGAACACCTTTTGAAGGAAGTTTTGTCAGCAGCCACAACTGGGAAAAGTCTCCTTTTATGCTGCTCTACCTTTCTGACATAAACGAATGAAAATCCAATCTTTGAAAAGGAACCTGGGAGAGAGGACTGTCCTCTACTATCCTGGACCAATGAGGAGGCGATTTGGAAAAGCTCAATGACCAGGAATGTCATGCCTTGAGTGCGGAAGGAACCCGGTATGCGTGACGAGCTATATCAATCATGTCAATCAGAGCATAAGTGTATTCGACACATAGAGCGCGCAAAAATAGAGATGACCAAATCCTTTCTTTATAATAACTTTCAAGGTAATTCTATTACATAATCCCAATAAAAGAACTAAGGACAATCTTATCTGCACTGAGTTTAGCTTGAACTAAATGCAAGTATGTATGATGGCAAAGTCTGCACGAACTTTATCTTGAACTGTATGCAGGTATGCATGAAGGCAAAAGTCTGCACGGACTTTAGCTTGAACTAAATGCAAGTATGTATGATGGCAAAGTCTGCACGGACTTTAGCTTGAACTGTATGCAGGTATGCATGAAGGCAAAAGTCTGCACGGACTTTAGCTTGAACTAAATGCAAGTATGCATGATGGCAAAGTCTGCACGGACTTTTGCTTGAACTATAAGTAAGTATGCATGAAGGCATAAGTCTGCATAGACTTCAGTTGGCACAAATGCACAATGTGCATGAGCTTTGTGCGGTGGATATAAAAACATGCATGGGGTTAACACGTGAATGGACTTAGCGAATGCATGAATATGCACGGACTTTGCAAATAGAAGAGACTTGAAGATGCAAGCAAGTATAAAAGCAATTACAAAGATGAAGTGCACAGTATGCACACTGATGAACACACAATTAGATTTTTAATGCAAAACACCCTCAGATTAAGCACATACAACAAGTGTTATTAAATGACAAATCAATTAAAAAGTTGATAGTTAGTGTATGACATCATCAAAAGAGTAGGAACAAAATAGTAGTGGTTCAATAGTCTCCCCCTTTTTGTTGATGGCAACACTAAGGCAACACAATGTCAAATGCAAAGCCAAGAAATGTAAGAACTCATGAACTCCCCTTAAGTCCTAACAGTCATCACACAACACTCTCACACAACACTCTCATATAGCACTTATCTCACTCCCTCACACTACACTCCCCTTATCTCTCCTTTTTCTTATCTCTCTTTGTCTTACCCTTATCTCTCCTTATCTCACTCCCCCTCATTATCTACTCCTCAACTCTTGCCTTATTTCTCCCCCTTTGACATCTCTATTTCTCCCCCTGTGAGATCTCTCCCCAGCTTGCCATACTTTGCCTTATGTCTCGCCCTTTGACATCATCAAAAGATTTAAGAAGAATCTCTCTCTCTCTCTCTCTCTCTCTCTCTCTCTCTCTCTCTCTCTCTCTCTACTATAATTCACCTTTACAAATGAAATAAGTATTAATGTGACTAGATCATTGCGTAGGGTGCCACTCTTGAAGACTACACGTGGTCAATATGTAAGAGTACTATGATGTCACTTCAAACATTGCACATAGTGGAGGAAAAACCTGCGAAGGATTGAGGAGGGATTCAGACAATATTGTTTTAGCGGGAGTACATACAACAAGGAAGAATCCAGAGCCACTGTTTGTGTTATCCCTAAACTAATTAAATGGCATGGGAGCCTCTCCTCCCATGCCACTCGCTACGACTACGAGTCGCCGCGGTGGACGGAGTTCTGCTCTCTCTTCTTGGAGAGGCCGTGTTGTTGCAGCACCAGGACGGAGCCGTGCACGGTGAAGTCGGAGGATGCGAGCAGGTCCCCCACGGGGCCCAGTTCCGGGCACTCCACCCACTCGCTCAGCCCCATCACCAGCGGCGACAGGCAGCGCCTCCCCCGCCCCACCAGGAACAGCGAGTACATCCCGTCCATCTCCCGCAGCGCCGCCACTGTCTCCGCCGAGCTCTCCACCAGCTTCTCCACGTACGTCACCATCCCCGACGCCACGAACCTGGTGACCATCGCATTAATATGATCCGATCGGTAGGACCGGCAGTACGTAGACTCTCCATGGCAACGGGGGGTGGTGGTGATCAGGCGTGGGGTTGTCGAGTGTACGTACGTGTGTTACTTACCTCGTGTAGAAGCTGGAGAAGAAGGCTTCGTCGGCCTGGCCCTCCTTCGTGAGGTTGGCGATGGACATGAGGACCTCCTCGTCCTTGGAGGTCTGCATCTTCACGCCGACCTCGTAGCTGGCCTGGGAGGCCGGCAGGAACCTGGCCACGGTGAGGCTGACGCAGGGGTGCATGGCGAGGCGGCTGCCGAAGGCGACGGCCTCCCGGTCGTCCGGGCCCCCGAAGAAGATGGCCAGCACCTGGTGCGACAACTTGGACGCCGACACCTGGGTGGCGCCGCCGAAGCCCCGGTCGACGAGGAGGCCGACGGTGCAGGGGGCGTGGGCAAGCACCTTGGCGTTCACCTTGCGGACGCCCTCCTTGCCGGCTATCATCTTGCCGTCGACGCGCTGGAACTTGTGGAAGGGCAGCAGGACGAGGGAGGCCTGCACGTCCTCCGCGCCGTTGCAGACGTCCTCGTGCATGGTGGAGAAGGTGGAGACGGCCGTCACCTGCCGGATGGTGATGCCATTCTCGTGGGTGAAGGCGTCCACCGCCACGTTGATCTGGCGGGCCTGGTCGGCGCCGAAGTCCTCCTCGTCGAGGCCGTAGTCGTCCTCTTGCTGGTGGTACAGCATGGCCGTGGTCGTCTTCGTGGTGAGCTCCACCAGGTGCATCATGTAGGCGGCGATAGGGGTCTTCTCTGTGCCGCTGGCGATCTCGATGAGGTTGAGGAAGGTGGGCAGCTCCCGGGGCCCGTGCACGCACGCCAGCATCCGCAGCTCCCCCTCCGGCTTCTGCCATTCCAGCCCCATCGCGCTGTACTTGAGCGTCTTCCGCTCGTTCCGCACCACCAACGCCGCCACTGGCCCCGCGATGAGCGCGTTCACCACCACCCTCGCCAGCAACGCCATGGAGGCCTCCATAGGGAACAACTGCGTGCAAAAATCGCCACAGAACACAAGAAAAGATTACATATCTATATCTATACATATACAATACAGGTGGTATATCAACAAATATATGAAACCATATTGTGCAATAAGAAAGAAAGGCTAATTTCACATGTATTGTTGTTACATGGCAAAAATGTCAAATCTACGATTTTTTTGCATACTTAATCCGATATTACGATCCTTCTAAATCATAATAACAAAACTATCATAAAAATGTGAAGAATAGTTTCTTTCATTATAAAAAGCAATCACTACTAGATTGAGAAGACTGCTCGAATGGCCGGAGTAACTAATAGGGAGGAGTAGGAGGAGGAGGAGAGGAAAGCATGCATGCATACGCCGTGCTTCCAGGCCATGGAGATGAGGATGATGTCGACGTGGCCCTTGACGTTGAGGAGGAAGCCGAGGACGAGGCCCCCGTAGAGCGAGATGTTGAGGTACTGCGCAGCGGCGACGGCGCCGGCGACCTTGGCCAGGGTGCTGGACGCCACGACGGTGAACAGCCCCCAGACGAACCTGCCCCGGATGTAGGCGCCGTCCACCTGCATGGCGTTGTAGCCGAAGTAGATGGGGAGCATTAGGTTGTGGACGGGGTAGGACAGCCACTCCACCAGCGTCCTCGCCGTGCCGCCCTCCCGTGGGAACAGCAGCCCCATCAGGAAGCAGGTCATCATGCTGCTGTATCCCATCACCTCCGTCGCCGACGACACGGTGCAGACGTAGAGCACCACGGCGATGACCTCGCTGGCGTTCATGTGCCGCCGTAGCTTGTTCCGGCGGTTGAGCCACCGGACAATGGGGCGGACGACCCACAGGGACATCGCCATGATGCCCGCGGCGACGATCCCCCGGAAAAGCTGCTCCCCAACGGAGGCGCCGTAGGAGTTGGCGAACGCGGAGGCGACGGCCAGGAGAAGTATGCAGACCAGGTCGTTGACGAGGGAGGCGGAGACGGCGAGCCGGCCGACCTCGGAGTTGTTGAGCTTCAGCTCGGCGCTCATGCGGATGAGGAGCGGGGAGGAGGTGCTGGCGAAGACTAACATGAGGGCGCCGGTGAAGGCCGGGAAGCTGCCGAAGATGTCGAACAGCCGGTAGACGAGCGGAGACATAATACCGGCCATGGCGGTGGAGACGGCCGCCGCGCCCAGGGCCACTGCGGAGGCGTTGCGGCCGCCACGGAGGAGGTAGGGGATGTCCATCTCGAGGCCGGCGAGGAACATGAAGAGCTGCCGCCCCATGGCGGCCACGCTCGACATGAAGCTCCGGTTGATGTCCGGCGATGGGATCCACGCCGACATTGCCTTCACACCCCCTAACCCCGAGGGCCCTAGTATCATCCCTGCCTGCAATTTCCATAGTAACATATGAGTGAGAGAGAGATGGGTGTGTACGTGTGTGAGAGAGAGAGAGAGAGATGAATTGGAAACATGGGGGCGGGGATGATGGGATGGTCGGGTTTCCTGTGAATACCAGCATCTGGGAGATGGCGCTGGGCTGGCCGAGGCGGCTAAGGAGGAGTTGCAGGACATGGGAGAGCGCGATGAGGAGAAGGGCCTGCAGTGCTACCGCCGTGACGATCTGGGCCTCCTCGGCGCCGTCTGTGGGAGGCCCGCAGCTGTCCTGTGGGAACGGGAGGGCGTTCCCCGGCATCGACACATTCTGGTTCATCTCCTTCGCCACCGGCGCAGCCTGACGGCGGTCGTGGGGGACGCGACTTGCTCAGCCTCCGGGACTTCTCCTTCTTCTCCCCCTCGACCTCCTCTTGCGCCTCCTCCTTCCCCCACCGTCAGCTTCGGAGGGGCTAGAGAGGCAGAGGCCGGACAGGGGAAGCCACAGTTATCCCTTCCTCCCTCCCTTCTCCTCCCCTCTCTCTCTCTCTAACCTTGCATGCATGTTTGCTGGAGAGATATGCTTAGGCTGGTACGTTCCACGGCCAACTGCAGTTGACATGATCACTTGGACGAAACAGAACACGTCTTCTTCCGCTGTTCTTCGGCGTCCCCCTTCCGTATTACTCTGCTGTCCTCCCGCCACAGCCTCTTCACCCCACGCAACAGCGTGGACACATCTCTGCGCCCTGGCTCATTGTTGCTGGGATATAATGGAGATACTCGACGTCGCCGCGGCGACTTTCCATTGGGTCAGCGCATTGAGCCAAGGCAAGGCACAAATGATTTAAATCTTCTTTATATTATCATATACAACCCCAATAAACTGTATTTCCTCTTTTCTAGCCAGTGTATTTAGCTTGACCTTAAATGAGATAACGGCGAAAAAAATATTAGCCTGCCCTTATTTGACTTATTCATAAAATAGAAATCTTGATATCCACGCTCCTAAAATCTTACATATTCTCCTATATACACCTTCAAGATCTTATATTTTACACTTATTTTTGAAGAGATAATAATTCGCCTATAACTACTGTAGTGGCAGGAAAATGGCTCCTATGCTACGTACCACATTCTCTATTTGTAGGAAGTCATCCGGCACCTGTGAAAGTCTGCAAACATTAGAAGCTAGAGAGGCGTCAGAAGAAGCCCTACACGTTACCTCAGAGGACAACCCTTCGATACTTAAGTCATCAACGGTTCGAGAAGAACAGAGAAGAGTGAAAGAGAGAGAGATGGAGGTCGCCGTAGTAGGTCTGAGAGACGTGTAGGTCCTCTGGACGAGTGCTCGCCGCTCCCAGTGGTCACTCAGCGAGTGCTCGTTGGGTGGTAAGGCTGTGTAAGAGGAAAATTTTCTCTCAGGGAATGTGGGAGCGTGGGACCACTCTGTCGCTGTAATAGGGTCAGTAACTCTATTCTCTGTGCAGGGTGCTTGGCAGAAGTTCCACCGCGTTTGTCCTTCTTTGTCGATGTCGCTTTTATATGGGGTTGTCTTGGGGGTGGAGGCCTATTCCTTTACAGGGAAGGCTGTGGATAATGGAGCAACATCTCCTGCGATTGAGGCGGGAGTTTTCCGTTGGGGGGCGAGTCCCTCGGCGTCGACCGTTCCCTGGGCGAGTCTTACGGCGCTCGTGGGGCGTGCTCGCCTCTTATGGGTTAGGAGCCGACGTCGTGGGAGGGGGGACAATGGTCGGTCGTCGGAGAGTTCTCAGGCTGTCAGCGCGCCTGGGCTACCGCCTTCTGGTAGTTGTCGAATCCGATGTCAGTCGTATTGGGCCATGCTGCCTGAGTTGTAGCCGTCGCGGGCCTTTATGTGCATTAGCAGGGCCTGGACCTTCGTGGGCCGGCAGTAAACGGACTCGTTATAGGTCAAGCTAGATTTACCCTCCTCACCTACTAAGGTCCAACGATAATTGGCCCAAGAATCAAGCCAGTGCCCCGCACATATAACAGCCCCACCATCCATGTGGTGCATGATCTAGGATCCATTATCACTATATATAATGGCGGAATAGACATCAAGGGATATCCACGTCTACTCGTCTTTTGCAGAAGACCAAGTGTCCCACGATCCCACAATCTCGGATAATTGTTCTCCCATATAAGTCAGGTGACACAGACGATGAAAATGTGCTCGAAGAGGACCCCAAAAAAAGTACCATCGTCAGACAGCCATGGGGTGAGCATTCTATGCCTCAAGCACCCTAAGTTCAATGCACTCTCTACCCTAGTCATTTGTCCGAGCACTCCCATCATCATTTGAGTCCTCACCCACTTTGAGCACTCATCTGACTTAAGCATCAGATGGATGTCTCTTGAGATCAGACCCATGACTTCTTCTGACGTCCTTTCCTCACTCGCAGATGTTTCTCTAGGAAAGTTTCTCATCTTCCTTGATATACAAATTTCATAGGTGTAACACATGGCTCGAAGGGCCACTTTTCGACCTCTACAAATTCTAATAGAATACTTTTCAAATTTCCATGGTGTTAGATCTAGAGGGATTGTTGGCATCCGCTTATTTTCTCTAAATTAATTGAGAATTAAGCATAGGGAAACATTCCTTAAATAGAGCGAAATGGCACAATGCCAAAGGTGCTCCACCAGTCGAGTTGGCCTCGAAAATCGAGATGCGTCGCGACGCCAAGTGGCACGACATAACAATCGGGGATCGCCCCCGAGCACAGGGCACTGCACCAGTCAATTTCCTGATAATCGAGTCGGATCCAAGGTTCAGGACAACTTGCCGCATTGAGCTGCACTCTGAAGAGATTCGGGGATCACCCCCGAATACCCTGCATACAGTATCACACCGTCGGCACCTCAACGACCGGGTTAACCCGGGTCTCAGAACAGCCTGCCGCATCATACGAGTCGTCGCCAAGGAGCGAGGGTCACCCTGACCACGAAACAAACGGCATTATCATGTCGACGCTCCAGTCACCGGCCCCAACCAAGGGTCCTAACCAGCTAGTCGTGACCCGTGACAACATCAACAATCGATCGGGCCTGCTCCCGATCACTCAGTTTGTGGGTTTACCCGCGCTCAACAGAGCTACCCGAGCTGACCCGGGGGCACCCTGATTACAAGCCACATCATGTGGCACCCAGCAACAAGGCCGGGGTCTATCCCCGAGTCGCCTCCCTCCATCCCTTTGGAGTCAAAGAAAGTCCCATCTGGGCCAACCACAAGCATCAGGAGCTCGCACGCCCTTATACGGCCCACACACGTGTGTCGAAAATTTTTTCGAGCACTGGGTGGGCACAAATGCTCCAGCCACTCCACAACAAGCCAGAGCCCTACTCAAGACTCCCAGCAACCCATCGCGTCATGCACCACCATCGTGCGCCCTCGCACGCGGATCGACCTGCGCGGTCAGGTTGCGGGGAACAAGGGCATTCCTATCTTTTCGTAACCTTGACCCCCAGTCAAACCCCCATTCAAATCCTCGGTCAAACCCGAGTAAAACCCCTCGGTCAAACCCGGGTAAAACCCCCCAGTCAAACCTACCTAACCCCCCCCCCCATGCTGGTCCGCCTAAACCTTGCTGGCCAAAGTTGTCAGCTCCAATAAGAAGGACTGGGGCGAAAAGATGTATGAAGCACTCTGGGCATATCGCACCGTCTATAAGACCCCCACGGGTTGCTCGCCCTACTCACTGGTGTATGGCTCTGAGGCAGTAGTCCCCATAGAGCTGGAAGTGCCATCACTAAGGGTTGCCGTTCAGCATGGCTTGGCTCGTGACGAGCAGACCAATGCCGAAAGAAGGCTTGAAGAACTAGCCGAATTGGAAGGGAGGCGCCTGCAAGCCCAGAAAAATATCCAGATGTATCAGGCTCGCATGGCAAATACCTTCAACAAACTCGTGAAAGGATGAGAATTCAAGAAGGGTGACCTTGTTATGGTCAAGAGAAAAGGGGTCATGACTTCCAACCCGAAAGGATGGTGCAAAGAGTCTATGAGGGTGGATCCTACGTGGTTGTTAATTACCATGGAGACGTGTAGTTCTCACCCCTCAATGGCAAACACCTGAAGCTCTATCATGCTGCGCCGCTACCCTATGAAGAGTCGGCGGATAGCGATGGCTAGAACTGGTAAAATGGAAAAAAAAAGAAAGAAAATAATAGAAAATGAGGATAGAAGAAGAATAGAAGAAGAAGAGGAAAAAAAAGAGAGAGAAGAAAAAAAATGATGAATGAATGAATGATAAAATGGATGAGAAGAGAACAAAAATGATGAAAGAAAGTGGAAATAAGAAAGGGTGAAGGATTCCGTAAGGGAATGTCACCCACGCATTTCTCTGAATCAATCTGGACCTTCCGTCTGGATAGATTATTAAATCCCAATCCCTTGCGTTAATGTAAAACCCTGCATTAACGATAAAACTCACATCTCCAGCGAACGGCTTCATGCCCTAGCTGCCATATGCATTCCTTTGAATCAATTTGGACCTTCCGTCTGGATAGATTATTAAATCCCATTCCTTTACGTTAATGTCAAACCCCACATTAACGATGAAACCTACATCTCCAGCGAACGACTTTGTGCCCCAGCTGCCATATGCCTTTCTCTGAATCAATTCGGACCTTCCGTCTGGATAGATTATTAAATCTCATTCCTTTGCGTTAATGTTAAACCCCACATTAACGATGAAGCCTACATCTCCAGCGAATGGCTTCGTGCCCGAGCTGCCATATACCTTTCTCTGAATCAATCCGGACCTTCCGTCTGGATAGATGATCAAATCCTATTCCCTTGCGTTAATGTAAAACCCCACATTAACGATGAAACCTACGCTCTCGGCAAACGGCTTCACGCCTAAGCCACAAGGCTACTCAAGTCAACCTAGGTTTTTCGCCTGGGTGGACGATGAAACCTCATGCCCTTGGCTCTCAAAGTCGAAGGTCCCAGTTGAAAATCATGATGAACAAAAAAAAAAGAGAGACAAGAAGGGGTTAAAAATAGAGATACCCCGCGGACTTGTTCAAGCATTCCGAACAAGAGCAAAAATGGTTAGAACCCGACTGTGGTGAAAACCCGAAAGGGCACTGCAGGTAAAACTGGGTACCCCGCCACGTGAAAATTGGAAAGGGCGCGTGGGCAAAAGTAAGAGGGGACTGGCTCCGGTGAAAACCCGAAAGGGTGCTTGGGTCAGTAACGTGGTAATATAAAAAAAATATGTGTTATGCCTCTCAACGACATCTCCATCCCTTGTCCCGCCGATAATCAAACCACCATTGGTACCGAGTCATGTCCCACCGGTGATCAAACTTTCGTTGATTATACGGTACATCGCCTAAGATCGACGCTAAAACCTATCCGGAATAAACCTTCCATCTATTCTGATGAAACCCTTAAACCCCACTCCTTGTGTCGGCATAAAGCCCAATGCTGACGATCAAACTTACGTCGATCATATGGTACATCGCCTTAGATCGATGCTAAAACCTATCTGGAATAGACATTCCGTCTATTCTGATGAAACCCTTAAAACCCACTCTGTGAGTTGGCATAAAGCCCAATGCTAACGATGAAACTTCTGTCGATCATATGGCACATCACCTAAGATCAATGCTAAAACCTAGACAGAATAGACCTTTCGTCTATTCTAATGAAACCCTTAAAACCCACTCCTTGTGTCGGCATAAAGCCCAATGCTGGCGATGAAACTTCCATCGATCATATGGCGCATCGCCTAAGATCGATGCTAAAACCTATCCAGAATAGGCCTTTCGTCTATTCTGATGAAACCCTTAAAACCCACTCCTTGTGTAGGCATAAAGCCCAATGCTGACAATCAAACTTCCATCGATCATATGGTACATCACCTAAGATCGATGCTAAAACCTATCCGGAATAGACCTTCCATCTATTCTGATGAAACCTTTAAAATCTACTTCTTGCATCGGCATAAAGCCGAATATTGACGATGAAACTTCCATTGATTATATGGCACATCACCTAAGATCGATGCTAAAACATATCTGGAATAGACCATCCGTCTATTCTGATGAAACCTTTGAAATCTACTCCTTGCATCGGCATAAAACCCAATGCTGACGATGAAACTTCCATTGATCATATGGTAGATCCCCTAAGATCAATGCTAAAACCCATCTGGAATAGACCTTTCATCTATTCTGATGAAACCTTTGAAATCCATTCCTTGCATCAGCATAAAACCAATGCCGATGATGGACTTCCACTAAGCATGAGGCATCATCACTTCTGTCAGTGATAAAACCTGTCCAAGGTAGGCCCTTCGTCTATCTTGATGAAACTTATAAACCTCTTATTTTTCCTAAGATTAACAAATGCTTGCATACCCGGCCCTCAGGCCGATGATCCCTCCATTCACTATGGCATATCAGATTGGGAACTCTCAAAATCCCATCACGCGGTGGAGAGATTCCCCCATCCTTTCCTTGAAAGAGTGGGCGCTCTCCTGTGGCACAGGTACTGGTGTATTCTTACAAGGGTTACCAAACTGCTACTGACCATTATAAAATAAAAAAATGGAGATAGGCACCCAAGGCAATAAAGAAAAGATAATTTTTTATTACAAAAAAAGGGACAAGTACAATTGGGACCCTTAGAAGGGACGCATTACAAGATGAGGAATGACTTGTTGAGTAGTGGATGGCGGATCTAGAGGGGAGGGGTGAATAGATCTGCCCCTCTTTTCGCAATGCAGCCCTCTTTTTCATCACCCATGGATTAGGGATTTCTCCTCTGTTGGCCCCGTGAATTGGCAAGCAAGAGGGGGTGAATTGATTTCTGCCTAATTAAAATTTTTGATGAAACACAATTGGGAAAAATAAATTTGCTCACACTACAACCACCCACGACTAAGAGAAGAGCCGACACAAAAAGAGGACAATGCCAACAATAACGAACTAAGATGAATGATAATTAATCGCACTCAAACAACGAATCGATAGAAAAGGTAGAGCGCAAACGAAAACACACCTCACAAACGAGTGCAAGCAGCCACAAAATCATTAAACCATATGACGCAAGGAGCTTTTAGGTGGTTCGGACGCATTGAGTGCGATCCTATGTCCACCCCTCTCAACAGAGAGGATTCCACTAAAAGTGAACCACACTAGTGCAGTTCACATACAAACACACGAGGTGGAATACCTCAATACACATCCACGACTGTCTCAAGACAATCACAAACAACACTCAAAGGTGGAATCTCCGACCACACACACAGGGATTCTAAACTTGATTGTAAATGAGTTCAGATACAAGATAGAACGTGAATAATAAATCAAGGAGACTAATGGCTAATCTCCCCCTGTCTGATTGCACTCTTGCTTGAGATGATCTGGGAATAGAGAAGCTTCCTTGACTGGATGAAGATGAAACCGACAGCAAGATGGACGAGCTCAGTAATTAGCTCTCCGGAGGATGCAAATTTGCCTTGAACCTTCTTCTCCTGCTCAGAAATGATCTCCTTCTTTAGCCCTCTTGGCCGTTCTTCACTCTAGGAGCATATGGATGGCTGGAGTCCTGCGCCCCTGCGTTTTTCTTTCTTGGGTGTACTTCTTCTAGACACCCTCAACGTGAGGGTATTTAATCCAGGGAAGAGAGAGGGCTGACGTGGAGGAGAGATCAAAAGCTTATCTCTTTTCATTGCCTATTTATGGTTGACATGGCAAGGGCCTTGTCCAAGTGGCGTCCTACGATTAAGGGCATAAAAAGTGGATTTTTATTTTTATATTTTTTAATGTTAATTCATATGTTACTATTGCAGGATGCCCGTGATACCATGATAGCGAACTTACAAGCTCGCTTGGCGGACATAGAGCAGGAGTTGGGTGACACCCGTGCAGCCCTGCATGCCTCGGTGAGTGTATGCAAATGTAAATTCCTAATTATTACCCTAGATTCCTGGTGTTAAGCCACTAATTGTCACCTCAAATGTGTTACAGTGCGCCCATCTCGACGCAACCTCATCGGCAATAGGGGCAGATGGTGCCTCCTCCAGTTTGTGGATCCCTTGCTCAGAACTTGATTTGCTCCACGAGTAACTTGCTCGTGCCACGCGGCATGTCGCTGAGGCAGAGGGAATGCTTTTTGCATAGGTGAGGGCTCCACCATTGAATTTTCTTTGTTCATGTCTTGCCACATCCCTGAGATGATGGATATGGCAGGCAGAAGAAATGCATGAGATGCTTGCTCTTGCCGTGCAAGGGGACGTCACGATAGCAGAGCTAGAAGAGGAATTATGATGCCGTTCAGATGATGACTTTTCTCGAGACGTCATAGAGCTGAGGATCACCCTCTAGCTGGAAAGGGAGGACAGAGAAAGAGAACGGGCAGAGAAGGGAAGGGACAGAGAAAGAGAGAGGGTCGAGAGATCAGCCAAAAGAGAAAAGAAAAGGGCCTTAGAGACCCAATTATTTGAACTCTGAACTAGCCTCGATCTTGCCAAGCAATAGTTGAGGGATGGTGAGGACTGCTATCAAAGAGCACGAGAGCGTGGCTTTCGTGTCAGTAGCTTCTTCGCTGCCGCCGCTGAGCGACAGGCACAGAAACGGGGAGAGAAGTGCAAGGTGGTAGGAGCACCACCTCCCAGAATTTGAGAACACCCTCCCGGGTTCCTCGCCTGGAGAGCGGCGAAAGGAGTGATGTTGGGAGAGAGGGTGAAACTTAATGTACATGGTTTTGAAAAGACAAAAGATTTTCAGAGGGACCAATGGGCATGTTTGGCTTCTTGTTCTAAACTCCTCGACTCACAGGGCTCTTACATTCGTGAGTCACTATATAAACCTGGGAAACCCTCCAGTTAGAGGTAAGCGCTATTAAGCGATATCAGCCCTAAGCTAGAGCCACTTCACCACTTGGTGGAGAGGAATCTCACGCCCTCATCTCCTACCTTTTCGCCCTTGCACCAGAGCTCTACTATAATCACTGATTTAAGCATTAGACGGTTTTCCATGGGGATTCATCCCTGGGCACCTCTGAACCGTTTACCCTTCTTGCAGTTCTAGCACTTGTGGACATCATCCCCAGCTCAGGCACCGCGTGAGATAAACCCTCTTTAGGTCCCAAGCCCAAGAGCGTTATGACACTTGGGTGAATGGTCTCCTAGGCCAAGTGAATGCCCTTAAGGGGGATGTCACAATCACTCTTAGAGAGGTTAACGCCATATCCAACCAGCATGCCCGAAACTATGAAAATGGCTCCACACCAAGGGATGTTGAACTCTATAGCTTTGACGGGTGTTATGACCCAAGCGTCTACATAGAATGAGAAGCTTCTATGGATCAACATTTTGATTGGAACCCCATGCCCAAAGGGAGCAAAGTGCGGCTTGCTAAACTATAACTCCCCAAGGTAGCCAAAAATTGTTGGCTAATTATGGAGGGTGAAAGGAGGATCCACGGGCAAGACCCGATTGACACTTGGGAGAATATGAAGGCAGAGCTTAGGAAGGCCTATGCACCCCGTGTAACGACCCCGAGCTCCGGATACCAATAACCCGATGTGGCATTGAATTATCGCGACCAGGAACTGGGGAAGTCACCCAAAAGGCTGATGAGGCCCCTGAAGGGTTGGGAGAGTTTGTTGAGGGAGCGTATAACAAATTGGAATTGCACCACACGCATTATAAATTAGAACAGTATTTTGAACTAAAATGCGGAAGCAATTAAAATATATCAGAGTGATAGTCAATATACGTTAGTCCAGAATTGCCAAAAGAACAAGTCCACAACTATAAAAAGTCTGAATGTACGCTGCGATCCCGGCGATCTTCCAGCGGACGGCCTCGAGCGACCGGATGCGGAGTTCGTGGTCCTGGTGGACGTTCTCGCCGCGCGCGTTCTCGGTGGCGATGTTGTCCAGGCGGCTAGTGACGGAGACCTCTAGCGCGGTGAGCCTGACGAGGATGGCGTTGACGTCGGATTCGCTCATCAGGACCCCTTGAACGCGACCATCGCGGCGAGTCCGGCGGCGACGACGGCGGTTACAGCGAACGGCTCGGTCATCTGTGTGCCTTCTCTCTCAGAGGGCGGCGACCGTGATGGCCATCGGGCCTGCGAGGCTCGGCGGACTTCCTGATCCGACCCAGAGCGACGCCGGTGCATCCTCGTTACCAGCCCATGCCCAATCCCACGTGTAGGTCGCCGCTGGGGTCAGCCCCGAGATGATGGCCGTGTAGGTGACGCGCGTGAAGTCGGCGGTCTCGCGGATTCCCATCATTGACGCGGAGCCGGGGACCAGGGAGCCGGACGAGGTGAGACCCCACCAGCAGCCCGACCCCGAACCCTCGGGCATGTACAACGCGTTCATCGTGACCAGGACGGCGCCGGATGCGGGCGCCGCGAAGGACACCTGAAGCGCGCTGTCGATGACCTCGAAGTCGCCAACCGTGTCCTGAATGGTCAGCAGGGTGTCGGACCCGCCGTTTGTCCAGACAGCGTGGTCGAGAATCCGGCCCGGCAGGCCGTCGATGTCCGGGACACCCGACAGATCCGAATACGCGCCCGACGTCGCCACCGCAGCCAAGTCACCCGGCTGCACGGCCGTATCAGCCAGGTCCAGCGACGCGTTCACCGACGCGTCCAACTTCGACTCATCCACCGACCCAGCCACGAGCGCGGCCGTGATGCTCGGCGTCGAATCGTCGTAGGTGAAGTCGATCTCCGCCGAGTCCGTCAGAATCCCGCCAACAGCATCCTGCGCCTCCTCGTCGGTGTACCCGCCGCCACCGACCTGCGCATCCACATAAGCCTTCACCGACTGCTGCGTAGGAGCGTTAGGGTGATGGGCAGCGTCAGCTCTGACGCTCCCTCACTGGGGCGTCACAAGGCTCTGACGCCCCACCCGGGGTGCGTCTGAGGCCTTAACCCCCCAACGGTCAAAAACTCAATGGTCAGAAAACCACAATGGTCGGATGCCAACGGTCGGATCGTCACTCTGACGGTCAAACCTAGGCCCGTCACACGCCCTGGCGGTCTATCATGGGACCGTCAGGCCCACGAGCCACCCAGTTGGCAAAATAGCGTCTTGTGACGCACCCACTATGGGGCGTCACAGTCTGTGATGCACCCACCCTGGGGCGTCACAAGCTGTGACGGTCACTGGAAGGACCGTCACACCGTCCCGACGGCGAACCGGCGCGAAAGGCTAAAAAACTCCAACCATGCCCCCATACCTCCATAGGAGAGGGGGAAAATAAGGGGGAAGCCCCCTAGGGACCCCTAGCATGCTTCTAGGCCATCAAAATGCGAAATCGCGGCTTAAAACCATAGATCAGGTGAACTCTCCCCAAATCATGGAAAACCCTAACCCCGCATGGAAACCTGTCTCTCGGCCTCCCCTCGGGCTAGAAATTGCGGGAAAGGAACGCGGGGAGCTAGGGAACATCACCCTACCTCGATCTCGCCTCGAGGCATACCGGATCATCCACAAATCGCGAAGAATGCTTTTAGAACCCTCGCCCCTTCACGATCTCCCACAAGCTTTACGCCGCCACGATCGCCTCACCATCGCCGTCATCACCACATCGCCGCCCCGCGTCGTCTGCAGTCGGAGGGGAGGCCACCGCGAGCTCACCGGACGAAGAGGAGGAAGAGAGGGGCGCTCACAGTGGGGGAGGAAGAAGGAAAGAGGAGGAAGAAGAAAAGGTGAAAAGATTAAAGAAATGCCCCTATCTATAGAAAATCTAAAAATTTAAAAAATATCAAAAAAATAGAAAATCACCTTTTCGCGATCCCCCTAACGCACCGATCGCACTGGTACCACTCACGCCCGAGTGAACGACTCAGTAAGCATACTCTCATCATAAAAGTCCACAAATCATGGGAAAAGGATTTTACTAGTTTCAATATGATGCGGGATGATGATGCGGACTCGGTACCAATTTGATGTGGGACCTGAGACTCTAGGCAAGCTCATTATCGTCCCACACGAGGGAAGCGTACGGATGTGCGCGATTGAGAAACTGACAGCGAGTCATGGGTACTTGGCTCTTCCGTGCTCGGATCGAGTCACGGGATGGGTTACACTCACTCTCTCGCATTGGTGATTGAAATAATATAACAAGCTAATTAACTTATCAGTTCTAGCAGCATATGAATATATACGAGGAAAGCAAATGCCAAAGTGGGGAGCGGACACAATACCTCCATGCTCCGGGCGTGGGGAAGATGATCTCGGTTGAGACTTGTACTCCCAGTACAGTAATTAACAATAGTTACAGCAGTGAATTTTATGCCCACTCCACGCAGGGAGGTAAAGGGCTACACGTGGGACCCGGGAGTAGCGGGCTCGGGTTGACGGGCAATATTTTTGGCAGCTTCAGCGGTAGTGCGTGCCGACAAATGTGAGGTTCACGTCCTGGTTGGAGGGCCAATAAGGCTGGGAGTGGTACTGCTGCGACGGAGACTCCTAGTGGGACGATCCCTAAGAGGGGATCACGCTGGATCGCCTCATGGAAGGCGACGCGGCCCGACTGGGGGACGTTGTTGCTTGCTATCTACGGACCTATTCTGTAGTTTCAGGGCTACGCGGCTCGGCAAAAATAGTTACTACGACCAGATCTGAACTCGGATCGATGTGAGGCTGGTGCCGTTACGAAGTTTTTTCAGAGATCTACGAACCCAAACTATGAAAGAAAAATTTTCCATCGCTGGATTTTACTCAGGGGATTTTTAAACTAACTGGTTCTCAGTCTCAAAATCGACTGGGCAGATTGGGATCTGTCTGAGAACTGGGTTTGACTAGAGGGAAGACGATGGATTTGGGAGCTGGAGATTTTATGGTTGAGAGAGGGGGATGTGCTTCAATGCCCCCCAGGCGGGGTATGTCCTTTCTTCAAATACCCCTAAGTCGGGGCGGACCTCTTTATCTTCACACGCCCCTAACCCGGGATGCAACTTCTTCAAATGCCCCTAAGCCGGGGCGTATTGTCTATAACTTCTGTGTCCTCAAGCGGGGGATGTCTCTTCTTCAAATATCCTTGGATTAAGGGGTAGCCCCATTGCCTGCCGTGCCCCTAGGTCGGGGTGTATGTCTCTTTGCTCCTGTGCCCCCGGATCGAGGTGTATCTCTTCTTGACTCCTATGCCCCCATGGCGGGGTATATTTCTTCTTCTTATTCCCCATTGCGGGGTGTATGCATGCTCTTTTTGGGAGTGGCAGTCGTGTTTGGCCTCGCCGCTGTAAAGTATTCCCCATAGCGGGTAGGAATTCTTTGGGTTACTGCGGCGGGTTGCCGGCTCTTCTAGCAGTCATTAAAGGGACTATCTCGTGCTGGACAAAGGCAGCACGAAGGCAAAACGGGCTAGGGCACTGCACCACAGACTTGACCCACCTAGGGTCAGGTGAGATATTGGCCTTCTTCTTATTCTCTGGGGCGACAGTGCCTGCCAATTTTGTTCCCCCCTACCTATTCCGCGACGAGGTTGGCGTTCTGATGCCGAACCACCGAATGGAGTCACGCCGATCTCTAGCCCGTCCTCGCCTCTCCGCTCTGCGAACCGAGGGAAGGTGAGCGTCAACGCGATCCTCACATCTCGACCTCTCCAACGGTACCCTCCACGCCTCCATCTGCTGCCGTCTTGACCGAAACCGAGAGAGAGGGAAAGAGAGTGGGTCGCGTGAGAGAGAGAGGGTGAGAGAGAAATGGGGAGAGAGAGGGTGATCGACGAGGGTTATTTTTTTTGTTATAATTATTTTTTAAAAAATTAAACTCTAATTGTAATTAAACCCTCAATTAACTGAAATTGTAATTATATCTATTTAATTTTTATAATTCTTTAACTAAATAGATTAAATGCTAGAAAATACCCATAAAACATAGAGAAAGTCTATGTATGTCAACAAAGGGAAGAAATCTAAAGGAGTAGAAAACATAGAGAGAATACAAAGACACGGGGGTAGGGAGGCGGAGTTGTCTTCCCTCACCTCTCTCTTTCTCTTTCTGGACCCAGAGGAAGACCACCGAGCCCCCTTTTTTTTTATCTCCCCCCCTTTGGAACTGCACTCCTTCACCTGGTGGCTGGCTTTTATAGGGGCTTGGATAACCCTCTTCGAAGGCTGGCCTTCGAGCTTGCTTCTCCTCCCTTCTGGTCACATGCCGCTGTTCCCATTGATGATGATGCTGCTGTTCCTGCTCTGAGCTGCTGCCACGTTGCCGCTGTGGCTTCGCAAGGAGAGCGTCGTAGCCGCGTGGCTGCTGCTGCTATTGCGTCCCTGTCTTCGCACGGACAGATCGGAGTAGGAGGGTAGACCATCCCCCTACGCCGATCGCTTTCGCTGCGCTGTCGAAGGTGGCATGGGCGAGCTCCGTGGATGCATAGGATGGGTGTCAACGGCAAGCCGACGGAGTAGGGAGAAGAGAGAGGTGGCTGCATGGGCAAGGAGATGGGCGAACGGCGGGCATTGAATGCCCTTGCGGAGAAGATGCATCGGGAGAGAGAAGTCGCGAGGAGAGAGAGAGAGAGAGAGAAGGACACGGGAGGTGATATACAGACACGGGTTACTGTAGCATGAATAGTACCCATGATTTTCCTCCTATTTTCTTTTTTTAAATCCTCTTCTTTTTCTTTCCCCCCTCTCTTTCTCTCATTTGCGCAAATATCCTCTATGCCCTTTTATTCCTCTCCTTTTGTATTAGGCTTAGCCAACTTGCCTGGCCCATTTCATCTTTCTTCCCTTCTTTTTTTTTTCTTTTTTTTTGAGTGCCGACACTACTTTGAGCATGTGGATGTCCTAGCTTTTGCAAGGTAAATGTTCAGCTTGTTTCTACAAGAAAAATTCTATCTTGAAAGTAGAGACTAGCAGGTAAAATATTCTGATACTACTTCATTTAGTGATTTACTGACCCATCCTGTTGCTTGGTTAGTTCCCTTTTTGGAGTTGTTTCAGGTTGATCTCTAGTTTTCTTGTTTCTGT
Organism: Amorphophallus titanum; assembly: GCA_024336825.1. NCBI lineage: Eukaryota > Viridiplantae > Streptophyta > Magnoliopsida > Alismatales > Araceae > Amorphophallus > Amorphophallus titanum. Next base: position 2,004,601 of record JANBPO010008917.1, read on the forward strand.
CTTCTGGTGGTTGGACGGTTCTCCTAGAGCCGTCCGTGTGTCTGAGCGGCCGAGAAGCGACCGCTCTTCTCTGATAACAATGCTGATCATTCTGCGACCCTGTTGCCTTAAATGGTCCTCTTCTGACCGTTCATCTTTCTTGCGGTCTGATATAGGCCGCCCATCCTGTTGGCTCATGTATGTCACTATCTTTACACTGTTGGTTTCACTGATCTTATGCCGTTTCCGCAGGTCCGCTCCATGGTTTACATGGTCTGTCGAGAGACCGTCCATCCTGGTACGCCTCTATTATCTAATACTCAGTTCATTTCAACATTCTGTGCTTTCTGTTAGTGTTTGTCATTACTCCCTACCAGTGAATAGTCCACCTAGGACCATCGCCCTCCCTGGACGGTCTCTCAGAGACCGTTCTTGTCATGCTACAGTGCACCCGAGACTCACTTTGATTGCCATGCTATATTATTTTCATGCTATTTGGTGCTGATGATTGATCTCCCCTTGCTGTCGTTATATGTTTACATGATTGCTATCCATACCTGTCTTTCGTGTTTGTTCATTGATTGCTAGTTTCTAGGCTAGACTCTTGCATGCACTCCGGTACACATAGGATCATACATCACTCTTCATCAGTAGTTACATTCCTACCGAGGTAGGCTTCCCTCTCGTCTCCATACTCCTTGGAGTCGACTAGGCAACCTTACCGAGGACCTCCGTAAGTCCCCGTGAGCCGTGGATTCCCACACGGATGTCGGGCAGGTTGTACTGTACCACCCCCAGTCTAGGGTTTTGCATCCGTGAGAGAGAGAGGCTGGGCAGGTTGTATTGTACCACCCCCAGTCTAGGGTTTTGGATCCGTGAGAGAGAGAGAGTCCCTTAGAGTCAGCCAGTTTTCCATTTCCACCTTGATAGGTACCTTGCGGTTAAGTGAATTCATAGTTTAATTAATCCACTAAGGTCCTAAAAGGGAGAATCTGTAAAATATTTCACGCATCATTCCCAACTTGGATGTTTAATTGGTTGATTCTTCTCTCATCTCTCCCCTCCATTGTGTGTTGCATTGTCATCATTTGTTGTGGTTTTGTTAATTAGACCCATTTAGGTCAGTTCATCTTCGCGTGTTTGTCCATCTAGTCACATTGTCCTAGGTTTCTCCTCTCCTTGTATTTCTCCCATCTTCAATTGTATAAAGTCTCCATTCTCCCCATGGAGCATTTTTCCCCTCTGTCTTATCCCTCCTCTTCTCTATCCTCTTACCCTCGCATGGACTCCTCTTCCCGCGCGGGCCCGTCACCCTATTTGTCTAATGGGCCTTATCCTCTTAATGGGCCTTTCTCCTTCAATGGGCATGTTCCCCTTAATGGGCCGTCTTACCCCGCCCGTGTCGTTGCTAGCCCTATGGGTCCATACTCTTATGATCTTTCCAGGCCTATGCCTTCTTCTGCTCCTAGAATGGGCTTTTCTTCTTCTCAGTCCGGATCCCCATATTCGGCCCAATACCACAATCCTGGTCTGAATTCACACTCTCTTGCTCAGGTTGGCCCACATCTATCTCGGTCTCTCCCCACCAAGGAGATGATCGCTCAAGCCCAACACCAGCTTAATGAACTGCAACGCCGAATCAATCCTCAAACTTCTTTGAGTGTCCCATTTGCATTTCAAGGTCTTCAACTTCCGCCACGTTCACAAATTCCTACATATCATCGTTATGGTGGAGTAGGTGACCCCTATGTACACTTGAAGGAGTTTTTATATGAGTCGGCCCAATTCCAGCATGACCAACACTTGATGGCCTATTTGTTTGATCTATCCTTAGAAGGCCCGACTCGAGATTGGTTCTTTTCATTGCCGCAAGAGCAAGTCGTGAATTTTCACATTGCTCAGGAGAAGTTTATTCAGCAGTACCAGGATCAGATAGGGCCCAAGTATTCCATGGTGGATCTGGCCCATGAGAAGGTAAAGCCCAATGAGGAATTTTTGACCTTTGTCGACCACTGGCATCGTTTAGCTGCTCAAGTCCCGGGGCATATTCCGGAGGGAGAGCAAATCAAGATGGTTATTTCTAATGTAGCGCTTGAGTATCGATGCATCTTAACCCTGAATGACATCACCTCTTGGCAACAGCTTTATACCCGAGCCCGCGTCATCCGCCAATAACTCCTTAGTTCTCTTAACCCCGAGTCTCCTTCACCTTCCATGCCTACGTCCGCCTCCTATCCACCATCCCCCATCAGTCAGCCCTCCACCACTTATCCTTCTATGAGTCGGCCTTCCACACCCATGCACCCATATACCCCCACATATCCCTCCACATATCGACCCTCCACGAGTCAGACTTCCGCCTCTTCATACCCACATGAACCTACACCTCCGGTCAAGGGAACACCCCACCCTGAGCAGGTAGATGCTATCCATTACATCCCCGCTCCAATGCCATTACCTAATCCGCCCACTAGCCATAAGCCATTGCCTACGCAACCCCCACAACCATCTCCACAACTTTCTCATACCCCTCTTGCATCCTTCCTTTCCACCACCACACTTGTCCCCAAGGCCCCTCAACGTGTCGTAATGATACGCCAAAGAGTGCCACAGCCTGCCACGTATCCCACCTCACCACCATTTTCACCTTCTCCGCTTTCACCATCACCATCACCATCTCCATCAACCACATCACCCCCTTCGCTACTTCCCTTGCCCTCACCATCCCCTTCGCCATCGCCACCTTCTCCACCGCCTTCACCATCATCGTCTGAGCCTAAACAGGCCAAACCCAAACCCCCATCCCCACCTTTGCCATTACCTCCACCTAGGCCTATCATCACCAGCATCCCTCTGTCGCTCACATTACCTCCACCAACACCCTTCAGACCATTTTCTTCTAACCCCTCTCTGTCACTTCCCACCTCACGGAGCAGGTGCGCGTTACCTTTGGTGCCCCTCAGGTCCAGTTCTCGAGGAGATGATAAGTCAAGCTAGACTCTGACCATGCATGCCAAGACCCAAGAGTACATTGGTTGTATGCCGGTCCGAGTCTGGGTCCCTGGCGATTTTGGGAACAAGGAGCCTTCATTTAACTTTCTCGAACCATTTCTCCGTGAATATTGAACTAAATTTGATGTCATTTTTTTCGCGAGGGAGATAATTCAATTATCTACGAATTATTCTTCATTATCTCGACCTAAAAATGACTACAAACCCTAATTTCGAGGTAGGACTTATGGACTTTATAAATAGACCCTAAGGCTGAGCTTGAGAGAGGGTCGAGATTTTTTGGTCGACGACGAAGCCCTGCTGGATTCTAGAGCGACCCAAGACTAGGGAGGGAGGCCGTCTACGTCTGCATAGGCCTCTGGTTTAAGGGAGTACATCATTTTTGAGTCATTGTTTCATTAGTCCCACCATTCCTTCTTTGATTGCATGCGTCGTTTCCCCTCCTTCTATTCACGTTTTTCCTCTCATTGCATAGTATATACTCACTTTCCTATCTTTTAAAACACCCACAGGGGTTTAAAAACCCCTAGGTATCGCCCACTCCATTTAGTTATGATCATTTCCTTCCTTTTTGACATTTACTACACATCATAGTTCTAATCTGGGTTTTCTTTGTCTTTTTCACATGGTTTTGTAGGTCAGCATTGCACTAATACGAGGCCCATCCCCTCTGGCCAGCCGGAAGGGTGGAGGTTTGGATCTTACAAGTTGGTGGGTGATAGAACATGAGCGGTCTTCTCTTGTCCATGTGAAGGGTAGGGCGGCTACATCAGGACCGTTCTTCCTCATCCTGGGGCCACTTACAAGCCGTTCTTCATCCATAGCTCTTCATCCCCCATTCATCCTCAGCACCAGTGAGCGGTCTTCATATAGGCCACGCAACCTCACAGGCGGTTCCTACACAGCCGTTCTTCTTCCCAATGCTGGTTCACAAGGTGAGTGTCTCTCCCTCTTTCCAAGGTACAGCGTGTTCATCGTGTTCGGCACCTCTGTGGTGATCACACCGGTTCACACTTCTGTTCACTTCTGCTTCCAGTTTATTTATTTTTTTATCCATATAGTAGAGGGGTTAATGAAAGTTTAGCTGGTAGGAAAATCATCATGCATTTGTGATTCTCCTCTTGATAGATGGTAGTTAGATCATCCAAGATTTCTTTGGAGGAGCTGCATGAAGATAAGGAACGAAGGACAACAATATTCACGGTAGCTTTCATCATTTGTAGAGCCCTGATATTATCTCTATTTTTCAATTTATGATCCTCAGTCCATTTGGATTTCTCCTTAGGCAATTTATGTGGCCCATGAGAAATTAAAGTCCATAGGTTTGGATCAAGAGTAATCACGAACTTGCACATCCTACCTATCCAGGTATGGAAGTTGGAACTATCAAATACCGGCAGGGAATCCATAAGCATGTTTCAGGGGAAAGAAACAATGACAACCACACGGGGATCTTTCTCTGCAGATCGTTAGATCTAAGTATGATAGAGCTTGGCACTGATACCAATTGTTGCGTCCCTTGGGTGCAACGGATCTAGAATGGGGGTTGAATAGATCCCTTAAGAGGATGCCTTATTAAAAACTTAGCCAACAGAACTCAGTTGCTATTTATGAACCACAGTCCAATCTGCTGACAAGTGGATCACAAGAGTTCCTGAAGAGCTATGCTGAGCCAGAACCAAGCAATCCTTCAAACGAAATGAACATGACACTCTGTATAAATGATAACTTACATTAAGCTTGTGAAGAATGCTAGTGCTTGTGTGCAAGTGCGCAGCAAGCAACTAGAATACGCAACGTGACTAAGACCTAAACGAGTAAGGCCGAGTGAAGTCAAGACAAAATGAGTGCAAATCTGAACTACTTGATTTCCTGTGAATGGAGGTCGGGGAGATGGATCAAATGCACAAGAATGCACCACTGCACAAGGAGTTTTTAAGGTGGTCTAGTCTGCAAACCCGCAGACCAACGTTCACCCCTCACGGAATCGGTGAGGTTTTACCACATGAGGAGGAAGTCCTCAACACATAAGGGGATGAACCCCCCCCCCCCCCACACACACACACGGGGACGAATCCCACACACACACACACACACACGGGGATGAACCCCCGACCGTGACTTGGACTGCGACCAGGAAAATCGGTCGAAAAATGTGAAAATCATGTAAAATAGCTTCCAGGGTTTAATGGGCTTGGAAATGAACAAAAATGGGCTCGAAATATGATCATGGAAGACTTTGAAACAATGGGTAATTTGGGACATCATAAAAGATGAATAAGAGAAATACTCGACTTGTAAGCTAAAAATGGGTGTCAACAGCTGGGGATGCAGGGGAGGACGAGGGAGAGGCCTAGAATAGTTCTTTCATCAACCCAGGGTTAACCTTGATCAAGTTATTATCTTCCATGGAGAAGAACCCGGTCCTATACTAGAGGTCAAGATATGGAATTACCCCAGCGTGTTCAACCCTTCAGATGAGGAAGATTCATCAGCCGGTTCCCCAGCCTTGCCCCTGGCTCTGGCCTTGGTCGTGACTCTAGTAGAACCGAGGACCAAGCAGACCTATCTGGCAAGGATGACCGCCTCATCAATCACCATCGGAAGAGCCATTGCTGACTCCACTTTTTCAAACAATGGTAGATGACCAGGGCAACTTCGACCCTTACGGCAAAGGCAAGGTTGTGGAATCCTCTGAGGGGGACCAACGTGATGGGACCCATAAAGCCCTGTCCAATATACTACCATCAATAGAGGAAGCGCGTGCTCGAGTTGACCCAAGATCCTTCACCAAATGAAGCACTTCCTCTCAGATATCACGATATGGGTGGCCATCGCCTGGAGCAAAGAGTGGTGAGACTCTCTGGTTAAGATACACCAGGAACCTGAAGCTTATGGGGCACACATGGTAGAACTACAAAAAGGGGCCTGCGAAGCTTTCGTGGCCACCATCACATTCGAAGAAAAGGACATGTTACTAACCTCTTCGTGCCACAATCTCCCTTTATACATGCGGGGAAAAATCAATGGCTATGAGATGAAATGGATCCTAGTGGACGTTGGTGCAGTAGTCAATATCATGCTACTGGAGACTTTCAGGTCTTTGTACCTAATCCCACTCCTACAAAGCTGGAGCTACTCCCTTACCACACTAAGGCAAAGGGGCTCATAGAGCGGTTCTACCTCCTTGAGATAGGCCACGTCGCCAGAGGGGAGAATGCTCAAGCTGACGCCCTGACAAAGCTGGCAAGCTGGCTAGTAGTTCCGCCTGATGGGTCACTCAACATCCGAGTGATCAACCAGAGCCAGGTGCCTAGCATGATAGAAGAAAGGCTGGAAGAAGAAGAAGAATGGGAGGTGGCCATAGCAGAAGTTGTTAGTCTACCTGATTGGAGGGACCCTCTTGTGTAATGGTTCAAGTACCAACAACTGCCCAAGTAGAGGGAAGAGAGGATTAGACTGATCAGAACAAAGGACTCCTACGAGCTCTGAAATGGGTTACTATTTCAAATTGTGGCCGATACCAAGCAAAAGCTACTCCTCCGATGCCTGTCCATTGAAGAGGCTTGGAGAGTTATGAAGGGGGTTCACGCCGGAGCAGCCAACGCACATCAGGTGGGGCCGAAAATGAAATTTGAAATAAAGAAGCTTGGCCATTATTGGCCGACAATGTTTGATGACTGCTGCAAGTATGCTAATTCGTGTCAGAGGTGCCAGGAGCATGCTACCATACCCAGGAGGCCACTCGTGCCGATGCATCCTACGGTGGCCAGCTGGCCTTTTGCCCAATGGGGAACAGACGTCGTGGGCCCATTGCCCACCTCATCCATAGGCTACAAGTACATCTTGGTAGCGACTGATTATTTCTCCCGCAGGGCAGAAGCTATCGCCCTAAGGGAGGTCACTGAGGAGATCATCGCTAGATTTGTCTGCCGCAATATCATATTCTGGTTCGGCACCCCCGACCGAATTATCTCAGACAATAGCAGCCACTTCTGCAACCAGAAGGTCTACCGGCTGCCAGAGAAATACAAGATTGACTGGAGGGCGTCAACTCCCTACAATCCACAGGCCAATGGTCTGGCCGAGGCCTTTAACAAACTCTTTGCACTCTCTTGGCCAAGATTGTTAGCTCCAACAAGAAGGACGATAAAATAGCACAATAAATCCAAGAGATGAAGAGCATTTTTCTGGTTGAGAGATGAAAATAGTCTCCAATATTCAGATGATAACGCAGAAAGCACTGAGATCAACAAGAGCCCATAAAACTTCAGACACAATCTTTTCAAATGTTGGTGGCAGGTCAGTATTTGCTCCACAAGTCAAATCCGAACCAAATTGACGGGACAAGCAGAGGACGTATAGACAAAAATCAAAGAAAAACTGTCATGTGCTATAGATGATAGCACATCCACGATCCCAGGCGTCACCGATGGATCGACCAAAATCATTCGAAAGAAAGGATCTTTCAAAAAGAATTAACGAAAATAAACGATGAAAATTGTCCCAAAGACGGGATGTTCCTACGAAATTGACAACAACAATAGGCGGAAACTGGAGGTGAATGAAGGCCTCGGCCATCCGTCTGCGTCAAGAGGGGGACGGAATTATTTGAAAGAAGGGATCTTGCTAAGGCATTAATAAAGGTAAATCACGCAGTTGTTCCAAAGAACGGATCTTGCTACGAAATCAACAGCAACAAAAGAAAACTGGAGATGAAAGGGGGCTTCGCGCCTCCATCGGGTGGTTGGGGGGGAGCTGTGAGGGGGAGAGCGAAATGTGGGCGAGGCGACCTGTTGATCGGTGCGGGTGAGGCACTTGCGGACGATCTCGCCCTCGAGCGCCCGGCGCTCCTCCAGGGTGAGGTACTCGAAGTACTGCGCCAGCCGCGTCTGGCCCTGCTTGTTCACCAGGAGCACGAAGCGGATGCCCATTCCAACCCCTTCTCTCTCTCTCTCTCTCTCTCTCTTCCTCTCTCCCTCTCTTCTGGTTTTCTTCCGGGCTTTCCGGCGACCGGATTCAATATCACGGCGATGCTTTCGGTGCTTGTGGAACCGTGAGATGGCCAGCCACCACAGCCAGCGCGCGCGATCCCAACCCTGTTCTCCCGTCATCAGCTTCCGCCCCTTTGCATCTTGCTCCCAACCGGCCTAGTGCGCAGGGAGTGGATCCGGGGCTAAAATACTCCATGGAGAGTTGGGACCGGGGCAAAACCCCCCTTGGGGTGGACCGGGGGCAAACCCACCCAAGGGGAGGGTGGAACCAGGGCAAAACCCCATGTGGGGGGTGGAACCGGGGCAAATCCATGTGAAGAGGGTGGACCCGGGGCAAAACCCCCATGTGGGGGGGTGGACCCGGGGCAAATCCACAGTTTGGGGTGGAACCGGGGCAAAACATCCCCTTTGGGGTTGGGACCGGTCCAAACCCCCTATGTGGGGGTATGGCCATGCTGCCACTACCACTGGGTGCTGCTGTTGCTGTTACTATGCTGCTGCTGCACTTATCAAACTTGGTTTGCTGCAGCTGCAGTTATTATGTGCTGCTGCTACTGCTACCAAGCTACTGCTGCAGTTGCTGTTGCTGTCATTATTGCATTACAACCAGGTTGCTGCTGCCATTATCACATTGTTGCCGTTAGAACAGAGCTATGCTGCCATGATAATGGTGTTGCAGCTATCTTGGTCAAGTGGGGTAGAATTTAATAAACCCAAAACCTTTGGTCCTATGCACAGGGTAGACCCAGGGCAGAAAACCCTCTTTTGGAGTTAGAACCGGGGCAAAAAACCCCTTGTAAGAACTGGGGCAAACCACCCCCTTTGGGGTTGGAACCGGGGCAAACCCCCAAGGAGGAGGATGGACCCGGGGCAAACCCCCCAAAATGGGGTGGACCCGGGTTAAACCCTCCAAAAGGGGGTAGATGCAGTCCATTTTAACCCTTTAGGCCTCAAATTGGGTCAATTTCCTTAGGATTAACAGGTTGTGATTGCTGCTGTCCACTTGTTTTGGCTGTTGGTGTTACTCATGGGGACTGTCCAGTGCTGCTACACTTATTGTGTGCTGCCAGTGGCTGCTACGGGCTGCACCTGTAGCTCACTTTGTTGTTGTGATTGTTTTACTTATCACCATCATTCACCAATGCCATGTACATGCATTGAAGATTACCAGAAAATTATTTTTTTCTCTCTTCTCTCTTCCTTCCTTACTCTCCCTTCTTCTTCTCCTTCATCCTCTTCCTCCTCTTTTCCTCCCTCTTCACCGTCCTCGGGGAGGGGGAACGGTGGAGCCCTAGGCTTCCCACCCCTCTTATCCTCCCTCCCTTTTCTTTTCTCCCTCTGTTCTTCCTCCTCTTCCCTCATCTCTGACTTCACGGGAGGGCTACAAGGCACCGTGGGCTAGAGGCGCCAGTCGTGCCGGTGAAGGGGACACTGGGCGTGCAGGGCAAGCCTCTCTAGGCGTGTACCGGGGTAGGGCCTATGGGGAGGAGTGTGTTGAATGGGACCCTGGAGAAGTGTACCAGGGAAGGCGACCATGGGTGTGTCGACAAAGAGGCACGGGGGAATGTGCCAGGGAAGCACGACAAGGAGCATTCCGGCGAACGACTGGTCAGGTGTGGTGGCGAAGGACTTCCAGGGCACATTGGGAAAGAGCCACTAGGGCGTGCCGGTGAAGGGCCACCTGGGGCATGCCCGAGGCGGGTCGCCGAGACCGTGCCGACAAAGCAGAGCGTGGGTGTACCAGGGAAGACTCACAGGGGCGTGCCGGGGAAGGGTTTTTGAGACCGTGCCGACGAAGCAGAGCGCGAGTGTGCCAGGGAATGGTTTTTGAGACCGTGCGGGCGAAGCAGAGCGTGGGTGTGCCGGGGAAGACCCACAGGGGTGCACTGGTGAAGAGCCGCTAGGGCGTGCCGGTGAAGGGCTACCTGGGGCGTGCGGGGAAGACCGTTGAGGGTGTGCTGGGCAAGGGCACCCAGGGGCGTACCGATGAAGGGGAGAAGAGTACTTCTTCAAGCGGAGGACTTCCGGTGTTGCCCCTCGGGGCCCACCGTGACTTTGTTGGGGTCATCCTTCCTTGTGGACGCGCACCCGTGTTTTCCCTTATGCCTCTGGCCTAGGGAAAACTCTGCCAAAATTTTGTCAGAAATTATCGTTGTCTTATTCATTTTGCTTGTAATAGAGTCCCCCCTTATAGTTTTCAGGACCCCGCGCGGGCGACATATTTTCATCAACTGTGGAACCCTCCACAGGTCCGGGGGCAACCTCCCTTCTCCCGCAAAGATACGCAGGGACTCGGCTATGACCAGGAGAGGGACTTCGAGGTCTATTATGCGGTCAATGCCATAGAATTGCTACCTCTTCATCACGGACAAGCTGAAGTTGAGCCCAAGATTGACGACTCTGTAAGAGAGTCCGGTGAGGTGTCAACGACACCATCACCTCCATCAAAAGTCAACAATGACCACCCCTCAGAGGGAGGAGCAGCCCAGTCTGCTAACCATCAACAATATAAAGCAAGCTCCTCGACTTCAAGCCGCGAGCAAGATAGCTCTGAAGAGTTCGAAGTCTATGAAGCAAACACTGATGATGAGGGAGACTTCATCGACCTCCAACCAGCTCCACCAGAGCTTGAAGACGGTGGTCAAACAACTGTGGACGAGTTGATCGAAATCATTCTCGAAAGCAAAGAAGACTACTGTCCAACCTTTCTGAGTGCTCTCCTCAGTGAGGAAGAAAGACAGTCGTACCGACAGCTCCTAGAAGAGTTCAGGGATTGCTTCGCCTGGACTTACAAAGAAATGCCCGAGCTCGACCCTTCTGTGGCTGAACACGAGCTGGCAATACTTCTAACATTCAAGCCAGTCAAGCAACCCCAAAGGTGTATGCGCCACGAGTTGGAATTGAAAGTCAATGCTGAGGTTGACAAAATGCTCAACGTGGACTTCATAGAGCCTTGCATATATCTTGTGTGGCTCGCCGACATAGTCCCAGTGAAGAAGAAGAACGGCCAAATCCGAGTCTACATCGACTTCAGGGATTTGAATAAGGCATGCCCAGAGGACGATCTCCCTGTCCCAATCACTAAGACAATGATGGACATGACCACTAGTCACGAAGCATTGTCCTTCATGGACGAGTCGTCAAGCTATAATCAAATCCGCATGGCCATCAAAGACAAAGACCATACGGCCTTCCGATCTCCTAAGGGGATCTTCAACTACAAAAGGATGCCATTCGGTCTGAAAAATGCCGGCGCAACTTACCAAAGGGCAATGACCAAGATCTTTGACGAGATGCTACATGACTTTGACGGATCTGGTCGTCAAGACAAAGAGGCGGGAAGATCACTTGGCTGATCTGCGTCGAGTCTTCGAAAGGTTTCGACAGTATCAGCTCAAGATGAATCCTATAAAGTGTGCCTTCGGCGTCTCCAGTGGCAAGTTCCTTGGCTTCATCGTCAGGTATCGAGGTATAGAGATCGACCTTGACAAAATCAAGGCCATAAGGGGACTGCCTCCCCCCCAAGAACTTGACAGAGCTCAGATCTCTTCAAGGCATACTCGCCTATATTAGGCGGTTTATTTCTAATCTTTCTGGCAGATGCTTGTCTTTCGGCAAACTGATGAAGAAAGGAGCACCCTTCATATGGGATGAAGATTGTCAGAAGGATTTCGAGCAAATCAAGGAATACCTGCTGACTCCTCCAGCCCTAGGGGCGCCTGTTAGAGGGAAACCTCTTATTCTATACATTGCTGCCATGGATGCCTCTTTGGGGGCGCTTCTAGCTCGGATCAATGAAGAGGGCAAAGAGCAGTTGCTGTGCTACCTCAGCCGGAAATTGATCGGGCCTAAGCATCGTTATGCGCCCATGGAAAAGGTGTGCCTAGCTTTGGTGTTTGCCTTCAAGAAGTTAAGGCACTACCTTCTAGCTCACCGGTTGGAACTCATCTCAAAATGTGATCCACTCAAATATCTGCTCAGTCAGCCTGTCCTCTCTGGCAGGCTCGGTAAGTGGGCACTTATCCTCATGGAGTTCGACATCACCTTCGTCTTACGCAAGACGATTAAGGGGCAATGAATGGCGGAATTCTTAGCAGCGCACCCTGTGCGAGAAGATTCGCCACTTAACTTCGAGCTGTCCGATGAAGAGGTGCTGGTACCTTCTCAGGAAACTGGGGAGCATTCTGAAAACGTCCCACCACAGATGGAGCCGGGCATCCTCACCCTTGACCTCCCACATTGGGAGGTGTATTCGATGGCGCTTCCCGAACAATCAAAAGGGCTGGCGGCCTCACACACTTTGTCTCGGGCGCGGGGATAGTCTTTGTATCTCCGCAAGGCGGCATTCTCCACAACTCTTGCGCTCTCATGAACTCCTTGACTAATAATGAGGTAGAGTATAAAGCATTGATCATTGGGCTTCAGCTAGCACTAGAGATGGACACCAAGTGCATCAAAGTGTACGGGGATTCTCAGCTCGTCATTCGACAAGTCTTGGGCGTCTATGATGTCCGGAAGAAGGAGCTCGTCCCCTACCATGCAGCCGTCATGAGGCTAAAAGAAAAATTTTACCTATTTGAAATAGGCCATGTCCCCAGAGATAACAACTCTTAGGCGGATGCTTTGGCAAAATTGGCAGCAGCCCTAAAGCTCCCGCCTGAGGGAGAACTGAATATTATTGCCAGACACTGAAGGCTCATGCCAAGTGTGCTCGATGAAGAATCCGGCCTCACTATTTATGAGGTCGACAACATCCAAGAAGGGAATGCTCTCGAAGAAGAAGATTGGCGCGGGTCAATCATGAAGATAAAGAACGGCTGGCTTCCCCCTGATCGGGCTCAGAGGGTGCAACTACTATGCATGGTGACATCCTACCAGCTGATTGACGGCCTGCTCTTCAGGCTCGTCCACGAAAAGGACCGGTCGGTCCTCTTACGGTGTCTTTCATCTAAGGAGGCGAAGACCGTCATGCACGAGGTCCACTCTGGACTGTGCGGGGCTCACCAAGCAGGAGCCAAGATGAAGAACAACATCAAGCTTAAAGGGTTTTATTGGCCCACCATGTACGAAGACTGCAACCAGTACGCTCGTGCATGCCACCAATGCCAAGCATTCGGGCCAGTGCCTCGGAGGCCTCCTAATCCGCTCCACCCAACAGCGCCTACTTGGCCATTTGCGGAATGGGGCATGGATATTGTGGGACCATTCCCACCATCATCCCAAGGTCACAAGTTCATACTGGCCGCTACCGATTACTTCTCCAGATGGGCAGAAGCCGTCCCGCTACGGGAAGTCACGGGGGAGATAGTTGCCCGGTTCGTGAGGCACTATATCATATACAGATTCGGCACCCCCAAAGTTTTAAAAAGTAGGGAATAAGTACACTTATCCAGTAGGTATCGTCGTATCAATATGAAGATAATGTTTAAATAATTAACATTTTAGCACTAGTAAAGAAGAATAAATGTAACACTATGAAATACGTGAATAAATCAAAGTAACCATGCAGGTAACAAGACAAGATTATGGAGATATAAGATATATAGTTTGAGAGCACAATCAATCAAGAGTGTACAAAGGCCTTTCATGTAATAAGAATGTACTAGCATGTATCAAGAATATACTTTTCATAACCATGAAGGTAATGCCACGGAGGTAATCCAAAAGCATAATGGCACGTTCTTTAACTTCCATCATTTATTAAATAGCTTTTAGATAGGGTGTTAAGTTCTAGATAATTAGTAGACCATCTAGAAACATAGGAAATTCAACTCTTAGGTCCAACCTTGGGTTAAGAAATGCTGAGAACCCTTGCGGTCATGACTAGATCATTTAGGAAAACTAGCAGTCTTTTACTGGACCATTTTCAATCATTAGCGATCAATATTGGACCGTTTATAGACATACTGGACTGAATGAACGCATTGGAGCCATACGGTCATGGCAAGGCCGCTAGGTAGTCCTTAGCGGTCAGGTAAATAGCCGCTAATCAGGCTCTTGCGGTCTCTAGAGGGCCGTTAAGGTCCAGAACACAGAAAAACTCTGGTGAAAGTACTTTCTAGACAATTGGATTTTGAGAGCACAACCATCTCGGTGTCCTAGTGAAAATCCTAGGCTTACGGAGACATAAGATGGCCTTGAAACTAGATCACCTAGTCTGATAGAAGGAATATATAACGGAGAGGATCACAAGTCCAAGATTGTGTGGTTATATGTGCAAAGTGTATCTAATGACTCTGCACCAAAATACGTGTCATGTACTTAAGAAAAGACTCTAGATGAGGAAGGATCGTGATAAAATAACGATCAAACAAGTCCATCTATCATTTTGAAATATACATTTAAATACAAGAGTATAGTGTTTTACCATGCCCTCATTTACTATTATGAGCCCACTTTGATTGGATTTGGACTAGACATGTGGAGTATATAGGCTTGGTTAACCGATGCACTGAATGAGGTTGCTCCTGGGCTATCCTACGCAGTGTTGCTCACTCCTCCTTCGACCATTGCTTGTGTGGATCTCGTGCACTCTTCCGAACTGGTGAGTTGGCTCACCTCTGCACCGTGAACGAGGCAAATTCTGGAACAGGGTCTAGGGCCATGAAGATGGCATTGGCTAGCGCACCCCCATGCACTGGTGTGAGTCTGGCATGGGTTCTCCCTGGGCCGAGCTGTTACCATGGTGCATGACCCGGGGGGCTAGTCCTGCTCTTCTTTTGATGCCATGTAGCATGGCCATGCTTTTCGTGGTGCGGGCTTTGACCCAGGGTACCCACAACAGGGTGGTGCCGATGTCGCCCACAAGGCGTTCAGGGGCAGTCCCCACACACACTAGGGTGTCAAATGGCATTGCTAGCAGGTCCTGTAGCTCGCATGTGGCATGGTAGACAGTAGCTCGTAGTAGCCGAATGAAGGCGTTTTGGGCGTGAAAGCTCGGCCTTAGCATGGTATGCCATGCTATACGGTAGAATGGTGTGTGGCCTCGGGTTGGCCCGGTGGCCATAAAATAGGCAGCTTTTCGCTACATGTCAGGGTCTCGGGGGTGGTCCCCATCTTCTATAGAGTCGTCGCATAGCGCGGCAAGTGATCCTGAGCCGTGGATTGACCCCGGTTCATTGTAGAATGGTTGAAAAAATGGGCGCTCTTAATTAAGGTGTTTGGGATAATTCCCAACTCTTGATTAGGGGCCGTATGGGCTGGCTAATGGTCCCCGAAGCCCAAATTTGGCTAAGGGACAGGATCCATTAGTGTTAGGAATGCCAAAGGTCAAAACATAAACTCAACGCTTCATATATTGATGCACAAAGACAATTTTCCATCTCTCTTGTGAAGAGATTGGTAATGCCACACATAAAAGATACATGTAAAATAAACTTGTCCGGTGATTAATGATGTCAAAATTATATATATTACAATTTATACAAACCCATGGATCCACAATAGGCGACAAAACTCTCTCTGGTGATATACTTGGTTAATGAATTGGCTATTATACAACTACTACATATATGTTGGAGCATCACTAACCCTCTCGTTAGCAGATCCCTTATGCAATGATAACAGATATCGATGTGCTTTATTCTGCCATAATACTTGGGGCCCTTAGCGAAGGCGAATGGTGAAGTGATGTCCAAATATAGTGGTACACCCTCATCCTAGTGAGGTTTATTTGCCAATCTTTACAGGACAATCCACAACCACACTGCCCCTAGCATGCAGCGAAGCAGGCCATATAGTCTACCTCCATCGAGGACAAAGCAATGCACATTTACTTATTGCTGCACCATGAAATAGCTCCATCAAGCAACAAAGACACACGAAGCCTAAGGTGGACTTTTGCTCATCTTTGTCACTAGCCCAATCCACAGCATTGTAGCCAATCGATCTTAAGTCATCTCCCTAGTAACATAAGACAGGACTCGGAGTCCCTCGTAGATACCAAAAGGTTCCCTTGACTGCCTTCCAATATGTGAAACCTAGATTGCTCTGGTAACGACTAACTAGACCCATTGTGAAGCTAATATCCGGTCGAGTACACATCATCGTGTACATCAAGCTCCCAATTGTAGTCGCATATAACACTCTAGACATCTCTTTCTTTTCTTTTTCAGTCTTGGGACATTGACTAGCACTCAAAAAACACCCTCTATCAAGTGGAGTATCAATATGTTTTGAGTTGTGCATTTTGAATCACTCCAGGATCTTATTAATGTAACTCTCTTGAGACAAATTAAGTAACTTTTTCGAGTAATTCCTCACGATTTTCACTCCAAGCACATAGCTCGCCTCACCTGTGTCTTTCATTTTAAAGGTAGAAGCTCCTTAGTGGCATTGATTAGATCCATGTCATTTCTAACTATAAGGATATCGTCAACATATAATGATAAAATGATAAACTTTGTTCTAAAGGAGAAACAAGTAAAAATTTGTGCATCATCATAACTTGGTTGACTTTGGTTGCCTCTCATCCCTTCCTTATTTTCATAAGAGTCATTTTTGGTCTAGTTACTTATTTGGTGCTTGTTTGTGTTGTTTACATTTTTGTAAGGTACCATAGTGCATGTGGAGTTGCTTCCGATCCTTAGAGTCATCTTTTGGGGGCAATTCCTCTTTCACTTTCTACTCTAATCCTTTGTTTGAGTCCAACATGTCTTTCTACGATCTCTCCCATTCCCAAGAGGAGTCTCTTCCTCAGGGACTTCTAGAGGACCCACCCCAGGTCATCTCTATGCAATCCAGAGAAGGGTTCGTCCCTCCTCCATCCTCTGTCCCTATGGAGGGCGCACAGCCCTCCCCTTCCTCCACAACTACCGCCAGTCATATTCTTCAGATGATGGCCCAGTTGGATCCGGCCCAACTCCAGGCCGTTTATTAGACCTTGTAGGGGTCCGGTGCCCCATCTCCCATGATTGCTCAAGGTCTGTCCACTGCTTCTATTGCTCAACCTAGAATTGACGGGCCCGGGGTTTCGCCTATTCCAATTAATCTTACCCCGGTCCAGTCCAGGATCCTTCGCTTCTCCAATCTAGAGGCGGGCCAGTCCTCTGGTTTGGCCCATCAAGATCATGACAAAGGGAAGGCCATTCTTCCCCCATCCAACCAAGTTGATTCCTACAGATCTTTTTCGTCGGTCCCACAAGTTCTTGTTGGCCCAACTGATTTCACTTTCCCACAACCAGGGGCAGCCCAGGCCCACTCTAATTTAGGTCATCCTTCGGCCCAATATCCTTCCTATGGTCCCCCCTCCTTCTGTCTATCCCTCAGCTCCTCGTCCTGAGCCTACTCCTTTCATTCCACCTACTCCATCCCGGGAGCAGGAACTACTTGATAAATGGGCTGCCATGCAATAACAACTCGACTTCCTTCAGAAGTGGGTTGACCCACAATCTCTAGCAGATGTTCCAATTCCCAGTTTCCCCACCCTCACGTAGAGCTCGCCGGCCTTCTCTCTCCCTCTCCCTCTCCCTCTCTTTCTCTCTGGCTTCGACGAAGGTCTTCGGGCTTCTAAACTCCCAAGGTCGCCGAAGAAGGGTTTATGTCTCCAGTACTGCCGAAGAGGCTTTCTGGCTCCACAAGGGGGCCTTTTATAGGGTTTAAGAATCCTCGTTCGGAGGGAGAGCCCCTCCCTTTCTGCTCCTTTTTTTTTGTTCTTTATTTCCATCGCTTGTCGCTACCCCGTATTCCACTGCCGCTGCTGCCATGTCATCACGTTATTGCCTACCGATGTCGTGGATGTCGATGTCGCCATAGCTACAGTGGTATGGGAGTGGATGAGGTAGGGGAGGCCCCTCCGGTGGCACCCTCCCCGCCAGCCACGCATGAGAGTGGCCGCTCGATGGCATGGGAGCACCGTCGGGCGTCGCGGGAAAATAGGGGAGCCATTGATGCTACTGTGAAAATGACGATGAAATGACGTCCATCACGTCTACCGCTGTTGTACCTAGAAAATTTTTTAGTAAAACATCAGGAAATAAGGGTTCGAGAATTTTCCCGAACACCTTTAAAGCGTGGGCTACCCAGCCCTTCCTATGGCTCATCGAGCCCAACCGAGGGTCCCAACCAGTCAGTCGTGACCCACGGCAACATCAACAATCGATTGGGGCCACCCCCAATCACTCAGTTTGTGGGTTTACCCGCGTTCAACACAGCTACCCGGGCCAACCTGGGGGCACTCTGACGACAAGCCACTACACGTGGCACCCAGCAACGAGGTCGGGATCTACCCCCAAGATGCCTCCCTTTAGCCTTCTAAAGTCAAAGGAAGACTTATTTTGGTCAATCACGAGCTTTAGAAGCCCATAACACCTTTCTACGGCCCATACACACGTGTCGAGAATTTCCTCGAACACCTTGTGGGCGTGCATACCTCAGCCATTCTACAACAAGTCGAGGGCCAACTCATGACTCCAGCACCCCAGCTATGTCCTATGACCCCTGATTATCATGGTTTGTGGAATTAAATGGTAGAGTTCAGATGAGGAGAGAGAGAAGCTTGAACTAAATAGAGATGAGTGGATGGAGTATAAGATCACGCGATAGCAAGAGTAGGAGTCAGGATGGAATTGCTAGCAGCAACCGACAACTTCTTGCTTGTCCCTCACTGATCCATGGATTTCAGAAAATTCAGTCAATACTCAGCTAGATGATGAGAAAACCCTCAAGATAGAGCAGCTCTACATTCGCAAACCAATCAGTAAAATAGACCAGAACCATAATACCATCTCAACAATCCACAACTCAAAGGTTATCCTGAGAAATTCAGACCAGCTCCCCCTCAAACTGTGCCAAGATCTTTACCAATCACCACTAGATTTTCTTATTGTACACATACATGAATGAAAAGGAGCATGTGTGCAAAGAAAGTCATGAGTTATGCTTATTAATCAGATATACAATCCGTTTCAGATTTTCAGAAAGGTTCAATTATAGGATGGTGATGAATTACACTATTCAAGAAGTGTGCATGCTTAACATCCATCCTATCATATTCAACAGATAGAGCAGAAAACTAGAATGTATAATTCAGGTGACAACATCCACATAACTGACCTGAGAAGTGGAGAGATGGGGTTTTCATTCCTGGGTACCTTGATTTATTAACCCCCTTGTTTATTCATTCCACCAAGGTACTCCTGCAAAATAGCCTTTATTTCGCACAAGCAGGTACCCAAGAGGTCTTGGGTCCTAATCTGTCAGTTGCACCTTTAAAGGGTGCTCTCAACAATCTTTGAGCATAGAAATCATCAAATCTCAGTATATGACAGTTATCCATAGTATGCCCATTCTTTCCACAGTAACAACATGAGATAACAAGTTTTGTGTTCTTCCTATTGTGCACATTAACGTGAGCATGTAATCTATGTGCATGAAGATTTCTGTTATCTACATGTGCATTTTGTCTTTTATTCCTTGCCAGCCAGCAATCATCAACTTTGTGGCCTGACTTTCTCTTCCACTCTTTCTCATCTATTTCAATGCTTTCCATTCTATTGTCAAGCATGTATTGAACATATCTTTCATTTTTTGAACTCCGACTTTGTGAGTGTGTCGAATCATCTGTGAACGATTGTGGTTCATTGTGCTAAGGTGTTGTAGCTCATGTTTATGCTTTGATTCGTGGTGGATCGTGTAGGAGATGATGTCTCCATGTCTTTGGAGTGAAAGCTCCATGCGCTTCATTTCGAAGTGAGTGGATCCTCACCGTTTCGGTGAGGGGTGGACGTAGGGAGTCCATCGTGGCCCCGAACTACGTAAATAATCTATCTCGCATCTGTGTGATTGTGGTTTGCTTGTTAATCATTCTTGTCTTAATCGTGTGGGAACAGAGAGGTTGAGAGAACTACATTGATAATTTCATTTGTTCATTTCTTGAGTTGGTAGTTAATTTTATTTTACTACATTAATTTTAAAAACTACCACTATATTTGGCACGGATAATTCAACCCCCCTTCTTGTCCATACGTGCTTTACGGTCAACATCAAGGTGTATTACAGTTCAGCTCCTTTGGGAGATCAGAGGAGGACACCGGCTCCGCATCCGATCGAGTTGGAGGATCCATCGATGAAGATGTCCTAGGCGGGGCCCGTCTTCGGTAGGGGTACCTCTTAAAGGGGGCAGTGCTCTTTGCGATGAAGTCCACAAGGGCTTGTCCCTTGATGGTAGTGCGGCGTCAGTAGGAGATGTCATAGGCCCCCAGGAGTATCGTCCACTTGATGAGGCGACCTAAAGCTTTGGTATAAGCCAGGATCTTCTTAAGGGGCTTGCTTGTCAGCACCACGATGGAGTGTCCTTGGAAGTAGGGCCAGAGGCACTTAGCCGAGATTACCAACGCTAGCATGAGTTTCTCGGTTGCGGGGTACCTTCTTTCAGCCTCTAGAAGCACCTTGCTAACGTAGTATACCGGCCTTTGGGTGCCTCCATCGTCTCGAACTAACACCGAGCTTATGGTAGGAGGTTTGTTAGGGATCCCTTTTATTGAATTATAACACCAAATTAAGTCAATTTGCAAGAAATGCCTCATTTATGTAGGAAACTAAGGTTAACTATAAGGTATGCCTAATTGCCTAATTATATGCACTTGAAATGATGTATGTGACATGAATTATCATAAAAAGATGAGCACTCATCAATATTCATCTTCTTCTGGGCTGACAAAGTTGGTGTGGACTGCTACGCGGTATGATGCTAGCTGGATCTCGATGGGGATGACAACTTCTGCCCCATAGATGAGAGAAAATGGTGAGCACTCTGTAGGGGTCTTGTAAATCATTCGATAGACCCATAGTGCCTCAAACACCTTTTCAACCCAATCACGTTTTTGGTGGCTAATGATTTTAGCTAGCAGCTTACAGAGAGTTTTGTTGAAGGCCTCGGCCATGCCGTTAGCTTGAGGGTTGTAAATTGAAGAAGTTCTCCAGTCAATGTGAAATTTGGCCGCCAATTGATACACGTCCCTATTCTTGAATGGTGTGCTATTTTCAAACATTATGCGGCCGAGAGTATCGAATCGGTAGATAATGTTGTGCCAGATAAACCTGGCTACCACTTCTCCGTTGACCTCTCACGGGGGAATGGCCTCGACCCACCGAGAGAAGTAATCAGTGGCAGCTAGGATATATTTGTGACCTCTGGAGGATGGCTGGTAGGGTCCTACGATATCCATTCCCCATTCTGTGAATGGCGACGTGGGGGCCATTGGATGTAGTGGATTGGGGGGTCTTCTAGGCACCGGGCCAAAGACTTGGCACTGATGACACGTACGAGCATAATGGGTACAATCTGCATACATGGTTGGCCAATAGAAGCATTTGATCTTGTTGTTGTTCTTCATCCTATCTCTCGCCTGGTGAGCGCCACACAATCCTGAATGCACCTCGTGTATGATGGCCTAAACCTCGACTGGGGAGACGCATTTCAAAATAATCGACTTGTTCTTTTCATGAACTAGTCTATATAGGGAGTCATCGATCAACTCATATGTCAATCAAATCAAAACTTATTCAAATGACCTCAATAGATCAACCATACATAAGTAGGTTTTACAAAACAAAACATAATTTCGTATGTCGACTTAGTTGCATATATTTTACATGCGACACAACCATAATATAAAGGATAGTCATAGTGCCCAAATGAAATGTATTGTCTAACCACACATAGTGGTCCTTCGTCTTCAGACCATGAGTCTATTTCCCATAGTAGACGCTTGTTAATTTGGGCACCCATAGTCTAATTCTTGTGGATTGCTCCTCAAGACACCTAAGGATCTACTTCTAGCGGCAATTACTACCAATTAAGACACCCTGGGTTAATTCTCACATTCATATCATTTCTAATCAGGGCACCCATCATTCTCCCTTAAGGTGGCATTGTCCATGTGCTTAATTCATGCACATTCTTTAATACGTGAACTCAACTTCTAATTGTCAAAAGACTGTCAAAACAATATACATAAAGATTAACATGGGCTTAGTTTATCACGTGCCTACCCGTACTGTGAGATCCTTAATCACCGTAGGTTTTTCTTTCCAGCCTCACTAGTCATCCCAGAACTACTCTTAGTTATTCGCCTTGCCTTAGGCAGGATTGTCTTGTAGCCCTTCTTCTTACCGTTCTTCGTACAACTCATCCTCTCTGTGCTCAAAGGGATAACAGGATAGGTGAGGAGGGTTTAAATAGGCTATCCTCAAGCTTACTCAGTAGAGAAATCATTCAAGTTAAAAATCTTTCCACTCATGACATTTTTCACCTGTCGTAAACGATTGCCCACCTGTTATAACGTCTCTATTTAGAGCTAACACATGCCATACACACTTATCTCACATCACTAACCCCTTTCATAGTCATTATCCCATTATTACCATAATTTTTTAGGTTTAAGCAAACCTTTTCACGTTAGTCACTTGAAGCCTCTAAAATCACCACTTGTTAACCAATGTAAGATGACTCCTTTCATTCTTTTCGTCTTCTTCTAAAGTAGCTGCAATTTCGTCTACATTGACTGATGCTCCCAGGTCAATCAGTATTCTGTTTATTGGTTGTTGGTTTAGTTGCCCCCTCCTATAGAGGGGTCTGTTGTGATTGATAGAAGGTAGAAGCATATCTTCCTCTGTGAATGTCACAGCCACCCCTGACCATGCTTCAGTAAAGTAGCTTTCAAAGTATGCTGGGATTTTCAGGGCCGTGACGATAGCTTGTCTTGTTTCTTCATCAAGGGAAAGTATATCCCATACAGAGAAGTGTGTCAGGATTCTCTTTAGCTGCTTCACTATTCTGCTGGTGCTTCTGACGTTGGATAGCCTCAGTTCTTCAGACCTTTTATGCCTGACTTCATGGTGCTCTTGAGGAACTAACTCTGGAGGTAGTTCATCTTTTCCTTCAGGTGACTTCTAAACTTGTTGCGTCGGTCCGATCGGCTCCTTCTCTTGCATAAATTCGAAGAAGCTTGGAATGCTCATGTAGTCTTTATTTGCTGGAGGAGAGGCCGCTGAGGGTAAGGTGGGAGCACCCTTGACCCTCCATTGTTGCTGCGGAGATGGCCGCTTAGCCTCTCGAGAGGACAGAAATTTAGCGAAGGAGGGAGCCTCCTTGCTGCTTGCACGCTCGGGGTAGAGCCCTGGTGGAGGAGGAATCTCTACTCCTTTGACTTCAGGCCGGGGAACCTGGTATGGTGGTTCACCGTGTAACATGATGTTGTGGCTGGCTTCGGGAGGATGCCCCCATTTTCTTCCCAACCTGGTAGTTTGTTGAGAGGTGGAAGCTTTAGCTTGATTTGCCTCTACTGGAGCAAGGCATATCTCTTCATCCTCTTCTTCAGAGATTCAGACCATTTCAAATAGGGCCGCAAGGGTGTTACAAGATATGGCCAGGCCTTTTCCTCTGTTCTTGGATCTCTTCTTCTTTTTCTTCACAGTCGGTGGCTGCTCCTGGGGAGGCTCATCCATATCTCGGTATGTGACCATTAGTTCACACTTTGCATAATAGGAACACTTTTCTTGGACATGAGGACCTCAACCCACCCCCCTTTCTCTCTCTCTCTCACTCTCGCGCTCTCACACACTCTCTCTCCCTCGTTCTCTCTCGTTCTCTCTCCCAGAGACACCCGGCTGCAGACGGAGCGATCCGTGGGTGAGGTGACGACACGTGGGACTTGCTGAGACGCGTGGTGGAGCGAGGAGCGGCGTGGATTTGGCACGATCCCGAATGATAGATTCGAAGTTGGTGGTTCGGTTCACGACGGTGTTTCGATGCAGATTAGTAGCCCTTGGCACTCTATTTCATCGGTGGAGGTAGGGAGATGGACTCCCTCCACGTTCTGCACGTTTTTCCTGTCTCCGTGCGTAGTTTTGTGGCCGATCGGGGGAGATCGAGCTAATTTAGCATAAACCATAGTTTTTGGGGTTCATAGGGTTGGATGGAAAATGGCAACCATTCACGACGTAGTTAGTGTCAAACTGACCGCTGGGATGTCAGGATCCCAACCCCACCAGTTTCGTGACGATTGGTCATCATTTGGGGTCGATAGGAGTCCGGGAACCCCAGTGACTCGATTTGGGTCGATTCGTCCGAATCGCCCGGGTCTCGCGATTTAGTGCGTTTCGTTGCGTGCATGTGGTGTTTTTGGAATCCCTGAGGGATTTCCTATCATTTAGATGTGTTTCCCCTGCGCTATGGCGTCCATGGGGCATGGAACGGGCCGATTCGGCCATTTCACTATTTTCACCGTCGAATTCGCATAACGGTCCTACCAGAGGCCATTATGTACATAATGGTCCCCCGATAGATCGTTATGCATCATTTATGGTTCTTTGTCTTCGGAGGTCTTGGAGCATAACGGACCAAGACAGGTCCATTATGTGGAGCATAATGCCCCCTTTCCAGGTGCGTTATGGTTGGGTGATTTTCGAGGCTGACTACCATGTCAGTCCTCTCGACGACTGTATCTGCCTCGAAGACTGTGTCAGTCGGTTAGCATGACGGACTTCTCCCCATGCGTTATGGTTAATATAACGCTCAAGTGCAGATCTGTTATGGTCTGTTGATCGATGTTTTGACTGGGCATGGCGGTTGATATAACACGCCTCACCTTGCGCGTTTTATGGCTATGACGGATGGGTTCTGGTCCGTTATATGCCTTGGTCTGTGGTTAATGGGTTTTTGTGTCTGTTGGGTGTAACACACCTACCCTTGTGCGTTATGCTGGTATAACGTGCTGAATGTGGTCCGTTATACGTCATTTCGGTCGGGTTGACATAACGCCCTATACGTGGTGTGTTATGTTGATATAACACCCCTATGACAGTGCGTTATATCATCTGTTGTAGGTTTCAGGTCTAGTTGGCATAACGCCCCTCCTGTGATGCGTTATGTGGGTATAGCGCCCCTATGCCGGTGCGATATAGTCCTGTTTACGGTGTCGACCATTGGTTGGTTTTGTGTTGTGTGTCTGTTTGTCTTTGGTCCTTGTTTAGGGTGGTGTCTATCTGTCGGTGGTTGTTCGGATTGATCAGTTTAGGTGACTAGCTGTGGTCTTTTCCTAGACTACGATGGTACCTAAATGACTCAATCTAGAAGCTGCCATTGTCCTTGTCTCTGGTTGCATAGCAGCTGTCTCTTGATTGTTGGGTTTCCCCTAGCAGTTGACTGACAGGTTGCTTCGCCCAGAGTGTTGTCATCATCTGTCGCACTTGTTCTTGTTGGTTCTGTTTGTTGGTGTTGTGGTGACGGTGTATGTGTTAGTGTGTCGGTGTCGTGTCTGGTTCCGGTCAACCCGAGGCTACCTTGTGGTTGATAGGAAGTCTTGTTGTGTCTCGGCGGCTTTGTCCAATTCGAGACATTGGTTCTGGATGCCTCGAGGTATCATTCTACCTCGGTCTGCATGTCCAGGTGTACTGAGGGTGCTCGGTGTTCCCTCAGGTCTTCGTGTGTCGTTTCCTTGGAGCGTCATTTTCCTTGACTTAGGATTAGACCGATTGGCGGCTTGTTCTGCTATGTGCTACGATCCTGACTCAGAGTCGTAGGACTCAGGGACCGTTGTAGCTGTAGGTCTAGTTGCCTTGTCCTGAGATTGTTGGCAGTTTCCTGTGCTGCCTCTGGTGCTTTGAAGTACGTTTTATAGGGCACTCTTGCCTGTAGGTACTTCAGCACTCGTGCTTTGGAGTCTGTGTCTTGTGAGCCTTCACTAGTCATAGCCTTACGGCACGTTTCGACGTGACGGATTTTATAGCGGGGCACTTCCAGTTCACAATTTTTAAGCTAGTCTCCGTCAGCTCCCGCAGTTACCGTTGCGTCCTACGGGGGTAGAAAACTAGCTAGAGGCCTGGCTTAGGCAAAAGTCAGTGTGTGCACACGTGGTCAGGGGCTTTGGACTGATGCCGATGGGTATTCCCCTATCTAGTCACTTGCGATTTGGTTACTATTCTGGTTCTGACAGTGTCTTAGTTTCTGCCTGACTGTGGCATCATAGATGAGACGCTAGTAGGCGCAGCATAAGACGTCAGTGGACGCAGCTGCCTATTTTTCTAGTGTGGGGCACTCTTGTCACGTGATGCGTGGCTCTTTGCGATGCTCTTTGCGATACCCTTCGCGGTTCGCTTCGCATTCCTCATGCGTCGTGACCTTCTGGGTTAGCCTTTTTGTGGCTGTACTCAGGGTCAGTGTCTACCGCTTGCACGACATTCTAGTTGTGTATGTGGCAGTGTGTACGGCGTCCTTGTCATGTTGTATGTCGTCCGTGTCGGTCGTCTGTCTAGGTTTGCTGTGGGAGATCGAGTGTTTCTGAGAGTTTCTCCCATGAAGGGTGTGATGCGCTTCGGCAAGTGTGGAAAGCTGAGTCCCCACTACATTGGACCTTTTCTTATTGTCGAGCGTATCAGGAAAGTAGCATATCGGTTGCAGTTATCGCCGGAGTTATCTGCCGTGCATGATGTGTTTCATGTGTCGATGCTTCGGAAGTATATGGCCAATGATTCTCATATTTTGGAGGACGCCGTTTGGCCTGAGGTGACCCCAGATTTGTCTCTACCGGAGTATCCTATCCGCATTGAGGATCGGCGTGAGTAGCGCTTGCGGAACAAGGTTATTCCTCTGGTTAAAGTAGTCTGGCAGCGTCATTATGGTGGTGAGGCATCTTGGGAGCGTGAGGATGAGATGCGGCAGTAATATCCTTGGCAACATTAAGGTTATACCCCCCTTCCCCGGGGTTCTTTTCACTAGAGTGGTCCCATTGAGCTCCCTCATGCTTATCGAGGTTTTATCTCCAGAAGCACATGCATATGTGCATCTCTGGCTACCCCTGGGACTGCCCCTCCGTAGTTCATCCGTTCATCGCTATGAACCGGAGAGAACACGGCTGTCCCTATAACCTAGGCGCAGGGTCTTTTGGCATGATCATCTCCCTATATATCACCCAATGGCTATTCGAGGGTTTGCCTCTTACAATCTCTGTAGCTCATATGCTAACTTGCCGAGTTCCTATGCTAACCTGCTAACCCCCTTCAACTAATCACCGTATTTCTTCTATCCTATATACGGATTACAGTATTGTGTTTTGTTGTCTTGAGGATGACAGTTCTGTGACCGGGGAAGGGGGGGACACTCCCCATCGACGTCTCTGTTCT
Source organism: Amorphophallus titanum (assembly GCA_024336825.1). Classification (NCBI taxonomy): domain Eukaryota; kingdom Viridiplantae; phylum Streptophyta; class Magnoliopsida; order Alismatales; family Araceae; genus Amorphophallus; species Amorphophallus titanum. Next base: position 2,031,708 of record JANBPO010008917.1, read on the forward strand.
TGGTTCTTCTCTGAGTCACTACAGCATCATAAGGTATTGTCCTCCTATGACATGTACCTTTATGGGCCACCGAAGGGTGAATAATAATAGGGCTTATAGCCCAGCACCAAATCCATTGTCCCTAAAAGGGGAATGGTGGTGGCCATGGGTTGTGTGCCCCTCTAGGCTAGCCCTCAAGATTTTCCTCCCGTTTTGGTCATCCCTCTTAGACATATCTCGGCCCATGGAGCATTGGTGTCCCTTGTAGGCTAGCCTTCGGGATTCCCATCCATCTGGGTCTGTCGATCGCCGTCTTGGCCACCTGGTGTTAAGGAGCTTACCCCAACTCCATGGGTATGCCTCCACTTCTCCCCCGTGACCCTCTGGATATGGGGAGATGTTGCTCAAATTTCGTTAGATCAAACTAACCAATTGCCATCATAATTTAAGCTATAACGAGATGTGTTTCAATTTGGCAAATCGTTGTGCTCGAGTGTGAACCTCGCACAAGTTTTGACCCTATCTCCAGGGCATTCAAGACCTAAATTCACCCATTAACTAATCCAAATGGCCAATGAACAAATCTATCATGCTTAACAGTGTCCATTTAAGTGGGTTTGTGTGCTTTTTGATATTTTGACTCTCGTCGTCGGGCAGAAGCATGTCATCTCCTTTTCTCAGGTGCGTCGTTAGACTGCGACACTCACTTGCAGTCTTGGGGTTCATTCATCCTTCCTAGATACGGGTTTTAGGTTGATCCGATGTGACTCATCTAGCGCCGGTTAAAGCTGATTCCTACCTTCCTCGACATTTTGGCTTTCACTGTCAGGCAGGAGCATGTCAACTCCCTCCCTTAGGCGCATCATTAGGTGTGCTGCGCATGCCTGCAATTGGGTTTCTTCGTCCTTCTTAGATGCGGGTTTAAGCTGATCCGACGCGGCTCATCTGACGCTGCATCAACACTTCTGTCACTATTATGGGTGATTTGCTTTTGATTCTATCTTCGCTCGGGCTGACAACAGTCCTTGTTCATGACACCAAATTTTAGGTGCCAATAATTGGCCGCCTCCAGGATTGGGCGGCCAAGGAGGTGGCCGCCTCCAGGACTGGGCGGCCATAGTGCTGGCCGCCCACCTGGGCATGCCCTTTGGGCGGCCAACCTATTGGCCGCCTACTTGTGTAAAATGGGACTGGGCGGCTAGGGTGCTAGCTACCCACCAGGGGAAGAAGAACAAGCTGGGTGGCCTTCGGGCTGGCCACCCACCCGGGGAGGAAGGGCTTGGGTGGCCACTAGGCTAGCCACCGACCAGAGGGAAAAGGGGAGAGGCTGGGCGGCCACAATGCTGGCCACCCACCTGGTCTGGGCTGCCAAACTGCTGGCCACCCAGCAGAGAAATAGGACGGCCATCAGCTTGGTCGCTCTCTGGTGGCAGACAGAATACAGACAGAATGCCTGTTTTGGGGTTATTCCACTCCCCAATCGCCTCCAGATGATGGGGATACAGTGGGAAATTACACATCGGACTTGTTGAACCCCCTCCGTGTATAACTTGATATTCTGTTTTGATGATTGACCAAATTCATATTGAACTGAAAATGAGTAGTCGCGTCTCTTGGGGGCAGTTCCAAATGTGCCAGAAAATCCATACAAGGGTGTGTGCAGTGGTGCTATTCATGATAAATACACACCCATAAGTACTAAACAGTCGTAAGAAATAATGTCAGGGTCGCTTCCATTGTCCACTAAAATTCATCATACAGTACATTGGTTGATGGTGGTTGAGACCACTAGGGCGTCATAATGGGGAGTGGTTACACCTTCTAGGTCTTCGTCTGAAAAGCTGATGGGATCCTTGAGGTGTTCCCAGGTGGTAGTTTCCTAGCAGCTATTGTCACCTCGCTCCATCGTGTTGATTGGTGACGCGTACCATCGACGTCTCCCGGAGCTGTCGCCTCCCGAAGTCGACCCTCTAGAGATCATCAAGATCTCCTTCCCGTTGGGTCGATTGTCGATAGGCGGAGGGGTTCGCTCATGCCGTCGCTTCTCCTCGGCTTTGGCAATGAATTTATCGAGGAGTCCTCGCCGAATAAGGTCCTCGATGGCATCCTCGAGTTGGATGCAATCGGCAATGTCATGGCCGTGGTCGCAGTGGAAGTGACAGTATCTCCTCTTACTCTGGGTCATTAGGTGGGACTTCATCTTTGGTGGCCATTGGAGGAAAGGTTCCTCACGGATCTCCATGAGGATTTGGTCAGGCGGAGCCATCAGATGCGTGTAGTGGTGGTGGCCCCTTTCCTTATTCTCTGAGCGGTCGCCACGCTCCCGATCTCGCCGCTCCCGCTTGTTCTGCCCTTCCCAAGACGAGTCGATGGATCTCTTACGGTCAGGTCGATTGGACCTTGCCGTGCGACTGAGGGCCATGATATTCTCCTCGCATCTGGCGTGCTTCTACACCTTGGCGAGGAGGTCCATCAGGCTCGTTAGGGCTTGACTCCGGGTGATCATAGGAGAATGGAATCTCGGGTTCCCTATGTTAGAGCGTGTTGTACATATCCCAGTAATTTTGATGATAACAAAACCAAAGACGTCTAAGTCGATTCATGTGAATTCCTTTTATGGTGTGATCGCCAGAGGTAAAGTACCTCAAAGTAGTGAAGTGATCGCGCCTCGTTTACCTCCGGGTCGGGGGATTGCAGGTTCGTTCTTCCTCTTCCTTCGGCCGGCCGACGAAGAGGGCTTTCCTCCCGGGTTCCTATAAATTTCCTCTTGGGAATTCCAAGAGACACACGGTTCATGAACGCACAGATACAGGCAGGCACTTGAAGATCAAGGCAAGGAGTTCCAAGGCGTTTGTTGGTTGTTTGGCTTGTTCGGCTTAACACACGCTGAGGGTATGCTACATTAACACCCCGTATATGGCGTCTAGCTAGCTCACACAAGCCTTCCCTTTTGCTGTGTATGATGCATCATGCTAACGGTTAATCCACTCTCGTGTCGGGTCCGCCTGTGCATGATGCGAAACACTGAGGGAGAGAGACTCGCATGCTAAATTCAATCATGCATCGGGACCGCTCGTTGATTACTCTTCCTGAGCCAACGATCAACTGCCCCACCCCTCTAGTGTTCTTAGATATGCCAACGTTCGGCCTCGACCCAGTGTTCGACTGCTCACCCCGAGTCACGTCCGGTCTACATTTTCTACCAGTTAGCACCAACACTTCGGTGTCCAGTCTGGCTGTGATAACTTCATAGCATTTGTAGTCCCTTAGGGGACCCTTCGTAAAAAGCAGCGAAAAACCCACTTTATCACGCAATGACCTAGGGACCGATCCTTGAGACGGAATTGTCCTGTGACTTGCCACCATTATAATTGGGCCTTTAATGCCCCCCTATAATGCCTTTTATGGCAGTCTATAATGTAGTGTACTCGAAAAAACCTGGTTCCTCACCACTTTCGGCACACTCTTGGGCCTCGTCTGCCAGCTCCCTGTCTTAACCAGTTCTTGGGTCAGTACCTATCTACTCCTTGTTGAGCCAGTGCCCGCAGCTCCACCTCCGAGCCTCCGCCTCGCCTAGTCTACCTTAGAGTCCTCTTCCCCTTTGATGTCTCACACCAAGGTTGGGCTCTCCTTGGCCAAATAGATAGGATAATAGTTAGGATAAGAACTAGCAGTAGAAACTAAATCCACCAACACAGTTAACTTAATCCATTCCAGTGATAGGAGAAGGACGGGGTACTCCACCAGAAGAAAGAGACCAGATACGCCCCCTGACGGCTTACACTGCATCTCAACAACTCGCGAGTCTGCACTTGCCCAGTGAGAAGACTAACTAAATCGTACCAACCGAGAACTTGTCAGAGTAACACTCGTCAGTGTCAGCTCTCGCATCTGAACACGTGTGCACACACTGACCCTTGCCTAGGCCAGGCCTCCAGCTAGCTTTCCCTCTCTGTAGAGCACTATAGTCAGATCGAGGGCCCACGGCACTAGCTAAAGCCGTTTGACAGGTATACCCCTCCACCACTCCCAGGTGGGTTGACCATCCATGAAGTCTAGGGCTACGTCTAATGGTTCCATCACATGAAAAGTCCAAGCATTCTATCGGGATTGTAGGAGCAAGCCAATAACCATCAAATAGGACATTTATAATATAGACGAAATGATAAACATGCAAGTCTAACATTTCCCAAGTAGCAGAGTATAACGGACTGGGCTGTGGGCGTTAAACGAGTATAACGCACCTCCGAGGGGCCGTTATGCTCACCCGAACTCAGGAAAAACCTGAACTAGCAGACTATAACGCACTGCCTCAGGGGTGTCATGCAATGCATGGCGCACCTTGGCCCATGCGTTATATTCTCCAACAAACCATTGTAAATCACACAGGACATAATACACTATTGCGGGTGCGCCATGTGAGTATAACGCACTAGGAGTGGTCCGTTAAAGACACCCGAACGTTAAAAACTCAGAAAACTCCATAAAAAATCACTTCATATAACGCACCATCATAGGGGCGTCATACATTGCATGGCTGTCTGAGACCGGGCCGTCATGCTCTACATCCTACCGACCTATCAGAAACTTCGGTCGCATAGCAGTCCTTGCGCGGTCCACCGTGCAATGCATAGCGCACCCCTTTGGGTCGTTCCAATCCGATGGAAGGAATATTCAGCAAAGGGTTCTAGCTACACTAAGAATTGATGGTGTACAATAATAGGAAATTAGTAATAGCAATGAGTCAATGCCACTGGGGTGGCAGGACCCTTAAATGAAAACTTATTCAATTCTACTCAATGAAAAACATTGAAGAACAATAAGGCTATCATGTCATGAAAGTATAGAAGATTAATAATCATCTAATAAGTTTAAATAGCATGATATTCTACTCTTTTTCTGCACAAGATAACGTGGAGATGATATATGAATCAAGAAGGGCATGTCAAAGCATGGATCTTAAGCAACTTATTAAGGATTTGACATTATTTCATGATCCCTAGTCATATAGTGCGTTCAAACGTCATTTACATCCTAAGAACATGCTGTCTAACCCTAATGAATAGAGATAAAGCACTGAAAAGGTTAGGGTTTTGCTGGAAAACCTAGGGCTAGAACACGGTCTTACCCTGGGCTACGATCCAGATAGCATGGTCTATCTGGAAGCCACGTTCATTGAAAAAAAATAAACAAAAAGATCTCAAGAATGCGGTCTATCGAGGTGTCGCGTTCTGGGACACGATCCCTGTTAGCACCGCAATCTGAATAGTAACCCGTCTTCCAGTGAAACTTAACACACCTCGATTTAAACAACAACCTTGATTGATACAATCAATAAAAGTTGAGGAAAATAGCATCACATAAAAGAGGACTTAAAAACACACATTGTGATGTATGGAATGAAGCGTTAGGCCTGAGAAAACACCTAACTTTGACAATCTAAGAAGGGACGAAGATGGACAAGAGAAAACCCTAGATGACCTCACCTTCCACCACCGATTCCTCCCTCAATCACGCACGTCGCTGTCCTCCAGAGCATAAATGAGGGTTGCTAGGAGGCGTGGCCATCTATTTATAGGGCTAGGGTTCCCTCTAGAACCCTAATTCGGCCAGGGATTATCAAGGGAGAAAAATTCACCCTTATCCTAGAGTTAGCCTTATCTAGCTGTGGGTCGAGTTCATATTCGAGTTAAATTGGTGGATCGGCGGCTTCCCGGTGGATTTCGAGCCTCATTAAGGTAGGGGGACGGATCCTTATCCTCTTTACACCATTCCCCGTGATTTATAGGCCGAGGGGAGGCCGAGGAGGGGTTATTTCGTACTGGGAAGGGAATTTCCATGTTGAGGGTTTGAGCGTCGGATCCGTTGATTCTTGGGGTTTTTGACCGATCTATGGGCTTAGATGCATGCTAGGGAGATGGGGGGAGGTTCCCCCTCTTGATTCCCCTTTGCCTGGGGGTGAATAGGGCATTCTTGTAGAATGCGTCGTGTCGACCGACCGCATTCATTGAGGAAGATAAATAGTTTGGCAGTTCAGATTGTGCCACAGGATCATAGCGCGTTCTGATCGCGCTGGGGTCGGGGAGCGCGTTCGTATGGTGTCACTCTCGGGGAGATGAGCACGTTCATCCAGAACACGTCGCCCCTGGGGAGTGCATTCTTGGATATCGTGTTTGCCTCTAGGGTGCATTCTCCAGGGTCACGCTCAGGGACCCGAGCGCGTTCTCCTCCCCATTCGATCCGTGTGCCGTTTTGGGTCGTTTAGCCTCCAGTTGAGTGAGTGTTGGGCCCTACTGCAGCGTGTGGCCCAAGGGTTGCCATGGGCACCCAGTGTGAGCCACAGGGGCGCCCCGAGGTCCCCGGAGGATCAGTTACCTCAGTAGGGGTGCCGTGTGACCTGAGGGACGATCGGACCTCGTACGTGTCCCTGGCTTCCATGCTTACCATTTCGGTTGCCGAGAGTCTGTGTTGGCGTGGAGGGTGACGTCCACGTTTTGTCAAAGTTTTCCCAAAGATTTTCGTTAATTAGGCAGCTAGTTTGATGTGAAACGACCTAGGGACCGACCAAATGACCCTCAGACCTAGCAAGAAAGTAACTCACAGATCGATAGCTTCACTCGAGCGGACTCACCCGCTAAGCGCACACTCGTGCCCGTAGGCAACACAATGATGGTGGTGAGGGAGGACCTATGTAAGAAGTTCAATATTGCATTACATCATTCATCTCCATATTATCCACAAGGCAACGGTCAAGCCGAGACCACAAACAAAACCCTTATCAAAATTATAAAGAAAATATGCGAATCTCACAAATACTCTGATTGGCCAGAAAGATTAGTGGAAGCTCTATGGACTTACTGCACCTCCGTTCGTACTCCTACTGGGCAAACCCCCTTTGCACTTACCTATGGAATGGATGCAGTGCTCCCATATGCAATCCTAATCCCTTCTCTAAGGGTGCAACTTGATAAGGAACTTAATCTCGATGAATGTCGAGAGGGGTTGCTCATCCAGTCGGAACTCTTAGACGAGAAGAGGATGAACGTGGCCGATCACGTATCCGTCTATCAAAAGAGAGTTTTGCGGTATTTTCAAAAGAAGGTAATAGAACGTAAATTTCAACAGGGTGATATGGTTTTGAAGCGTAAATTCATTCGGTCTGCAGGTCCTAGGTCTAAATTACAACCTAACTGGGAAGGGCCGTTCGTTGTCAAAGAAGCTTATCCGGGTAATGCTTACCGCTTGGTAAACGCAGATGGTGAGGAGCTCGCTCATGCTTGGAATGAGTTGTATCTTAAATGTTTCTTTCCATAGAGTCAAATCAGTGCCGTCCCGGTAGCAATGCATCTTCCTTTTTCGTCGCAATGAGGACCCCGAGCACGGCAATCACACACTACACAACATCCCTCATTGGGTTTCCCACTTTGTAGACGCTATTTCTCCTTGGCCATGCCCAGAGGAGTTAAGGTCCCTATACGTCTCTCTCTTCGACCGAATCCAGGGGCATGAAGTGAATAAGGGGGCGATAACTAATCCAGGCACCCTGATGAGGGAAGGTCTCAAATAGGGGCAGTCCGTTATGACCTGACACCACAGAAGAGAAAAGAGAAAGAAAAGAAAAGAAAGAAAGTCATCAAAAGTCTAAAATCTCCATCTCACAAATCCAAAAGTTCTGAGAAAATAAAGATAAAGAAAACTCACCTCGATGTGGGGCTTTCAAGACTTTTCAACATGCTCTCTCTTCTTTTTATAGGAATTGACTTATCGGCCTTGCAGCCCCATTACTTGGTGATTAATCAAATGTTTTCCCCTCTTATCGCCGTGATCAAAATTTATCGAGTGACGGGTCTCTAGTCCCAACCCGATGCCCACCATCGTCTGCTTAGTGATCAGAAGGAGCACACCTTGGGTTAGTCCAGACCATCCCAGTCTTGGAACTTGAACACATTGTGACACAAGTGACTAGCACGCCCTCACAAGGTAAAAGTGATAAAAGATACAATGACATTTTTTTATTATCTTGAGTGCTTCCATGTGGCATTCCCCGTGAGGAACCCTAGCTCCCGAAAAATCATTATAGACGTGTCGGTAAATTCACAACACATGAGTTTGAGGGGGCACAGAACAATAAGGAAATGGTCAACATGTGACCGATACGGCTATGAATACCTTTTCACACCCTGATGTAGGGCTTTCAAGGCTTTTCAACATACTCTCTCTTCTTTTTATAGGAATCGACTTATCGGCCATGCATTCCCATTGCTTGGCGATTAATCAAATATTTTTTCCTCTTATCGTCGTGATCGACCTTTATGGCACGATGGGTCTCTAGTCCCAATCTGATGCCCACCATCGTCTACTTAGTGATCAGAAGAAGCACACCTTAGGTTAGTCCAGACCATCTGAGTCTTGGAACTTGAACATATTGTCACACACGTGACTGGCACGCCCTCACATGATAAAATTGATAAAAGATACAATGATATTTTATTATTATCCATAGTGCTTCCAACATGCCCCCACGAGGAGCCATAGCTCCCCATCATTGGTGCCGTTGCTCTCTCCCACTCTAACATTCATGGGTTTCAGTGGGTTTTCGTGCATAGGTCCCATGTTTCGTTTCATTAAAAAAGTTAAAATTTTCTAAATTATAGATCTTTGGATCTCTAAATAATAAATAATATTTCTCTTTTTTAGATGTAATGATATTTTATGTTAGGGCACCGACTGTATGTGAGAAGTCTTTTAATTCTTTAATGTGCCAGGGTACCGGCTGTATGTGAGAAGTCTTTTAAATCTTTAATGCACCGAGGCACTGACTGTATGATCGATCTTTCGATTCTTTAATGTGCCGGGGGCACCAACTGTATGAAAGTCGGGGCCACAGGTTTATTCGTCGGTGGGACTAAAGATATTTTGATCTCCGGTGGGACTTGACGAGTCGATATCCCTCGAAAGCTTTGATAATGATTTTTGTCTTCTCTTTTTTCTCTTTCTTTTATTTTCTTCCCTTCTCTCTTCTTTCTTTTTTTTTGAACAACTTTGGACAGCTACCGGCGTGGATGCCTATGGTGAAGAGCTGTTGGCTTGGATGCCAATAGTTAGAAGCTGTCAACTTAGACGCCGATAATTAGATGGCTGTTGGCTTAGATGCTGATAATTAGAAAGCTGTCGACATGGATGCCGATAATTGGAAAGCTGTCGACTTTAATGCCGATATTTTGATAGCTATCAGTTTGAACACCGATAATTGAAAAGCTATCAGCTTTAATGCTGATAATTAGATAGTTGTCGGTCTGGACGTCGATAATCGGAGAGCTATCGGCATAGACGTTGATAATTAGAAAGCTGTTGGCTTAGACGTCGATAATTAGAAAGTTGTGGGCTTGGGTGCCGATAATGAGAGAGCTATTGGCTACGATGCCGATAATGAGAGAGCTGTCAGCTTGATGTCGATAATTAGAGAGCTGTCAGCTTAGATGTCGATAATGAGAGTGCTGTCGACTAGGATGCTGATAATGAGGGAGCTGTCGGCTAGACGCCGATAATTAAAGAGCTGTCAGCTTGGATGCCGATAATGAGAGAGCTGTTAGATTGGATGCCGATAATGAGAGAGCTGTCGGCTAGGATGCCGATAATGAGAGAGGTGTCGGCTTGGATGCCGATAATTGGAAAGTTGTCGACTAGAAGGCCGATGGTTGGAAAGCTGTCAGCTTGGGTGCCGATGGTTTCCGCCCATACCAATCTCACAAATTCTCTTATCGCTCCACGCAGTGTATATTCCTTGGCTACAGTGCATCTCACAAAGGATACCGCTATCTTGATCCCAACTCAGGTCGTGTTTATGTGGCCCGCAATGTCATCTTTGATGAATCTACATTTCCTTTTTCCACTCCCAGCTTAACTCCTACACCCTCCCCCACTCCCAGTGGCACCGTCATCACCGTTCCCAATGTCCTCCCTCAACCAGTGGCTACAGCAAAGAGTTCCTCTCCAACGGTGGACATCCCACCATAGGTATGTGCTCCCTCACCCTTCCCCCCTTCTGCATCTAACACACTGCAGCTTCCTGCGCATCCCCCATCACCACCCCGCTTTGCGCCATCTCTTCAAACCTCCCCCTCTACCCGCGCACCAACACCTCTCACATCACCTATGTCTACTCTGCCAGCCTCCACAGACTCCACCACCCCACCAAGAAAAACTCGGGCCCTTTCTGATATCCTTACTGCCACCCGCAAGATGCCCCCCTCCTCCCAGCACACATCCAAGCATCTTCTTATTGCCAATGTGGATGAGGTGGAACCCTCCTCCTTCACAGCTGCCAATGGTTCTTTAGCTTGGCGAAAAGCCATGGGTGAGGAGTTTGTTGCTCTTTTGAAGAATGGTACCTAGACGCTTGTTCGGCCGCCCCCGGGCGCCAATGTCATCGGTTGTAAATGGGTATACAGGATCAAGCGACATGCTGATGGCTCTCTTGCTCGCTACAAAGCACATCTGGTTGCAAAAGGTTTTTATCAACACCCCGGCGAGGACTATACAGACACATTCAGTCCCGTCATCAAACCTACCACCATTCGCACCATCCTAGCTATTGCCGTCTCCAAACATTGGGCCATGCGTCAACTTGATGTTCAGAGTGCCTTCTTACATGGCAGGCTCCATGAGGACATCTACATGCAGCAGCCGCCTGGATTCACTGATCCACATGCTTCCCATCTTGTGTGCAAGCTTCATCATTCTCTCTACGGACTGAAGCAAGCGCCGCGCGCCTGGTTCTATCGTCTACATGATCACTTGCTTGGCTATGGGTTCACCTCGTCCTCTTGTGATCCCTCTCTCTTCCTATATGATGCCAACAACATCATCATGTATCTTCTTGTTTATGTTGACGACATCATCCTCACCGGTAATAACCCCACAGTCATGAAACGGCTATTGGATGACCTCGGCGGCACCTTTGCCATCAAAGATCTGGGTGTCCTACACTACTTCTTGGGCATTGAAGTGCAGCGCTCCACCTCTATGCTCCTTCTTCGCCAACAACGCTACCTCATGGATCTACTGTGCAAAGCCAATATGCATGAAGCCAAGCCCATCGGCAGCCCCATGTCCAATTCTGCCCCACTATCCCAAGCACAGGGAGAGCCACTATCTGACACTGGTCAGTACAGAAGCATTGTTGGCTCACTGCAATATCTTGTTCTCACCCGGCCAGACATTGCCTTTGCCGTGAACAAGGTGTGCCAATTTCTTGTGGCTCCCACCACTGCACATTGGATGGCTGTCAAGAGAATTCTTCGGTATCTGAAGGGCACCATGTCGCATGGTCTCCGCCTTGTACCCTCCTCCTTTCAGCTCCAAGCCTTCACCGACGCCGATTGGGCTGCCTGCCCAGATGATCGCTGGTCCACCACTGGCATCGGTGTATACCTTGGAGACAGTCTCATTCATTGGTGTGCCAAGAAGCAAACCACTATCTCCCGGTCCAGTACTGAAGCTGAATTACGAGCCTTGGCTACCGCCTCCACGGAACTCATTTGGCTTCGTTGTCTCCTCCATGAGCTTCACTTGCCCTGCATCTGTGCTCCCGTTCTTTGGTGTGATAACATTGGGGCCATGTACCTGACGGCAAATCCACTCTTCAAGGCTCGCACCAAACACATTGAAGTGGGCTTTCATTTCATTCGCCAGCTTGTTCTCAACAAAGAGTTGCTTGTTCTTTATATTTCCACCAAAGATCAAATTGCCGATATATTTACCAAAGGATTACTTCCGACACGTTTCATTGTCCTCCGCGACAAGCTTCACGTCGTGGCCGCCGTTCAGCTTGAGGGGGCGTGTAAACCATATCACCAGCTACATGAACGGTCTCCAGATTAATTGGCGAACAACCTCATCTATACACCTGCATTCTCCTGAAGGAAGAGCATCTTGTACCGAGTCTCTCGCCCTCTTCCTTCAGTTACGCAACCAAGATAATTACTATCTTGTTGCATTCTGTTGTATCCTGTTGTAATCACATTACACCATATATATATACAATGCATCGGACTCACCACCATACATGGTTGAGATCCTATTCTTCATTTCTCTCCAGTGAACTTACAGTTAGTGATGCCCAAATCCAGGTGTTTATTTGGTCATTAGGAGAAACATTTTCTCACTTAGTTGGCGGTTCCCACGTTCGTTAGTCTTTGAACATATCTTTCTATTCCTTTCTGTTCTCTGGTTATGCTTAGATGTGCAGAACGTCCCTTTATGCATGTACTTGGTCTTTGTCTAATTTTTAGCTCTCGTGTTACCTATTTTAAAAGGATTTGGTTAGATGAATGAAATACAGAAGTTCTGATACCTGTCTTTCCCTTGTCTGCCTTCACAGTCGTGCATCTCTGTTCTGCTCTGTCCCCTTTTATTGCATCCGATCCTACATATATGACTGGGAGCCCTCAGGTACGTAGCCATAAATTAGATCTCCGATCTGAATCCAACGTCCGAGTCCCCTCAGTCCCAACATGACATCTACGTATACTAAGATACTAATGCTGGTACCTCATATAATGGGCATCAGATGTGGAGACCCACTCCTCTCTCCCCTCCTGAAGCATCAAGGGATTCTAAGGAAAGAGGCAAGCGACCATGCTTGGAAAGAGACCAGCAATACGTGCGCCCTGGTTAATTAATTAAATGGTGGGTAGGTAGGTGCACTGGACATGCATGGGGCGGCATGGTGGACGGCGTAAGTTGGGCATTTTGGGCTTACTTTCTTGCCACCTTTCCCACCAGCCCTCAGGCGGCTTATAAATTTCACTGTGAGGATGAGATAATAAAATCAACTGCCAATGGCGATGTCCCCCTTAAGACCCGATGCTGACGCTCTAAACCCGCGTAACTACAAATAGTATTGAGGTTAAACTCCTAGACATTTCTGATTTTATCCATGAGCACAACTAATTGAGATTTTTCTTTTGAAACCATTATTTGATTCCAATTGTTATTCCTTTTACGAGTAGTCAAGTGTAGCATGCACCATTTGACGTGAGAGTGTACGTTGATTAGATGCCAGCGCCCCCAGTTACTCAGTGTCACTCACCATTTTGCTTCGAATAAAATAGAGGTAGCATGACACTTCATGACGTTGTCTTCTCCACTTCATTGGTGAAGGGACTTGGTTTCTCGGTGAATCCAATGCCATTGCTCTGCGTTAGAGCACTGAACTCAGCACACACCTTTTTACATACAGATATACATTTATCAGACGCCAATATCTCCAGTTACTCAGCATGACTGAAATTCATTGCTATCTATGAGCCCTTTCTTTTTGAAAACTTCAGACTTGACAAATGTTTAAGAACAATACTACAATGAAGTTTCTCAATCAAAGATGCCTTTGTACTAAGATAAGCTTTCAGATTCAGGAAGGCAAAACATGTCAAAACATAAAAAGCTGGTTTAAGTCCATTAAGTCTGAGTGTAGTCACTTTCAAGACCATTTAAGCTTTAAAGCTCAAGAAATCATTAATTTTAAACCAATAGCTTTCATGTTCAGGGCAGTCATAGAACTCCATAAAGGAAGATTCCTCTTTAAGATTTACTGTGATGAATGAGCACAACAACAGATAGAAATACTCCCAAGAGTTCAAGGCATTCAAGGAATCAAGGATCAGACATCTGAGCATACAAAGATGGCAGAGTTTTAGACATCTAGGAAGGTTCCGATTTAAAGAGCATTTTAGACCCAAGATAAAGCACAACACATCACATTATGATGCAGAGGCCTGATTTATGCAGAAAGTGTAGTCGAGAGAAAGTGAGAATGGATAGTGAACTCTCCCCCCTGAGAATGTACAATAAGCTTAGACTGGAATAGGTGAAATAAGACCAGTAGATGCAAACGAGTGTGGTCTGGCCGCCCAGGCCATGGGCTTTTGACCCTTTTGGCACATTAACAAAATGTGTTTGTGTTGGACTTTAAAGCATAAAATGCCGTTGACCCGAGAAAAATGACTGCGTTCACTTACATGATAATCTAATTGGGGATCCGTGGGATGTCTAAAATTAGACGCCTACACCTGCATCTTGGGTCTGCCCGCGCACGACAACCTACGACGGCCACACATATGCCATGATGCTATATCTACCTCTATCACGGGGACACGTGCCCATCGCTCATACCGAGTCGGTCGCTAACTGCTTTGACCAGTGATTCGAGCGAACCGGGCCCTAGCCCAAAAGTCATACTCCCGGGACCGACCTTGACTTCCCAGTATGGAGATGCTCACCCCTCGGGATCCGTACCCGATTGCTCATCCCGATCTGCATCTGGCCCTCCTCAAAGCATTAACTAGTCTCTACCCTTCTCGTCCAGTCTAGTCCTCCCTTGGAAAGTCGGGCAAGTCCCTCGCCTCGTGGAGAACCTCTGTGAAAACACGCAGACATCCGCCTCATTATGCATTGACCCGGGGAATGACCCACATGTTGGAGTTGTCCCGCGGCTTGCACCAATTGTCATTAGGCCTCCTCGGCCCATTTGTAAAACCCACGTGGCTCTCATGAAACATGTACTGCCTGAATGCATGTCCCCGTGCTTGTATCCATGTCCCAGATCTCCTCCGCACCACCCAATGTGTGTCCAGTACCTCCAACTCCAGTGAATCACGTCTCCCAATCGAATGCACCCTTATAGCTGCGGAATGTCCCCGGCCCTCTATCCATGACTTCAGACATATACAGACTTCTCTCCAGCACGAAACAAAGGTGTTCGGATTCAATCCGATGTAAATAAACATCGACTGCTTGCGGTCGGTAGGGAAAGACATCCAATACACGATTCCCCACAATCGTCTGTGCACTCGCACCTATGGAACGTCCCCTCTCTCCACATGTCATCTGATCTCCCGAGCCCACGTGTCGCGTCCCAATGTAGAATTCCAAATGATTAAACCATTGTAGAAATATAAGGTAGATCTCATGGAATAGAGTTCAAGGATAGATTATCATGTAGAGGTTAACCATGATTAAAACTTCACAAAACACGAGACATGTCAGAAACCTGGGTGGAATTGGCGCCTCTAGGTCTGCAAAAGATTACAGAATTGGTGCCCTTCTGGTAGCCATTATTTACAAAATTAGTGCCCTTACTGAGGGGCGCACATTCTATCAACAGGATAGGGGTAGAAAGAAATGGCGCTTATATAGAGGGCGCCCTTTCAAGAATAGGTGAATTCTAGACGGGTCGCCCATTCTAGAACTTAGGGAACTGCTCACAGAGGCCGGATAGCGTTATTTGAGAGGCCGAATAGCCACGTTTCTTCAGAGGGACGTGACATTAAATAGTTCTAGAGATTTTAGGGTACAACTTGCTCGACTGTCTTGAGGGAATCCAAGGCTAGCGCAGACTTACGGAGGTCCCAATGATGTAATCGTCAGTCCGAAGGAAGGAACATCTCACGGAGGGCTCAAACATCACCGAGAGTTGAAGGGTAAGCATGAAACGTCGTGAAACGTGGGACTATATCTACAGACTGAGATAATAGTGCCAAGAACCCACGGTGTGGGCTAGATAAAACTCGAGGAAACTAGAAAAGAAAAATAAATTCTCAGGAAATTGGCACCCACATAGGTGCCCTTAATTGAAGAAATGGCGCCCTGGCAGGTGCCTCCAATTTATGAATTGGCGTCCTTGAAGGGGGTGCCCATTCAGTCTTTTTTTTTGGATTTTCTTTTCCGTACCCTGGCAATTGGCGCCCGTGCACGGAGTCACCAATTAATGGGTGACTCTATGGAGGGTCTCTATTCAATTAATTAGCGCCCAAGCCTTGGTCGCCCATTTCTTTGTGATGCTACGCATCAGCTAGGTACACACAAAATAGTATTCACAATTTTGGAGTTCATACAATCAAGAAAATAAAATCATGGATAGATAGAGAAAAATGAGTGAGAATTCGATCAGTCATGCCTCGCTATCATCTTATGAAAGAACGATTGGACAATCTAAGAGGGTAGGGCTTTTTAATGTTAAGAATCAAAGAGAATCTGAGAATAGGATGGACATTAATGCTCTTATGCGAAAATTTAATAAGATGGATATGTTGGCACAAAAGATGGAAAAGGTTGATTTAGTAGCTCAGAAGTTAGATCAGTTGCTATCCATGATCAAGCAGGAACCTTCTTTCTGTTCTGCCCATCAATCTGAACCATTCTCAGATTCTCCCCAACAAGAAATTAGTGTTCTTTGTTCAAGCCCAAGTCATGCTGTCATTGATTGTCCCACGGTGGCCCAACATCCCCCATTCATCCAAGAACAAGTTTTCACTGCTCAGGGCATCGCCAAGCCTGCTTATGATCCCTATTCCAACACCTACAGCTCAGGCTAGAGAAATCACCCAAATTTTTCTTGGAAAAATGAGCAAGGACCGTCCATGCAATCTAATCCCGCAACCCAACCCATTCAAAGGCGAACCTTTCAAGTTCCAGCTCAGTCTCACCAAAAATTTTCTTATTCATCTCCTTTTCAACAAGTTCAACACCAATATTCTCAACCTCTTTTTCAACATTCTCAGGCCCCGTATCATCAATCTCCTACTCAGCATTTTCAGGGCCAATAGCATCAGTATCCTCCAAACTATTTTCAAGCTCAAGTTCCTTTCCAACCTCCTCCTCCTCAACCTCTGCAGCCCAATTTTGATGAAAAATTCAACCAACTCCAATAACTTATTCTTTCTCAGCAACAATCCATTGCTAAATTGGAAGGTCAGATAGGGCAATTAGCGGCAAGTAATGTAAGGAGAGATGGGGGTCAACTTCCTAGCTAGCCTATGGCTAATCTTAGGAACCAACCTCTGGGCTTCTCCTAAAGAGTTCCTATTCTTCCTCAACTAAACCAACCTCAGCCGCCCCCTCTTGCAGGTCCTCAATTTGAGAATGCTAAGATAATCTCTTCTCTTTGGAGAGTAGAGATAGTTTAGAAAATATTTCCTTAATGGATTCATCAGGCTTCATTTTAAAAATTTCATATTCTGAGACCAATATATTTACCTTTATGGTTCTTACCTGGGACATTCCCTCGTATATCAGTTCCAATATGTCCCACATCTCCTTGGCTGATCTGCAAGCTGAAATCCTAGAGTACTCCTCTGGATTCACCGCACACTGCATGATGTTCATTACAGTCCAGTTGATCGTTGACAGGCAGATTTGTTCTCTCGTCCATGCACCTTCATCTTCTGGAAGTTGGAACGGACCGTTAATCACTACTCTTCATAGCTCATGACTTTGAGCTCGCAAGAAAACTTCCATCCTATTCTTCTGATATAGATAATTAAAACCATCGAAGAACGGTGGTTTGTTAATGGAATGCCCCTCAGCTAAGAAGCTACGACCATTACCATTTTCGAATCTTCCCTAGTCATTGGATGATATTGTGGGAAATCTGCTCTGATACCAATTGTTGTGTGTAATGGACAAGATCTAGAGGGGGGGGGGGTGAATAGATCCCCTTCTAAAAATTTTAAGCTCTAATAAAAACTCACCCAACTCAAACTGAACCGATAAAAGCTAGATGCAAATAATGGTTCGCAGAGAACAAACTTCAAACAGTTGGCATATAACAGAGGATGCTACGCTGAACTAAAATGATTGAAGCACGCTTAAGCAAGCAACTATAGAAGTAAACTGCACAAGCAAAACAACAAGCACTTGGCAGTGTACCAGTGCTGAACAAATGCGTATATCCCTGTAAGTGTAAAATGTAGAACTAATGCAATCACACCACAATGCAATCACACCACAGGAGACAAATGATTTTCAGGTGGTTTAGTTCCGCACCAAGTAGACCTACGTCCACCCCCCACTCTACCAGAGTGAGGCTTCCGCTGACTAACAGCTTGAACTGCTGAGCATCATAGCTTGCATACACCACTAAGCCTCACAGCTTGCTTCCCGCTGAGCTTCACAACTTGCATTAGCATTCCGAACACTGCTTCTCGCTGCTATCGGTTCGGGGCGTAACAAAAGCAAAGGAAGAGAGATATGAGGAAGAAAAGATAGACTAATGCCCAAACTAAAGGAGTGAGATCGCCACCAAGGTAATTAAAATAGCAAAGCTAGGATAAATACTGTGGAAAGAGGAAGGTGAAACACCCGCCCACGGGAGATGAAATCTGGAAACTGCGAGCACAAACGGTCTAATAATCAGCTGCTAACGAACCACAAACAGCCTTGCGATCACCCGCTAGGGCTTTAGAAATGGTTAACTATTAGGCCGCCAAAACGTGCAGAGCAACAACTTGGGACTCGGATCTTCACCTCTCCTGGCCGGCTAGAGTTGGGCCTCGTGCTAGGAACCCTGTAGACTTACAAAAGAGAGTAAAAGCAAAGAAACAACCTAGATTAGCCCAAAGAGAAGTGTAGTAACTATAGTGTAAAGAAACTAAAAAGCATGCAAAAGGAAGGGTGGATACCTAGGGTGGTGGTTTTTTAACCCCTATGGGGCATGGAAAAGATAGAGGGATGTTTAAAAACGATGCAGGGAAAGAAAGAACGTGAAAGAGGAAGAGAGAATATGCTTATGGATGCTACGAAGAAGAGGAAGAACTAAGGGAAGAAAACAACACACTAAAACCCTTGGAACTTAATACTCCCTGGACTAGAAGGCTTGTGGACGTGGAAGTAGCCTCTCTTTGGTTAGTACTTGCTCCAGGACGCAGCAGCACTTCGTGGCAAACTACAGAAATCTCCCTCCTCAACCTATGAAGCCAATGGTTCTATTTATAGACCCTCAAATCCCCGGACGAGTTGGAGAGAATCCAGCTAAAAAGTAGGGTAGAGTCCAACAAAAATTTGAAGATAATATTTCCAAGAGTCCATAGAAAAAAATAGAAGCTTTCGAGGATTTTATTGAGAGAGAAATCACCAAATAAGGACTCTAATTCATGCACGACGTAGAAGAGGAAGAACAGTCCTGACAGGACTCTCTGTCACTCGTGAGTAAAATGCTGCCTACCCTCATTAAAAAAAACGACGATGATGCAAAAAAAACGGAGAAACGTGAATCCGAGTAGCAGGGAATCCCCACTGAAACAAATGAGGAGACTCGCGCAAAATGGTGAAGCGAATTGTAACAAGGACGAAGTCTAGTAGCCGGGAATCCCCATTGAGACACATGAGGAGACTCGCGTCAAACGGTGGAATTCGCAATGGAATTATAATAAGGACGAATCCTAGTAGCCGGGAATCCCCATTGAGACACATGAGGAGACTCGCGCCGAATGGTGAAATCCGCAACCAAAATAAACAGATGGGGGCTGTGCGAAACTACCAAAATCAAGAGCCTGAAACCCACGTATAGGCGCTAGAGTAATCCTCGAGTGTTACTTAGAAAACCTGTATATCCCTATATTCGGGGGTTTTTGTTCACGCATTCGCTCCTCCACGCCACAGAGAATTGTCTCGAGTGAAGATTATAAGTTTAAGCTATGCATGCGAACCATACGATATTCTCTTGACGGGTGCACCACCCCTTAGCTGTGCTTCGCGGCCCGCACCGTGCCTGTGAATTGTAGGCGATGTCCCTATCCCGCCCCTTATAGAGGGAGCTACCTTATGCATATATATGTTATGCCTGCTGACGAGTGCCTCCATACTTGAATAAAAAAAATAACAAAATAAAAAAGAGAACTCAATTTCGGCTATCGCAGTCTGCTTTCCCAGTCCCGGCTCGTAGAGCCCAGTCTTGACCCTCACGGCCTACTTCCTGCCCTCACGACTTGCTAATCTTCTAACCTCAACTCTCGCAGCCCGCTTCCCCGATCTCAGTCGTCACGGCTTACTTCTACAATATCAACTCCGACCCTTGGGGCCCACCTCCCCGGGTTCGGATTTCACAGCCAGTGCCCCCGGCGCATTGATGAACAAAGACTCCTTCCACTCTAGATCAGACCTTCTATTCGGCTAGAGAACTAAAAGATTCTTTCCACTCTAGTTCGGACCTTCCATCTAAAATTTTGGGATCGGATCCTGGGGCATTACAATAGGTCGAGGCAGATAGAGTTTGTGCTAAGAAAGGTCGATGCACATGCACTTAAGGTCGATTTACGTAAAGACTTGAAGCTCTCAAGGTCGATGCACATGCTCTTAAGGTCGATGAACATAAAGACTTGATGCTCTCAAGGTCGATGCACATGCTCTTAAGATCGATGCACATGTAGACTTGAAGCTCTTAAGGTCGATGCACATGAACACGTGAAGTTGTCAAAGTCGATGCATCCAAGCAACTCAAGTCATAAGGTTGATGCTGTTGAACAATACCTGGGAGCACCAAGTCGGTGCACCTTAAGTAATTTCAAAAGTATGGTCGATGCACCTCAGCAATTTCAGAAGAAAGGTTGGTGCAACTTCTTCTAATCTGATAGTAAGATCGATGCACCAATTCATGCATCGATGCCTCAGTGAAAGCAATCCATCAAACAGGTTGATGCAAGTCTTCATGCGGTAACTATCTGAAGAACTGAAACCTAATTTCGTAACCTGATTTTAGATCCGATTAAGAACACTAACTCTAGCGATAGAATGACACGTGATCCAAGATGAGGTGGCACACTTTTCTAGAAGATTCTAGAGGAAGAACATTCACTATGCCAGGTGGACCAATGAGATATCACTAGGTTTTCTGCCTCATCCAAACCTACGGAGACCCTATTCTATTTAAAGGCTGCCTCCTACTTCGAAGAAAGCCGCTGAAGCTACTGCAATTGCTTCCATTGCATATTCAGAGATAGCCACCCTAGAAGAAAAAGAAAGAGAGCATCACTTTGAGAGGAAGAGAGATTTCAGTGCAGTCAGCCCGAGCTTTTAGAATAACGCTTCAATTCGAAGCAACATTTCTTTACTATTTTCCGTTTGATCTTTTTCATTTTTGTTTTGCTCCTTGTTTCCATTTTGTTCTCAGTTTCCTATGAACTCTTTCAGAGGAAGGGAGAGGATTCTCCTAGTTCTTCCCTCGATGGAATCAGAGGAAAACTGGATAGATGAAATGAAACGTATATTCGAGGTCATGTAATGTGCCGACCAAGAGAAGGTTCATCTCTCCACGTTCCAGCTAAACAAAGACACCCGTACTTGGTGGAAGTCTATTCCTGCACCACTTGCTGACGCACCACATACTTGGAATGAATTTCTCACTCTTTTTCAAGCCAAGTACTTCTCCGAATATGTCAAGGAAAGGAAGGTGGTAGAATTTGCGTCACTACATCAAGGCATGATGATGGTGGTGGAATATGAGTTACAGTTCTCTCGCCTAGCACGTTATGCTCACCATCTAGTGAGCACTGATCTTCTGAAAGTAAATGGCTTTGTGGATGGGCTGTGGCCCATTTTCATCCAGCAACTTGGCCCACAAAATATACGGACCTATGCAGAGATGGTCCAACAGGCACACTTGTGTGAACAGACCTTGGAGAAGGTCGATAAACTCAAGGGCAAAGGGGAGGAGCTGAGTCGAAAGTCTGATCGGTGAGGTAAGAAGTAGGAAAAATTCAGCATCACTTACAACTTGCGGGATAATAAGAAGAGATCCTAGAATGGAAACGGCAAGGATGATCGCCAGAGCAAGAAGGTTAAAGAAGAAGAAGATAAACAAGTCATGGCAGCTTGCTCGTTCTGTGACAAATTCGATCATGCGACCGAAGAATGTTGGAAGCATTTGGGCGCATGCCTAAGATATGGAAATCGGGAGCACCGCATGCCTGACTATCCTCTTATGAAAGAGCAACCATCCACAAGGAACAATGGTGGACGAAAGCGGCAGGCTAGATTGAATGTTGTATTGGAGGATGAACCAACCAAGGATGGGCAGCTCATTGAAGGTACAATTCATATTCATTTCGATCCCACTTTTGTGTTATTTGATACAGGTGCTACTCACTCCTTTATTGCTAGTTCCTTTGAAAAAATATTACCTATTTAACCTGTTCCCTTACCATCGGATTTAACCATAGTTACTCCTTTAGGGTCGGGAACGGAATTGAGAACCGTTGACGGGGGCCTACCTTGCTGGGCTCAGGCTCCATCACCAGTCCCCTTCGCAGGGGTTGGCGGGGTCACAGTGGCCATCCTTCTCCTTGTTCTTCTCCCGCTGCAGCTCCCTCTTCTCCTACTTCTTCTCTTTCTTCTTTGTCTCCTTCGCCATCGCCATCGTTGTTGTCTTCTTCCTCCTCTTCACCATCACCATCACCATCATCTTCTTCCTCCTCTTCACCATCGCCATCGCCATCACCATCGTCGTCATCTTCTTCTCCTCCTTCCTCTTCACTTTCTTCCTCCTTGACCACTACAGGTGGAGCCTCTATGGACGGAGCTCCTCCTTCTGCTGCCGCCACCAGAGCTAGTGCTGCGAGAGCTGCCACTCCCTCCTCGTCGAGGTCCACGACCTCTGGGGCGGTGACCCTCCATCGTTTCCCAGGGGTGGAGCCACTTGAGAAGGCCATGGGAAGATTGCTGCCGGCTGGAGTTGCAGGGTGGGAAGATTAGAATGTGCAGTGGACAGAGAACGGGTAGAGGAAAAATGATAAGAAAAGGAAAGGAGCTTTAACGGAAGCAGTGAACACAGAAATTTCAAAAGATTTGACGACAAAGTCCATGCCGTCATTTAAAGAATAAACACCTTCCAGGATCAGTGCCCATTTGGAATTTTAGGTTTTTTGAAAATATTAAATATTAAGCACCCATTTGGATAGGCGCCATTTCTTGAATAGGCGACTACAGAAGAGGGCGTTGTTTCTTGACATTTCTCGAAGTCTTGAGTGGACGGGAGACACTACGTTAGGGTGTGTGGTTGCCAGGAATAATGATGAGGAAATGGGCGACTTTCCCACAAGCATCTATCTTAAATCTGCAGTCTTTAATGAAGGCGTCAATTGTTGAATTTGCGTATTTCTTATTGGCAGGGAATAAAGAATTGACGGCGAGGGCAGAGGTCGCAGGATTAAGAATTGGCGCCCTCTATGTTGGCCGCCTATTCTCACAGAACCTTCATTTCTCAGACAGAATCATACCTATGAACTAGGAAGAAAATTTCAAACCTTGTGAGATACAGTAGACCCAGCATAAGATAGTTACTTAGAAACAATCTCTAGGTTAACCCTTATAAATTTCAATGAAAATAACTGGTTGTTTATTTTAGCAGGAACCTTAATCTTCCGCAATGGCTACTAATTATGCAAACTTGGAGGCAATGTAACAAATCGTTGCAGGTCTTACCCAGGCCCTCCAAACTGTTGCACAAGTCGGTGCGCGAGCAGGCGCGGGTGATTTACATCAGAATTTCCGGAGTATGAACCCTCCACGATTCTCGGGTTTGTTCAACCCAGATGAAGCATAGAACTGGATTGATGAAATGGATCAGATATTTAATGTCATGCAATGCTCGGATTAGGAGAAGGTCCTTCTAGCAAAATTCCAACTCAATAAAGATGCACGCACGTGGTGGAAGGCCACTTCGGCCCATCTTCATAATGCGTAAATAACTTGGGAGGAGTTCCTCGAACTATTTAGGGAGAAATACTTCTCGAAGCATGTCTGGGAAAGAAACGTGGTGGAATTTGCATCCCTTCAACAAGGTATGATGATCATAGCCGAGTATGAATTGCAATTCTCAAGATTGGCACCATATGTCCCACATCTAATTTTTACGGAGCTCTTAAAGGCTAACCGTTTCATGGACAGATTGAGGCCCATCTTTATAAATCAACTTGGCCCTCAAAACATCCGGACCTATATAAAGATGGTCCATAGGGCTCACTTATGTGAAAGGACCTTGGAAAAGGTTGAGAAATTCAAAAATAAGGGTGAAGAGTCGAGCCATAAGTATGACAAGAAAGGATGGAAGGAAGATCAGTTCAGCATTACGGGCACCTACAAGTCCCGCGATAACAAGAAGTGATCCCATAATGGCAACAGGAACGGCAAAAGTAAAAAGGTGGAATCATAATCTTCTTACATTTGATCACACGAGATAACATCACCTTCTTTATAGGATTGTGGAGTTTGCTTTTAATCTATTTTCCAGTTCACGATCAATCTTCTCCAGGAAGGATGCCTGGCTCCGTTGTGTCCAGAATTATGTTCTGGACGTCTTTCATGTTCGGATCGGTGCGATCCGGAGTTGTTTCGGAGGCCCGGAGGCATTCCGTGACTTTTTCGCATGTTTTTTCGATTTCCGCATTTGGGCTTCGACAAATCCTGTGGAACTCCGCTGCAGGTGAACCGGGTCGTTCACCTAGGCGTGAGTGGTACCGGTGCGATCGGTGCGTTCCGAGGATCGCAGAAGCGTGATTTTCTATTTTTTGATGTTTTTCAGGAAAATCAGATTTTCCTATTTAAACCCCCTCTCTCCCCTCTCATTTCTCACCGTCCCTTCTCCCTCTCATTTCTCTCCCGTCTCTCGACCTCTCGGCGCGGGGCGCACAACTGTGTGGAGCAGGCTAAGGCGGGGACGCATTGGGGAGATCGAAACGTGGGATGGAGCGACAGTTCGAGCATGGCGTCGCGCGATCCCTCGGTGGATTCTGAGAATCGACGCGGTTTGTGTTTTGGCGATTTCAACGTGGTTTAGTCGCTCCGGCGCGCGAGATCTTCAGTGGAGGTAGGGGGACAGATCCCTGACGCGTGCACTTCATTTTCCCGTGGTTTCGCGATTTAGGGTAAAAGAACGAGCGAGTTTTGGCTCATTGTAGTTTTTCAGGGTTTGTAGGCTTCACCGGAAAACAATGACGATTCTGTGATCGGTGGGAGTCAATGGACTCCTGGGAACGTCAGCCCCCCATTGATACTAGTTTTGCGTCGTTTGGCGGTCCCGTTTGGCCGTGGGGGGCCCCGGGAAGTCCGGTGACTCTTTTGGGTGATTTCGTTAGAATCGCCCGTTTCTTGCGATTCGTGCGTCGTTTCGACCCCGGCCGGAGTCTAGATGCATGCTAGGGAGTTTGCCGTCGTGTCCCCTTCGTCTCGGTACGAACGGGGTGCGGGAAGGCCGCTGTTGGACCAACCCCGCGAGTTGTTCGTCGTGACGGTTGTGCAGTCGAACTCTAAACTTCTCAACCCCTATGAGAAAAAATACACGGCTATGGAAAAAACCTGTGCCGCCATTGTCTGGGTGGTGCAGAAATTGAAACACTATATCCTAGCTCACGAGGTCTATTTGATTGCCCGGATGAACCCTATAATGTTCCTTTTGGAAAAATCTATTCTTACCGATAGGCTAGCACGTTGGCAAAGTTTTCTCTCTCAATTTGACATCACCTACATTTAACAAAAAGTGATTAAAGACTATGCCATAGCTGAGCATCTTGTTCATCATCGTCCCCGTAAATTTGATCCTGTCCGATCAGAGTTTCCAGATGAGAAACTAATGTCCATCAGCTAATCGAATGATCGCATGTGGATGTTACATTTTGATGGAGCTCTGAACTCCCAAGGGAGAGGAATCGACATTGTCCTCCTATCACCTGAGAGGATCACAATCCCACAGGTATATCAGCTCATGTTCCTAGTTACCAACAACATGGCTGAATATGAGGCTCTTCTAGCTGGCCTGGAAGCTGTCGATTCTCTTTGTATCACTGAACTGCGAGTTGTAGGTGATAGTTAACTCATTCTCTGCCAGGGGCTCACCAAATACTGCACCCGCGATCCCAAACTCATGCCTTACCAAGAACTCACTATCGTGTTTGCCAAGCTATTCACCAAACTGATCTTTGTCCACGTCCCTCGTGACCAGAATATTTAGGCCGACGCTCTCACCTATTTGGCATCATCTTTAAGGTTCCCTCTGGGTAGATGGTTTGAGTTCATTTCCATCTACAAGCATCGCGCCCCTACTATCCATGACGCTTCCTACGTAAGAATCAAGGAAAAATTAGCAAGGAAGGTCCAAGAGGAAATCTTTGAGAGGAAGGAAATCATGTTGGCAGAATTAGAGGTAGAGCTGGCTGACGAGGAGAAGTCGTGGTTTTACGAAATTGCCAAGTATTGTAGAGATCAGTCCTACCCTGAAGAGGCCACATCAGAGGATAAGAAAGCTATAAGGAGAGTGGCCCAGAAGTGGTCGCGGTGGCGGTCCAGGAGAGGTTGTTCAGGTTGGCAGAGAGCTCGTAGTAGCCGCCGTTGGCTACAGACAAACCGCCCGCGTTGCCGTCGGTTGTAAGCGTACCACTGCCGACCTCACCCGTAGCATCGCCGTAGTTGATGTGGTTCCAATCCGGTGCGTTGGTGTATTTGAATCCCTGGTTGCCCGTGCCGGCGATATCGACATATCCTTCGAACACCCCGGGATGGCCGGGTACAGGGTTCAGTGTGGGCGCACCGGCGGGGTTCCAGCCCTGGTAAGCGCCGGGTACCCACAGGTTGGTGGTATAAGGCGTGATCACTGCGGCAACAACCGAGGAATAGGTGGTGGGTATCGTCGAGGCTGATCCGTTGTATTGGGTGACGTTTGCGAGCACGCGGAAGACCAGCGGGGTGGGGCCGAACAGGCCCAGGGTCTGCATGGTATTGTTAAGGTCCTTACCGGCAAAACCATATTTCAGCACATTCGCGCCTGCGATATATTGTTGCGCTTTGGCCCAGCCGTTAGCGCCTGCCGTGTCCGACGGCTGATCCATTTCGAGGGTATAGGTAACGGCGATGCCGGTCCCGTAGTCGACGGCAGGCCAGGTAAGGGTCAGGACGGTATCGCTGTCATTGGCAGGGGCCAGGACAACGCTGTCGGTGGACGTTTTGAGCGAGGTGGAGAAGGAGGTGTTCTCGTTCGCAGTGAGCATCTCGCCCTCCTTTTTGCAGGAGGCGGCGGCTATGAGAAAAAGCGAGGCTATAAATAATTTACGCATAGATTGAAATTGAAAGGATGATTAATGTTTTCGCCCTTTGGCCCGCTAATAGCCCGGATTCTGGACCAGACTGGGGTTTGAATTCAGCTCCGTCGCCGGCAATGGCAGCAGGTTCAGATGAGTATCGACGGAAGTGCCGTTCTGGACACCGCCTTTCCAGGGCCAGAGATAGGTTCCGCCTGTGAACAGGCCATACCGGATAAGGTCCGTCCGGCGGGTGCATTCCCAATAACCTTAAAATACCAAATGTATGATAAGAAACATTCACATCCCAAAAGGAGCTCTTTCGAATAGAGTGCTCCTTAATCTAGTATATCCAATGACCACCCTACAGCCTCATCATGGCTGCCATATTATAGTCTCCAATCTGACGAAGGCCAAGACCACCCTCTGATTTAGGACGACACAAATCCTTCCAAGAGACTGGAATAATCTTTTCAATTCTGGTCCTACCCAGAGAAAGAAGGCTTATAGAACATATCCCGAGTATCCTCGGGAACTCGATTGTTTGGTTGTATTCAGGAGTCTGATGCTTGGCTGGTTATGTATGAGTTACTAGGTATTCGGTGATCCGATCTTTTTCACCCTGCTCGGTACCATGATGCTTGTGAGATATGTGAAGATGAAGGAGTAGTGCTGCCTTGAAAGATCCTATAATGGCTATTGGGATGATGTCAGCCGGCGTATGAAGGCACATGTTGATTCTCATACTTTTCCGAGGTAGTTATGAGCAGACAAGTGAACTGAGGCCACCTGTCTCAGTTAGTTGGCGAAGGAAGATTCTAACTACCTAGTAATATGACGTCTTTGATCCTTCACACTCGACATAATTCCATCCAGCAAACTACTACTTCTTTGCTTACGCACTCTGACTTTGAGCTTTGAAAGAGGCCACGGTCATGCTACCAGATATCGATGAGGGAGAGGAGCCAATACTAGCATAAGTAAGAGTTTCACTAGTAGATCATCGAAGGAAGAGAGTGGGCGGTGGGTGAGTAAAAGTATAAAGAGATAAGATCAATCTACAAGTAAGGAGAGGCCTTTATAGGCAGAGAGCTTCAGTTTATCCTTGTTGTCTTCGTCTTGTCCAAGTAAGGACTTAAAAAACATGAATTACCGCTGAAAAAAGGTTCTTCGAGCATTACACTGAGGAAGCATCAAGCAATAAGGAGTAGGATTCCACTGACTTGTGAAAGGATGCATTAAAGCTTAGCGCCCTTTATGGTAAGCCTAAGAGAATATCATCGAACCTACGCTGCCCTCTCTCTCTCTCCACTTGATTCACTCTCCCTCTCTCTCGGTTCTCTCACCCTCTCTCACCCATTCTCTCTCCTCCGCTCCTCTTTCGTCTGTTCTGGGCTATGCCGATCCCGGATCAAGGCGCAAGAGGTATCGTTGGAACTGGCTCGTCGCGAGGATCGCACCAGTGCCATTCTTTCTGCGATTCGTGGAGCGTAGGATCGGGTCGGGTCGTGAGGTGTCCTGGTGCTTCATCGCCTGCATGCACGCTTATCGAGATTTTCGTCACGATCGAGGTAGGGGGATGGACTCCTTACTTCGCTAGGAATATTTTGGTACTACATGCATGCCCATCCGTAGGCATTTGCATCGTTTTCTGTGTAAGATCTATTTTCGAGATTTTAGGTTAAAAATACTTGTAAAATTGATTAGGGGTAGTATATTTGCATTTTGATGCATGCCGTAGTTGTAAAAATCTTGTTATTCAACTTCTTCTACCCATTTTCTTTTGTTTCGTGCCGATCCGACTTGACTGGAGGGGAGTTCGATCTGAACTCATCCCTCTTATTTCCCAGTCGGTATAACCTGCCTGCCAGAGGCCGTTATACGCTTAACGGACCCTAGGGGGTGCGTTATGCATTGCATGGCAGACCACGCTTGGTCCGTTATGTCGGTCGTGGTTTCCGTAGGTCTGTAGGTTGTGGGGCATGACGGGCTACGCCTAGTCCGCCATGGCCAGTATAACGGACCACTCCTAGTGCGTTATACTATGTGGTTAACTGTGGAGTTTTCTGAGTTTTCAACATTCGGGTGGCTTTAACGGACCACTGCTGGTGCGTTATAGTCACATGGCGCACTCGTCTTGGTGCGCCATGGTCTGTGTGATTTTGGATGATTCTCTGGAGAGTATAACGCGTGGGCTGAGGCGCGTCATACATTGCGTGACGCCCCTGAGGTGGTGCGTTATATTCTGCAGGTCTAGATTTTCTTCGTGCACGGGTGAGCATAACGGCCTAGGGGAGGCAGGGTGACAAATGTATGAAATTCGGTGACAGGTAGGTCTTTAAGAGTGACAAATAGGTAGATAAGCGTGACAAATAAGTAGGTCGATAAGGGGGGCAAATAGCTATGTAAGGGAGATAAGGAACCCCCCTACCTTTAACTTGTCGTCCTGAAGTGGAGCCCTTAGAAATCCTAGGTTCCTCAGACATTTCTTCTTCTGTCGTAGGAACTGTAGCTTCCTGAGATGCATGTGGGACATCCAGTTTATGGTAGACGAAGCGTTGCACGGGCGTCTCCTTCAACTCCATGGCTGTCAGTGATGAAAGAGTAGTGATAATTGAGGATGACCGCATAGCAAATGACGGAGAGCTCGCAAATTACTTGTAGGGGAGATGAATAGCACCGCGATGAAGAGGTGATGCTGAGCAGGATGGAGAGACAAACCACCTTAGCTTTGTTAAGAGCTAAGACATGGTAGGAAGGGTAAATAAGGAATTGGGGATTTTTAATTTCAAGGTCTAGTTTGGCGACATCATTTCTGTTGATGTGGACTATGGCATTGCATCGGCGGCAATATGCGAACAACACCCCCGCGTGGCCAACGTGACTCGTTTTCCACATGGACCAATTGGAGCTTAAGGGCGACAAATGTGTCTACACGGGTGACAATTGGGTTAGAAAGGGTAAAAAATACCCTGCTAATGGTGACAAATAGGGCAATAGAGTCAAGGCCGATGTGCGACTTTCAAGGCAATGTAAGAGTAAGGGCGACGGCTTCTAGACTTTAGTGGTGATAATTAGGTGAGTATGGGTGACAAATACTCAACTGGAGTAACAAATAACTTCACATTGGTAACAAATGAGAAGGAAGCTAAAGGTGAAGAAGAACAGAAGAAAGAGAAACTGGAGGAGAGAGAGACGTGTTCACTTGAAGATAAAGGACCTATAGTGCTCACAAGAAGACAAATGTGAACAGTGATCCCAAAGGCTCTAAAGTAATCTGAAGAACAAGCGATGGTTGACCACAGTCGTCAAAGTCAACGCTAGGACAAGGAAGGCTGTAGTCAACTTGTAATATGTTGACCCTAGTCACTAATACTCCAGGCAAAGTCAATAGTCAAAGTCAAGCTTTTGCAACTTTTGAAGTCCAGTCAAAGCCCGGTCAAGCTTCGGCCAGCGATAGTGGACACAAAAAATGACAAAAGAGGAAGAACAACAGAAGAAGACTAAAGGTAACAAATACTCTCCTAAGGGTGAAAAATGAAGCTTTAGCAGTGTCAAAGAGATATATAAGGGTGGCAAATGGATTTAAGGTGACAATTCCAGCTTTGAGTGTGAAAAGAGTCGAAGGCGACGGCTTCAGCAAATAAGGCAAACAAATATCTTCATAGGACTGACAAATATGAGTTAAGGCCGATAAATAAAACATCAAGGGTGAGACATACTCAACGGTAATGAAAGAAGTGCTCTTGTCCATAGTTTTCACACGAGAAATCTAAGGCAACAGCTGGTTGTGAATAAGGGTGACAAATGTGTCTCTAACATGTAAAATATGTATTTGGGCTGAATAATATCTCGATAGGGTGAGAAATAGCTAGAAGTGTGTGTACGACTTGCTTCCCTCTAGAATTAGAAGTGTGTGGTAATATTTATGTCCTAACAAAATACTATGCATGACTTTGCATAACTACATAACTACATGACATGCATGACTCTTGACTACAAACTCCTATGATTGGTCTTCTCTGACTCTGCCTCTTTGACTGTTTCAGCTCTGATAGCTTTAACTTTTTCTTTGACTTCATCTTTGACTTTGTATGACTCTGACTCATTTCCTTCTCCCCCTTTGCAATCAGCAAAAAAATGAGGGGTTCTGTGACAGCATCCCTGATTATCACTCTCCAAGTGTGTCATCAGTCTGAGTGGACGCATCTTGTGTAGGAGGACCGTGAGGAGGGAGTGTAGCATGCTGAACTGAGGCCAGTATATCTTCTGCATTCTGATTGACCCTTTGAGCAACTATTCTGAGGTTTCTATCAGTGGAGAAATATCTTACAAGTAGAGCTTCATGAAACAACTCCATTTTAGCGCTGAGCACAGTTGTATGATGACGGATCATATCAGCAATATGGGTTAGCTGTGCATCATACTGAGTAGCCTCGATAGGAAGTTGAGAGGATGACTCTGAAGCCATACCAGGCGACCATCTGTCTCCTTGGTCTTCAAAAGCTGGCTGAGGGTAATGATCCTTGAATACTTGAACCATGTATTTAATATCATATGTAATCATCTGTAATTTGTCTATCATATGATCATAATTCCTAACAAGATGATTGTGTTGTTCTCTAGTTTCATGAAAAGATTCTGTAGCGGTGAATAACTTGTCATCGTGACGGTTGAATCTGTTAGTCAACTTGCCAATCTGATTTCCAGCAACTCCAAGGACTCCTTGAATATCTTGGACTAGTTAGTGAAAATTCTTGTTGGCACGTGTCTTGTCTTTGTTGATTTCAGCAATTCTGTTGTTCACTTCCATCCTAAGATGAGTCAATTTCTGATCAATTTTTTTTGACATTTCTCTCATTCCAGAGTTTACTTCTCCTCTAAACTAAATCATCTGATGTTCAAAGTACTTTGAATGTTCTTTCAATGCAGAATGTAGCATCCCAAATTGTGTAGATATGAAACGAAAGATAGTGCCTGTCTCTTGAACATATGATGTAAAAGCTCGAGAGGTTTGAGGATCTGCAGCTACAGCTTGTTTCGCAGGAGGGATGTTCTGTAGTTGGTGTTCTAGTGATGCTTGAGGTTCTTGATGATCCAATTGAACCTCAGCCATTTCTTGTTGAATTTCTTGTTGCTGCTCCTATTCTGGCTACTGCTGCTCTAGCTATTGCTATTGCTATTGCTGCTCTAGCGCTTGCTACTGTAGTGGAAACTCTAACTGCTGCTGTTGTTCTGCTTCCTGTTGTTGTTCTTGTTCTTGCTGTTGCTGTTGCATTTGCTCAACCTACTGCTCCATCTGTTGAGCTTGTTCTTCAGGTTGATATGGTTGTTGTTCTGGCTGCTCAGGCTGATGTTGAGACTGCTCAACCACTTGTGGTAGATTATCCCTAAGTAATTGCCTTAAAATCTTACCTCCGACTTTTTTAAATTTCATATACTTTTCAATAAAATCGATTGTTCGGTTCAACTCACATTGGCTGACCATCAACACCCGGTTTGGCAAGGCCTGGAAGACCATAACCTACGGACTGAAGTTCAAAATTTTGTCACTCAATTGGGGAATGATATCCCTATCTGGTCCTTCACCAATTCTAGCAATTTCAACATCAAATCTACTAACTGCTTCATCAAAGGGCAGGAGGCTGGTTCATCTGTCATCAAGCTATGGAATCACAGATTCCCTCCTCGTGCCTCCCTCTTTTACTGGAAAATTTTGAACCATGCAATGCTAGTTCATAGTCGGATTCAAAACAGTGGAGTTCACATAGCATCTTGTTGTGTATGCTGTTCGTCCTCTCATGCCACTAAAGATGTTAATCACCTCTTTCTTAACAGTGAATTGGCTAATTTTCTGTGGAGTAAATTCGCTCCCCTACTTGATAACTCTTGCTTGGAAACTACCACTATCACAGGCTGGCTTTGGAAAATACTTAATGGGGCAGCAATACACAGTCCGCAGGGGTTTATTACCATGCTGGTACCTATGATGATTGCATGGGAAATCTAGAAGTATAGATGTCATCTTCGGTTTGAAGGTCTTCGGACCAGCTTCCATTGGATCTCAGATCAGATACAAGCTGATGTTGCTCAGATTATGCAGCGGATCACTTTCAAACAAGGTGTCGGTTCTCTCTTCCGCCATACCCTCCAGGCGTTTGGCATCTCTATTAATCATAAGCTCCTGTCCTGCATCGCTGTTCATTGGCTTGCCCCAAAATTTGATTTCTCTCTCAATGTGGATGGCGCTAGTAAAGGTAACCCCGGCTCCTCAGGGGGTGGTGGCTGCTTCCGAAATTCTCAAGGAAAAATGTTGCTGGGTTTTTCTTATTATTACGGTTATGGCTCCAATATGGTTGCAGAAGGACGAGCGCTTCTTGATGGTCTTCGATTGGCTCAGCTGCATTCTATTCTAGTTTCAGTTATTTTCACTGATTCTTTGGCTTTGGTTGATATGTTGATTCATGACAGGGTTTGCCCCCTCCCAGACCCCCTAACAGCCAAGGGTTGCCTCCACACCCTTCCCATCCCTTTACCCTCCCGTTTACCTCATTTCCCACCTCTCATTCTCAACCTGCACTTCCCACTTTACAGGTAGCAGAGCACCAGTGACTTACAGAGCCAACCATGACTTCATGCCGATGTTCCTGGGCAGTCAAGAGGCACCGTCGGAAGCGGCTCCCTATCTTCTTCGTATTGGAAGTAGTCCCAACCCTGTCTGAGTTCGTGACTGCCAAGGAGAGCCATTCTTCGCCAACTGCGCAGGATAGGTCCGATCAGCAACCTAAAGCAACTTCCAGAAGCTCCCACAGCCACAATCCAGTGATTCTTGAGGTGCCACTTGGCTGAGAGCTTCGGAGACAAGTCCTCTTTCATTACCAAGAAGCGGCACCCCGTTCGACATCCGGAGCAGTGAGTTCTCAATTTTCTCCTTTGGCGCACTGTTCTATCCACTCTGGGACTGAACAGACACCTGATCACCGTTTGGACTGCTCTGCTATGCTCTGACCTCCTATGGCATTCCTGTGGGTCTCATTTCGAAGAGGACTCCACAACGGTTCTAACGACTCAAGCCACTCTTGATTCATAGTTCAGGAGCACTCGTGGTAGCCTCCACTTCCTACTACTATGGTACCGTAGCTGATAGAACTAGAAAGCAGGGACCCTATTTGTGGCTCTTCCCTGATCGACATTGCCAACCTGGGAATTCCCCAAAAATTGTACGTCATCTTAATCTAGTTCTGAAGAGTTTGCCACTGGTCTTGTCAAAAATTGAGTTCGGGAGTGGTCGCAGCGGCACTGACAATGACCGCCTGTCTCCCGTTCCAGAGCGCAGATAGAACCGGCATGCTTCACTTAGTTCGCTTCTATTTCATTTTTCCCTCCCCGCCTGGCCGGCTTACCACCCCTCCCTGCGGGAGGTAGTGTTTGAATGTAACTTTGACTTCTCTTCTCCAAGTTCAGATTATTTCTTTCGAGGTGAGGCAGGGCAACATGGAATTTAGTTTTGGTTCTGGGGCTGTTGAGTGGTTTGAATCGAATTTGATCTTGGTGGTTACCAACCCGAAAGGGGGTCGAAATTGAAAATTTGGTTGGTTTTCATCATCTTTTTCTTTATGATTGAATAGTCGCTTGCCCTTTTTACGCCACATGATTTTTTGAATAGAGGATGACCATACTGTTGTTTTATGACGACATTTTTGTTTACTCACTCCAGTGCTCTTGCAGGTTTTCATTGAGGTTAACCCCCTTTAACTTTTTCTGGCACGCCCTTATGAATTTTCACACTGAAAGATTACCCATTTTGCCTGGGACACCCTTTCTGATTTTCACCTTAATCAGGTTTATGTCTTTTTACCCTTAGCCATCTATTTGATGGGAATGGCTAAGTTCACCAGGACACCTCTATTTTAAGTCTCATTTTTTTTATTTTTATTTTTAAGATCAATAGACTTTGCTGAAGATAAACTTGCCATAACGGGTAGAGTATGACAACCTGAGTTGTTGTTGCTTTTGTTTGGCCACGAAAGTGACATGGGATTGTGGATGTATGGAAGTTGAAAGCCATGGAAACAAAGTTGGCATATTCACAAATGGTTTCTAACCCCGGAACATATGGGATCTAGGGTATAGGGAATACATGGTTTGTGGTCTTGATAGGCATGGGACCACAAGATTGAATTTTTGTGGTTGCTAACTCGGAAGGGAATTGGAACCAAGGCTTGAATTTTTGTGATTGAAAGTCTTGAAGGGCATAGAACCAATGATATGGGTATGTTGTTTCTTTTCTGTGGGTAGACTTGGTGTCTTTTTGAGGATATTGAGGCCAAGAGTATAATATTTGGGTAGCTCTTGACCGTGAAAGGTATGTAGGTAGCAAGGAGTGGCCTTTGGTATGAGTTTTTTTTGTGGACCCCTGAAAAGATATGGGGCCAGGTAGCTTGGTGCTATTTTTTTTCTTTTTTCTTTTTTTTCTTTCTTCTTTTTTTTCTCTCTTTTTTTTATCTAAGATCTCCTCACGCAAGAGGTGGCATTCCGGATAGGCTTAACCTATCTTTCCAGCCACGCCTTTCTATATACTCTTTGGTTGATGACTCAAGCTCAAGCAACAGATGAATATATCAAAAACATCAATGTTTGCAGTGAACGTTCCTAGACATACATCTTGTCGCAGGAATGAAGAGTTAAGCAATAACACACAAGTCAAAGCAATTTTAAGGTGGTTCGATCTTGAGCTTGAGATCTACGTCCACCCCTTACTCAAATGAGTAAGGCTTCTGCTGATAAACAGCTTGCCAAATCCACTGATCCATAGCTTCGGGGATGAAATCCCTACAAATCGCTGAGCTTCACAGCTTGCTGAACCTGCTGAGCTTCATAGCTTGCTGTCCGAAGATCAGATCCTCGCCTCTACCTCACAGCTTGAACCGCAGATTACACAGCTTATAGAAACTCAAAATGTACTGAAAGGATCGAAGAAAAATAATGACATAAATAAAAGATGTAACTCTTTCTCTAGAGCAATTCAACTCTGGATTTGATCTAGAAGTCGAGATCAACACACTTTCTACTCTCCCTCTCTTTTCTCTCAGCCTTCTTCACCTTCTTTCCATACTCTGTTTTCTCTCACTCTCTCTTTTCTCCAACTAGCTCTCTTTCTCTTAGACTTTTCTCAGTTTGGAGACTCTCACTTTCTGACTCTCAGTAGCACTCAATTCTCCTCTTGCTTGTCTGCTTCGATTCGATACTCTTCTATTCTCTCTTTTCTATAGCTCCTCTCTTTTTCCCCTTCTCAGAGATGATGCCGATCTTCTGCTTATGCCGCTCTAGCTCTGGCCTTTATTTATCCTCGCGAACAAGAGTTCTTGTGGTCCCCACAAGATTTAATTTTGGTGCGTGGAAGAAACACTCCGACCCAAGGTTTTTTGAAAAGCTTGGCCACGTGTCAGATGAAGCGACGAGGATTCTTTAAGTTACGGCCACGTGGAAAGAATTTTCAATAGGAATCTCCAAAGTACTGAGGGGGCGAGAGGGAACTATCTATAAAAGCGTGGGTTTCTTTTTTTCCATTTTTTTGTTCTTTCTTCTACCTCTTTGTCTCAGCGATACATGGGGTTCTACATAGTCGACTTGTAAATCTCTTGTTAAGAAGGAATGGAAATGGCGTAGTTCCTTTTAACCCTGATCTTTTTTTACGAATTCATGCATTCCTGTTAGTGTGTATATGTTGGATGAGAGCAGGGCCTTTAACCCTGATATTTTCTTTTTCTGCATGAGTTCATGTACTCCCGTTGGCATGCATGTAGGTGATATATTTGCTTTGCTCTATTGTTTCACCCCCTCCGGAGATAGCACGGTTCTTTATTTCCCTCTTCCAATTCCCCAATATAGCATCCATGAGACAATGCAGCTACTAGCCCGGTGGCCACTGGCCTGGAGTTTATCCAAGCCCATGGATGTGACTCTGAGGTTGCCAACCGCCAGGAGTCTCTTTTGTAGCCTCGTCATCATTTTATAATGATCATGTTCCCCTCTCAAAACCTTGACTTGGGATTTGGATTAATTCAATGGCCATGATGCCAAAGGGGTGAGGAATATGAGGTTCGACCCCAAATCAATCATTTTTATATAGACTTCAATTTTCGGGGTTTTGATCACTCGTGGATCCCCGGGGGATCGCTTCTTCATAGTGTGGACCCTGGGCTGCTCCCTCTAAAAGTGTGAATATCAACGGCCGTAGCACGTAGTGATAGCTTGAGCCCACATCTCGGGGACACGGTCGTGGCAACCCGTGGGTTGTCGGAGTCCCTAGTAGGCTAACCCTCAGGATCTCCGCACCCAAACTAAGTTATGGGGTGTTACTGCTTTCGTGTGCACCCTGGGATGCTGTCACTTTCATGCGCATCCCTTTTGTTTCAGGACCGTCTCGAAGCTTCTCCGTGGATGCATACCCAATTACACCCACCCCCCTGACGCTCCGGGTCTAGGGGAGATGCTGTCAGATTTTTGTCGCATAATTTGAAAGAGCAATGACAGGGGCATATAAAAAGGTAGGTGGGATTTCTATTTGTTTCAAAAAATAATAATTCTACCATGTGAATATTGGGTAAATTATCTATTTGCCCATGTTTAACCGTTGACAAAAATTTGAAAAGTGGCATCGTCGTTTATGGAGCAAAAAACTTATTTGCCTGTTGTGAACCCCTCACTATGGCACATTTGAAATAGCACATTTGAAATAGTGACATCGTCACCTATGCTAAACTATAAAGGTGAACTTCAATGACGAGGGCAAATTTACACCGATGAGGGCGACGTAGGCGGGCGTGAGAGTGACGTCGGCCGCCAACTAGTGACTGGTGCTACAATGAGATTGTGGGCGAGCGGCATTTGTGGACTTGCTCTGTCCACCAGAGAGTCGGGCGTTTGGGAGGAGATGGAGAATGGGAAGAGGAAGGGAAAGAAGATATTTTTCATTCAAAATTTACCCAGGAATTCTCAAGACCTCCCCTCGGTGAGCTTTTGTAGATTTTGAAAATGTCTCTCTCATGAGTCACAATCTCTCTCCTCTTGAATCCCTCATTGAACGAAAGCCAGAGCACACGAGTCTCATTTGAAAATGTATTCGTCCCTATCAGGGATTCCAATGATTGGCATTCAGGGTGAACACATTTCTGAATGTGCCCTTAGAGGATGGGAAGCTCGAGTATCATCGTCTTCCTTACCGCCTCCATCACAGTCTTTCCCTCCTCCTTCCACCCTGCCTCACCGTTGTCTCCCTAGTGAATCATAGTTGTTCTACCAAACAAGCCTACACAAAGTTTAAAAATTATGACATTTTTTTATGTCACGTTCCGACGCGGAATATCGGAACGTACAGTCAGAAATAATTAGAAATAATATTTATATGCTAAACTAAGCATTTACACATGTGCTATGGGAGGAAGTAATTCTATTGATCATGAAAGATTCTAAATTTATTACAATAACCACCAAACCTCTTCAACATCACTAAACATAACCTCAAACGACTCTAATACAATAACCGACTAACCAGACCTTAAAATGTCAAATTAGAGCCCATTTCGCGACCATTTAAGACCAAACTGGACCAAAATGAACGGCCTTGATTGGCTGATCATTTTTCCTCTGATTCTCCCCCGAAACCCTAAACCTAGTCAGAGTATTCAGAGGTGGAAGGTGGCGCAGACTTGGTCTCGCGCGATTTGCGCATGCCCGCATTGGGAGGACTCTATCTTCCCGAATAGAACCCTCTGGAGAGCAATAAACCCTATAAAATCAAATCTCAGTCGCCCTAGAACAGGTTAGATGCTGTGGCGGCCGACGAGGAGCGTGGTCAAGGTCGTATTCCGGTGATTATTGGGGAGGTGTTCCGGGCACGACCGGAGTTCTTCTTCCCCCTTCTTCCTTCATTTAAGGTAGGTGATACCAGACCAAACCCTAAGTGCCATATACGGTTAAAATCATCTTTGAGTCCTCTTTCCACCAGTATAAAAAGCCCTAAAATTGGTGTAGCATCCTGCGAGAATTTATAGTCTTAATGGAAGCATGTCAGATTTAGGGTTCCCTTGTTTAACTTCGATTAAAGTAGGGATTGCAGGCGTTAACCTTAAATTGATCCTGCTAAGACATGTATCTTGTTGATTTCGTTCTATTGATAGTCTTTTGCCTAATTTTAATGCCCTGCTTGATGAGTATTTCATTGTTTTGTCGACCTCTAGCCGAGCTCATCGGAGGCAGGCAAGGCGACATTAGCGTGGCCCAACAGGAACCACCCTATTTTGGACGGCCCCTCGACAAACCATTCGGTCTATGCCGGTGGATAATTCTAGACCGTAAATTATTTTTGAATCTTCTATGATAAGAGCGGCTACCCCCAGACCGCTCAGAGACCCCCACGGCCCTCGATAGACTGCTCAGGCCCTGTCTGGCCCTCGGGCCTGCATGACTTGAACGGCCTGTCGGTCGACCGCGGAGGCCCATGAGTGGCTTTGTATGGATCGCTCTGTTGCACAGAATGTTTCATTATTATTTCTAGGATGATTCGCAGCAAGCTCCAAGTCATGCATAGGGTAATTCTCCTCATGCTTCCTTAGCTACCTAAAGGAATAGGCAATCGCTTTACCCCGCTGCATCAACACACAACTTAAGCCAATCCCAAATGCATCCGTATATACCTCAAATCCCCCTCCTTCAGAAGGTAAGGTAAGTACAAGGGCAGTGGTTAAACAATCCTTCAAAGTCTAGAAGCACTTCTCACATTTCTTGATCCACTCATAATGATTCTCCTTCCTTGTTAGTCTGGTTAAAAGTATAACAATTTTGGAGAAATCTTTGATGAACCTTCTATAATAACTTGTCAACCCTAAGAAACTCTTGATCTTGGTCACACTAGTAGGTCTGTCCTAATTTCTCACGGCCTCAACCTTAGAACGGTCAACTGAGATTCCATCTTTAGAGATTATATGGCCTAGAAAAGAGACTTTTTGCAACCAAAATTCACACTTACAAAACTTAGCATACAATTAATGATCTCTCAGTAATTGTAAAGCCTTCTTTAGATACTCCTCATGCTCCTCCTTACTCTTAGAATAAATTAGAATATCATCGATAAAGACTACTACCTACTGATCCAGGTAGGGCCTGAACACACTGTTCATTAATTGCATAAAAGTTACAGGAGCATTTGTTAGTCTAAAAGATATTACAACAAATTCAAAGTGCCCAACCCTGCTCCTGAATGCCGTCTTATGGATGTCTTCATCATTGATCCTTAGTTGATGATAACTCGACCTGACATCAATCTGCGAGAAATATTGAGCTCTTGATATCTGATTGAACAACTCATCGATCCTTAGTAACGGGTACTTGTTCTTAATTGTTAGCTGATTCAATTGTCGATAATCATTACACAACCTCAAAGATCCATCCTTATTCTTGACAAAGATAACTGGTGCTCCCTAGGGGGACGTACTCTGACAGATAAAGCCCTTCTCCAATAACTATAATAATTGCTCTTTTAACTACTTCAACTCAGCAAGGGATATTTGGTAAGGAGCCTTGAGGAATAAACTCACCGTAGGGTTCCATAGATTATACGGGAGAAAAACTCACACGGAAAGTAAAACTCAACTCGGGAACTATAAAAGTGATCTGAAACTCTCCCGAAAGGATCCGAACAGCCTAATAAAGATCTACCAAGGCCCAATAAAAATTCAGCAAAGATCCGGGGTGTTACAGGGGACATGGGCAGAGCTGCACCTCCCGCCTACTACCCTGAAGTAAATAAAGTTGAGGTTGATGAGCATTATGGCCATATCAAGATCCTGGAGGGTCTTATCAAGCCTATCACTGGCCTCCACCATATCACTGTTGAGCCTCTCAAGACACTAGAGGTGGCACAATCTGAAGGCCCCAGTAGCTTATTCTATGCGGCTGAAGAGCATGCAGTGCAGGAGGATAGTGACTGTCACCTTCTTGAAGACTTAGAAAATCGAACAATCCCTATTCAAGGGCTAACATTTACATCACAGAGGGTGGCTAAGATGTTCGTAAAGTAGCACATCCCTTCTAGCCAGCCTCGCAATGAGAAAGAAGCATTCAATAAGCTGTGGTATCCTCCCAGCTTGGAGAAGGAGTTAAGGCGTGTCTCCCAGCACCCAGGGTTAGGCTTCACCCTTGACGAATAATATTATAGTGGCCGCTATGAAGTAGACACCATCTCCATTTTCTTTCCAATAAAAGATAGTCTGTCAGGGGCAACCTATGATGAGTACCCGGTCAAAGTTGAATATGCCTGGTCACCTCAACCATAGGATCAGGGATCAAAAATAGTGACCTCCTACAGATGCTGGGAATAGGTCTACTGTTAAGAGATGACTTTGCGAGCCAGATTTGACACAGCCAGTAGTAGTGATGCTGAAGACATTGAAGAAGCGGGAGCTTCCCTCTCCTATAGTCCTCCCTTGGCAGTAATGCTCGCACCCCTTATACCAATTGAGGAAGTTTCCGTTTAGACCGAAGGTAGAATCATCGTCATGTGCTCTGGGGTTGGAATGCTATTCCTCCGAATCAGCAATAAACAACTGCCAGGCCTTCGAGGCTTCCGATACATCAACGAAAGTCAAAGCTGCCTGCACATCTGCTGAAGACAAAGCTGCAGAAGGCCTGCTAATAAAAAAGCTCATATTGCCGCCACCAGCTGAATTAGAAGCCCCTGACAAAGTCCAGGGGCAACAGAATGAAAAGGTCGAGGTGCTTGAACTCGAAGATGATATTCCAGACTTGATTGATCTTTAGTCAACACCCCTAGAAATTGAAGACGGAGGCCAAGCCATAGTTGACAAGCTAATAAAAGTCAATTTAGGAAGTGAGGATGATCCCAAGCCAACCTTCCTCAGTGCCCAACTTTCTTCAGAAGAACAAAAGCTGTACGTCTAGCTACTACAGGAATTCTGGGACTATTTTCCCTGAAGCTACAAGGAGATGCCAGGACTCAGCCTTGCAGTCTAACAACATAAGCTAGCTATAAGTCCCGGGGTGGAGCTAGTAAAATAGCCGCCACGACGCATGACGCTTGAGCTCATCACGCAGATATGCGAAGAGGTCGACAAGCTCATTGATGTGGGTTTCATTGAAGAAAATTAATACACCACATGGTTGGCCAATATTGTACACGTGAAAAAAAAAGGGTAGATCTGGATATGTGTAGACTTCCGAGACCTGAATAAAGCATGTCTGAAGGATAACTTTTCGGTGCCACTAACAGAAATCATGATTGATGCTACAACCGGCCACGAGGCCCTGTCATTTATGGATAGGTCATCCGGTTACAATTAGATATGGATCACAGAGCATGATCGGGGGCATAATGTGTTGACCCATAGTAGATGGCAGACAAGAAGGGGGGGTTGAATTGTCCCCTTGCAGAGATGGCGAATTTTAAAAACAATCTTAACTTTCCAAACCAATCACAATGGAGTCAAAGTTAATAGCGTTAATTTGCTTAACCACAAGTGAGATTAAAGGAGTTCACTTGATATTCCTGATCTCACAGGGATAGATAATGCAACTAATCAATAAAATCAAGCTAAACACAGATAGCGGATGAAGTAAGGTGCGATGATGCAGTGAATTAAAAATCTATATAATGGACCTGTGAAGGGAGATAGAAGAAATGGACAATCACACAGGCATACACACGGAACAAGAGATTTTTAGGTGGTTCGGGACCACGATGGGCTCCCTACGTCCACCCCTCACCGAACCTGGTGAGGCTTCACTCCACGCTATGAAACGTAGCAATACGAGGATGAATTCCAACACCGCATGCTGCTACT
This sequence comes from Amorphophallus titanum, assembly GCA_024336825.1. NCBI lineage: Eukaryota > Viridiplantae > Streptophyta > Magnoliopsida > Alismatales > Araceae > Amorphophallus > Amorphophallus titanum. The sequence goes on from JANBPO010008917.1 coordinate 2,074,390, forward strand.
ACAGCAATATCCACACAGGGACACGCCCCAAGATGCTGTCACCATAGCACACACACACGCAATGTCAAGGAACACACCCCGGACACTAAACCACACGGAGTTACAGCTCCATCTTCATACACAGACTCAGGGAAACTTGCATCGCAATGAATCCATACACTCGGAGACGCAGCTCCACTCACACACAGTGATATATCTAGTTCTATGAAAGATGAAGATATACAATAAATGTTCAAATGACAAACAATGCTCAAATAGAAGCATAGAAATGAGAGAAGAATGATTCCCCCTCAAATTTGCAGTGAAACCCTCTCAAAGGGGTAGTGGGGTGCGCCGGAAGATCTGTCCGCGGAGTGGAAGCTTGCTACGATCGCAGGAGATGCCCAAGGTGAAGGTATCTTCAGCAACTTTGCTCGAAGTGGATCAGATTGGTAGATGAGGCTTGTTATTGGCGGTGTCCTCTTCTTCCTCTTCCTCCTCCAACTAGTGGCGACGCCCTCAGCTCCTTTCCCTGCAAGAGATAGAAAGCATTAGCACAAGGATGACTTTCACGATCGGGCAAGGCGACTGTTTATACCAAAGAGAGATTAAGCCAATTGGACCAAAATTGCCCACTAAAAACCATTTCATATCACATACAACAGTTGTTGGATGCCCTAACCCCAGTGTGGTAAACAACCAAGTCATCCGGATCCAATAATAGTATCTCGATGAACGTTGAGAGGCGTTGCTCGTCCAGCTGAAACTCTTAGACGAGAAGAGGTTAAACGCGGCCAATCATGTCTCTGTTTATCAAAAATGTGTCTCGCGTCATTTTCAAAAGAAGGTCATTGAACGAAAATTTGAAATTGGTAATATGGTCTTGAAACGAAAATTCATTTTTCAAAACCCATAAAAATTTACATATTCTAAAAATCAATAAAATACATTATATTTTTCTGATGGTATTCTCTACAGGGACAACTTTTTGAGAAGGACTAAGAACACGGGATGAGTCCTCTCCATTCATTGCTATCAATCTTTCGATTCTCCCTGATGTTGATTGATATTCTCATGATATCCCACTCTGGGCACTTTGATTACCATCTCTCTATCATCTTGAGCAATTCACATTTTCTAGTCATCCCTGTCGCTTGGGGGGGCATCACTCTAATTATTCACATCAATCTTCTTATTATCTCTGCCGCTCTACGCATCACTCCAATCATTCAAGAGCCAGCTTCTCTAATTATTCTTGTTAACTTTGCTTGACCATTCTAATATCCTAATCCTTCGTGCAAAAATCTCATGATTGGTCAAGATGTCATCCTCATGGTTCAAATAAAACAAACAAAGATGCCATGTATGCAATCATGCCATCATGCTTTACGATGATATTTCATGCTATGCTATCCATGCCTGCAACAGTTGTTTGGTTTTAATGTCATGATCGATATGCTATGCCTTTTGCTATGCTCTCATGCCTTTTATACTATCCAATGTTATTCATGCCTTTAATATCTTGCCATGATATGTTACTCTGATGCTATGATGCCTTATCCATTGCTTGTTATATCTTTGCTAATGAACTTGTGAGCACATGGAAAAAAGCTTTTCTTGGTCTCACCGTCTGGTTATCACTCAAACCACACGGTGCTTGCATTGCATTTTCTAAATCCCCATATGTCTATTGCTATTATTATCTCCCTGTGTGCATTCTACTATATGTTATCTACACTACTAGATTATAGCAAGGACCTTGTGACTTTGGTAAATCTGAAATTTGAGTTCTCCTTCATAAAACATAATGATGATTTCAGAGGAATCTTAGTCACACTGATAGACCATTGAGCCATCCAAAACGGTTCCCTTTTGTGAGTTGGTGCGCAAATAAACTGGCTTCGGCTTAGTATCAGGGGGGATTGAGTGATTACATACAAACACTACCTTCCACAGGGAGGGGCTTTAAGCCGGCCAGGCGGGGTGGGGGAAACTGAGCTAAAAGTCGAACTGGCGAGCTAAGTCGGTTCTGTCCGCTTCTAGAACAGTAGGACATGAAGTTGCTGATGGCACCGCCATGGACTCTGCCGAGCTTAGATGAGGTCGATTTCGGTGCCAAAACTTCTTGGGTTGGCCCAAGAGGTCGTCAGAACTTTTGGAGAATTTTATGATGACGTCGGGGGCAGGGGTAGGGTCTGGAACAGGATTGCTCTATGCTGGTTCTGGTTGTTCTCAGACTGCTGCTGCTAGAAGATGAAGGCGCCACTAACACTCCCGGGGTCCGAAGAATGCGGGACCAGAACCTCTGCAATCGTGGACGAGTCCTCTTCAAGTCGGGATCAATGGGACCATCGTCGGAGGTCAGAGCTGACCGTGACAATAGGAACAGTGGAAGGGTGTCTAACCAGACTCTGGAGGAACTAACCTTGCGCACCTTGGGGAGAAAATCAGGAACTCTTGACTCCGAGCTCCAAATATTGCTCTGCTTCTTGGAGATGGCAGGGGACTTGCAGTAGAAGCCCTCAACCAAATGGCGCCCCAAGAATCTCAGAACTCAAGCCGTGGGAGATTATGCAAGCCGCTTCTGGTTGTCTGCCTAGGAGTAACTGCGCAGTCAGGCGAGGACGAGTCTTCTGGGCAGCCCCGAAGTTGGAAGATGGCGAGACCACCACGCCTGGGAAGCTCTCTAGATGACCTTTCCAGAAATATAGGGCTTGTCAGCAAACGCCTGGAGTTGGGGATGTGGTTGATCCTTCAACTGGTACCTCTGCTGCTGCCTGCGACCTGGGAACAAGCTGGTGGTGTAGGGTTGTGTGTATGAGGGTGGGATGGCCAAGGGAAGCAAGGGGAGCTAGGGAGGGGGCAAAATTCTACCAAGGGGTGGGGAAAAAGAGAGAGAGTGGCAAAGTGGCAAGTGAGGGGGGGCAAGATCACCTCAAGGACCCATGAACAAGCCATGAAGAAAATGCATGAGAACTCAACCATAGAAATTTAGTATGGGCATCATTCAACCATTTTTCACCATGATCCGTATCAAACTGAAACACTTTACTAGCTGAAAAGCTCAAGAACAAAAATGCATGAATCAGATTCAAATCATTAAGAGCTCATGAATAATATGCATGAAGCCTCATTCAAGATTTCAATAAGAAAAACCATGAATGAGGTGCATTAAGAGAAACCACCTTAAATGCGCAATGAGTGTCGACACTGAGTGTCAACACCTATTGCCTACTATTCTGGAAATTCATCTATTGAAGGATTTGTGAAGCTTTAGGCCTTACCAGAGGTTCTTTGAAGAAAATAAATGATTTATCACTTATTTTTGATCCATAGTAGCATGATGGCTTATTCATCCATTCATTTCACTTTCACATGATAACCACCAAGACTCTTGTTGCTGCAATGTAAGATGATCAAGGGATAAACACCTTGAGCACACAAAATTTGTCATCATTAAAACTAAATCACCAAAATCAACTCAGGAATCCAACATTTTCTTCTCTTCTTTTCCTTCGATCCCATCTTTTATTTGGCGTCTGCCATTCCTTTTCTTCTTTTCTTCTCTATCGATGTAGGAGCACTCGGTTGGAGCTTATGACCTACAGATGTAATTATTAAGAATACTTTCAGTCTCAACAAATGCCCCCCACCCACGGCTATCGCAAATGAGGGATGACTGAGCAGGACCTGCTAGTGTGGCTCATAGTCTATTTGAAAATGTTGCATCTATCTTTTTTATTTTTTATTTTCATTCATGCGAGCATGTAGGCATTCACTAACCACAAGCATAGAATAGATATACATGGTATAATTCTCCTATATCAGAGATAAGATTAGAACAGTATCCACAATTCATAGGTAGGGTGCATGTAAGACCCGTGAACTATGGATTCTTATCGGAATTATAAATCAAAAAATTCACGTGAATTTGAATGATTTTGTGGGTTAACCGTGGACTACTCTTGCTATCCTATTCACGGAACAGATTTGCGCGCCTCCACAAAAGCGATCGCCATGCTCAGATCCGGAGTCGGATCGAGGCAAGATCAACGCCGTTGGAAAGTAGACTTAAAGATCTACAACATACATGATTTTTACATCCATCCAACGGTCTGATTTAAAATAAAAAACTCTGTGCTCCACAAACTTGTCTGGCTCAGAATTTAGATCACACAGGACAGAAGGAGATCTGTCTGAAAATGAATTTTAACCAAAAGGAAAATGGTGGATCTGGACTCTGAAAATTTTATGAGTGGAAGGGGGGGATGTGAGGGTGACACATAAATATTTTGAGATTTTTATGACGTGATTTAAGGGGTTAGAAAAATAGACCTACGGACTCCTATACCTCAGATCTGCACACAGGCAGACTGTCAGAGGGGGAAAGAAAACACTGGGAGGAGGGACAAAAGAGATCTGATTGACATGAAAATTAAACTGAGAATGGGGGACGACGGGGAAAACCAACCCTCAAAATCTCAACTCGATCCAACGGTTGGATCAAGAGTTACATCCTTCTCTTTGAGCTTCTGTTCTATAGGTTACAGATCTGGACAGTAGATCAGAGAATGGCCCGTGGCGGCTCAACGGCAGCACGAACGGAGGTGGCGGTGGCGGTGGCGATGATGAATCCTGGTAACCAGAGGAAGAGATAGACTGGGAATCACTCCGAAGATAGGGCCTCACACCCTGGATCAAGAAGGAAGGAGGTGAAGAACAAGAGAGGGAGAGAGGGGGAGGTGCACCCTTGGCTTTCTTTCACATAATTTTCTTCATTTTAAAATTCATCAAATGAAACAAGAGAGGTTTTATACCAAACCCTAGACCTAGGCTAATGACCTAAGATATCCTTGCTCAAGGGGGTATAATGGGGAAAAGGAGACAAGGGACATTAAACTAATCCCACAAGGGGACAAGAGAGGGGGCGCCCCTCTCTCCAAGTCAACTAAAGAGGTTTGGTTCCTTGGTTGCCTTCACTTGGGATGTACCTTCGTAGATTAGCTCCAATTCATCCCACATCTTTTTGGCTGTCTTGCATACTGAAATTCGAGCATGCATACTGAAATCCGAGCATACTCATCTAGGTGAACTACACACGGGATGCAGGGCCATCCAGTTAAGGGCTAAAAGCTTGATTTGATCCTCTGTCCATGCATCTTCGTTAGGTGGAAGTTCCTATGGCCCTGTGGTGATCGCCCTCCAGAGTTTGTGGCTCTGAGCTCTGATAAACACCCCATCCTATTTTTCTAGAAAAAGTAGTTGTTACCATCAAAGAAAGGAGGACGGTTGATAGACTGTCCCTCAGCTATGAAACTGCGAGGACCATGAGATCTAGAGTTACCCTAGCCATTGGACCACATAATGGGTAGCCTACTCTGATACCAATTGATAGCTCAAGCGGAAGGCTAATCCGCAACACAAATGATGAAACCCCTGTTTGAGAAGAATAATCTACCTAAACAGGCCACGGAACAGACGGATGGTCTAAGGCTTGACAAGATAGAGTGAAATGGAATAGTGATCGAGTAGCTAATGTGCTTGGGCTAAATGAAAATGCATAAGAACAAACCGCTCAATGAAGATAGAGAGCTTTTTAAGGTGGTTCAATTGTGATCTGCAATCTACGTCCACCCCTTACTCGCCTGGAGTAAGGCTTCCTTGCAATAAGCAAAAATGACCCGCAGACTCAGTCTGCAAACATACACTGCCTTACAGCTTAACACAAGGGAAACAGATCCCTCAACTCAGATCCTGCAACCCACAGGAACTAAACTCTGACCATGCACTAACAAGATCAGTACCGGAGGACCAACCTCCCTTCCTTTGCAACCCGCAAAAGGAACCCCGTAAGCTGCACCGAGCAACCTATGAAAATAGAGGATCGTTCCTCTCTTCCTCTGGACACACAGGAGGGAAAACGGAGAACCTCTCCCTTCCTCTAAGTAATGCTAGAGGGTAACAAAGATAGTGTAAAATGGGGTCGCGGGGCAAGATTTGCAGCCGCTCGACGAGGACGTCGAAGAGTCACCAGGTTCTTTCCCTGGGGAAGGAGAGGGGTCTACGATCATGCTAGGGCCGCCACCCTGGGTACCAGATCGAACACTCTCTCTGATTGGTACTGGGCTCCTCTGATTCGTCGTCAGAGAGAGAGAATGCAGCCATCATATGGATCGCGTTAGCTAGATGGTGAACCACACGTGCTGCTTTGGCTGGTCTGGGCCACGTATGCGGCTGCGGAGGTTCGACGAGGCCGCTCTTCATTTGAATGAGGTTGTCTTGGATCAACTTCTATGCCTAGGTCTTGAAGATGTAGCAATCTTCAAGAGGGTGCCCCAGCCTGTGGTGGTATGAGCAGTAGTTGGGATCATCAATTTTCTGAGCTTCGTCCAGCTTGCGGACTTCAGGTAGTTTGACGATCCTCTGAGCCATGCAGAGGTTGAAGAGCATCTTTGTGTGTTCCTTCTTGAAGGAGAAGGGAGTCTTCATGCGCTTTGAGAAGGAGGGAGTAGCTGACTTATCAGGTGGCCTTTTGTCGGAATCACTCGTCACGGCTCCCTTGCTGGCTTTAGCGGCGGGGGAGAATTTGATGATGTTCACCTCCTTGCTGGACTGGCGTTCCCGCACTTGCTTACCCTTAGCTGAGATGTAGCTTGGGTTATCGATGAAGAACATCTTTATCTCGGCAACTACCAAATTGAGCTAGTCGAAGCCCTTGACGTTGGTGCCGAGAAGCTTTTCGCTGACCTCAGCTGTCAAGCCTCGACGACAGATGGTGATGGCATCCTCCTGGGCTGGCGGGTTGACACACCTCATGCTAAAGTCTCGCCATTTCTTGATGAAGTCGAGGGCGCTCTCGCCCTTCTTCTGTCGGAGGGAGCACGGCTCAGCTAAAGAGACCTTTCGCTCAGCAGTTTGAAAGCGGTCGAGGAACTTCTTCTGGAGATCCGCCCAATCAATGACTGAGTTGGGCTTCAGGTGGGAATACCATTGGAACCCCGGTAACAAGAGCCCAACTAGTCCCACTAAGAGCTCCCCGAGGTCGGTTGAAATATCTGATTTTTTTAGGTTTTAGAAAATATTTGATTTTTTTAGATTTATGAAAATGCTAGTTCTGCCCCGACAACGAGAGCCCAACCTGTCCCACTAAGAGTTCCCCGAGGTCGATGTGCATTAAAGGTGGTAATATTTGGCCGAGTCTATCTCACCCATATGACGGTGCCTCTCCTAGGGCCATACCTGGGATATGTTTCAATCCTTTGAGGGAGAAGTAGAAGAAATCTTAGGGATAAGTATAGCATAGGGATAGAAGCTTTTAGGGCTCGAATCCCTCCCATGACGACCCAATCGAAGATTTGGTCTGTTGCGCCGGGGCTCTGTGTCCCTCATCAATCCTTTATCTAGTCTAGGCATGCATACGACCGGGCTCATAACGTCCCGCAGAGAAAATATACTGTCACTCTTGCCATGCCTAGTTTGATTTTTCATTTTTCTTAGAGCAACTTGAGATTACACTTTATGCTTTGATTTGACATTGTTGACTTTTGCCTTGATTCATGCTCATTTTCTATGATTGATTTTTCTTCCCTTTCCTTGTTTCTTTTCTTGTGAAATTAGGTCATAACAGACTGCCCCTATTTGAGACCTCCTCTCGTGAGAGTGTCTAGTTTGGTCATCTCCCCCTTATTCACCCCTTGCCCCTATGCTTGGCTGAAGAGAGAAAAGCAGGGACCTTCACTTTCCCTAGGCATGGCCGCAGGAGAGACTATGTCCCCTAGTAGAGGGAAAATTGGACCAAAGTTACCGTGTAGTGTGTGATTGCCGTACATGGGGTCCTTCTTTATGGTCAAGGGAAGAGACACCTCACTACCAGGTTGGTACTGGCTTGACTCTAAAGATAAAAATACTTAAGATACAACCCATTCCAAGCGTGAGACCCACATTTTATTTTTGTATTTATGTACTTTTACTTTTATTTATGTCCTTGCATAAATAGGAGTGCAATTATAGGGCAAGTGCCAAGTACAGTCGACAGAAAAGTAAAGACGTACCAAAAAGTTGGGGGAAGCTCGGCGAGGGTACCAGCTGGCCACAACAACACGCTATGAGCACGTGCACCAGGAACCACACAGAAGCCGAACAAACGACCACCACCTGAAAAGTAGGGGTGAGCCTCGTGTCACTGGCTCAGTAAGGGTCACGCGGATCCCCACTGGAAAACACGCAGTAACACGAAACAAGCAAAGCAGGTGTAGCAAAGCTGAAAAACCACACTACAAACCTATAAAGCTAAGCTAGAAAGCTGTAAAAGAAGAGGCGGAGAGCAGGAGTAGGGAGCAAGATAAGGAAGGAAGAACCCGTACCAGACAAGCGGCTGCCGAACTAACCTCGGCACCCCAAACTACTCCAAGCAGCAACAGGAAGGCAGCTCTGAGCTGACAAAGTCAGGAGTTGTCGATCTATCGATGCTGCAAGGGACCTGCAAAATAGACAAAAGAAACCTAGGAAAAACCTAGACAGATGCAGACCCAGACGACACGACTAGGACATCATGCACACTGTCCCACACATGACTAGAATGTCATGCATACGACATGACACTGATCTTGAGTACAGCCACGAGAGGGCAAACCCGAGAGATCACGATGCACGAGAAGCGCGAAGAGAACTACGAAGAGCCACGTGCCACATGACTAGAGTGCCCCTCACCAGAAGAATAGCCAACTGCATCCACTGACATCTTATGCTGTGCCTACTAGTGTTTTGTCCACGTAGCCTACCACAAGGTCTAAGCTGAGACCAAAACACTGTTAGAACTAGAACAGTACAACAGTCGCGAGTGACTGGTCAGGGTCACGTCTGACGACGCAAGTCCAAAGTCCCTGACCACGTGTGCACACACTGTCTCTTGCCTAAGCTAGGCCTCTAGCTAATTTTCTCCCCCCGAAGGACGCTACGGTAACTGCGGGAGCCAACTGAAGCTAGCTTACAAATCGTAAATCAGAAAGTGCCCCGCTGTAAAAGCCGTCACGCCGAAGCGTGCCGTAAGGCTAGAACTAGAGGAGGCTCACAAGACACAGAGGCTCAAAACACAAGTGCAGAAGTACAGACAGGCAAGAGAGCACTATCACACGTACTTCGAAGCACTAATGGCAGTACAGCCACTGCCGACAGACTCAGGAAAAGGCAACTAGACCTACTAACGTAACGATCCTTGAGTCAGATGACTCGGAGGCAAGATCATCACAGATAGTGGAACAAGCCACCAATCGGTCTAATCCTAAGCCAGAGAAAATGACGCTGTCGAAAGAAATGACACGCGGAGACCTGAGAGAACATCGAGAACTCTCAGCACACCTAGACACGTAGACCGAGGTAGGATGATACCTCAAGACATCTAGAACCATGTCTCAAACTGGATAGAACCATCGAGACACACACATGGCTACCTGTCAACCACTGGGTGACCCCAGGTTGACCGGAACCAGCCAATAACGACTCAATCAGTAGGAAAGAGAATCCTACCACAAGCAAGAAGACTCCTGGCTGTCTTATAACATAGTCTTAGCTCTCACAGGATGTCGGGAGACACCCACGGGAAAACAGGCAGACCACAAGGATAAGCCAAGACAAACAGAAACAAAAACACAGAAGGATGACGCTCTGGGCAAGGCAAACCGTCACTCTACCGCTAGGCAGACCCGGCAGTCAAGGAATAGTTGCTACGCGACCAGAGATAAGGACGCTCGCAGTTCTAGATTGAGTCGTTAGAGAACTGTTGTAGTCAGGGAAGAGACCGCACCCAGTCACCTGAACCGACCTATCCAGAGACTACCAACACACAGACACCGCCCTACAACACAAACCTAAGACAAACGGACACGAGACAAGCCATCATGGCCAACATACAAGACGACGGACTCAACAGGATGGGCAGTCACAATGTGACCGCTCAAGGGGATGAACGGTCCAGAACTGACCACTCAACCAAACTGACCCCTAAACACTAACGGAGGATGGGCGATCATAATAGGGCCACCCAAGGGCATGAACGGTCCAAGGAGGGCCACTCAAGGGTCACTCGCCTAAAATCATAAGGGCGATGGACGGTCAGGGCCAAGCCGCCCAAGGGGATGAGCGGTCAAGTCTTGGTCGCTCAAGCCCACGACCCAGAATAGTTCCTGGTCAAAACGGTCTTGACTGGACCGTTGAACGGAACTGACTTACTACAGTGTCAGCCAAAACAGTCTTGACTAGACCGCCTAACGTGACCGACACTCAACTGTTAACCAAGGGTCAACTGGGATGGGCGGTCAGATGCTGGCCACTCAACCCAACGGAAAGACAGGAGGCTGAAGGCTGGCCGCCCAAGTGGGGATAGGCGGTCCACACCTGGCCACCCATACCATTAGCAGTCTATCGTGTGGCCGCACAAGCCTCAAAACCAGCGAGGATGAACGGTCCAAGGCTGGCCGTTCATGTAGATGAACGGCACCTGGTTCGACCGTCCAACCGTGACGGCAAGCAAACGATGGGGTTGGCCCAATCTTGGCCTTCCCACGTCCCATTTCGTGCCAAGATGAAGGTGGTACAGCCATGGACATGCATACAATCACATGGACTCCATCCGGAGTCAAAACGGTACACAGATTGCAAGAAACAAGCGATTCTAACGAAATCACCCAAATGGGACAACCGGACTTCTCGGGTTCCCCACGGTCAAATGGGGCCGCTGATCGACACGAAATTGGTATCAATGGAATGCTGACGTTCCCAGGAGTCCATTGACTCTAACTGATCGTAGAACCGTAGCCAATTTCTGACGAACCCTCCGAAATCTACGAAACCCCAACGAGGCCAATCTCGCCCGTTCGAGCATTAAACAATGAGCAGGGACTGGGAAAACGTAGAGGATGAAGTGGTGATCCATCTCCCTACCTCCACCGGAGAAACCGCACGCCGAAGCGACTAAACCACGTTGAAAACCGCCAGGAACGCGAACGGTGCCTTCTTGGAATCCACCGAGGGATCACGCCCGTCACGCTCCAACCCTTGCTCTATCCCATGAACCGATCTCCCTAACGCATCCCCACCTCGGCCAGCTCCGCAACGGTGCTCGCCCTGCGCCGAACGGACCAGAGACGGGAGAGAAATGAGAGAGAGAAGGGTTTGCATAACATTTATCTCTTAAATGAAATTTACTCAATGTTGTCTTAAGGAAGCATCTACAATTTCAAATTTGTGCAAACTTTCATAGGCTACAAAAAAGACAGTGATGAGGCGCGCCGCACCCTTAGAAAAACTCCTAGGTAAATTAAAGAAGAGGAGTTTCAAGAAAAGGACACTAAGAAAGTGATTACAGCAATGAAAATGAGGATGATGATGAAGATGAAGCTCCTGATGTGATTCCCATGGAAGAAGAGAGTTGATCCACCTCCATTTCAAGGCTAACTACTTCTATGGAACCCTTGGTAGAATGGAAACAAGGCTGGATGAAATGAATGGAAGGGTGAAGAGTGAGCACAATCATGTGGAAGGAATTTCTAGAGACCTCTCCTACATGCATCTCCAACAGGAGACACAAACCCGCCTCGTTCGATAAATGTGGAGCTCCCACAATTTCCCCTCTCCACCTCCCCAAGAGTGATGTGGGGTACTTTACTCAAATGTGTGCAAGGACAATGCTTCTCTATCCTCTTTAGTTTAGGTTGTTTGCTTGTGTGCTTGATGAAATGGATGGAAGGGTGAAGAGTGTACACAGTCATGGGGAAAGAATTTCTAGAGACCTCTCCTACATGTATCTCCAACAGGACACACAAACCCACCTCCTTCAAATACGTGTGGAACTCATACAATTTCCCTCCACCTCCCCAAGAGTGATGTGGGGTAGTTTGCTCAAATGTTTGCAAGGACAATGTTTCTCTATCCTCTTTACAATTATCTTGTTATCTCCCTTCTTTGATGATGTCAAAAAGAGGGAGTAGTTCAGGTTGTTTGCTTATGTGCGCATGTGCTTGAAGTCTTGAACTTACTTGCTTAGTTGCTTGGTTGTGCTAGTTGTTTGCTTTTTAAGGTAGATTTGGTTCAGAAGTTTAGTAAGTTGATGTGTTCTCTAGTAGTTTGGTTTGCACTTTAAATGGTTTGGAACCAAGCATGGCTTGCATTTGAACTTGAACTTGCTATTGAGCTTCCTCGCTCAAGGAAAGAATTTCCCATATAGAAAATCTTGTAGGGAGCTTCTTCAGCATCTTCATAATTTGGCTGCCTACTCAGACATTGGATAGTCACATCTCCTCCACCCAGCAGGGTCTCGGAGGCTCATAGGGTGCTTGTGGCATGGTTTTCCCTTCTCTTGCCTCATTCTTCTGAGGAGATTGTTCAGGGGTTTCCACTAGGGAGGTCACTTTTGGTGCTGAGGGAGGATCAATGCTCACTTTATCCTTCTTTTTAAGCATTATGGCTGGTGGTAGATGGGACCTCTTGTCTCTAGCAGTAGCAACCTGTGCTGACTGTTTGCCTTCTAGGATGGACAGGAACTCAATGAATGATGAAGCTTCATCACCACCCTTTGCTTTTGCATAGAGGTCTGACGAGGGAGGAATTTCAGTGCCCTGGACATCTGGCTCTGGCATCCGGTAGGGTTGTTCACCACTGAAGATAATGTTATGGTTAGTCGGAGGTGGGCATCCCCATTTTCTCCCAGAGTGGGTAGCATGCATTGAGGTCAAAGCCTCAGCTTGATTTGCCTCTAGTGACGGAGTGGGAGACCCTTCTTCATCCTCTTTCCCCGACAAGGTGAACAGTGCTGACAGAGTATTGCATTGTCATGTGACTGTCTTCCTTTTGCTTTTTGATCTATTCTTCTTCCGACGTCTCGCCTTATCTGGCTCGTGCCCCCAGAAGAGGTCAGTTTTAGCCTTTCCTTGTCTCTCTTCTAATTGCTCTTCGATGGTCAAGCCTTCTAGCAGTTCCCAGAGGATATGATCCTTCACCAGTATTGGCTTTGGCCCAGACTATATATATTCATTTAGCTGACAGATATGTTGTTGTAGATGCCGCACCTCGGGACCTACCTCCTTGTAGACAGGCATTGGAGTTTGCTTCCTCTGATTATGGGTGAATATTCAGATGACCGGTGGTGATTCTGTGGTGCACCATGTAGGATTTACTTGATGCGAGGGCTGGTTTTGGAGCAACGGCGATCGACTCGGTGGCGACTCACGATCAAGCTGACCCGATCCCGACCTAAGTCGGGTCGGGTCGTGCGGATCGAGACGATCCGTACCGGGTCAACAAACCATGGTTACTATTAGATCTTTAGTGAAACCACATGATCCTTTGAGACATGCCAGCATGCCATTTTTAAGCCACATGCAATATAACAGAAGGATACAGAAAGAGTAGAAGCCTCACCACCAGGCTCCTCAACATCCTCATCCTCGCCGATGACTCCATGGGAGATGAAGGATGGAAGACTCATAGAATACAATGCCAAATCAAAATCCTATAAAGGTCCGAGGAGGTTAAAAAAATCCAAAACACTATTAGATTGCTCCAAGAACAAGGAGAAAACAAAAATCCTATGAACTAGAGCATGGAACCAAATCAAACCAAACCCTAGTGGGAGCAGAAACGGGTGGTGGTGTGGTTTGCACTGATGAGGGATTTAAGGGAGGGCACGGAGATGAAATAGAGAGGAGGTGGGGGGCTGAACCGAGGATCCATACGAGTTACAGATGGAGTAGCCATGGAAGTTACTTCTTGCACTCTACCTCCCCTCTATGGGCAAGCTGCGTCGACCAAATCTACCAGCAAATGTTGCTCAACATATGGGAGAGTGAAGTAGAAGTGGGGATCGACGATGGCCCACGCTGGAGTGGAGATTGTCGGAGGTGGAGGGGAAGGAGAGGCAAGAGATGGCAATGGGGAGAGGGGGACGGCTGGGGCGGGGCTGAAGGGGGGAGGAGATGGGTCTTTTTTGGCGGAGAAATAGAGCTCATTCTCCCACACTCCACTTCTATGCATGAGACCTCGGAGGCGATCTTGGCACGGAGAGTCCTGGGCTTCATCCTCCATCTGAGATGGCATCAGTGGAGTCGTTGCACAGAAAGACCCCATTCTCCCTGACAGTGGAGGTGGAAAAGAGATTGGGGGAGAAGACGTGATCTGGGGATTTCGGGACTCGGGAGATTTCAGGAGGGGATTTGGGCAATAGAGTCCTAATTTAAAATGTCATAGATCACATTCTGGCAAAGAACATAAGTAATACTCAAAAAGTTCATTATTATTATTCTCATTGTCAATTACAAGGATACAAAATAAATCATATTCAGATATAAACTTCCCCATAGCAAGAACTTTCTTGTATTTCCCTATTGACATCTTATTGTAGAATCTCACTTCTAGGCCGTTCTTTATTAAGGTCGGTATAGAGATTAGATTCTGTCAGATTCTAGGTGCATAAAGCACATCATTGATGATCATAACATTATCCTAAAGATGCAGCCTATATGTTCTAATACTTTCTACATTTAAGTAGGTGCTGCTACCCATATATACCCTTTGTTCTCCTACCTTGAGCTTGTTTAACATTACTAGTCCTTTCTTCATTTTTGTAATGTGTCGATGGCTTCAGAATCGATCCACCATTCATTTGAGCCGGCCATCGTGGTATTACATTCTGTGACACCAATGAATTCTCTCTTCCCGACTCCTTTATTTTTCTAGATGTTTATTTCCACCCATATTCTCTTACTTTGAGGGTAGTTTGTCTTAAAGTGGCCAAACTTCCCACGAGTGTAGCAAACACCATGATGAGCCTTCTTTTCTTTTCCTTAAAACTTGATGGCCTTGAACTGGGCCTTTTATGATCCAAGTAGGTAATTTTGACCAGTGGACTTCTGGCGTACAACGTTGGCTTCTTGAATGTTCATTTCTAGTTCTCTTCTCTTGGCTATTATGTCTTGCTCAATTGCTAACCTAACTGATAAGTCCGTGACACCCAGAGCGGAAGCACTTATTGGCAGTCATATCTAGTGATACTGACAAACTATTCAATATAGTTTTCACTTGTATCTTCTTTGGAATTTTAGTTGCAGTAGTAGATAGCTCCTTAGCCATGATAATCATTTTATTTACATCCTCTACCACGCTATCACCTTTTTACATCTTACATGTATTATAACGATACCATAGAAGTTGAGTATTCACCTTAGTCTTGGTGTCATATCTCTAGATCTAGCTTTTATTATTCTACCACTTCCTCTAATTCTTCTTATTTTTTAATTTATTTTTATTTTCTCACAATTCTATTTTCTACTCAGTCACTGTTCACCCGCACCTATAGATCATGATATTTCATATTTTTTACCTTCTTTCTCTCATTTTCTGTCTCTGCACTCTTCATGAAACTTCTTCCTAACCCTCCGATCTTCAACTTTGGATGCTATCACTTCTTATAATTCTCTCTGGTTTCAAAGTTATGGCTCTTCTTAATCCATCATGTTTTCAGTTTAATTTTTTCATACGTATTTCTTCCATCCACCTCCCTCTCTCTTCTTTTTTCATCTAAAACATCGCAATGCGGAGTTGCTTCTCTCGGTCCTCTCACGGAGACGTTTTACACCTAAGTGGGGCGACAATCAAAGGCTCGACATAGTGTGACGGCATCACTCTTCCAATCCTCGGCTATATTTCTTCCCTTAATCTTTTAATTTCATATTATACGTTTGATTTTCATAATTATATTTTAACGCACTCTAAATCAATGATTCTTTCTCAAATATAAGAAATGTCTGACGCACTTAACTGTAAATATTTCCTCTCCGTGAATTCGACCCGTGCTCACCAATATATTACAGTTAATTTGTATTATGTTGCGAGTTCGGTATTAATTTTGATTGATTGTCATAGGTTTTAACGACGAACATTTCGACACATCAGCACTCATGATAATAATTCGTAAAATATCGTTGTATCTTTTGTGAGGGCGTGCGAGTCACTTGTGTTAGAATGTGTTCAGGTTTAAATACTGGGATCATCTGGACTAACACAACGTGCGCTCCTTCTGATCACTAAGCAGACGATGGTGGGCATCAGGTCAGGACTAGAGACCTGTCGTGCGATAAAGGTCGATAACAGTGATAAGAGAGGAAAACGTTTGATTAATTGCCAAGCAATGGGACTGCATGGCCGATAAGTCGATTCATGTAAAATGGAAGAGAGAGCGTGTTGAACAGCCTTGAAAGCACCAGAGCCTCTGGAAAATAACCCTGAGGTCACTCAGATGGTCACCTCTCCTCTTTGTCTTCACGAGTAAGTCATCAATGTAACATTCGACCTTGCTATAGAGCAGCTCGTCGAATTTCTTGGTCATCGCCCACTGGTACGTGGCGTCGACATTCTTGTGGCCGAAGGGCATTCTTTTGTAATGGAAGATCCCCTTGGGTGACCTGAAGGCTGTGTGAATCCTGTCGTGCTCGGCTATCCAGATCTGGTTACATCCGGACGAACCGTCCATGAAAGAAAGGGCCTCACGACCGATAGTTGCGTTGATCATCACTTCGGTGATTGGCACCGGGAAGTCATCTTTCGGACAGGCCTTATTCAGGTCACGAAAATTCACGCAGATCCTAATCTGTCCATTTTTCTTCTTCACCGATACGATGTTAGCCAACCAGGTGATGTATTGATTCTCTACTACAAAGTCGACGTCTAAGAGCTTGTCGACTTCTTTGCAGACCTGCTTTATCAATTTCGGCCGCATGCGCCGGGGTGGTTGCTTCACCGGCTCTATTTTGGGATCAATTGCCAGTGTATGCTGGGTCACTTCGGGGCTGAGACCGGGCATCTCTTTGTAGTTCCAAGCGAAGCAATCGCAGAACTCCTACAGGAACTTTACATACTCCTCTCTCTCTTGAGGAGGTATGAGGCCACTCAGAAAGGTTGGCCTGAGGTCGCTTTCCATGCCAAGGTTGATTTCGATTAGCTCGTCGACGGTGGCCTGACTGCCATCTTCAATTTTTGGCGGGGCTGGCAACAAATCGATGAAGTCTTGATCTTCGCCCTCCTCAGCCTTGAGGATGTCGTAGGTCTCTTCTTGCTCGTCTTGACCTGGTGCCGAAGCGGCATTCACCTCACATCCCTCTGGGGCTGCAGTCGACGGGCCTGTGGGATTCCCTGGCACAGACGGGCACAAGGCTGCTCCAGAGTCTTCCAAGTAATCATCATAGATGGCCTCGGCCGAGGCCGAGGCCACTGCTTCTTTTATTTGGTCAATCAATTCACCCCTCCCCTCTTGATTGCCACCATTCGGGACACAACACCTATGCTGCCCCGCGTCGTGGAATGATTTACCTATGCTCAATCACGTCGATTTTGAATAAATCATCCTCCTTGCATCGTCTTAACTCCTCACTCATTCCCAACCTACCCTCACCTTCCATGGCAGGGGCTAATCAGCATGATCAACCATAAGTCAAACAAAAAAAGAGATTGTTTAAGTTTAAACTGACTGTCATCATGCTTTTGTTAATACGTGCATTACGCATTGAGATGTGTTCAGACACGCCACGTTAATGCATGCTTATCGATGTGAGCCCTCGGTATCCCAAATGGCACTGATGGAATGTCGGGTCATACTCGATTGGAAGCTTTCGCTATGCGTGATGGTGGTCTTCAGACCTACATTCTCCACCTCGTACCGGGGTTCAAACTCAATAAATTATGCCTACTCTGCATGATTAA
The DNA here is from genome assembly GCA_024336825.1 of Amorphophallus titanum. NCBI lineage: Eukaryota > Viridiplantae > Streptophyta > Magnoliopsida > Alismatales > Araceae > Amorphophallus > Amorphophallus titanum. The sequence continues at coordinate 2,092,114 of JANBPO010008917.1, forward strand.
GAAAATAACAAATAAACTATTTCATATGGCCTTGAAAATTTCATCATCGCACGCATTCTCTTGTATTCTATTTCGGCCTCAGATGGCTCGTTATCTCGGTAATTAATCAAAGGTTTTCCTCCTTACGGGAGGATGTAATTAACGCTATAACCTTTATGGTATGGTAGACTTCTGGTCCTGACACGAATCTCACTCTCGCCTGACGCGGGTCAGATTGAGCGCATAATAAACTCATCACTCAGTGACTGGCAAGCCCTAAACAAAATAATAAATCCATCCCCCATATGGTGACATCAAAGTAAGGCATCTAACATTTTAATTTGTATTTTTATCATTGAGTCACACCACAAGGAAGACAGGTTATTCTGACGTACATCTTTCGTCTCTAATACGTCAGAAATACGTCAGTAACTGAATTTTCGATGGATTTCAGACGTATTTGCAATGGAAGATGGACATCGGAACTCTAACGTCGTAAATTTTTGACATAATATAATCAAGTCGCCAATTCGTTAGAAATTGCCGACGAAAGGATCCCTCGGTGCGAAAAATCATAAGGGCATACCGAGAAAAGCTAAAGGGGGCCAGCTCTGGCAAAAACCCACAAGGGCGGTAGAGTTGGTAAGATGAAAACTAAAAAAAAACTCTCTTCCTCTCTACTCCTCACTGATGAAGGTCGTCGACCATGGCATTCTACCAATGGCGACCTCAGCACCACCCCACAACAACAGTGGCCGCTACACCCCTAGAGGACTAGCCAACGCCAATTCTAGCATCAGCAGTCAGCTACCTATCTTAACGGCTGGTCTCCAGCTCCAGCACCACGGCTACAACGCCTCCACAGGCTAGCCGCTCAGTTCCAGTACCAGTTGCCAGCTCCAGCACCACGGCTACAATGCCTCCACAGGATAGCCTCTCGGTTCCAGTGCCAGTTGCCAATTCAACAGCCCAGCTATAGCACATCTGTGAGCTAGTCACCTAGACCCAGTACTAGTACCTAGCCCCACCATTTCGGCTGCAACCTCATCACAGGTCAGACGGCCAGCTCTGGGTCCTAATCCTAGCTTTCGGTTGTGACGCCTCCCGGGGCCATTCGGCCAACCCAGCCCTAGTTTGTCAAGCCAATGTGAACTACATTGCCAACTAATGACATAAAGACAATCAATACTAAGCGTCAGCCTACAACTGAAACATGCCAGAATAAATTCCCAGCCTTAATCCCGTGGGCCCCCAAGTCCCAACGGGCCTACATTGACCTTACACGACACGGGTCTCCCCCTGTTTTTGTCAAGGTACTGACCCCTAGCGCTTGGTCTTTTCTCCTATTTCCCAGTACCCAGCACTCAGCCCCTAGTATCCAAAATCCAATCACACCTCTCCCCTTTCCCAGTCCTCTGTGTCAATACCCTGAAATCGGGTAAGCCCAGTCTCCTACCCCCCACACCAGTACATGGTAGGAGAAAATGAAGCACGACTAATAGTAAGTGGTCGCCAGTCCCTACACTCAGCATTGTTCCATAGAACGAGAGGTGGAATAACTCAACAAATAACAACATCAAAGTCCAGAGTTTGTTATTAATACCCTATAAAAAGGAGCCCAAGACATGCCCTTGGGGTAACAAAAGACGTGTAGCCCGAATAACAAAAAGAAAGAGGGGCGATACAATCAGAGCCTAGGCACACTCCCCTCCAGTGCTGCCCGATGAGACTCCATAGTCACCAGCTCCACCTCCAAGGTTGACGCAAGTTGAACACTAGCCTCGGCCCTAGTCTCAGCAGCCCGCCACTCGACCTTAGTGAGCTCTACGGCTCGCCGCTGCTCCTCCAAGGCCCTCTACAAGGCCTCAGCTCTACTCTCCGCCTCGCTCAGCTGCATGGCGTGGTCCTTAGTGAGAGACACAGCCGAGTCGACAAGTCTCCTCTACTCAATCATCACTGATGCAAGCTGAGCGCACTGCTCCTGCGCCTCTTGGAAGGTCGCCAGTCACTGCGCCCTCTACTCCTGAGCCGTCAGGAGCCACATGTACTCTGCCCAGATGTCAGCCAAGCCAGACATCCAAAGCTCATGTGAGAAGCCGAGGCCATGGTAGCCCTGGGTGCAGTCCCTCAACCGCTGCCTAAGCTCCTCTGGAGAAGGCAGGGGGTCACCTCCCAGGTAGCCTCGGGCTCGCTGAAACAAGGTCGCACCCACGCTCTCTTCCAGCAGTGGCTCTGGCAGACAAGGGCACGTAGGCCACTCGACCTCTAGGTCTCGAGAGGAGTGGCCCATCTTAGCCAACACACCAGCAGGGCCTACACAATCCCACCAAACACAAAGGAGAGTTAGCAACATTCAGGATTTCCCTGTGACAAGACAAGGTGAAAAACCTGAGAAAGGTCCTGATCCTCACTGGGCATGGCTCCTGCCGTGCCTATGGCGTCGTTAGGGGTTGGTGAGGGTAACCTCTCCTCTGCATCCGCGGTACCCCCCAATGGAGTTGGGGAGGGCAGAGGCTCTTCCATAATCTGGTCACCCCCAATAACCATCGGGGGCACGGGAGGCTCTCCCTGGTCATCCTCGATAGGAGCCGGCATACGCTCCCCCTCAGATTCTAGTCGTGGCCATAACACAATGGCATCAATACCCTGCTATAAACTCTAAACTAGAGCCGATAGAGTGGGGGAAGGATTTCTATATACCTTCCAGAGCTGCCTCCATCTTGGCATCCTCGGCAGAAGAGGCCTTAGAGGAAAAAGAGCCCGAGCTCGAACTCTCGTCGGTCTTCATCGCCGCACTGCCACTGCTCGAAGAGCCATATGAGGTCTCTAAAGAACCCTCAGACGTAGGTAAATCAGAGCCACCTGTACACCAAGGAGCCAAGTCTGACTATTATAAACTCTAGTTTCAAATGAAGACAACTTCCTAGCAGAGGGTGTTGGACAAGAAGCTCACTAGGAGGGGCATCCTCTTCAGAAACCCCCCCAATATCGACGAGCTCCTCGTCACCTCTAGTGGAAGCCGCAATAGCGGGCTCATCCCCTGCTACCCCAGTCGTGTCGCGAGGAAACTCCCCCTCCTCCAGAGGGGAAGAGATACCTGCAATCGACACCAATGGAAGCTCAGCATGGGTGGGTAAAGCGAAGGAATCCCCCAGAAAATCACTAAGTACTCAGTTACGTGCCAGACGGTCCCACACTGGAGGACTCCACTAGCCCCACCGTTCAAGCCGATACCACGGCTGGCATAGGCGAGAGAGGAAGTTTTGCCAGTAGCTGCGGTAGTCCACCCAGCATGCCCTCAATAGTGGGTGGGGGCACGGACGCCACCTGCCTAGACTTGCCCTCAAAGGACGGCAGGGCCACCGAGGGGCCGGCGTTCACCAGCCGATCATCTCCAAGGTGACTACCGCCTCCTCACCTGCCAAGCAAGTAACACAAACCCAGTCAGTGACGCTAGCTTGCCAAGAAGTGCAACAACAATGAGGAGATTCCCTCAGCAGCAATTGGACGCTTACCCTGGCAACTGCTAGCCACCGTGGGTGCTGGATCTCCGACCTGTCCAGGTGCTTCACCCAGTGCCTCAGTGGGGGCCCTAGTCCCTGATGCCCCTGCCTCCTCTGCACGATCCGGATGGTTATGTTAATAACCAGAACTAAGCAAAGTCACAGCACACGCTCAGAATCAGAAGCTCTTACCTGAACGGGCTCCTCTAAAATCTTTCTACTAAAGCCTGAAGAAGTCCGATGTGGCAGGAGAAATGATACAAAGTAGCAGTGATCGCGTGGCTAATCCCAACAAGATTTAGGGCCTCGCCATAATGATGCAAAATGCCAAAGGGCCATTCAGTGGCCCCCAAGTGAAACTGATGTGAAGGGAACACTGACCATTTTCCATACTAGCTGGGAGAAGGTCTGCTCATTATCCAATGTAGTAAGCATGACTTTTCGTACCCCTCTCCGACAAACTGTGAGCCTGAAGGGGTCAAGAACAATCTAGTGACACTAGTAGGGCCGGGCCTGTGTTGGCCAAACAACTCTCAAATAGCGGGTGCCAGATTACTCGAGCGGGTATGACAACTAGTATTAGAATTGAAGAACCCAAGCTGCTCAGTCGTTGGAAACTGAACTTGGCGTGTGAAGCTCAAGGGAAAGCTCGAAAATGAAGTGGTGCAGGTGCCCAACATGTTATCTCGGCGCTCTAGTATAGCCATCTCCATGTGACGGCGCTCAGCCGGTAAACAAGGATCGTCCTCATCCATATGCTCTGGGACATAACTCTGAATAAATGCAAAGTGGTACTTGTCCAGCGGGAAGTGCCGAGGGCAGTCCTCAACTCACTGGTTCTAATTGATCCCTTTGTGTCTCATAATTAGAGAAAGGTCAACCTCTCCTCCTTCAGAGGCATCTTCAGGAAGAGCCCCTTTAGTAGCCATGTCTAAGCCGCGTTCAAGAGAGAAGATATTATGTCTTGACATCCGGCGAGGACCCATTAGTGGCATTAAGATTTTGATAAAGAGGAAGAAGAATCTCTGTCCCTCCCAGCACCTCCTCGTGTGCGGCTCTCACGGACACGAGACATAATGACTGTCTGCAACGAAGAGAACAGAAACAGAAGAAGAGAAAGTTAGTCCAACATGACAAAGTAAATATTACTTAAATGACAGAAAGTTTATTGAAGATGGCAAGCACACAAAGTAAACGACACCATCAAGACGCACGAGCCGCTCGCATGGTTCCCTTAATTTGCTCCTAATTAACGAGGCCTCTCTGATATATGGTGGTGGATTGGCAGGACCACACGAAAGCTCCGAATAGAAAGGAGCCCAATCAGATGATGCATATAAGGACACCAAATTAATCCAAGTGTCCCCACCCCTCCGGCAAATTGGCAAGACAATCAGCCATGCACACTGGACGGAAGAACATGCATGGCGACAAAGAAGATGCAGCGCATTGAGCAAAGGGTCAGCATATGCAAATTCCTCATAGGTTGGTCCAGATATCATGCTAGAAAGGAATCAGACTGGAGCGCGGCAGCACACGGCTAGCTATTTGAGTAAATTAATGATCTCCTTGATTTTTCATCCAATCAATCCCACCTTCCAGCCGCCGGACCATATAATTAATTAAAGACGGAAAGAAATTTGGCACAAGAGAAATGACCTTTACCCGGCCAAATGACGCGCTTGAGAATATATGAGCACCACAGCGAGGAGCCAGTGATTGCCCTCCAAAAAAGGTTTAGCCCGCCGCAAGTTCAACTATACACATAAGTTGCAACGAAATGATCCCCAGATCCCCCTGCTCGATCGCCCTACACACACGTTGCCAACTATGCCAATGCCTCCTTCGCTTTCCATCCGCCTGTCCCCAGAGGAAATCAGAGAGAGCTTTATTAATGAGCTCTTCAAAATAGAGAGAGAGAGAGGCACAGTGGTACATGCCAGGACGTGCATCGGTATAGAGGATAGAACATGTTTGATCAGAGTTAATCTCCGTACCGTTGATAATAATAGAGAACCCTTCCAACCTTGGAACTTTCATATGTATTTTAGCAAGGACAGCAGAGAAATGGGCTGACCGCACTCTTCTAGATATAATTGGAACTTCCAAATAATTAAATGGTAGCCGACCAGGGGTGAAACCTGTCAACGTCTGAATTCTCAGACTGACATTCGCATGCAGGCACCCTGTGTAACGACTCATAATTTGGATATTAGCAAATATCTAATACCATCACCCACGGTAGTCTATTTGTGTAATTTTAGAAATAGGATCATATATCCCAAACGATGCAGAACTAGTAAAAGTGGTAGAAGGAGAAGTTGTAGATAACTGAAAGATGAATAACTGTCATGAAGAGAACAAGATGAAAAGATGATCATAAGAGGGAGACACTTGGGCTAGAAATAGGAAAAATGTTGGGTCTACTGGTGCATAATGTAGTTTGCTGAAAAACATGAATAACTCTAAATCGGTGTGGAACTGGCTAATGGTGTAAGAAGAAGTTGTAGATCTCGAAAAATAGAACAACTTTGGTGAAGGAAACATTTTGAATAGAGGAAAGGAAGGCGATGAAAAAGGGTTATGTTCAAGACTGCAAAGTGAAAGAGAGTCGAATGCTTGATGGAAGCCGACCTAAATGGGCTGTAAGTCGACTTGGAAGGCTAGAAAAGATCAAAAACTAAGGAAACAACTCCCAGGGCTCAATGAAATCATGATCTCCAAGGCTTAAAGAGAATGGAATAATGAAATGGGCTCGAAATCCATCCAAGGAAGGCTCCTATACAGTGATTAATTCAGAACATCAGAAATGATGAATAAGAGAAATGACTCAACTTGCGGGCTAAAAATGGGTGTCAACACATATCTCCCCAATCTTCCTACCACTCTCCGTGCCCCTTTCTACACCGTAACAATCATGTCTTCTCCGGCCACCAAAAGCAAGGGAAAGCAGAAGACTACGGAAGAGCAGCATCCAGTGGACACTATGTCCGTAAAATCTGCAGAAGTTCATTAGTACCAAAGGAGATCAAAGGAGGTGCATGATCAAGGTATCGGTTCTGAGGTGCCCAAAGAAAAATCTACAAAAGGAAAAGAGAAGATAGTGGAAGCTCCATCCAAACGGCGTCAGATATCTGCCATAGAGTCCACCCGCAGAGAGCTTGAAGAAGAAGAAATCATCTCTGCTAGGTCTTCCACGGAAGTAGAATCTTTGGTCGAGACAACTAAAATCAACTTTCCACGGTATGTATATTTTCACGACAGGAATGCAAAGAGAGAGAGAGAGAGTGATAGAGAGAGAGAGAGAGCGGCGGGGAGGGGGGTGTCAGAGGGGGTCTCACCCTCTGGTGTCGGTGCAGATAGAAAAAGAGGGGCATGGAGAGAGTTATATATAGAGAGAAAGAGTGGCGGGGAGGGGGATGTCGGGTGGTCTCCCCCTTCGGTGCAGAGAGAGAGAGAGAGAGTTGTGGTTTCAGGGGGGAATAGGAGAAGTCACTCCGTGTGGGAGCAACTCCACCTGTTTTCCCTGACAGCCACATCTCTCTCTCTCTCTCTCTCTCTCTCTCTCTATGCATGTGTGTGCATCTCGAGCGGGGATGCCCCCATATCGAGGTGGATGACGTAATAGTTGCGGGGGTGGTAGAGCACCTGTAGGGCCGGCTGTAGCATGCACCTGTCACCAGCGGAGCCAGAGATGAGGTAGGGTGGAGTGTGGGAGCGGGCGGTGCAGGCCGGTGCTTGGACCCCACGAAGATGGGGCGGGAGGGAACGAGGAAGGAGAAAGGGAAGGACGCGGCAGCGAAGGCGGGGGAGGAGAGGGTGGAGAAGAAGAGGAGGATGAGGGAGACGGCAGAGCCGGCACCCTCTCGGGCGCTCTCTCTCTACATCACTTCTCTCCCTCTCTCTCTTATTCTCTCTCTCCCCCCTCTCCGTATCTTTCTCTCTCACCCACAAGGGGTGCCGACGCGGAGGGGACGACTCCCTCCGGCTCTCTCTCTCTCTCTCTCTCTCTGCATCACTTCTCTCCCTCTCTCTCTCTGGGTGCCGACACCGGAGGGATGATCCCCTCCAACGCTCTCTCTCTCTCTCTTCCTCACCCCGTCCTCTCTCTCTATTTCTACACCTCTTTCTCTCTACGTCGTCTACACCTGCAGGATGCCGCCGCCGGAGGAGACCCCTCCAGCGCCTTCCCCCTCCCGCACTCTCTCTCTCTCTCACTTGTCCTCTCTCTCTATCGCTGCACCTCTCTCTCTCTCTCCGTCGTCTACACCCGCTTGCGCTGTGACCAGAATGCCGTGGTTAATCTTTATTATAATAATGGCAACAGTAATTAGATAAATTATCTCATTATACGCGTAATTATAGAATTGACATTAAACATAATTATAGAATTGACATTAATATGAATGAATATAAAGATTATGGTTATATGTCTCAGCTACCGCCTAAATAAGTCCGCTTTCAAGATTTCAAAAGCGCCATCATAGTTGACCACTGTCATTACATCCACATTTTTTTTCGATGTCCCGATGCACTCCACATCTATTAACTCAGTTTTCCGATCACCACGTCGATAAGTATGATCATTTCAGATAAACGGGTCTTATCACCACAAATGCACCTCACCATCTCTTGGTTATAAAGGGTCTTCGCATCCTCCCCTAAGGGAGCAAGAGTAGTGCAATAGAAGGCAGTACTAAAAGGCGAGAGGTTCCCCTCGGAAGGGAGTATAAGCCACATATAACTTTAGCCATGGTGATCCTCCTATGCTCTCGCTAAGTCATACATATAAGTCTCTTAGACACCTCTATCTCTCAAGAGTCCTTCCACTTTTTTCCTATGAATTCACTGACTTAACATCAGAGAGTTCTATTAGAGAAGTCAACCGCGATGGAAACTTTTATGCAAGAAAGAAATTTGACAAGATCTTCTCGAGTCATCAACTACGGCGAGTGCCCTAGATGAGAAACTGGGTAAACTTCTCTTACGATTATGACCATCCAATGTGATGTAACCCAACCCAGTTTCATCGACAAGAGACCTCCAACGGTTGAGCGGAAAGATGGCCCAACCCTCTGCCTATTCCCGACCTCTAGTTCTCCAACTCAATGATCCGACACCCAACCTACAAGCTTGTGTCTTCCAGCTTAGGTGTTTAGGAGTTGCATCATTTGACCTCGCCTTGGGATCCCCCTGAGGTCACCCAGAGAGATAGTAAGGTGCCCAACTCAACTCCTCCCAATATATTTTTTGATCCTTCAAAGGAATTGTTAGGCAATGGAGTCTGATATATTTTTAATTAATAAATTTACTACAGAGCTAATAGTAGACAACTACAGAGTCCAATCCAACTAAGTATAGTCTACAAGGAAAGAAACGTACTCTAATGTCGGGTACACCGTCGACACTAGCGAAGCTGGCACTAAGAACCACAACACTGCACCTCTTAACCACGAGGAGGAACTGCTACACCTGAAAAGAAAGGGGTAAGCCTCATATTTCATTGACTCAGTAGGAGTCCCACGGATCCCCACCATGAAACAATAGCAGTAAACCACAGTGCTAACAACAACAAGAAGAAGAAGAGTAAGAACAACAAAAACAATAGCTGTAATGACAACAGTAGAAGAAACCACAGAATGCTACATGCTACTCCTAATGAAAAGAAAAGCAAGCCCGATCTCACAGTCGGGAATCACCAAACCATCACGAAGAAACTCTGGCTACACTGCCAGGAAAACACCACGACACCTCTATCGTCCAAGCTCCTCCTCACTGACAAAGCCCAACTACATACCACAAGGTCTAAGAGCACTGACACATACATGACCTCATCGTCATGTACTCTTCACTGACTAAGGGTGAAACCTCAGTAACTCTATCGATAACCCTAAACCTCAGTGTCAGAAGGACATACAAAACCACTCAAAAACCATGTCAACACAAATGGGAAACTCAACCTCGAATCACGAGTCAAGAGTGTCCAATGTCATGTGACAGGAGAACTAAAACCCACTATAAGCATGACCGGATACGTCCATTGACAACTTAGTCTGCACCTCAGGTGTCTCCATATATGCTCCAGGCGGAAACTGAGACACTATACAAGTGACACCAAATAAGTATGATGCGGGGTCGTGCTCGTTAACACTAATCCACTACCCCCAACGAAGTGTGCACACATGGGCCAACTACTCTAGGTCGGGTCCTCTAAATAGTTTTCCCCCCAGTTGGACTCAGACTGCAAAGGTAAGGGGCCCTATGGTAACAAGCTTAGAAAGCGTCTCTCCGAGAAGCCACACTACATCCAAATGGTATCGGGTTATTCCCATCATCCAGATCTTGGATCGTTACAGTTGGTATCAGAGCATGGTTGTGGAAGTGTACAGAAACTAAAATAATAGCAGAGGTCCAGAAAGTCCATAGTAATTAGTACAGCTAGTGACTGGCTTAAGGCATTGTGTGTTTTATTAATTTCGTCAATTTGTCTTTTCCATTTTTGAAGGTTATGGCGCCGAGGAGGAGAGTCCGCTCTCAATCAGCGCAGTCAATGGATGATCACGAAGAGCAGAGCAGGGAGTCGGCCGCAGCAGGCGGCGGAGGTCATGGTAGTGAGTAGTTCTTTGGGGTCATGTACCAATTTTTCCTCCGACAGTATGGTGGGGAAGCCAGAGAGGGCTCATCATCTCAAGGGGGTTATGGCCGTGTGTCGAGGGAGTTCTTGGGGTTCCATCCACCCCAGTTTGACGGATAGCCAGATCAAGATGTAGCGAGGGCATGGATAGATGCTATGGAGAAGGTGTTTTGTGCTATGGATTGTGAAGAGGAGGATAAGGTGACTTGGCTACATATCTGTTGCAGGGTTCGGCCCAGGCTTGGTAGAAAACTGAGTGGGAGTCAGCATTTCTTTCTCGCCCCGTCAGATAGATTCAATGCCATTAGTTCCTCGAAGCCTTCGAGCAGGTCTTCAGCCCAGAGCATGTTAAGGCGAAGAAGATGTATGAGTTTATGGAGTTGATATAGGGTGACATGTCAGTGATGCAGTACAGGTCCAGGTTTGTGGAGCTTGGTCGATATGCTCCTCATGTCATGGCATATGAGAGGTTGAAGGCTCGACAGTTTATGAGAGGTTTGAGGCCCGAGTTCAGACATGCTATGATTACGAGCCATAGTGTAGACATGGAGTCAGCATATCAGGTGGCAGCGGATTTGGAGAAGGATCTGCGGAGGACTCAGGAGCGGACTAGGGCTGGTCAGTCCAATCGTGGGCAGCAGAGGTCGGTGCAGCAGGAGAGTACCTTTTAGCATCACTCAGGTAGATTCGGACCGACACCTTTCGTGTCAGCGGCATCAGGTTCATCATCTTTTTGTTCGAGGCTCAAGAGGATGTGCAGGAGAGGTTTTGGTAGGAGGCGTCAAAACTGATAGGAGCCGAGGCAGTCATCACTGGGTAGCGTACAGTAGCCCCCTCCATTCCAGCGGTAGGGTGCAGTAGGTGGTCAGCAGGGGTAGTGTTCTAGGTGCAATGACTTCGATCCTGGCAGGCAGTGCTCGGTACCTGTGACGTGCTATCGGTGTGGTCAGATGGGACACATGGCTCGGGAGTGTCCTCTGAGGCCCCGCTAGTCCTTCCACTTTTAGCTACAGCAACAGTAGCAGGTTCTGGTCCCACCACTTTTGAGGTCCGCTAGTATGGGACGATAGTGAGCCAGAGAGCGTGTGACACACATTATGAGAGCCGAGACAGAGGCATCTCAGTTGGTGGAAGGTACTATTCTGATTCTTGGTCGTGCTGCTCGGGCTTTGTTCGATTTTGGTGTTTCTCACTCCTTTATATCCGAGGATTTTGTCGCTTGTGTTGAGGAGCCCGCTATGAAGATGTCGTGCGACCTGGCAGTGAAGTTGCCCACTGGTGATTTCTTGCTCACCCCTTATTGTCTTGAGAAGGTACTAGTATGGATAAGAGGGCAGAATCTGCCAGCTAGATTGCATGCCTTGCAGTTGAAGGATTTCGACGTGATTTTGAGGATGGATTGGCTCAAGGCCAACAGTGCAATGGTGGATTATAGCTCGAAGAGGGTTTATTTCCAACATCCCCAGTGATCCGCGTCCTATTTCCAAGGTATTCGGCCTTCCTCTTCCAGTTTCCTTATTCCAGCCATTAAGGCCCGTAGATTGCTTGACACAGGATGCCAGAGGTTCCTTGCTTCGGTGGTAGTGGTTGATCAGCAATAGCAGGGAGTGGGGAACATCGCAGTGGTGTGTGAGTTTCCCGATGATTTGCCTGGGTTACCCCCACAGCGAGAGATTGATTTCGCTATTGAACTTGTGCTTGGCATGATGCCTATGTCTAAGGCACCTTATCATATGGCACCGACGAAGTTGAGGGAGCTAAGGGCTCAGTTGCAGGAGCTACTTGCTAAGGGCTATATCTACCCTAGCTTTTCTCCTTGGGATGCACCTGTGTTGTTCATGAAGAAGAAGGATGGTAGTCTCAGGCTGTGCATAGACTACCGGTAGCTAAACCACGTCACTCTGAAGAACAAGTATCCACTACCCCGGATCGATGATTTGTTTGATCAGCTTCAGTCGGCCTAGGTATTTTCGAGGATCGACTTGTGGTTGGGCTATTACTAGCTGTGGATTAGAGAATCTGATGTGGAGAAGACCGTGTTTACCATGAGATATGGGCATTATGAGTTTCTGGTGATGCCGTTTGGGCTCACCAATGCCCCCGCAATGTTTATGGACTTGATGCATCAAGTGTTCTGCCCTTACTTGGACCAGTTCATAGTGGTGTTCGTGGATGATATCCTTGTGTATTCTCGGTCGAGGGAGGATCATGCTCACTACACTGAAGATTGTATTACAGACCTTGCAAGATCACCAGTTGTATGTCAAGCTGAGTAAGTGTGAGTTCTGGCTTCAGGAGGTGCACTTTTTGTGACACGTGATCTTGGGCGAGGGCATTTCAGCTGATTCGTCGAAGGTGGAAGCCATGGTCCAGTGGTCGAGGCTGCAGTCTGTGTCGGAGGTACAGAGCTTTTTAGGATTAGCGGGTTATTATCGACGGTTTATTCAAGATTTTGTCCGCATTGTGGCTCCGATGACTAGGTTGACACGGAAGGTTGTGCCTTTTGCCTGGATGGACGAGTGTGAGCACAACTTTATGGAGTTAAAGAGAGCGCTCACCACCGCTCCAATTCTTGTGTTGCCTTCCAGGTCAGGAGGTTTTCTAGTCTGTACGGATGCTTCCAGGGTAGGTTTAGGGGCTATGTTAATGCAGGAAGGGAGAGTAGTGGCGTACGCATCCCGCCAGTTGAGGCCTCATGAGAAGAACTACCATACTCATGATCTTGAGCTGGCAGCAGTAATCTTTGCTCTAAAGATTTGGAGGCATTACTTATATGGGGAGAAGTTTGAGATTCTTACTGACCACCAGAGCTTGAGGTATGTGTTTAGATTTTTTATTTATCCTTAGTTATATTTATTTATTTATACTCAACATGGATTTACTGTTAGCAAGCAATGAGTTAGAGAAGCTCGTCTTTGGGGTATCATTATCATTCACTATTATTATGTTGCTTTAACAACATTCTAGGAGATGGGTTTTTTTGAAGTTGGCTGTATGCTCTAGTTTTTTAAAGGCAATCATAGACCAGCATGTATAATCTGCTGTGATGAGATATTCATGTAACCATGCAACTTTGAACTTGATGAGCCTTTGGCCTTACATCTTGTCCCATCATGCAGATATTATTGTGAAATAGAGCTCCTTGGCATTTTTTGAGTGCAACACTTTTGTATAAATTTTTGCAGGACAGATTTGTTCGTAACTTTAATCTTGTGTGAACATGCATTCAGATCTGGATGTAAAACTTATGACTAGTGCCTATGCAGCCCTTTGCCAAAATGCAATTCCAGGTTGCTCATTAAGAGCTCTATACTTAGTTTTACAGTTGAGGATTTATACAATTTGAATTTCCAAACTCAAATGCCTTTCTGACACTGTTATACTTTTTTATTAGGAGAATCCCTGTTATTACAGATGTATGTGTTCCTCATTTTCCTGTGAATATGCTGTAATGATTTCTTGTGGTGTGTTTACTGGTATTCTGGTTCATCTCATTTTATGTTGTTTTCTATTAACTGAAAAGATCAGACTGGAACACACTCTAGCTATTTTAAAATTTAAGCATTTTGTGTCTTGGGAAGGATAAACTCCTTAAAGCTTGTTTTAAGAAATGTCTTGAACTGCTAAGCCTGGTTGCAAGTCCCTTTTTATTAGAAAAATTCTGTCTGGGCTCATTACTTTTGCTGTCTGACACATTTCGTATACCTGCAGCTGGCATTGATCATGTTAGGGTTCACCCCAAGTTTCTACATTCCAATGCTACCAGCCATAAATGGGCTCTCGGAGGTGATTGGCGATTACCTATTCATAAGTGTGATCTCCCCCCACCCGCAAACACACATTGTGGGCCAATCGACCTACCCTGTAGCACCCCGGATAAAAATTAAACTTTTTCCTAAATAAATAACTTTATATTAAGGCCAAATAAAAAGAAATATCATAGCCCTAGACTGGATGAGGGTAAGAGACCTAACATCACTTAAAGACTAACACATAGATAACCGTATAGGGGTTTTTCATTTTTCAAACAAAAGGGAATGGGCGCCCCCTTACAAGGGTGCCAATTCCGTTGGGGTGCCCCTCTCTTGGGCACTAATTCCTAACACTTAACAAAAAAAGAAAAAAATAGCTAGAGGGAATGGGCGCCCCCTTGCCAGGGTGCCAATTCCAATGGGCGCCCCTCCCTTGGGCGCCATTTCCTAAGGATAGCTGTCCTTCTGGCTATTCTTCTAGAAGGGTTTGGAAACATGAACAGTAAGCTTTCGCTGGTAATGGACCCTTTCCCTGGCAATGGATTGAAACACTAATAGTTTCTTTTTCCCTGGCAATGGACCCCTTAGGTACCTATAATTATTTTCCCTCCATCAAATGTGCGATGGCCATTGTCGTCATCCTACTGCTGCTCTCGTCTCCATCTGTAGAAGAGAAGGATCTTCCTTCTTTTATTCCTTCCACGAACATGAAGGGTATCTTCTTCTTGAATTCTCCTTTCCTGCTATTGAAGCTTTACAGAAGAGAACATGAAGGGCTTGGCTTTCTTTATTCTTTATCCTTTAGTCTACTATTACCTATACCTTGTTATTCACGCCTAAAAGATAGGTGTTCTCAAGTTCTGGTCCAACTCGTAGCTAATATAGGGTAACATGCATGATTAGTGCTAGTATAATCCATCTTCTTCGCATTATATAGCCTGTTACACTGATTTATAGAGACTTAGTTGCATGCATGTAAATGGCGCCCAAGAGGCTGCCATCATTTAAAGGGCGACCAGTCCCTGGGCACCACTTCCTTAAAGGAGGCCAATGAGGCAGGCGCCAATTTCTTTTCCTGTAAATTAATAATCACTGTGTTTTAAAATCTCAAGGACCGTTAGATTTAGTAGGTCTAGTTAGCCATCCCCGAGTCTGGTGGCCCTGAGCCACTTGGTACTCCGTGCTACTCACGATGGATGCGTGCGTGACTTTCGATGTTCATGTTTAGTGACCTCCCACTAGTCGTAACTTACATGGGCACTTACGTGCCGACCTACCAGGGAGTAGGTGGAGAGCTACATCCGAGAGAGACGATTTTTAGGTTGGTTACCATAGGGCCCCTCGTCCTTGCAGCCTGAGTCTAGGCCGGGGGGAAAAATAACTAGAGGACCTGACTAACAGCACATAGTCTGTGTGTGCACAAGTGGCTGGGGGCTACAGACCCGCACTGACGAGCGCGACCCCAGCTAGTCCTTATTCTATGGTACTGGTACAATGTCTCAGTTTTGTCTGGGGGGAGGGAGGCACCTAAGGCGCAGACTAAGCCATAAGTGGACGCATCTGACCTTGCTTCTAGTGGGCAGGTACTCCCGTCACGTGACGTGATATTCTCGTGACTCGAGTTTTCATTTCCCGTCTACGAGATGTGATTTTGCGTATAGTTTCTGGGTGTTTTCTCGATGTAGAGGTCTAGGATTTTCGGTAAGCGTTACCGAGGATTGTCCCTAGACGATGTAGGGTTCACGACGGTGAGGTCGTGATTGTGTTACCCAGACTGCGTGGCCTTGGGGTGGACCTTCGTCTGTGAGACGGGCCTCCAGGACAACGATGTCGTGATGGTTCCCCTGGTGGCGTAGCCAATGGTGGTAGTAGTCTGGTGGTCCCCCGACTGTGAGATCAGGGTGTTGGTTTCCATTCTGGTAGGAGTAGTTGTAGAGCCCTGGTTTCATCGGCTATCGAGTTTAGGAATTCGTGTACGGCCATGCCTTTCGCCATTGTTGTTGTAGCTATTCCTGCTATTGCCATTGTTCTTGTTAGTGTTGCTTGTTACCTCCGTTGTTTCCGGTTGGGGTTCCACATGACCCCTACTGAGCCAAGGAGATGTGGCTCACCCCCCGCTTTTTTCTCCTGGCTTTCAGCACGGTGATGTATCGCCTCATTTCATCCCAGTCAATTTCACCTTGATCATTCAAGTCATGAATATAATCTTTAAAGTGGAAATAATTCTCCACTGTATGACCTGGCTACCTGTGAAAAACATAGTACTTGGAGTCAACATTCGGAGGCCACGCAAGCCTTTCCTTGGGTAAAGTGAGTGCATTGACAGCCATAAGAGCATTAAATATGTCTGCCAACAATTCTGACAGCGGTGGGTAGTGGGTTCTTTTGGGGCCAATGGGCCTTCTTTGTTGTTGCGGTGGGCCATAATTTTTGGGGGGTGGAACTTGGTGGTACTGAGGTGGTGGTTGTTATGACTGTTGGGGATGGAGGGGTTGAGGCACGTTATTCTGGGGAAGGTTATTCTGGAGTGGAGGACGGTAGGGTTGTGGACCCTATTGAGAAGGAGGCCGTGGCATTTGGGGAGGTCTTGGGTTGGCTGGCTGGTTGGGGCTGCCAACTGCACTCACTTGCTCATTTATTGCAACCCCTTCTGTCGTTGCGCCTTGGACACCAGTGCCTGTCTTCCTAACCAGCTTTGGCTTTGGTGGTTCAACCTTGTGCATGATGGGGGAATCTTTTAGTTGGGTCTAGATATACCGGGCCCTCTCATAGAGCTCTTCCATTGTGGTAAGCTTATTCATGGCCCAGACATGTCTGAACTGTGGGGTGGTATTAGACATAATCATTTTCACTTGCTCTCATTATAAAGGGGTATCCCTTATTCTATCGGCCAGGGACCTCCACCTGTCCGCATAGTGGACGAAATCTTCGTCCGGCCTCATTTTCTCGGCCACTAGGTCAGTAATGGAGAGAGAGGGACCGACCCTATCCCGATACTTTTGTAAGAATCTCCTTTGTACAGCATCAAAATTCTCAGCCTCACTCGGGTCCAGAGAATAGAACCATTCTAGGGCGGGACCGTCCAATGATCTCCGAAAAAGGTAGGCCAAGAATTTTTGATCATTTTGCTAGTAAGAGGGGAGGGTCCCTCCGGGCCTGCGCTCACCTGCGAGAGAGAAAAAGGGGCGGAGGGGGGGCTTCTAGCCGCTTTGACTTCAAAGCCTATAAAAAGGCCATTGTACTTTCTGAAAAAGCATTTTTTACTGCTGGTAGAACAGGACTGCAGCACGTGGAGCCTCCTTTGGCTGCCTTTAGGCTTTGTTTTGTTGGGAAAATAATTCTGTTGACCACCATGTGGATCGGGGAAATCCAAATAATTTATTTTGTGGTTCATTATCCACGCGAGTAAGCAAGATTGCTGCCTTACGGGACATTTGTACACAAAACATACATCATGGTGCATGGGACCCTTATTCCGCGGCTGCCTGAGAGCCATTTAATTTTTTTTGGCTTTTCTGAAAATTGTTGGAATAATCAGAAATTAGAACTTGAACGATTTTGGGGTCCAACATGCCTCTCCAAGGTTGCTGCAGTTACACTTCTTTTTATGACCGGTGGTTATTTTCTACTTTTACCCACAGTGGACAATCACTCCGCAGCATAAAAAATCTTCGATCCTATGGTTCAGCCTACGCCACTGGCTTCTACTGGCCAGACCACACTGTAGATTATTTCAGGAAAACTGACGGAGCACAATTATCTTTCATGGGTTGTTGCTGTTGAACTCTACATTGCCGACTGTGATAAATTGTGTTTTTTAACTAGTGATTAGAAGATGCCAGATCCTTTGGACTCTCTTTTTCCTGCCTGGAAGCAGGATAACAGTATGATGTCCCGGCTACTAAACTCTATCAGCCCTACAATGCGACCGACAATTCTACTACAACAGACATGTGGAAAACTTTGGCTAGTCTCTATGGTTCCAAAAAAAACAAGGATCACCCCTATTAGTTGAGCCCAATGTTATCAGAACCGGACCGGTGCCTGAACCTGACAATGAGCTGGTTCGATTCGAACTGGTTTGACCGTTCAATCGAACCGGTTTGAACCGTGATGTCATTATAATATTGATATATGGTCCGACCCGATTCTATATATGCATGGCACAAGACCGTTAGCAATTCTGGGGTTTTATTATCATCAAAATCAACTAGGGAACTCAAAAATCTCCCCCTTTTTGATGATGACAAAACTCCACTTCATTCAATACATTTGAGTGCCGTTGAAACCAATTTGAATCCTTAATTCAACGCATTACATTCTTACAAGCTCCCACATGGTTCTTGTATGTGGCGGAGTTTACACTCACGCATAGTGAGGGAATTTAGACGGGCTGACCTGTCTTTCATCCAACACCATTTGATATATAGAGAACAAATTGGAGGGTAATCAAAATAATCTGTAAGGCAGCCTATTCACAATAAACCATCCATCAAGCCAATACCAATCCATTCATTCTTATTTGCCAAATTCAAATGGGAAGAAATGAAATGGAGAAACCAATATATGCCCAATAACCCAGTGAATTCCATTCATTGCAAGTTCATTACATATTACATGGACACTTGATTTCATTACATGGACACACATTGACACTAACTCCTGGACACATGGCAAATGCAAATGACTCAAACACAAATGCAAACGACTCAAATGCAAATGCAAATGACTCACAAATGTCAAATGGCAAACACGCATACAAACACTTGGACACACATGCATAATCTATATAAGACTACTTCTCCCCCTTTGGCATCATCAAAATAGGGGAGGGGAGTATAAGAAGAAGTAGACCAAAAGTGAACTGCAAAACTCAAGGACAATCTCCGAGGCGATGAAGCAGAAGGTCCTTAGACGTCACCATCAGAAGGCCCCTCATCAGACACACGGTCCAGAATATCAGCAAGAATCTGATCATGGTGTTGAAGATGGCACTGGAGATGGGCAAGGCTGGTCTCATGGGCCCGACCATGGTGCTGGATGTCCACGAGAGTATGGTTCATGGTTTGAAAAGCTTGGTAGGAGTCTTGGTGGCTAGTGGAAAGGGTGACCATGTGCTGGGAAAGGTTGTCCAAGACTTGTGAGAAGGAATCTATTCATCTAGACATGGAAGCAGGAAGAGGGGGAACAGGCTGCTCAAGGACATAGGCTATTTTTCCAGCCGTGAGAATAATTCTCACATTCCTGAACCAATCGATATAATTTGGACAAGTCAACCTGTTGGCATCCAGTATGCCTCTCAACAGGTGATTCGTCATTGCAATCTACAAGAGGAAATTAAACAAATTTAGAACAATATTACAGATATTCACGATATTAAATTAAGACATGAACTTTTATCCTAACTTAATACTCCCACTAATTTTTGACGATTTTGCATAAGCCCTAATATGGCGGCATGAGATCAGAGGCGCGGCATTTGCCCCTCCTTGTGCCGCCAAGCCGCTTTCAGCGGCCCGCAACGCATTCCGATTTCACAGCATTCGGTCCATCGATATCCTCCCTGTCGCAATGGACCGGAGCCGGCTCCACCCAAGCAACGTTCTCGCCCCACTTCCGAGCGTAGGTTGGCGTGTCGAGCCGGCGAACATTCAGGAGAGCGCTCATGGACGGCAGCTCTGCCTTCAACACCTTCGACTAACCACAGCGACCAACCCAAGGGAGTCGCATCCACACCCGAAACAGCCCACCCGAAAGGGAGCTGAAAGCGAGGGTCCATGTCAAAAGTAGAGGCCGAGTAGATGGCGGTCGGTCGGAAGACCGGCGGTCGGACGAAGGGCACCCCCAACAAGGCGACCGTGGCCAAAGAGGCTGCGATTGCCGCGTCTGGACTAACACCGCTCGAGTTCATGCTGGAAGCCCTCAGGGACGAAACGCGGGACTTCGCGACCCGCATGGATGCGGCCAAGTCGGCGGCGCCCTACTGTCACCCGAGGCGTGCGGCTGTCGATAGTGACGGCAATGACGCTGGCCTGACCGTGATCGTCAACAAGGCATGACCGAGATCGTCCTGCCGAACAACTGGGCCGCAAGGGACTACCAGCGGGCGCTTTGGCGCTACATGCACGACGGTGGCAAGCGCGCTTCCGTCATCTGGCCCCGGCGGCACGGCAAGGACGACGTAGCGGGAGAGACTCTTGTTAGTGTTCCTTAGAAAAATATGATAATCAATATTATTTTGAATGTCATTACTCATTGTTCCTATGTTGAATCTGAGCTTGATTGTATGAGTGTATTTCCTGAATTAGTTGATTTTCACTGGTTATGCAATACTTCTACTTGTAAGCACAACCCTGTTAATTTTGTTTATGGACATCTTACTAAAATCAGTTGCAGTCTTCATATGCCTGTCCCTAAGGGACCCTCTTGCTTGATATTATACTTATATATGCTTGCTTGTCTGCCTGCATGCTTGAAATGCATAAAAAGAACATGATTGTTGAACTCCCATAGTTGGAACATGCAACTCACTGTGAACCTGCAAATCCCACTTATGATTCCCTGAATTAATCCTAAGAAGAGTCTTGCTGAAAAGAGAACCATGAATGTCTGATTATTGAACTGAGCTGGTTAAATTTACTCTCATGTGATTGACTAAAAATTGTGATGGCTGAATGGAATGCAAACCTTGATTGAACTATCTTGCATGTTAAGTTACTGCTTAGACATTGCGTCCATTGCTCAGACTTTGTCTCATATTGCATTGACCATGAGCTATAATGCACAGAGTTAATAGGTTGCATTGGGTGACTCTAATATGCTTTAATCATGAGTTGATTGAATTGTTCAGAATGAAGGATTCAAGGTAACAGCTACCCTTGGGTCAAGGTAAGCAATCTTGGTTAAATTGCTAATTCATGAGGATGAAAAGTCCTAGGTTCAATTCTGGTCTATTCCTTGCAACATTTCAATTTCAATGAACTGAAATGGATATTAGAGATAATTGCTTGAATGTTCAATTTCATTTGAGTTGTGGTCATCCCATTGTGGTTGTTTGATACTCCATATGAAAGATTATTTTTCCTGATTGATCAACCCTCATCTTACCCAATCTGGGTTTACAATCTGATGTGACACGACCTTGGACCTATCTTGCAAGCACAATTCGCACCGTGAACGGGCCGAAATCGGCGGCCAACTCACCCAAAGATTTGCCTTTTACCTGCCAATGTAACCCCTTATGTTTGCTTGGGGTTTTACTCATATATGCACCTAATTAAACCCTTATGTTTGCTTGGGGTTTTATTCATAAATACACCTAGCTAAAGCCAGTTGTGAGCAGACACATTAACCTCTCGCAGCCATGCATGCACCTCCCTCTCCACTGCTCTCTTGTTCTTTCGATGTCTCTTTGTCACCTACACATTCACTAAGTCAAGTAATCAGACGGACCCAGTCGATGTTAATGACCTCATGGCATGGACGAATGGGAAAGGTGGATTATAATCTCATAAATCACCATTATGATATGATAGCCATCATGTACAAGTTAGAGAGTACTGATATAATGATGCTAGTGTGTATCCTTAAATATACATATTAGGAGCAATTAATTCTGAGGTATATGCAACAAGAGTAGTAATTTCTTTCCCTCTGTTGCCCGGCTCTTGCAGGGAATCAAGTTGTTGCGAACTTAGGCAGCAGGCAGGAACTGTACTGTTCGGGTGTTGATGTTCTCTCTCCTGGGGGTCGTTGGTACTTCTGGGGTTTAGGAAATGGGGTATCTGTTGCCTTGGATCGCATGGTCCTCGCCTGAAATAGTGTTTTGGTTGTACATACCCGGCCTCTGCACAGGAAGGGCGATCGAACACATCGAGAACCCGTTAAGAACGTAAGAAAGTTGGCATAAGCCACGTACAGGCATGCATGTAAGTATATAATTAAGTAGCCTCGCATCTTATCTTATTTCCTTCTCATTTAATCGTGTGATATTGGTAGTAAGAATATAATGATAATGGAGTTTGTACGTACATGTAGAGGCTCGATCAGGTGACATCCTTAATTCCTTCATGCATGCCTGATGCATTTTTGCAATTTATTCCCCTTCATAACTGTTTATCTCCCCTCACAACCTCATTATTCCACCATTTACCCCCACAGACCCCTCTCACTCTCTCTCTCTCTCTCTCTCTCTCTCTCTCTCTCTCTCTCTCTCTCTCAGGGATGTGTTTCTTCTTATTATTGGTGAATCTTCTAATGACCAGCTAAGGAGTTGTCTCATGCCAGATGGGGGTCACGATCGGGGGCTCCGGTCGAGGTGTGACACCTCGTATATGAATGCCCGGACCACGACGAAGCGCCGCCTTTTTTTTTGCTTTAGTCAGCACAGTGTGCCAATTTCCTTCATCTTCTGCCGGCGCCAGGATATAGCCCTCATAGGTACATTGAGTGCAAGCGTCTGCCATTTCTTCAGGTAACTGCTGATATAGGGATATCATGTTGATGGTCACCTCTAGAGTGGGCATTTCATGCGGGCGCGGGGGGTCAACTTTGTACTCCCCCATTTGTAATTCTCCCTTCTTGATCAAAGACTCAATATTGTCCTTAAAAATATAGCAGTCCTCGATAGGATGCTCGATCATTTGATGATACGGGCAGAAACGAGGATCGTCCTTTCCTCTGAGATCACCCGGCCTCTTTGGTTCTGGGAGAGTGATCTTGTCAAACTTCACAGCCCATTCAAACAAGAGCCGAGTCTTATCTCGAGGAAATGAGTATAGATTTTTCATTTTATCTCGCAGGGATAGGCCTTCTCGCCGATCGGCAGGCTTGGACGGGGAAGACTCAGCTACCCCTTTCTCCTTTTCCTTCTGTTGTTCAAAGGTCTTGAAGTCAACCGTGTGCACTTCTTGAGATGTCGGTCATTTATCAACTGACCTGGTCTTTTGCCTCGAAGCGGCAGGAATGGCTGAGTATTTCAAGAGGAACGTCTCGACCTCCACTACCACATTGTTTAGTCGATCAAATGACTTAATTTCAGTGCCTATCATTCTTTCTTGCACTTCTCTTCGCAGATTCTACTTGCATATTTGAACGATGTCCTCCTGATGCGGAGGTCGCCTGCACCTCATGCTGAGATTCCTCCATCTTTTGATATATTCCAGGGCAGACTCGTCGCTCCTCTGCCTGGTTTCATATAGTTCGGCTACCATCACCTCCCTTTTGGCGATGTGAAATCTTTCTTTGAATTTTCTTTGCAGGTCTGGCCAGTCAATGATAGACCCGGGCTGCAAGCTTGAGTACCACTCGAAGGCAATCCCTTTTAACATGGAACTGAAGAACTTCAGCATGTAGGACTAGTCAGCCGCCAAGTTGCCCATCACATTGGTGTAGTAGGCAATGTGCTCGCGTGGAGACCCTTGCCCATTGAATTTCTCAAACTTCGGAGGCTTAGTAATGCCAGGGGGCAGCCTCTTTGCAGCATGATGGGGAGGGTATGGCACCCTGTAAACATCAAATGAGGCAGAGCCACCATCACTCCTTTCTGCTAGCTTCATTTCTATCATCTGCTCGACCATGAGCTTGTTCATCACTGTCGGGTCAACCGGGCCTGGATAGAAGTGAGCTTGCTGCATATGCGACGTTGTCAACACGACCGTGTGGGGCGTAGAAGGAGCCCCTTGGGATTGGAGGATTGAAGGTTGCAACACAGCCGTAATCTGTTGTTGTGGGGGTGGAATGCCCCCAGTGTAGCTATGCACATGTTGTGGCGTGACTGCCTGTGACGAGACTTCAAATGCCTGGCCACTGTCGCCCAACGTCCCAGGGGGAGCTTCAAGTTGTCCGAGCGTAGAGGTACGAGCGTCCCTCTCGCTCAGTTGTTTCTTTAATGCTTCAATTTCTTGTCAATAGCTTTGTAGCAACATCAACAAGGTCTGGATCATTGGTAGAAGGGCTAGGGAGACTTCCCCATTCTTCAGATGGTGTTGCTTCAAACGAGGTTGATGGCATTCCACTGTCACCTTGAGTTGTAATCACATTGGCCGTTAGGGCAGCCGGCGTTTCTTCTAGATTTTTCGTCCCTACGAGGGTTTGCAATGCCTCGTTGGCGGCTTTTCCTCTTCTTGTGATAGGGCCGGGCCTCTCAGCAATCTGGGCAACTTCTTCGGGTTCTTCGGGTAGGGCCCCGTAGTGGCTGGTCGTTCCGACCACATTGCAAGTATAGACTTGGACATTTTTGCTTTTCCTCCTTGCATGCCTGGTTGGTTGACCAGGGAAGGTCAATCTTTAGAGCACCGAGACTCTCGGTGCATCTCCTTTTGTTTGTGCTTGGAGCCCATAAGTGAGCCGATCCCTCTTGCCGATCCTGCTATGATACTTAGCATGCGACAAGGCATTCTCTTGTCGTTCATTGCCTTGGACAAGTAATTTGCGAGACGCCCCTGCTGGCATCTCGTGGCTCTTTGCCCTTTCCATCTTTGGCTTGTTGGCTTCAGCAAGTCCCGGTCGAGTCGGCATTGGGACCCGAGTGGGTTTTCATACCCAAACCTGCTTCATCTTGGATGGCCTGGGGGCCGGTTCATTCTTCGGCTGATGGGTGGCTCCAGTATCCTTCTTTTCCATTCCCTCGAGCACTTGGAAAAAGTTGTGCACCGGGACATTCGACACAATTTGGTCGGGGATCACGTCTGCTCTCCAGCCATTAAGGTGGACATGGACACCTCCGATCCAGACTGACTTGTCGGTGTTGGAGATCTGGCCCCTAGGGGCGACAATAGCATTCCTTTGGTTCCTCCTTCGGCTTGACGTCATCTTCTTAGTGGCTGAGTCCGTGCCGACACAGACGTGGTGGACAAAACATCCAACCATCTTGATCACCATGCGGTCGGAAGTGGTTCCCGACGGCCTAGTGGCAGCAGGATTGATGGCAGCAGCCCCGGTAGCGAGGCCATGGACTGCAACAGGCTTGGGCCCATCGACCTTCAGGAGGTTGGCAAAGGCCAACCCCAGGAAATTGGGGAAGCCGACCACTGGAGGGAACTTCCCGAACTACATTGGGACCGCCAGGTAGCCCTGCTTGACATGACTCACCACGGCTAGTGGTCCGAATGTAATAGCCATTGCAGTTGCCAAAGTACAACCCTGTAATTGCAAGAGAAATAGTTTAGATTTTCAAGAAGAGGCCGTGGGGCCCCCAATCGCAGTGAAGAGATGAAGGGAAGTTCTAGTCCCACCGGGCGTGCCAGACTTGTGGATGCACTTTCAGGACTTTTGTTCTTTTTGTGAGTTTATTCATCTTTTCATTCGTTTATTCGGTTTATTAATGCGAGGACGTGCCAGGCACCTAGGTGACGATTTATGCGGGCTTAAAGAAGAATGACATTCTTATCCAACTATCCAAGAAGCTATGAGGAAATTGATTATTTGTTAAAAAGGCTAAATGGTAAATACTCAGCATCTTTACCATCGACGGTAGAAAATTAAAATATTAAAAGTGACTAGATGACATAGAATTTCTCTTGGTATGCTACCTCCACATAGAGATCCAGATGAATAAGTTCCAGCATTAGACATCTAGTTCGGAATAACCTTGGCAGGCCATTTATGCTACGCAATAATGATCTTAGTTCGGCAAGCATTTGAGCAAGGTCAAGTAATGCTCCATTGGCAAACCTGGCAGTAAGGATCACAAAGGAACATCATGGTGGAATAAAAAAATATCAACAACTAAAATAACTTATAGAGTTATCCTCATCCACTTTAACTTGAAGTTCTTTACAAGCTAGACCACCTACATTTCAAACTTCATGTTATATTTCTTGATTAAATTTCTTGGGGGCAGACGTGGATAGTGTTATCTTCGTCACCATTGCGTTAGATATAATTGCAAACTAGGTAGCTTTTGATGTCAAACTTGATTGGAGAGTTGCAATATTGAACATCAGTTACATTTTCATTGATTGCTGATTTAGGCATATTTATATGACACTTGGGCACCTTTATGTAACTCCATTTTTGATAAAATACAGGGCAACCTAGGATATTTTTCCCTAAGATTACACAATTTTAAAGGGGTTGGTGTTTGCTGGGCATACGTAATGTTACACTTAGACACCTTCACTGAAATTTCTCCTTTAATGAAATTTCCATTCCTCTGCTTTAATTCCATTCCGAAACTCTATCCATAACTCATCATCAGGCCAAGGGCAAATGGGATGTTTTCCAAGCTGTGGCATATTATCCTCCATGATATTAAAGTGCCATCGATAAATTGGAGGATACACTGAGAATTAGACCTAACAACCATAACTTCTCTATCCCAACCAAAAGACCATGAAAACAATGGAAAAGATCATTATGATTCTGCATAAAATTTCAGGGGAAATCCCATAAATATGGCCCACTCCACGCAGGGAGGTAAAGGGCTACACAAATGGGGCCCGGGAGGACCGATTCCGGGTTGACGGGAGGCTTCTGGCGACGCTTCGGCTTCACCCGTACTCACGACTGTGGGGGGTCATCTGCGAAGTCATTTACGACTTCCATCATTTCCTTATCAAAGTTCTTCATTCTTATCCTCATTATTGTTGTATGCTTTTGCGAGGCTGGAGAGACTGATCCACTGTAGATCATAGCTTCCATTTTCGACGTTTCTCAGAACGGCCACACCGGCCTGCCAGAACTTACCAATCGCCCCGGCCCAATCATTCACGTAGTCCTGATAACAACCTGCTACCAGACAGTTAATAGTTTCGTCATTGATATTCCGTTCAGACATGAAGTCGAACGTATGAGTATGTCCGGCGATACAAGATACCTTATTCTTCTGTGCCATCATTCGTGCTGGCGAAACACCTCCCATAGGACGACCAGAAATACCGGTGGGAAAATAGTGAGCGAAAAGAATCCCATCAGACTTAAAAATACCTGGAATTGACCCGTCATAGCGAACGACATCGTGGTAGTAGTCGCCAAATGCGAAATCATCAAAGCCAATAGTACCAGCCAGCTCAGGAGAAAGATCAAGAGCCCTTTCAATCCGATGTTCATGATTACCCTCCAAGATTACCCGATAAGGCATTTTCTTCTTTCGTGCACGGACTGGTGCCCAGACACGATCATGGAATTCAAGTCCTGCTTCGATGTCCTTCTTGTAAGATCGACCTTGGAAGGATCGCTTGCCCTTGTCGTAATCAGACAAAGAAGGCATGTCGTACTGATCGCCGAGATTGACTACGACGTCAGGCCCTAGATCGATGATGAGATTCGCTAGATAGTCTGCTCTGTCGTTATTGTGATCGGGATGCGCATGAGAATCTGGAATGATCAAGTATGTCTTAGACATTCATACTCCCTACTAGATACCCGAGATAAAATGTTACAATCAAAAATGTAAATCCTAGAAGTCTGCTCACGTAAGGTGTTATCGTCCTGACAAGACTGGCCTTGTCAATTCAAATTCACCTTTCGATATACCAAAGATCTATTACAGAAAGGATCAATTATGCTAGATCTGAAAGATCAAAGACAGAAGAGATAATATGCACGAACAATCACACAGAATGGGGGTAGAAGAAATAGATCAAACCACACAATAGACAGTATTTTAAGGTGGTTCGGATGCAACACCGACAATCTACGTCCACCCCTCACCCAAACCCGGTGAGGCTTCATTGCTGGAAAATCAGCACCGGGATAAGTCCCCAACACAGAGCCAAGCTCCAACAACACGCAGGTCGACACCTGCACACACACATGGGGAACAACCTGCCCACGAGGAGAACTCTCCTCACACTGTCAACATAGCAACAACGGGACGAACCCCAAACACTCTGGATCCAAAATCCAACAGCACACACACACTGTGGATCTAAAATCCACTAGCTCACTCACACAAACTGTGGATCTGAAAAGATCCCTACACTCAAACACACGAATCTGGATAGATCCACACACACAAACATAGATCTGAATGGATCCACACATACACACACAAATCTGAGTAGATCTACACACACACAAGTGTTTACAGATTACAAAGAATACACACTTAAAGCTCAAGAAATTTAGAAGAAGAAATAGGGTGAAAACTTCATATTTAGGCTCTCTATGTTTGATTGATGCATATCTAGGACTTGATTCTCGAATCTTCAGTTGAACACCACTTCTTTGGCTTCAGAAGAATCTTGAAAAGCTTGATCTTTAATGAAGGATTGCTAGACAGAGTACTGTTCACGCAATGCTTGCAGTGGCCTTCTTTCTCCTTTGATAGTCTTCCCTTCATCTCCTTGGATGATTTTTGTTTCTTGCCCTAAATATGTGTTTTTATAACGCTTGGGTTGGTCAAAGGATATGCCAAGATAGAGATCCACGTTTCCCGACAGATTAGGGGGCTTTGGGACTCAAAAGTCCAAAAGAGATGGGGCTTAATCTGCAACAATGGTATATGGAAACCGCTTCCGCGTAATTTTTTTACAGGTATTTATGATAAGTCGGTGGAATGGAAAATGCCGGGTTGCGGCAAGCTTTTTGGCATTCGCCTGAAACCGGAGACGTTTTCGCAATTATTTGATGCTCCGGCAGCATCGCTGTATTGCAGCTATGTGCAATTGGAAAATTTTTTAGGCAAAGAGGCAGACGAATTGATATATGCCCTTTTTGATAAAGAAAATATAACTGCCATTATAGCGCAAACCGAGGTGTTTCTTTCAAAAAGGCTTACACTGATGGAAAAGCGGAATAATTATATAGTTGCTGCTGCTAATCTTATTCGCAATGCCAAGGGTAATATCACAATAGAAGAAGTTAGCAACACTGTAGCAGTAGGTATGCGCCAGCTTCAGCGTAGCTTTAAAGAAAATATGGGTACAAGCCCAAAATCGTATGTCCGGATTATTCGTTTCCGCAATGCGCTTACCTGCCTTAAAGAAGTACCGGAATGGGCTGATATAACGTATGATCTCGGCTATGCCGATCAGGCTCATTTTATTAGAGAATTCAGGCAGTTTGCAGGTGAGGCACCAAGGCGTGTTGCTAATAATACCTATCAGTATTATAAAAAACCTTTTGAATTTACAGGTGCATAATAACCTGATTATCTGCTTAAAGCAGTTTTACTACTATTTATTCATATTTTAAATATTTATTTTCTATGTCGCTTTTATTCAATGGTATAAATATAGGTTAACCCATCTTTGCCAAAAATAAAAGTAAAATGAGAAAGCTATTTAAAATTACAGGTATTATACTGGCTGTAATTGTACTTTTTGTAATTGGCGCTATTGCTTATATAAAAATTGCATTGCCAAATACCGGACAGGCACCCTATCTGACTATACAGAAAACAGCGAAGCGTATTGAGCGTGGTAAATATCTTGCTAATCACGTTGCTGTATGCATGGATTGCCATAGTACACGAAACTGGGGATTATATGCCGGCGTGTTCGCATTTTGTGAGCCCCCACTAATCATAGCTTTCCTGCGCAAGCGGTTGTGGACCCACTTGGGAGTGGTGGAGAGCGTGACCCTAGTGAGATGATTTTACGCTAGTTTTCGTAGGGCCCCTTACCTTTACAGCCTGAGTCCGGCTGGGGGGAAAACTAGCTAGAGGACCCGACCTAGAGCATATGGTCTGTGTGTGCACGCGTAGCTAGGGGCAGAGGACACGCGCTGACGAGCACGACCCTAGTTAGTCCTTGTTCTGTGTTACTAGTACGATGTCTTAGCCTCCGCCTGGGACGTCGTAGGCAGGCACCTGAGGTGCGGACTAAGTCGTCAGTGGACGCATTCGGTCTTGTTTCTGGTGGGTGGTACTCCCATCACATGACGTGAGTTATCATGTCATGGGTTTTCATTTCCCGTCTGTGAGATGGGGTTTCATGTGCAGTTCTAGGCGTTCTCCCGGAATTAAGGTCTAGGGTTTTCGGTGAGCGTCACCAAAGACTTCTCCCTAGACGGCGTAGAATTCACGACGGCGAGGTCGTGACTGTGTTTTCAGGCCTCGTGGTTTCGGTGTGGGCTCTTGTTTGTGAGGGCAGGCCTCCATGACAGTGGCATCGTGTCGTTTTCCTGGTAGCATGACTAGGGCAGTCGTAGTCTGGTGGTTCATGTTCTGGTGGTCCCCCGACTGTGGGATCAGGGCGTTGAGTTCCAGTACTATAGGAGTAGTTGTAGAGCCGAGATTTTATCGGCCACTATGTTTACTGTTCCTGCTGTTACTGTTATTCTTGTTGTAGTTGCTAATTTTCGTATCGCCGTTATTTTCGGTTGGGGTTCCGCGAGACCCCTATTGAGCCAGTGATAAGAGGCTCACCCCTGATTTTCAGGTGTTGCAGTTCTTCCTCGTGGTTTGACGGTACTACGTGGAGGTCCTTAGCTGCCAGTTCGTCGGGTCGAGTGTTCACTTAGCATTTGGTACGTTTTGCTACTTTAACTGTACTTTTGTTAGACTAAACTTTTTTATTTTTTGTTGGTTTTGTTTTATTTTATTTTTAGGCATGGAAGAGTGTGCATACCAAAAGGAACTTTACTTGTTCACCACCTTAAATTCATTAAATATTCTTAAACAGCTTACAAAGGATCAACGTGCTTGGATTTTGCTTCGACTCGGCACCTCGCACGTCACATCTTCCTAGGCTTGTCTTCATCGCCCCTCGGGCTCATGGTGCACCTCGGAGGGAGAAGGAAGGCAATAATTGAGGATAGTTTAAGAGGGGGCTGTTGGGGTTTTGGTCTGTGGCTTAGGAAAATTTTGGTTTTCCCTGCCTTTGGTAGTGAATGCTTACGACCAAGATTTTCTCTGTGGGGACTTTGCCCTCTTGTCATTCTTATTTAATTTGTACTTTTTCCTTCGTGCACGCTTATGCCCGGGGTTTTTTCTTTGTGGGGACTTTGCCCTCTTGACATGCTCATCTTTTGATTAAAAATATTTTACTTAGGCTTTTGGTAGATTTGTTCTCTTTTGGGCCGTCACTTCCACCTACTAGGGCGGCGGGTAGGCTTGGTGGTCTGACCGAATCCTCACTTCTCCCTTGTAAACTGAAGAGAAGAGAATAGGTGACACCTTTCACTGTAGGTTTGGCTTCGACTTGTCTCGGATTCGATGCTATTTGAGCTTAAGAGTTAAGTGTGATGTGCGTGTTGGTGTTGACCCAAGGTTAAACTACAAAGAGTAGGGAATGAATTAGAGGTTTTGATCTTTCACGCTATTCTTGGCACGCGTACTATACCAACCTCTTCTTCTCCTCTTTTTTATGTTTTTTTTTGAGTTAGGGGTAGTATTTTTTGAGGTATAAACCATTCCAAGGGTGAGCCAATTCTTCAGCATCAGCGTTAATCAACCTATATGCATTGCCAGAATAGATTTTCTTTATTACATAAGGCCCTTCCCAGTTTGGTTAGAGTTTTGAGCGAGGCCCATCAGGTTTTACAAAGATTCTTTTAATCATCATTTCACTAACTTTAAATTTCCTGTATCTGTAATGCCATCCTCAAGTGCTTTTCATGCTCCTCCTTGCTCTTTGAATATATCAAAAAGTCATCAATAAACACCACGACCCACTGATCTAAGTAGGGTCGGAACACGCTATTCATTAGCTGCATAAAAGCTGCAGGAGTATTTGTTAATCCAAACGGCATCACAACAAATTCAAAATGCCAATATCTACTATGAAAAGCTATCTTAAAGATATCCCCATCCTTTATCCTTAATTGATGATAGCCAGATCTGAGATCGATCTTTGAAAAATACTGAGCTCCCGATATCTAGTCAAATAGCTCATCGATCCTTGGTAATGGATACTTGTTCTTCACAGTGAGCTGGTTCAACTGACGATAATCAATACACAGCTATTCCACCCTGGGAGTTCGCCAGCGTACACGTACGTGTCGAAGGGCCCGCGGAGTGGTGTGTGCGGTGACCGGAGTGAGGGGTAGGACATAGCTATGGGGGAGATGCCAGAAGATAAGGGGCCTCGGGCACCCCCTCTTGTGATCGTATCCATCTCAAAGCGGCACCGTGCACTCACCTTTTACGGAGAGTCGAGGGGAGACCGAGTGGCACGGAGAGTTCTGGGTAAAGGGGGAAACGTGGCTGGGATGCGGGCGTGCCAGTCAATTTCTCGACAATCACTCGTGGAACCGAACGTTTAACTGGGGATGCGCCACCAGAGCGCGGACGTGGACTCAGGGGGTGAGCGACACGTGGAGGGGAGGACGGTTCCATAGGTGTGAGTGCGCAGGCGATTGTGGGGAGTCGTGTACAGGACGTCTTTCCCCACTGACCACAAGCTGTCGGTGTTTATTTACATCGGATTGAATCCGAAGACCTTCATTCCATGCCGAAGCAGAGTCCGTATTCCTAAAGCCCGAGATGAAGACCCGAGAGTACTTTGCAACTATAGGTTCGTCTGAGACTGGGTCATGTTGGCTGGGGGTGAAGGGTGCTGGGGGTTCACACTAGGTGACACAGAGGGTAGCTGGAGGCCCGAAAGAAGTTGCTCAACAAAAAACAATGAAGAATGCTTTGAGGGGATGGAAGCAAGTGAAAAAAATTGCATCACAGCAATGGAAGCATATTTCTAAATGATTTTTTTATGCAAATATGCCAGCAAATGCATCTGATAATCCCTACTTTCAAACAATGATTGACTTCAGTGTAAGAGGTGGCTTAGGTATTCCTGCACCTAAGCCAAAGGACATATATGGCCATTTGCTTGATGAGGAAGTTCGTGAGCTACAGGCATAGATAGACTCATTTAAAAGAGTGTGGAATGAGAGACGCTGCACCTTGATGTGTGATGGATGGACTGGAAAGTAATTGTTTACTGTCCACATGGAATAGTGTTCTTGAAATCATTTGATGTTTCTAACAATCTCACAAAATGCTGAATTCTTATGCAATCTAATGGATCAAATTGTTGAGGAAGCTGGAGAAGAGAGAGTGGTTCAAGTTGTTACTAATAACACAGCAAATTATAGAAGAGCTGGTCATATGCTGATGGAGAGACGAAAACATTTGTATTGGGTTCCATATGCAGCACATAGATTAGATCTCATGTGCAGCACATTTGTATTGGGTTCCATGTAGATAGGGCCAAAGAAAGAATCCAAAAAAAGTACCCAAACACATATTAGAGATTGTGGGATATCATTGATAGTAGGTGGGAAGGTACACTTCATCATGAGTTGCATGCAGCTGGTAAGATGTGTATAAACATATTCTATTTTACATTAACTTATCAATTTTACAATGACTAATCAATTTAAGATCTCTAATTCTTGTGAATATGGTATAGTATGTGTAGGATATTTCTTAAACCCTCACTACCAATATAGTGCAAGCTTTCATGCAGATGATGAGGTGGTGCAAGTGTTATACATCGTATGTTGAGAAATAAGCAAATGATGAGTTCAAGCTGAAAATGGGAGTTTTTGGCCGATTACAGTTACGAAGTATAATCCAGGTATAAATATATTACGAGATAACTTTTTATTTGTTACACTGAAAAATAGCTAATAGGGCTGACAAATATCTCATTGCTATAAGAAGTGGCCCGTAGACGAAGGCTGCATCAACGCAATGCCTTCATTATGTCGACGCACCTGAAGCCCTTTTCTAGAAATTTCTGTCAAATCGCAGCAATGATCCAGGAACCAAAAATAGCAACCGTAAACCTCCATAAATACGATTTTTAAGGTCTGAAAACATTCCTAGGATAGGCAAGTGTACTTGTCATCAAGAGATTACCATAACAACACCTTTGGGCAGAAGATTGGTCAGACTACAAACTTGGGTAAGATCACTTCTCAAGGCATTCTTTTTGCATCCAACCAATCAAGAATGAGCTTGTAAATTTCCAAGGATAGAAGGATGCCAATTTTTACTGCAAGTTAATGAAGGTCAAGATGCTGCAGGTGCTTCTGGTCAAATCTCATTTGTTTATTCTAGCCAAATTACAAATCTTTTGGAGAAAAATTTTTGTGCTCCTTGCACCTATAAATAGGACAGACCGTGCTTGCTTTGGCTTGCCACTGGAGATTCTGAAAAAACCTAGAGAAGGGCTAAACATGAGAATCCAAGAGAGCAAAGAGAGAAAAGAGAAGAAGTGCAGTCCTGACAGAAGAAGAAGATGAGTGTGTCCAGCTAGCCATCCAGCCAAAAAGTCATAGCCTAAATTGTTTGTTTCCATTCCGTCAAGGGCATGTGCTTGTAGCTTTTATTTTTGTTCCCAACATTTTCAGAACATTCCAAGTGTGTGTAGCCTGGGATCTGTCCCCATGGTTTTGCTACACTTGCAACACCTTGTTTTCTTTCTTGTGTTCATGGGGGGGGATCTTCCCCATGGGACTTGTTCCCGTGTGTGTGTGTGGTTGGGGCATGTCCCCGTGTTCTACTGGGCAACCAATGTGTGTGTGTGGATCTCTTTTGGATAAATAGTGGAAGCCTCACCAAGTTGGTGAGGGGTGGACGTAGGCTTGCTGGATAGCAGCCGAACCACCTTAAAAAGTTCAGTGTTGTGGCATTCAATCTCCATATCTTCTATCTCCCTTCACGTGTGTTGTATTTGTCTAAGTGTGTTCATAGCTTTTTCTTTGCTGATAATCCCTATGACTACCTACTTTATGTGCTTTGAATCATTGTGTTGCTATTCTTGCATAGTTCCTCTTAAGAGGTTGAAAAAGTGAGTGTCGGATCTATTCACCCCCCTCTAGATCCTCTCCTATCATTCAACACGTCGAGCCTTGGACGATGTGAAATGTTTGGCATTCGTCATGACTCTCCTAGAGAACGCCTGGACGTGGTTCGAGTCCCTGTTAGCCAGGACTATTTCCTCCTTCCAATAGCTGAAGAAGCTATTCAAGTAGAACTTCATTGGCTGCCACAAGGAAGCCAAATCTACGGTGAGCCTACTTTCCATCAGACAGGGGCGAGAGGAGACCCTCTGGGACTACGTGTCTCGTTTCAGAGCAGAGGCACTCCGTATCCCTCGCCTCGACATCAACATTGCCACCATCGCACTGGCCCATGGTACCATAGACTCTATCCTTCGATGATCACTCGGAGTCAAAGCCCCGACCACCCTAACCGACCTCCTCCCCTTACCATAGAAGTACGTGTGGTGCGAGGAGAGCACCACAACCCTGGGTCACACGGTCGGATTAGATCGACCCGACCATAAAAGATCTGTCGACTCGCCTCGGGAAGGGTGGAGCAAGCGAGAGTGACGGGACCAAGATCATCGCGACCGTTCAGAGAATAAAGAAAGGAGCAACTATTGCCACTACACGCCCCTCACGGCCCCACCCAACCAGATCCTCATGGAGATCCTTGAGGAACCTTACCTCAAGTGCCACCCGAGGATGAAGTCTGACCCGAGGATGAGGAGCAAGAAGAGGTACTATCACTTCCACTTCAACCATGGCCACGACACTATCGATTGCATCCAGCTCAAGGATGCTATCGAGGATCTCATCTGGCGAGGACTCCTTGATAAATTCATCGCCAAAGCCAAGAAGAAGTGGCAATGTGAGTGAACCCATTCCATCGACAACCGACCCAATGGGAAAGAGATCATGATGATCTCTGGAGGGCCAGCTTCTGGTGGCGACAGCTCTAGGAGGCGCCGGCGACACATGTCAATAGTCAATAATATGGACTGAGGTGATTGTAGACATTAGGAAATTGCTTCCCGGGATCACCTCAAGGATCCCATTATCTTTTCCAATGAGGACCTGGAGGGAGTGACCATTCCCCATTCGGATGATTTGGTGGTTTCAGCCACCATTAATCAATGTACTGTCCAACTTATTCTTGTGGATAATGGAAGCGGTCCCGATGTTATTTCTTACGACTGCTTGGTACTCTTGGGTGTGGATTTATCACGAATAGCCGCACCCCACACACCCTTGTATGGATTCTCTGGCACGACCATCCTCCCGGAAGGATGCATCTCATTGCCAATTATGTTTGGAACCACACCACGAGATGTGACTTTCATAGCAGACTTCACGATAGTACGAGGAATGACCGAGGACAATGCCATCATAGGGTGAGGTATCTGTTAAGGTGTAAGGCCCGGATTCAGAGGGGGGTGAATGAATCCCTCTTAAAAAACTTTGCCCAAATAAAACTTATAGCTAGTCTATGATGCGGAACAAAAGCACACAGGTGCCTTGAATGACTTAGATGCTCTATTCAAATGACAAATGGATAAACAGATAAACTGAGCTTTTAATCAACTCTATATAGGCTAAAGAGATGACTCAGTTCATCTAATCAACTTGACTCTCTCACGACCGAAATCAAATGCACGGTGTGCAAACCAATCTCTCACTAGACACAAGATCAGACTTTCATAAGCGAACCTAAGCATACATCTAGCGGAACAGAATGGACAATCAGACAACGATGGACAAGGGATTTTAGATGGTTCAGTCTGCTGCCCGCAGACCTACGTCCATCCCTCACTCAAACCAGAGTGAGGCTTCCTACTGATACATAGCTTAAACTGCTGGGCCTTGTAGCTTGCCTACATCCACTGAGCAATACAACTTGTTGTCTAGAGGAACCAATCCTCTGCAACGCTGAGCAACACAGCTTGCTGTCCAGAGGAACCAATCCCCTGCAACGCTGAGCAACACAGCTTGCTCCGCTGACTTAGTATGTGCTTCTGTTAAGTGAAGCTGTTAAGCATGCTGCAAAAAAATGTTCAACTCATGTAAGTGTGGTGTTAAATAATGAAGTTGCTATGTTATTTGATAAAAGATATAAATTAGAAGCAATGTGAAATGTTCGAAAGGAGAGAAGTATGTTTGATTTCTAGCAATTTTGGTCACTAGAATTGAACTCCTCTTTCTTTTAGTTTGACATTTCTTGAAAAAATCAAGGGTTGTACTAGAGAAGGAAATCAACATTGTTGTTGCATTTAAGTTGCACCTCTTTTTTTTGAGAAGTGGATGGTTAGGTTTCATCTTAAAACTTTTTTTTCTAAATCTATCTTATAGCTGGTTTATTTTCAAGGGCTGGGCTTGGCCAAACAAATAATGCCAGTTGCATAAGGCCTAGGCTTAGACCATCAAAGTTCTCTAAGCCTTGCCCCATCCATAACTCTTGAGAGTGCTTCCTCACCATTTCGTCATCCATTCATCTCCCTCCAACATCCCAAGATTTCTCACTTTCAATAAAAAAACATCTAGCCTTTTTGCTGGATGCCTACCCTTGGAGATGGTAGTCAAGGCTAGTGCCATCCATGGTCATTGAGGCTGAAGTACTGCTGGAGGAGCTTGTTGAGACTGTACTGCTAGAGGAGCTTGTTGATGGCTGCACTAATGCCAGAGGGGAAGGGGTGTGTGGCTGATTTGTAGACTTTGCATGAGTAATTAATCATGGCAGCCTATTTGTCTTACTGATGTGCCACTGGAGAGATGACACAGGGATTCTCATTAACCTGAGAGTTCTGCCATGCTGACAATGTGTCAATTTGATCCTTCAAACGTGACTACCTAGTACAAGCTCCACAGTGGATCTTGTACTAGACACAGTATGGTCTCATACTTGTTCATTTTTCTTGATGACTTTAAATGTCATTGTTCCTGACCCTGTGTTGTATATGATATTGAACTAAACACATATATTATTTTTTTGTCAGGGCATGTATTTGTCTCACCATTTGTCCAATTACATTTTCTATAACAAATTAAAACTAATAGCTACAATAGCTAATAGAGTCCAGACCGACTAAAGACAAGTACAGTCCAATAGAAAAGGAAATGTACCCTCAAGTCAGGGGAAGCCTGACACTGGCAAAGTTGGCAACTAAGAACCATGCACCGCACCTCCAGACCACGAGGAAGAAGAGCAACCACACCTGAAAAGTCAGGGTGAGCCTCGTGTCACTGGCTCAGTAGGGGTCCCGTAGATCCCCACAAAGAAACCAAAGCGGAAACAATAGTATCAACAACAAGAGCAACAGCAGTAAGCAGGAGTAAGAATGATGGAAGTAAAGAGGAAAGCCATACAGTAGAAACCACGACAGTCGATAAGACCTTGGCCCTCTAAACTACTCCTAATTGGGAAAGGCACAACATCCCACACACCTGGTAAGGAGTTGCCAAACTAATCTCAAGAAACCCCGATTACATTGCCAGAACACGTCATGCTACAACAAATGTGTAGGCTTCACATCACGACCTCTTGGACGTGGGGAAACACACCTAAAACACCAGCGCACACACGACCTCACTGTCATGTTCGCTACACATGCCACGGTAAAGCCAAACACAGGCTACCCGAAGCACTACGTTAACAATGACAAAGAACTGATCACAAAATCACAAGTCACATGTCATGTGACAGAAGCACCTCCTCAGTAGAAGCAAAGCCAGATGCATCCATTGACCTCTCACACTGCGCCTCAAGCATCTCACACTCGCCTCAAACATGGTGACTAAGACATTGTACCAAGTACAAGAAACAACAGTAACGAGTGACTAGTCAAGGTCATGCCCGTCGACACTCATCCAAACGCCCCTGACCACGTGTGCACACACAAGCCTAATGCCATGAGCCAGACCTCTAGCCAGTTTCCCCCTTAGTAGGACGCTACCGCAAAGTAAGGGGGCCCACGAAAACTAGCTTAAAAATTATTTCTCGGGAACTTACCCAGCCACCACTCCCAGGTGGGCCGACACCATGAAACTGAGCAGGAGACGACCAACCAATTGGCCGTTGAATAACCTGGAGGGCCAGGTCGATGGCCGCTCAGGGAGACTAGGCGGCCAACTACTAGGCCGTTTGGTCTGGGTGGGCAGCCAATCTTTGGGCCATCTAGTGCTCTAGGCGGCAGAAGTCTTGGCCATTCACAGCAAGGCTTGGGTGGCCATTGATCACGTCGCCCATGTGTTTAGGCAGCCAGAAGTTTGGCTTTCTTCTACCTGCAAATAGAGCTAAACTAACACATAGAGCAAATGAACATGGGCTCTAAATCCTTGGATTTTTGGCATTTGGGACTTACAATAGGCAGTAGCAGGTCCCACCATGATCGCTAGAAGGTTATAGGCACTAGGAATGGGGCGGCCACAGGTCGGTCACGTGGCGACAGCAGGGTCGTTCGGAAAGGGAAAGGGGCACTGGGTGCCTTCCCCTAGGAAATCGAGCCAGAAGCTGGGCCTATAGTGCATAAGTCAAAAGGAATATGAAAGGGGTGATCGTCAGAGACTTATACTTGAGCCTCACAGGGTGATGATTGCGTGGGATGCCTTCAAATAGGGAGTTTGTGAGAACCTGACTTCTCCATGCTCAGTCGGCCAAGGATGGAGAGCCCTACAAAGTCCCAAGATGCTAAAAATCTTGCAAACAATGACAAAAGCCTACGAATACAAATAAATACATGTCGATTAGCTTTGAGAAGTGTAGTAGAAGTTCTAAGCAATGCAAAAGAAGGGAAGAAATGGGGGTGTGATTACCCAGGGGGTGTGTTGGAAGGGGGGATGGTCGAGGCTTTCGACCACCCGCCTTCCCCTTTGTTTAAAGGGGAAACCTCTATAGTAGGATCTATGGGTTATCTACGATGCCTTGAATGCAAAATGAGTGGGATGTGTAGTGTAAAATAGGGAACAAAGGGGAATTCAGAGAGCAAAAAAGGGGGCGGCCAAGCTTGTGGTCACTCAGAAGTAGAAGATGGAGAACACCAGAAGCCCGGGTAGCAGTAGGAGCAGCTCTCTCTTTTGTTGGTAGACGTAGTCGTGGTTTTATCGTTTACTTTGGTTGCAGCTTCTAGTAAATTATCCCTATTAGAAAAGTAGGATGACTATTTTCTTAAGAGCACAAGAATATGATATCTGGCATGTTGTAAGCAAAGGACCATATGAATTACCTGTGGATGAGGAAAAATAGCAGGATGAACATATTAGAAAATCCTGTGCTAACTAGAAAGCTATGAATATTATCCAACGCGTAATTTACCCGAATGAATATTCACGCATCTCTATGTGTTCTTTTGCGCTAGAAATGTGGGATAAGCTGAGGCTCATATACGAGGGACTTCCGAGGTTAAAGAAACAAAGGTGAATTTACTCATCATGTACTATGAATTATTTGCAATGAAGCAAGACATGACAATATCTCAAATGTTTGCAAGACTAAGTGAGATCACAAATGTGCTGAAGGCATTGGGGAAGAATTATACCAATCAAGAGTTGGTCTGGAAAGTGTTGCAATCACTGTCAACACAGTGGCCTACTAAGGCGATAGTTATTGAAGATTCGAAGGACTTGTCAACCTTGTCTCTTGATGAATTAATTCAATCGCTTATGACTTATGAGCTGAATATCAAGAGGAAAGTAAGAGAAAGAAGATGGTTGCCCAGAACGTCAACCCACAATCATCTGAAGAAAGTGATGGAGCTTCAAGCATTGACAGTGATGAAGAAGAGCTTATGGTTCTTATTACAAGAAGAGCGAGAAGGTTCTTTAGGAAGGCTAAGAAGGATGGCAACTTCCCTAAGAAATTTCAAAAGAAGCCATTGGACAAGAAAGGGGAATCAAGCAAGACGGACGAAGTGATGTGTTATGAATGTAAAAAGATGGGGCACATGAGGGGCGAATGCCCTAAACTTTTGAAGAAATGGAAGAAGAACAAAGTCAATAAACTCAGAGCAATGAAGGCTACATGGAGTGATGAAGATGTGGACGACTCCAGATTTGAAGAAGAAGAAGACATTGCTGAATGTCGAACTAATACCATAGTCATCTGGTAGTTCACTAACCTACACATTGGACCCACTTGCTTCACGACTCAGAAAGGGTTGGCACTGCGGGCCTGGAGTTTCTTCACAGCTCCCGAGGAAAACTATTCAGGTCTAACCCTGATCATGATGTACTCTCCCCTTCGGAACTCATGGGCACACCGGTGTGCGTCAGCTAACTCCTTATACGTACGTTGCTGGCCTTTTATTTGAATAACTTATGCAAACTCCTATATGCTCAAAAAATGCATGTGCAGACTCTTGCAAACGGTGCAAATAAAGAAAAAGTAAACTTGTACATGATCCTAGACAAACCTAATGTTGTCTAGACACTTACAGATGTGAATGCTGTGGTAGTCCAGGACATCCGATTGTGGATTTAGGGTGCATAAGATCTCTATCAACTTGGGAGGACTCTGGACATCCTAAAGTGAACCAATCATGCACAGGCTCCCTAATAGATTTCAGACTTTTGGGAGGGCCAGGAGAGCCAAAGTCACCTTCTTCCTCACCCCTATACGATGGTAATGCATGTTGAACAGGTTCCATAATAACCAAGCTCCAAAGTATGGGTTGACTGACCGGTGTGAGAGGGGTGTGATAATGGGCTCCCTTGACAAAGTGGAGTAGAGATGGTGGGTCAAGAGGCTCACTAGGGAAGGGATCGAAGGGAGTAAAGAATGTGTGATCCCTCGCGATAGGTTCCCTCACTACACTAGCCCATGCTCAGAATTCGTTAATGGGTAGATGGTCATCTTCCATCATCACGGTAGATGGGATAGTAGTTTCATTTGGAAGACAAGGTTCCTCCCTCGGGATAAGTGGAATGGAGTTAAACTCATCAGGCATGGGGAGGAATAAAAGAACCTCCGTGGTGATATGACCCACGGTACACACAAAGGTAATGGACCCCAATGCTGGATGCGTGAAGCTACGACTATTAGGTTGGTCAAAGCCCGGGGCCAACATATATGTCCACGTCAACTGCCAGTCTAAAATAAAAATAGTTGGCGTCCACCATGGTGGGCGTCTATTGTGTTCTGCATCCACCTTGGTGGACGCAGTTTCTTCATCCCTTTCCTCTCGTTCGTCCCCTCACCGTCCCCTACGCCTTGAATTATAAAGAGAAGAAGGCAGGGGTACTTATCTTCTTTGGGATCTCCTGGTCCACTGCTCCCTGCAATGGTCGGCGGGGGGGTCACCACCATTGACGCGCCACTGCCGCCGTCATCGTGCCCTCCGCCAGTGTCTCTCCACCTTCGACCGTCGTGATTGACCCCCCATCATTCTCCTCTTCTCCCCCTGCGTCCTCCTCTTCACCCTCGCCGTCGTCCATCTCCATCTCCTCCCCTTCACCTTCTTCCTCCGTCACCGTGGGTAACACGCCCACCGCAGGCACCTCCTCCGCAACCAGCGCCACTGCCACCAGTTCCACGCCCACCGCAGGTGCCTCCTCTGCAACCACTGCCGCTTGGCCTTCTTCGGTCACCGCAGAGTCCCCGAGGTCGACGACCATAGTGGCCGTCACACACCGTCGCTTCCCCGAGCTTCCACCGCCAGTATACATCGTCGAGGGAGAAAGAGAGAGAGAGTTTGAGAAGGGTTGCAGGGGGCTCTGGGGGGGTTCTGGGAGAGAAGAAAGAATGAGATGGGAGGGTTTAAATGAAGGGAGGAGGAAGAAGAAGAGAGAGAGATCATGGGGCATCTATTACAGTTGCAGTTACAAAAGGAACTGCGTCCTCCTTCATGGACGCTTATTTGTTTTTGTTTAAAAATTAAAATGAATCAGCGCCTGTACTAGTGGGCGCTGTTTGTACAAATGCAAATTGTGAAAATTAAATATTTTGAGGAAAAGTGTCTGTCTGGAAAGACGTTGATTTTGGAAGTTCAGTTATTAAGCTCAGAAAATGCCAGATAATTGGCGGTTGTTTTGGAGGATGCATATTTAATTAACGCCTACCATGATAGATGTTATTTCCATGAGAAGCGTTATTTGTTGAAACAGGAAGGGAATTGACTTATTTCCTATTTCAGTCAACTAAACCTTATTTTTAGTCGATCGATATTGCCCCGGTCAACTGATTTTCTCTCGATTGAACCTTGTTTTAGTCGATTGATACTGCCAGGTTGACTGATTTTCCCTGTTTCAGTCGACTGAACCCTATTTCAGTCGACTGATATGGCCTCTGTCGACTATTTTCGTTGACCTTGAACACGAACATGCCTAGACCGCTACTATGAGATTGCGGTTCTCTGTTGATTGTGACTTTCCCAATTTTCTTACACTTCATGATTCTTGTGTGGCATTGCGAGATCTAAGCTTGCTTTAGATTTTAGTCTCTCTAGGCTACTACCCTGATATATTCATGACCCCTTAGCGTATGTTCCTGAACCTACTTAGATCTTGCCTCTTGAAGTCATATCCTTATGACTTATTCCTTGAATTCCTTCTAAGGAATTGTCTCCACTCTTAGTGCTTGGTTACTTAACTCATCCTTGGAATTCATGGCCAAAAAATAATGAATGTATAGATTTTACTTGGGATCTATGATCCACCACTCAATGCCAACGCATCATTAAGGGCCTGGTCTGGTCCTGGGTGGAGCGCTCGAAAGTACTTGTGCCCACGGGAGTTTATAATGACAAGGTGTAGCATTACACTAAAGTACTTGCTAACGTGTTAATCTATGACATTCACTTCTACATGAAATTCATGACTTTACATTACATGATTGTACTTGTGTGCTTGTTACGGCCATTTACATGAAAGTTCCAATTATTCACTTGTTCTATTTCAAGTAATCCTCTTTGATTATCTTACCTCATCATTTTGGTTGACTCTAGTTAAATGCCTCTTCACGTTATTTGTTTTGCTCATTTTTCTCGTTTGCATGAAAGATCTGATAAATTGATTAATCACTTCAGGTTTACCTAGCATAGAGATATAATTCCTATTGAGCACTCACTCACCCAACTTTTCCCAATCTTTTTTAGGTAGCTCGGATGAGGATGTTCAATCTGATGCGGCATTAACATCTTCTTTCTATTTCCCTCTGCTTTGGCTGCTGACTCTTGGTACTTGAAATGGTCTTTTTGCAGCTCCTCTTAATTGTCTTACCAGATATGGTGCAGGTTTCTCCTTGTTTTCAGACTAAACTTCTCGTTGTGTATTCTATAACAGCCTACTGATCCTAAAATCTTTGGATTCTATTTGCTAGATATTGGATCCTTCAAGGGATCAAGCCTGTCTCACATTGACTGGTTAGGGCATATGATGATATTAAAAGGTTGTTTCTCTTATAAGAGAGATGAGAGAAAACATCAGAGATATGGTGGAGTGTTTTTTTGGACAGCATTGACATTCAGCCTGATCAAAAGGATTGTATGTTTTAGGAGAAGAATGGTGGATTTTGTTCTGTGAAATCCTTGTATAAGCTCATCGAAGTAAACCAAGCAAATTTCCCACTGTTTTGGAGAATTTGGAAGGCTAAGGCTCCTTTGAAAGTTAAAGCCTTTAGTAGCTGTTATCTCAGCAACATATTATCACTGAAATTGTACCTTACAAGATGGCTTCCCAACCGTGATGATCAGTGCACTTTCTGCAATAGGTCGCCAGAATC
Organism: Amorphophallus titanum; assembly: GCA_024336825.1. Taxonomy (NCBI): domain Eukaryota; kingdom Viridiplantae; phylum Streptophyta; class Magnoliopsida; order Alismatales; family Araceae; genus Amorphophallus; species Amorphophallus titanum. Next base: position 2,136,346 of record JANBPO010008917.1, read on the forward strand.
AGTTAATCATCTGTTTTTCCAGTGTGTTGTTACTCGGGAAATTTGCACTATCTTTGGCAGGCTGCTTGGGTTATCCTTGACTCTCGGGGCGGTTGAGAATCTTGAGATATGGCATTTCTTCAAGCACCTGAAGATGAATGTTGGCCAGGGAGATTCTTTCAAGATTCTATCTATCCTTCACTGTGTGGTCTGTTTGAGTATATGGAAGGCCCATAATGAGACAATTTTTATTTTTCAGGGGAAGCAGACTTCACCTGGAGAATATCTGCCTACGAGCTTTCTCCTTCTTTTATGTTTGGTCTAGATTTATATTGCACATTACTGTGGAGTTTTGGGATAACGTATTTCATTCAGTTAATTATATTTAGTGATTTTTTATTTTCTTTGGCAATAGAGGAACCTCCCCTATTTGCTGCTTGATTGAAGAGAAGCATGAAGCGGATGTGTGAGTGGAGAATGAATTGAGTGAGGCTATAAATGATCTCTTTTGGGTAAAAGAGGAGTCGGGTCCCCTTCATAACTTTCATCTTGATTGGGCATCTTTTGATCAAGGGGAGGGTATTGATCTTTTACCTCTTCATGATTTTGGTGAATCTAACCTTGTTGTGGATATTCTGCAATTAGCCGATCTGTCAGATCCTATTGAACCCCACGAGTATAATGGTGTTGAGGAGCATATTTCTTTCTAACGTGAGAGGACCTAGGGGAAATGGACGATGAGCCCAAATGGATGCCCAAATCGTGAATCCAAGACAGCAAAGGGTACGAGGCGAAGGATGAGTCCGAAGGCTTCCTCGATGCTAGAAAGGCCGCTTTCCAGACCGGCTCGACCGATCCTTCCGATGACTTCTTTTGATATACCTCTTTTGCTGTCGAGGACTTACGCTAAGGGGGTTGACACTGAGAGACTCGGACCTAGACTCTCAAGCACTGCAACGGACCGACGACTTCACTCAAGCGAGCTCACCCGTGTAGCGCACACTTGGGTCTGTAGATGGACCGGCGATAGTGGAGAGGGTCCGAAGTGGGGCCTTGATGTTGCGGGGTATGACTAGCTTTGGGTGGACCCCCAAAGGGCCTGGGATGCCCAATTCAATGGGCAGCCAGCACACCGAGGGTGTGGGTATGATGGTCTCTCTCACAACTCAACCCGCGGTGGCACTCAATTAGATGAATTTTAGATTGGGCACTCTCTCACCGTTCGACGGAGCTAAGAAACAATACTAGTTAAGCAAAATAGGCTAGCAAAGAGAGGGAACCATAAGCTCACATGATTAGCATGAAGATGCCGATCTCGGATAGAGATGATGGCGAGCGGGGAGGCGTGGGTACACACCCACACACCGCGCCGATGTAGCTTCGATTGGCGACCTGCTAGTACAACCACTACACCTCTCGCAGGGGGGAGATATCGGGGTGAGGGTTAATTTTATATACACCTCTCTCTCTCTCTCTCTCTCTCTCTCTCTCTCTCTCTCTCTCTCTCTCTCTCACACACACACACACACACACACACGCCCATTCTCCCTCTCTCTCGGTTTAGACGCCATCGGCCGCGGATCGAGGCGTGGGAGATACCATCAGAACCGGCTCGTCGTGAGGAACGCGTAGGTGCAAACCTTGTCGCGGTTCGTGGGACGTGGAGGCGAGACGGGTCGAGAGGTGCCGTGGCATCCCTTCGCCCGCATGCGGCCTAAATTTAATTTTTGTCGCGATTGAGGTAGGGGGATGGAATCCTCACCTCGTAAGGATCATTTTGCCGTCACATGCAAGCACATGCACGGCCATTTTTCTCATTTTTCGTGAAAATTCTATTTTAGTATAATTTAGCCTAATTTGTTGAAAAATCACTCCATGGGCATTGTTTTTATCTTTTGATGTATGGATTAGTTGTAGAATGTCGTGGTATGGCAGGTTAGCAGGTTTTCTTCGAGTTCCCGTCGATCCGACTTGATCGGGAGGAAGTTCGGGTTCGAACTTTGCCCTTTCATTTTCCAACTCGTGTAACGATCCTTCTAGTGACCGTTACACTGTAACGGACCCTTGTAGGTGCGTTACATGTCTTGTGACGGCCCTTGGGAGATGTGTCACACTTGGTGTAACGGGCCTACATAGGTGCGTTACATGACCTTTGACCAATCGTTTGACCTTTGACCTAGTTAGGCGGTTTGTGTGACGGTCAGTCGTGAGACCGTCAGACCCTTGTAACGGCCCATCCTTGGTGCGTTACGTCCTACATAAATTGTGGATTTTATATAATTCGGGTGAGTGTAACGGCCCATGAGAGGCGCGTCACACTCAGTGTAACTCCCCACTCTTGGTGCGTTACAGCTTGCGTGCCCTGTGTACCTTAAATCGTTCGGATAAGTTTAACGGACCCAATGGGGCGCGTTACAGTTCACGTAGCGCACCACCCTTGATCCGTCACATATTGTGACGCGGCAAGGCTAGACTGAACCTAACCTTCCAATAACGTCTTTTGATATACTGGGTATTGGGATGAAATGCAAATCAAAATATTTTTTTTTTGAAATCAATGACTACCCTAGACTCAACTTAGCTCTGATACTAATTTGATGTGGAACGGACGGTGAACCTAGGACTCTAAGTAAGCTCGCGACTCATCCCTTAAAGAGGGAAGCGTGCGGACGTGCACGGTTGAGAAATCAGCAGCGAGTCAATGGTGGTCGGTTCACTCTCGTGCTCGGATCGAGGCACGGGGCAGGTCTCGCTCTCTCTCGTAGTAGTGATTGAAATATACAACGAGCTAGGATCCTAACATACTCACAAGAAGTGGCATAAGAACTTATACTAGCTAAGGAAATAAGACAAGTAGAGGGTGGCGAGTGTACCTCCACACTCGGGGCGTGGGGAAGACGTCCCAGCCAAACTCTGTAACTCCCGGTACAACAGTAAGAATTAATTTACAGCTAAGATTCTACTACCCACTCCACGCAGGGAGGTTAAGGGCTACACAGTGGCTCCGGGAGCACCGAGCTTGGGTTGGCGGGCAGCAAGGTGACGGATGCCGGGCGATGGCCGCAACGGCTTCGGTTCGGCGATCTCCGGTCGGCAGGACAGCTACCAAGAGCCTCCAAACGGACGACGACCTCTGGTAAACTTCTGACGATGGAGGATCACTGGGACGACGGCAGTGGGTCCCTGGTCGACCCCTGGGAGCGAAAGTTGCTGATTCGCCTCTGGCATATTTTTTGAGGAATTTCTCCAGACGCCCTTTCTAGTTGTCTAGGCTCTGGGCAGAGCTGTGCACTTCCACGAGAATGGCCGCCACGATTTGAGCTGATGTCGTAACGAGGTGGGACTAGTGCCATTGCGACGCTCTCTCAGAGTTCTACGATCCCAAACTATGAAAGGAATTTTCTGAGGGTGGGACTTCCCGTGGGGGAATTTTGATCTGACTGGCTCACAGGTCCAGAATAGACAGGGCAGAAAGGGGAGCTGCATGAGAACGGCAAAATTTTGACCAATTTATAAAAATATAAAAAATACATATTCATGTAGATGGTCGAATTTCCAGGAACTTTGTCTTCTAGATCGAACCCAAAAGAAAATTTGATTTGGCCCAAATTATAGGCTTTTGGCTAAAACTTGTAGTTTTATTAGAACAACCCTAATCCGCCCAAATTTAATCCCAATTCTAGTTCTCATGGGCTCAATCCGGACCCAATCATTAGGCCCATTTTCCATCTGTTTCCTCAAACCCTAACCCTAGCGGCCTAATTTTGAGTAGATGACACCGTGACCCTATCAAGCGCGAGTATCGCACACATTCGATTCCATGACTCTTTCTCATCCATATCCCGTCCCTAAGGTTGACCCTAGCTCTATAAAATGACATCTAACACCACCAAGAACCCTCATTTGCTGAGGCGGAAGACAACGTGCGTGATCGAGGGCGGGAGCGTCAAGTCTTGGTGTGGGTTCTATCTGCGGTTCCCACGAGGTTGACGTTACTTCTCACATTTAGAGGTAGGTTCTATTCAGGCTAAACCCTAATCAATCCAAGCTAGATTGTTCATTTTTGAGTGCTCTTTCATTTGATAGTCTTTTGCCCAATTTCTATTCAGTATATCGATCGCATCCGTGGCTTAAATTGAAGTCTATCAGAATTCAACGAAAGGCGGGGCACAGTCCCAGATAGCGATTTCACCAGAGGCCGCTACTTGGAGACTGTGGTCCCATGATAGACTGCATTCTTCTGGCCATAGGATTTTATTACTTTTGTCAAAAATAGTGTGATAGCGGTCGTTGACTGACAGCTAACATCAGTTAGTGGCCCTCTCCTGACCGCTATCTGTGCACGGGTTACAACGAGATTGCTCTTTCTTTCTCTGATTCAACTGTGGATAGACAGCATGTTAGGATATAAACGCACCTAATGTTTAGGTTTATAAAGGAACGTGAAATCTAAGTCAAAAAATTGATCATGGCTGAGTGATTATCATTATTCTTGCTCTTCAAAGCATAACGCCTTTTGCTTCATCGGTAGTGTTGCTTGATCGTGGGATCGTCCATTTTCCACTCACTCGTCTACTAAGGGCATAGTGGTGGACATCTCGACGGTGTGAGTGTAATCCGATGTTCACTGGGGTAAGTGCCATGATTGCAGTCTCAACGTTCACCTGTTGGCGAGTGTTACGGCGTTCGGGATACACGTGTGCAGAGATCATGCTTATAGACCAGTCATTCCTAAGTGGGCCTTAATTAGACTATGTTTTTGGACTATCAGTCTGTTGGTGATGGCTACTATGGGCCTGATGACATTGGGCCGTAATAGGTCTGACATTACTAGACCGTGCTGGGCTTGGCGCATTTTTTCCTCCTCAGAGACTATTCTCACACCGTTCGTCCACTTGACTTCATCGAAGATGGTGAGTTGCAGCTCTTCTCTGCAAAGAGGACATGCAGATGGCCCCGGCGTCCCTACAGTTTCCTCTCGCCGCCAAGACTCTGTATGGTCGACCCCCCCCAACCCGACCATCAAGTCTTTGCTATCCTAGAGGCTTGGAGTACTAGTTGGAGATTTTGTCATGGCTTCCATGGATAACAAACACCTCCTCATCAGATGTGTAGTGGAGGAGGACTTCTTAAAGTTCCTCGTCTGGCCCTAGGTGATGGTTAGTGCGGCACAAAGCCACTAACAGTGCCCACCGGGATCGAGCTCTTGAGCCTAAAACCACACCTCTTCAACAAGGGCATCATCCAGTCTACCGCTGACAACGTCGACGCTATTTTTCAGGTTACTCTGCACACCTCCCAGCTCACCTATGCGGCCGCTGCTTACGTTTGCGTTGAGCTCGACGTGCACCGATCTCAACTGAGATAGATCTAGATCTGTTGGGACTCTAGAGGCTACTAGCAGCCTATCTGATCTCCTAGCTCGCCTGAATTAATGTCTTAGATGCCATCTGTTGGGTAATTCGGTAGCCTCTTGCCACCATCATAATGCCAAGAACACCCCCCCCCCCCCCATACCTTTGGGGCAAATCTGTTCCCTGTGCAGGTCTAAAATAACAGTCCGGGAGAAATTCACAAATAAATATCAAAGTTCAACTTCAGAAACTGCTGTTCCCAGGAGTCGACCAGGGATGTCCTGCCATCATCCCAGCCAAGCGGCTCCTTGAAAAGAGTCAAGGAGGATGGCGTTCCTTTGGAAGCCGTTGCTTGCTGTCCTGCAACTCAGAACCGAGTCGGCATAGCACTAAGTTGGAATAGTACTGAGTCCGACCAGCAGGCCGAGTTTGCCCCGAGAGCACTTCCAGATTGCTACCCGTCAACCCAAGAAATGTCCTCCCAAGCCCACTTGTAGTCCTTTACCTCCCTGCGTGGAGTGGGCAGTAAATTAAGTTCTATAACCATTGTAATAACTGTTTAACCGGGAGTTACCGTAACTGGCCGGGGTCATCGTCCCCACGCCCGGAGCGTGGAGGTAAACTCGCTACCCTCCTCGTAGGCTTTGCTTTGCTCATATATTTTTTCATATGATGCTGCATGTGATAGGAAATTAGCTCACCCAAATATTTATCACCGCTGCGAGAGAGAGAGTGAAATCGTCCCGTGACCTGATCCGGGCACGAGTGAGAATTGACCACCCTACCTCTTGTCGGTTTCTCAACCGCGCACGATCATACACTTCCCTCGCTAAGGGATGAATAGCGAGCTCGTCAAGAGTCCAAGGTTGCATATCAACTTGGAGTCGAGTCCTCGCTTGTCTCATCCCGCATCAAATTGGTATCAGAGTGCTAGTCGAGTCTGGGGTCGTCGTTGCATAAGTCTTTGCATCAAAAGCACGGTCTAGGTCGAGTCTAGGATCATCATTGTTTTAAAAACAAAAAGGAAAAAGGAAAGGTGTTTTAAATTGCGTTGCATCCCCAATACTCCAGTATATCAAAAGATGTTACTCGGAAGGTTAGGTTACGCCTATCCGGAAGGTACCTCCTCGCGTCGAGTCAGACCTTTGGGTTCTAGCCTCCACCACGTACTGAAAATTGGGTTAAGTCTAGGTTGGTATTCGAGTCAGTCTGTCTTATCTGTTTATGTCGGTATGTCCAATTTGTAGTTTCCCAATGTCTAATGGGCTCCCAGTCACCCACGTCATATAACTGGTTGCATAGCACCCATGGGCTTGGCAACCATCCCTTGCACTTTCACAGGCCCGAAGCCTCAAACTTCTATGGGTCCAAGGTCCCGAGCGACTACCTACATTGGGAAGCCGCTATGGACAAGTACTTTAAATGCTATACCATGTCCAAGGCTGGTCAATTCGATTTTGCCAAGGAGAGGCTTCTTGACCGGGCTGCCGAAAAGTGGAGAGACATAGAAGGCTTAAGGCAGGTTAGGAGGCAATGGCCCATCGAGTCATGGTGGGACATGAAGAGAGAGCTTAGGAAGGTCTACGTTACCTAACCAATCCCCTCCAACCAGCCCCACCAAGTCACCTCCAGTTGACCCCACCAAATCACCTCCAACCAAGTGGGTCACACCTCCAACCAATCCCACCCAAGCACCTCCAACCAAGTGGGCCATAGTTGGAGGCAAGTGGCCCCTCACATAGCCGAGCCTAGGTCCACACCCAGGCCGAGAGCCAATGAGCGAGGCCATCACGATGCCCCTACTCCAACCCCCACCTTTGCTGAATTCATGAAAACATTTTCGGACAGGTTGGATAGGATCGATAGGACACGTGCTCCTAGTGACGGGCTCCTACTCGAGCCTAAGGAGGTCATAGCTGGTAGTCTTGACCTGGTGCCATCTCTGGTGCCCTCTCAAAGCCCACTCCCCATCATAGAGGACCCTCCTTCCCCACCCGTGAGTGCTCCGTTGCCACCCCCTCCAGCCACACATCATTTGGAGCCACCTCAGCCAGAGCTACCCGTGCTTCTCACGGGAAAACTTTTCATCGCCGAGCCACTACTTAGTTGGCTCAAGATAAGCTTGGTCCATAGAGCATCATACTATCCATCCATGGACCCCACACTACCTATAGTTCCAGTCAACTCGTTCCACACCACATTCCGGTCTAGTCACCATGTGGATACATTGGATGACCTTCTTATAGGATTAGACCAACAGTTGTAGTTGACACACTTATTAGCCCTAGGCTTCGACCAACCCACGAGTCGTAGCTTCACGCATCCCGCGTTGGGGTCTATTAGCTCCGTATACACCGTGGGTCACGTCACCACAGAGGTTCTGTTATTCCTTCCCTTGTCGGCCGAGCCTCACTTTAGTCTATTTGTCCCAAGGGAGGAACCCTATATCCTATACACCGTCCCATCTACCACGATGGATGAAGGTGACCACTTGCACCTTCATGGATGTCAAATATGGGACTATATAATGGATGAACCTGCCACTAGGGGTCATACGTTCTTTGACCCATTTGACCCCTTCCCTAGTGAGCGTCATGACCCACCACTCCCCTTCTACCTTACCGGGGAAGTCCTCCACCACACCCCTCCCACTCGGGCCAGGCTACCTCCACATAGCAATGGGTCCGAACCATCATATGGGGGTAAGGAAGACTTTGCTTCTCCTGGCCCACACGAACCTCTCGAACCTCCCACGCCCAACGGGAAGCCATTGCCAGATTGGTTCACACTTGGATGCCTAGGAGTCCCCCATGACGTCAACCTCCGATTACATCAAATGCATGCATGGCACACATTCGGGTGTCCTGGTCCACCACTATATATGTATGGGTCAGACTAACTGTAGGTTTAGGGTCATGTAAGAGTCTGTGTTTTTCATTATTTGTCTAGTATGTCATGAGTCAGTCGAGTCTGTCGTAAGCTCGTAATGTTTGTCCCTTTCGAGTACGAGGCAAGTCGGTCCTTATGTGCATGTTGTGGACTTGCTAGCGTTAGGTTCAGCTCCTCCTAGTGTGTCGGATCTAGTCACCAAAGGGACACCGCAGTGATTCCTAGTGAGTCATTGAGCCGTCTCCCTTCCTTAAGAGTGACCCCACCCTGGAGTGTCCACCACTAGCCTCATTCCTCGCAGCGTAGCATATAGAATGTATACAGGATGAGCAGGTGCCAATCTCTAGGAGTGGATTGTACTCCGCGCTACCTGGTGCGGTGACGGATCTGCCGAAGTGACACACGAGCAGCTACCCCTTGCTCGACGGGATCGAGTTGCAGGCGGCCGAGTTCGCAGCGGACCGTAAGAGCGAAACGGCGGGGGCGAATCGGGCGTGGTGATCATGCGCGCCTCGGCGGGATGGCCCGCCATGCGAAGGCGGCCGGATCCGCCCAAGTCAGTCGATGAAAATCGAACGCGTCAAGCCGATATGAATGCAAAAGCGTCGATTTTAGTAGCGTCCCGCCCCGGCTCTGGGAGTCCCCCGGGTCGCTTGACGGCTGGGCCGTGGGATGTCCGGCCCCCCGAAGGCGGGGCCTCCGGTCTCCAAACGGGCGGCGGTTCGATTTCGACCGGCGGCCGTTCGCGCCTCGAGCTGCAATGACGGGCAACCCGCCGATTGCGGCGCCCGCGCGCCCAGGACGGCTGTCGACTCAAATGGAGTTCGTAGGCGCCAATGAGCCAGGACCTTGGGCTCTCAGATTCGACGGCCCACGCTTTAAGGGCATCGACATCTCTTATACGCAACCGGACAGGGCGATGCCAACCGGTCACAATTGACCGCGCGTCGAAATGGATGTAATTACGTTCTTATTGCGGCTCGGCGGCCAGCGTCTCCGCCGTTTGTCCGGGAATCCTTGATGAGCATCGCCGGCTACCCGTTCCGCGCCGCTGAACGCCCCAGCCCTCGCCTGCGCCCGTTTCGGGCGCTCGGCCACTTCCGCAAGCTGGTGGCGAACAAGGAAGACACGGCCCAGGTCTTCCACATGGCGGCTTGCCTGCCGAGCGCCCGAGCTGTCGCTCAATCGCAGGCGTTCTGCTCCAGCCCCCTGGCCGGAAGGTTGATGTACGAGGAGCCGAGCCTACCCGAGCTGCTCGACGATCACGAGACCCTGCTGACCTATCCACGCGGCAGTCTCGCCCAATCCTACGTGACCTTCATGCGCTCGGAGGGCCTGTCGGCCGCGGGTCTTGTGGCCGAGAGTGAAAAAGCCAAACGGCCGCGCTACGAGGATCAGTGGCAATGGCTGCAGGAGCGGTTGCGCGACACCCATGACCTGATGCACGTCCTGACGGCGACCTCCAACTTCATGATCGGCGTGACGGCCGCCGCCAGCGGCGCCGCCTACCTGCTGCGCGGGGATATCGTCCCCGGCATCGCCGGCCCCATCACCCTTGGATCCGTCCTCGGCGCGGTGCTGGGCGCCAAGCTGATGATGATCGTGCCGAGCGAGCGCTTGCGCCTGCTCTTCATCGGGGTGCTCGGCATCCTCGCGGTGCAGATGGGCCTGGCCGCCTTCGGCGTGACCTTGGGCAAGGGCGCATGACGCCCCTTCCCCGGGAAGACGCCCTCGAACGCCGGCTGGCCTGGGCCCTCGGCGCGGGGACCTGGCTCGGCTCCGCCGTGGTGGCCGTCGGCCTGGCGGCTTCGTTCTGGTCGCGTTTGGGGGCGAGCCTCGAACTGGCCGGGGTGGCGCTCTTCATACTGCTCCCCGTCGCGCGCGTGGTCCTGATGATGGTCGGGTTCGCCCGCCGCCGGGAACACCTGTTCGCGGTGTTGGCGGCAGTGGTCTTGGCGATCATCGCCGCCGGCACCGTGCTGGGCTACGTCACCCGGGCCATACCCTAGCCGCGGCCTGCGGCGTCGGAACGCGGCGCGCCCGCGGGGTGCTCGTCATCGGGTTGTCGGCGGCGCAGGAATATCGTGGTTCGTCTGGCGGGACCCCGTCGCTCCGGGTCAAACCTCGCGCGATCACCAGCGTAGGGCCCATGGCGCGGTGAGGAAGCCGACCGCGGCGACGCCGAAGATCCCAAGGCTGTACCAGGTGGCGAGGAACGGCGCTGTCGCCTCGGTGCAGGCCAAGGCATAGGCCGCCGCGCCCAGCCCGCCCGCGCATACGCCAAGGATCGCGCCGGCGAGCCGCAACGAAGCCGGGGCAAGGCCTCGCACGGCCCAGATCAGCGCCAGGAAAGGCGGCGCCGAGAAGATGAGAATCCGCCAGGGGCAGACCGCCGCGGTGCCTCCCATCACGAGCGCGAGGCGGTCATTGTCCGGCGCCGGAGCCAGCTGTGCCGCGCAAAGCACCAGGGGAGGAATTTTTAATTGTCACCTTATTGACTCAAGTGCCCTTTTGGGTCTTCACCGAAGTCAGCCCCCTCTTGCTTTTGCCCACATGTCCGTTCGGGTTTTCACATGATGGGGTCCCCGATTTTGCCTGCAATGCCCTCGCAGGTTTTTGTCACAGTCGGGTTATTGCCATTCTTGCCCTTGCCCTAGTGTAGGAACAAGTCTGGTGGGGCACCTCTATTTTAAGCCCTATTTTATTTATTATTATTATTATTATTTTTAAAACATAGAGTGAGAAAACGAGGATGGGTCAATCATGCGATGTTTGGCCTTAGATAGTAGCATATGATAGTTGGCTAGGGAACGGGGCCTTGCGTCGATGAAAGGGTTTATTCGTTAGCAAGGAGATAGTGCTAACGGAAGGAAGAATTTTCGCTGATTCGAGCGTAAGGCCCGTAATGGCAATAATGTGAAAGTCGGCTAGGACATGAAGTCTTGCGCCGAGAAAGTGGTTTGTTTGTTAGCAAGAAGATAATGCTAATGCAAAGAAAATATTTTTACACCGATTTGAGCATAAGGCTCGTAATGGCAACAATGTGAAAGGGTCGCCACCCGGTGGGGCTATGCGGGGGCTCTCAAAGGGGTCCCGGAACTAGTGTATACCAGGGATGCTTCTGGAATTACGGACCAACGGTCTTGGAGTTAGTCCGAGCTGGTTGGGTATTTTAGAGAGCTCGGCCAGGGTAGAGTGTCACTAGGCCAAGGTGAACTTCGGTAATTTTGTGGACGCTAGGGGCGCTGCATGGTACAGCTTCAAGTTTTTTCCATTTAGAGGAGAGAACTAGACCACACCCTTGTGATCTACAAGGATGTAGGCACCCCCTTCATAGACTTGACGGACAATATATGGTCCGATCCAGTTTTCAACCCACTTCCCCTTGGAGTTGGAGGCCATTACTTGTTTTCTTTTGACCATCACTAGGTCACCCTTCTTGAATTCTCGTCCTTTGACCAGCTTGTTGAAAGCACAGGCCATGCACTGGGATCTCTTGGGGCCAAACGGGCTCCTTTGTTGCTGTGGAGGACCGTAGTTTCTAGGGGGTGGAACTTGGTGGTACTGAGGTGGTGGTTGTTGGTATTGTTGCTGGGGATGGAATGGGGGCTGAGGCTTGTTAGTTTGGTGGAGGTTGTTCTGGGGTGGAGGGCGATACGATGGCGAACCTTGATGGTTTTGGTGGAAGGGGAGTCCTGGCATTTGTGGAAGCCTTGGGTTGACTAGCTGGTTGGGGCCGCCAACTGCACTCACTTGTTCATTCATGACGACCCCTTCCGTCACTCCACCTTGAACACTAGTATTTGTCTTCCTAATCACCCTTGGCTTTGGTGGTTCAAACACGTGCATGATAGGGGAATATTTTAATTGGGTCTACATGTACCGGGCCCTCTCATATAGTTCCTCCATTGTGGTGAGTTTGTTCATTGCCAAGACTTGTCTAAATTGGGGGGTGGCATTAGACACGATCATTTTGACTTGTTCTGGGTCTGAGAGGGTATCCCTTAGCCTTTCTACTAGGGACCTCCATTTATCGGCATATTAGATAAAATCTTCGGCCGATGTCATCTTCTCAGCCGCTAGGTCGGTGATGGAAAGGGAAGGGCCGACCTTGTCCCACTATTTCTGAAGGAACTTCCTTTAGACTACATCAAAATTCTTAGCCTCACTTGGTTCCAAGGAATAGAACCATTCTAGTGCGGGGCCATCCAATGATCTCCTAAATAGATATGCCAGTGATCTCTTATCATTTTACCAGAAAGAGGACTCGTACATGAAGTACTTAAGATGGATAAAATGGTTGCCAGTGTCGTTGTACCTCCGGCACATAGGCATTTTAGAAGGGGGAAGATGGAATACCAAGAGGACCAATAGGGAGACTTTAGGGGTGGACTTTACGTCCATGATCTTCTTTAGATCTTGAAATTGCTCATCCATCTTACTCAGCTTAGTAAGGAGGGCCTGGGTGAGCGCATCAGTTGGTGAGGGTGGTGTTTGCCACGCTTATTCACCCTTTATCATCGAATCATGAGTTTCATCATTTATAAACAAGGTAATCAAGGGTTTATAAGGTAGAATTGATCTCACCAAATGTTCATGAACCTTTCAACCATAGAGCCAAGTCCTTGCCTTGTAAAAACATACATTCTGAATTAGATTTAGCATTGTAATTTTGATTTCAAACTTCTTACCGTATGAAGTTACTCTTGTACCTCCAAAGCTCCATGACTTCATAGGGATGAGTAGTTCCAAATCTTTACATGTTAGAACTTCTCAAATTCAATTCATATAAGTGTATAGTGTTTGGTCATCATCAAAATCCATTAAACATTCACACAAGGTGGGGGTTCAACACCCCATGGGCACCTGACATATATTAACGATGCTCATACGAGCCATGCCTCGATTACGGGAGTTTCCCCTTCTATGTTCACGGCTTGACTTCGTTCCAAGCCGATAGACTCGCTGGTTCTCGACCGCTCCGACCGGAGATTTAACAGAATATTTCCACTTTTCTCTAAACAATAAATTCACCGTATCTCGGCATACATGTGCTCTGATTTTCTCTTGACGATGTGGCTTCTCCAATCCAGACATTCGTCCGAACATTGAACGGTCAATGTGCGACTGACATAATCTTAAATGCCTTTTCGCACCCTCATACAGGGAATTTTAATGCTTTCTAGTGTATCCCTTCTCGTATACATACAATTAAATTTTACATGCCATAGGGTCCTCATTCCTGGCAATTAATCAAGGGTTTTCCCCTCTCTAAGGGGATGTAATGAACATCATGGCCGGTATGGCACGGCAGATTTTTGGTCCCGACAAGAACTACACAATCACCTGGCCAAGTTAGATCATCGAAGCCTGAATAATTCGTCACTTTGTGACTGGCACGCCCTCGCACTAAAATAATAATAATAATAAATGTAAATAAATAAAATCAATAAATAAAAAAAAGATAACGAGTGAAATTTTAGTGCATCCACAATGCTTTTGTGAAACATGGGTTCTTCATATCCTACCGTATTATAAATCAAAACATCGATGTGAGGCAAAAGGAAATCATCCCGTGGACACGCATGGTTAAGGTCCCAGAAGTCAATACAAATTCTCACCTTGCCATCCTTCTTCTTGACCGGGATGATGTTTGCCACCCATTGAGGATAAAGGACGACTCTAATAAACTTGGCTTTGTAGAGCTTGTTGACCTTCTCTTTCATTTTCAAAGCCACTTGTGGATGGAAATGCCTTAACCTTTATTTTACCGGGACGAACTCCGATTTTAAGGTTAAACAGTGTTCAACCAGAGAGGAATCCAAACTCGACATATCCTCATAGCTCCATGCAAATGTATCCTTGTATTACTTGAGAACCTCGATTAGTGCCTCTTCTTCCAATGATGGCAAATTATCACTTATAGGGACAATCCTATGGTCTTCCTCGGTTCCCAAGTTTATTTCTTTGGTTGATTCCTCTACCGTGACTGACGGCTTGCCAAATCTCCTCATCCCACTAGCATATGCATCAGCCACGTCCTCATATTCTTCATCCCCTTCTTCAATTGGGTAATCTTCATCCGTGATCTCATAAACTCCATACCCTTCATCAGCTATGCAACTGTCCTTGCATTCTAATTTCGACAGTTGGATGGGATTTTCTAGCAGCTGAGGAATGTCTAAGCATACTTGGCACCTGTTGGCTAGATCTCAGAGGAATCGATGAGGGATTTCCTTGCCCTTGGACTTTCTTTTGGGTACTATCATTGACTCATTATTCCTAACCTGACTGACCTGTCCTATAAAATAAGAAGAAGACCCTGAAGAATGTATAGGAAAAAATCCCTCAGCGGAGGGGTAAAGAAGGTCACTCAGGGGACCTTGGATGAGTGGCCCGTAAGTCCGGGCACACTCGTGGGAGATGTAAGATGTCTCCTCAAAAGAGATGTGCTGTTGAGGAGTTTGAAAAATGACATTTTTTTCATTTTTTTTTCAATGACAAAATAATTAAAAGTAGTTGTAGAATAAGAATATATATATAGTAGGAGAAGAATTATCCTTTTAAAATTCGAACCGAATTCGAATTCATAGTAATCGGATAAGTATCTGAATAAAATATCTGACAAATAATTTGATTATTAATCGGATACAAATTCGGATATCACATTATTCGCTCCGTATCTGATCCGTTTACAAGTCTAGTGGCCGCTACCCAGCTCGTGATCGGATCCCCCTCTCAGATGGCAGGTGCTATTTTTCTGGCCTCTCTCGCATCGAGACGCACGTGAAGATTTTTCGTTTGTTTTGTTAGCAATTTCTTCGGGCGCCGACCTACTGCCCGTTTGACTTCAGGTTGTCAATAATTTAATTGAAATATCACGGGAACTCGGGAACACCCAATGGGCCCCTAAGATATTTGTTCTTGTATGGATTTAACCTCACGGGCTTGTAATTTCATGTAGCCCACGAGGTGTTTGTTGAAATACCCACTCGTTAAAAATAGAGCCAACAACTCGACTTATCATGGGATTTTTGTTAAGAACTTGATGGGATTGTGCCGCACATCCAACGCTTGTCCAAATGCCTTTAAAAAGACTGTATAGGCTTCAGAGGCTTGATATTCCATAGAGCGGGTGCACATGGTTTCGTACCGCTCCTTGTTGTGCTTGATGACATGTTTACGCACATATCATGCTACTAATACTTGAACACCATTTTGAGTCTTTAATTTCTGAATTTTTTTGTAATAACCAGAAATTAATTGTAACGACCTAAGATCCAAGTACCGGAAAGGAACCGACGCGGCTTGAATCTTGGCCCGCCACCCACGAGTCCGAAGACCTGGGGTTAAGGGCAGCCTCCACTCTCTGGAGGTCTATTCTGGCCTAGATTCCGGCACCACACACTGAAGTTGTAGTACGTCAGCTCTGTGATGCCTGTGATCTGAGGACGTCTGTCTTCTAGGGGACGCTAGGCCTGGTAATTATCCGTTTAAAATTCGAACCGAATTCGAATTCGTATTGGTTTAATCAGATAATTATTCGAATTAAGAAGTCTGTTGGGATCAAGCTTTACACCTCTTTTGTCTCTAGTTCGCATGAACCCAGCACATCTAGTGTTCCCCCAAAACCATGTGCAGCTTAGAAAAATCAAAAGTAAAAACAGAAAAAAAAGTCTGCTTATGTTGATATTCATGCTAGGAAAGGCAATGCTAAACACCTTGCTTTACATAAAGTGAATGTTCATTGTTTTTAATGTGGCATGCTTGGTCACACTGTGCATGATTGCCATACTATGAAGAATGATGAGTTAAGAGCAGGAAAGAACAGAAGAAACTGTGTGAAAGGTAAAGGCAAGGGACAGGTCGACACTGGGAGGAAACACACTCAGCGCACTCATGCTCAGAAGCCCAGATATGACCCTATGCATCGAAGCACCCATCAAGAGAGCTCGACGTACTCAAAGGCTATCAGAAGAAAACCTCCTCCTTGTTGCTTCCACTGTGAAAAAATTGGCCACACAGTCAAGGATAGTTGGAATCTGAAAGGTAGGAGTCAATCTCATGACCAACATGATGGCATCCTTGCTCATTCACAAAGATTTAATGCACATGCACATAGAATAAAGGCCAAATCAAGTGTGTGTTGTTTCCGGTGTGGTGAATATGGACATGTGGTTCATGAATGTCCCTAGATGAGAAGTGATTGTACACATGGAGCAAAGAAAAGAAATTCATTTACTGGAAGGGCTGCTAACCAACAAGGACCCAAGCAAGCATGGGTACCTAAAAACTCCAAATGAGAACCTAGAACGTAGGGTGCCTTGGAGCTGAACAAAGGATGATCTAGTAAATAAAAGCTCAAGGCACAAGTTTGTGAATAAAACTTTCAGGTTATGTTATTTTGCATGTGATGGGGTCATCGTCATCCGTTCCTGCACTCATGGCCCGTCTCCTCACCCTGGAAGCGTTTGACATGGTATAGTAATTTATTTTTGAGTCATATGTTGTATTTTCTAATTTTTATTTGAGCCATATCATTGTAATTTCTCTATTATTTGAGTCAAATGAGCTCGAAATCCATCCAAAGAATGCTCCAAAATAATGGATAATTCGAGACATCAAAAATGATGAATAAGAGAAACAACTCAACTTGCGGGCTAAAAACAGGTGTCAACACATAGTAATAGCCAGGACAAAGGTTATGGGGGCCATGACAGTGATGGTCACAGAATCATGGGAGAACTATGTAAGTTTTATAGACTATGAATACTACTTATCCTACCTGAAGATCACGTATAATGTCCGATTGTTTGAGATGAGATTTGATCAATTTTGAGCCATATGATTAGGAGTATCTTTCTTTTGCATATATTTGTATGTAACTTTCAAGGCATCATTTATTTGTTCATGTCTTGACTTTTACACTTGCTCTTCAAGTTAGTGATAAAAAATTGTTCAATACTTGTAGATCCTCATGGACTGACGACGCCATCCTGCATGGCACCACAGATATAGTTGCGAGGGTGATTGGCATGTTTATTGTAGATATTATCCACATCATATCACTGGCATACACAGATTTGTAAAGTACCTCGTGGGAGTGGGACAAGATTGCCCTCAATGCTCCTCAGTTTCAGAGAATGTCTGAGATTACTTTCGGACAACGTTACGGGACAAATATCTTTGTGGCATGAGATATGGGGTTACATCGTCCTCTACGTCTAGGGTTCCACTATCACCAGCACTGATTCCATCGGCATCCTCCTCCACGTCCAGAGTACCAACGCTGCCAGAAATAGTCCCACCGATAGCAGATGATAGCCATGCATGTGTAGATGTAGTTAGGACTTTTTTTAAATGACTTCATGTACTTTCCACCGCTACACATGACCCATTATTTGTGTAGATGGTTACATTTTTTTAAAGTCATCTATATACAACTCCACCTTTTATGATAGAGTTAGATTATACAAGTCATGAGCCATATGTATCTGGTTCTGATTGGGATACGGTATTCACAAATGAGTCAGATGATTGACCTTGCACATTTTATACTTTACGAATAAAGCTGAATGATGGTACTCTTCTCGAGGATCATTTCGACTATTTTTTCATAATTTTCTAAATTAGTGGATTTTTGGAGGAAAAATCTAAATTTTAAAAATTAAGAAAATTTCTAATTTTCTTTCTTTTTATTCTTTTCCCTCCTCTCTCCTCCCTCATTCTCACCCTCTATTTCTCTCTCTCATTCTCTCTCCCCTCTGCTCCTCTCGACGCGGGGCGCACGACCGTGCCAAGCTGGCTGAGGCGGGGACACGATGGAGTGAACCTAGAGCGTGATGGAGTGGCGGATGGAGCATAGCGCGGCGCGATCCCTCGCTGGATTCAAAGTCAGTGCGGTTCGTTGCTTTGACATTTTTCAGTGCGGTTTAGTCACTTCGGCGCTCGGAACCTTCGATGGAGGTAGGAAGATGGATCGCCTACTTCTCCTCGCCGTTTCCTAGCAATTTGGAGCCGAACGGTGCGCGAATGAGTGAGTTTTACTCCAGTTTGGGCAAAGCATGCTTCAGGGGTGTGCGTCGGGTTCATCGAAAAATGGTGGCGATTTTTAGCTAGATTTGTTTCATTGGAACCCCTAGCAAGTCAGCATTCCATTTCCACTGATTTCATTGCGACTGGTCGTCATTTGGGGCCGGTACGAGTCCGGGAAGCCCGGTGACCCAATTAGGGTCGATTCGGTGGAATCGCCAGTTTCTTGTGATTTAGTTGTCGCATGGATCCCTTCCGGGCTGTGGAAGGTTATTTTCATCGATTAGGGCTATTTCCCCGTCGTTTAGACACGATTGGGGCGTGGAACCATCGAGATCGGCCATTTCCATGGTTTCCCGTCGTATCATGCTAGCGGTCATTCTAGAGACCGTCTCTTGTCTCTGGCGGCCCCACGATAGACCACCACACTCCATAGTGTGTCAGTTAGTTTCATGTCAGTTTAGGCTGGCGGCTTAAACTTAGACCACCTCTTGCCTCTGGCGGCCCTATAGTGGTCCGCCAAGCTCAATAGTTTCTCGATTTTTGTGTAAGTCGGTTTGGGTTGGCGGCTCTAGTTCTGATCGCCAATTTTTCCCTGGTGACCCTTTCTTAGGCCGCTACGGTGTGTTTGACTTAGTCAAGGTTTTAAGTCAGTTGACCTTGGCAGACCAACCTTTGACCACCTCCTAGTTGTAGCGGCCCATTTTATGACCGCTACGGTCCGTTCGTCATAGGCCAATAGGTTAAGGTGGTTAGTGTAGCAGTTCATTCTTAGACCGCGTAGTCCATGTGGCGCGTCTAGCATAGACTGTTGGGTGGTTTGACTGGGTATGTCAGTTTGAGAGTTGACTGGCTCTAGCGGCCTATTATGTGACCGCTACAGTAATCTCGCGGTCAAGTCTATGACCACTACAGTCTTCTCGCGGCCCTACCTATGACCGCCAGAGTCTGAGTTTCCGTGTGGAGGAGCGGCTCTTTTGCTGACTGCTTGGCTTACCTAGCGGGGAAGCGATCAACTGCTTATCCCCGGAGTGTTGTTTTATTGATGTTTTAGCTTCCGATGGTCTTGGCTTGACCATGTGGTTTGCCCATTGTCCTGTAGATGTCTCTTGATATCCTATGAGGGCTATGACCATGTTAGAAGGTACCTTGGAGTGTCTTTCTATCAAGCGGTCTTCTGTACTGCTTTGGGGTTCTAGTCAACCCGGTGAGATCCAGTGGTTGATATGTGATGTTGTGAGTGTCTTGACTATTCTGGTATGATCAAGACATGGTTCTGGATGCCTAGAGGTGCCGTCGTACCTCGGCTTGCATATCCAAGTGCTTCGAGGGTTTTGGTGATTCCCTCGGGTCTTCGTGTTTCATTTTATATGGATGGGTCATTTTCCTGTGGCTTAGGATTAGGCCAATTGGCGGCTTGTTACCGCTTTGTATGACGATCTTGACCCTGAGTCGTGAGACTCAAGGATCATTGTGTCGACAGGGCTAGTTGCCTTGTCCTGAGTCTAGCAGTAGTTTGGTGTGATGCCTTGTGTTTGTGTCTGGTGCTTCGTAGTATGTATGATAGTGCATTCTTAGCGTATTTGTACTTCAGCACTCGTGTTTCGGAGTCTCTATGTCTAGTGAGCCTACACAAGTCGTAGCCCGACGACCTCGAGTGTCGGCCCACCTGGGAGTGGTGGCGGGGTAGTTCCCAACTCAGACCGTTTTTAGGCTAGTTTCTGTGGGGTCCCTTGCTTGGCAGTAGCATCCTACTGGGGGAGAAAACTAGCTAGAGGCTTTGCTCAAGGCATTGAGCTTGTGTGTGCAAATGTGGTCAGGGACATTTGGACAAACGCCGATGGGTGTGACCCTGACTAGTCACTCGTTACTGTAGTTCCTTGTTCCATTCAATGAGTATCTTAATCTCCGCCATCTTTGGCATCCGCAGCGAGATACTAGTAGCACAGTGTAAGACGTGAGTGGACGCGTCTGGCTGTTCTTCTAGTGAGGAGGTGCTTCCGTCATGTGACGCGTGACTCCCATGTTTCTCGTGCTTCGTGTCGTGACCTTCTCGAGTTAGTCTTCTCTTGGCCTAACCCGAGGTCAGCTTAGGGTATCGTGCACGACACTCTAGTCGAGTGTATGTGTTAATGGCTTTTGTCTGTCTAGGTTCGTGTCTAGGCTTTTGCCTTTTTCCTTGTAGGCTTTAGCTTTGCCTAGTGCTTAGTCAACGGATTGGTAACTCCGAACTCTGTGAGATCAGGGTTCGCCTTTCTCTTACTGTTCGGAGTAGCTTAAGGAGCTGTACTTCCTTTTGTAGCCATGTTTTGTCCGGTATGGCTTCTTTCCCCCTTTCCTTTGGCTATTGTTTTCTTTTACAACTTCCCAGTGTAGTTTAGTACTATTTTTCCTACTTTACTACTACCTGTTATTTTGTTGTTCCATGTTACTGCGTTGTTTCCAGTGGGGATCCACGTGACCCCTACTGAGCTAGTGACATGAGACTCACCCCTGCTTTTCAGGTGTGGTCGTCCTTCTTCCTCGTGGTCCATGGGCAGTGTCAGTTCGTAGTTGCCAACATTACTAGCTTTACCTGCGTCGGGCTTCCCCCGACTTCAGTGTACGTTCTCTTCCCTGCTAGACTGCACTTGTCTTTCCTTTGGACTGGACTCTGTTGTTAAATTAAACTATTAATTAAAAAGTAATTTTATTTCTACTATTTTTTTTTGGATTTTAAAAGTATTCGATTTTTTTAGATTTTAAAAATATTTGATTTTTTTAGATTTTGAACTAGTGCCATCTTGGCAATGAGGGTACTCCCTATTCCATTAAGGGTCTCCCAAGGTTGGCATGCATAAAGGGTGGCAACCT
Source organism: Amorphophallus titanum (assembly GCA_024336825.1). NCBI lineage: Eukaryota > Viridiplantae > Streptophyta > Magnoliopsida > Alismatales > Araceae > Amorphophallus > Amorphophallus titanum. The sequence goes on from JANBPO010008917.1 coordinate 2,157,453, forward strand.
TGGCTAAGTGCTTCTCACCTATGTGACGGTGCCTCTCCTAGGGCCATACCCTGGGTACGCTCTAGTCCTTTGAGGGAGAAATGGAAGAAATCATGGGGGAAAGCTCAAAAAAAATGGGGGAAAGCTCAACATAGGGGTAGAAGCTTTTTAGGGTTTGAATCCCTCTCATGACAACCCATTCAGAGATTCAGTCTGTTGCACTGGGACTTTGTGTCTGTCATCGAACTTTCATCCACTCTAGGCACGCATACGATCGGACTCACGACGTCTCACGAAAAAATTATGCTGCCACTCTTACCATGCCTAGTTTTTTATTTTTCTTTCTTGGAGCAATTTAAGATTTGGACTTTATACTTGATTTGACGTTGTTGGCTTTTTGCCTTGATTCTTACTCCTTTCTTTTTGATTGATTTTTCTTTTACTTTGTGGAATCAGGTCATAATGGACTGCCCCTATTTGAGACCTCTTCTCGTTAGGGTGTCTAGATTAGTCATCTCCCCCTTACTCACCCCTTGCACCTATGCGCGGCTGAAGAGAGAAAAGTAGGGACCTTTGCTTCCCCTAGGCATGGCCACGGGAGAGACGATGTCACCTAGTAAAGGAAAAACCTGACCAGAGTTGCCGTGTAGTGTGTGATTGCCGTGCTCGAGATCCTCCTTTGTGGTAAAGGGAAGAAACACCTCATTGCCGGGTTGGCGCTAGCTTGACTTTGAGGGAAGAAATGCATAACATACAACCTATTCCAAGCGTGAGACAGCTCCTCACCTTCTGCATTAACCAGATGATACGCATTCCCTGGATAAGCCTCTCTAACGATGAACGGCCCTTCCCAGTTAGGTTGTAATTTAGACTTAGGACTTGCAGACCGCGAGAGGAAAATCTACGAGCGAAGGGATGGACATCAGAAGGATCCCCGAGTGTAGAGGTCAAAAAATGATCCTCAGAACCGCGTATTATACCTCTGAGATTTGTTTGTAAGGGAAGAGAGTGAGTTTCCCTAGAGAAAAATTACAAGCAAAGCGAAGGACATCAGAAGGATCCTCTAGTGTGATCACAGGAGACAACCCTCTAATGCCTAAGTAAGGTGAGTGCTCGAATGTGGAGATGAGTGCTCAGACATAGTAATGAGTGTTCGGAAGGAGAAATGGAGGAAAGAGTATTCTGAGCTTAGAGCGCTTAGAATGCTTACCCCCTAACGGTCTGACTATGATACTTCTTATAGTGTCTCCCTCCTCTAGCACATTTTGTCGTCCACGTCTTTTGACTTACTGGAGGAACAGATGTCTAAGATTGTAGGATCATAGAACACTCAGACTTCTGCTTTGCAGAAGGCGTAGAGTAGTGGGTCACCCGATCGTCTATCTTGTAGATGGGGAGGAGTCATAAGTTGTCCCTCAATGCCCGTTAATCTGTCATTATTACGATAATGGCTTCTTGATTATGCATCATGTAGTTCGTGGAGCAATTACGGGTGCAAGGCATGGGCTTGAATCTTAGTCCCATTACTCTTGGGCCTTAATAGGCCCGAGCGAGATTCCTCTCTCCTATGCTATGTATTTTACAACGTTTCACAGTTATTTATTTGATTACAAGATAGTGTAAATGAAATTAAGTGGCCTGACATGATACTAAAATTTCATTATTTTGGTTTACAATTCATATCCATCGAAAACTAAAATTAGAGAAAAAATTAATTTATTTTATTTTTAATTTTTTTAGATAATCAGATGATGACATGACTGACACTCTAAGTTAGGATATGTAGCGGCAGGAAAATAGATCATAGGCCACGTACCACCTTCTCTATTTATTTGTTGGGGAAGTCGTCTCGCGCCCGTGGAGCCCTGCAAATACCAAAGTCAAAAGAAGCGTCAGAAGAAGTCCATTTGCCGCCTTCTAAAGAAGAGGCGCTCATTCAGGTTCTTCAAGAATATAAGGACACATTTGCGTGGAATTACATCGATATGCTAGGCCTGGACTCTGCACTTGTTGAAAATTATCTAACACTTAAGCCAGGGTCTGTCCCGGTCAAGCAGCGATTAAGATGTTTTCACCCACATGTGACATTAAAAATGAAAGAAGAGGTTGATAAGCTTCATAAGGTTAGACTCATTAGGGTCATCCTCTATCCCAATTGGGTTGCTAACATTGTCCCGATAATAAAGAAGGACGGAAGGGTCAGAATCTGCATAGACTTCCGGGACCTTAAGCGTGCATGTCCTAAGGATGATTTCGCCCTCCCTCACATAGATGTGCTCATTGACAACACGATAGGGTATGAGACCCTCTCTTTCATGGATGGCTTCTCCGGATACAATCAGATTCGCCTGGCTAAAGAGGATCAAGAGAAGACCTCTTTCACTATACCTTGGGGTACTTATTATTATGTAGTCATGCCGTTCGGACTCAAGAACACGGGAGCCACCTACAAAAGGGCCATGATGGCTATTTTTCATGATATGATTCACATTTATATCGAGGTGTATGTTGATGATCTGGTAGTAAAGTCAAGGATGAGGATTGAGCATCCTGGGGTTTTGGCCAGGGTCTTGCAAAGATTCCGAGAATATGAATTGAAAATGAACCCTAAGAAGTGCGTATTTGGTGTATCATCTGGTCAATTGCTTGGGTTCATCGTTAGCAATAGGGGTATCGAGATTGATCCCAGCAAGACGTAGGCAATAAGAGATATGCCTCCTCCCAAGAATCTGAAGGAAGTTCAAGGATCGATCGGGAGGTTACAGTTTACTCGCCGATTTATCTCCCAGCATTCGCAAAGGTGTAGGCCGTTCTACGAGCTCACCAAGTCGGGAGTCAAATTTAATTAGGATGACAAGTGTCAGGTGACTTTTGATGGATTGAAGGACTATCTGTCCAGTCCTCCTATCTTGAGGCTGCCTCAAAAAAGTGGAAATTTAAATGTTGTTTTGAAGCCATTTTTTTTAGCTAAATCTTAAGCTTACCTGCATTTATCATGGGCTCGATTGTAAAAGTCTGCCCAGGTTTCATCACTCCAACTGCTTTATTTTCTGCAGTGCATTAAGGCCAAAGAAACTATGCAAACGATAGATGAAACTCAATGTGCAAACCATAGGGGTGGTTGGTTTGAATCAACCTATATATATGAACTAGTCTGTTAAGTGAAATGGACTACGGCTTCAGCCTTTATCCATAAGATCATGGTTCGCTGACACGGTGTGACTCGCACCAACTCGAGCGTACCGCACCAGATACGGGAGAAACCGGTCCGTGATCTGCCAACTTCAACTGAGTTGCCACCGCCTCTTTCGCACTCTACTGTAGCAGCAGCAGCAGAAATGCCAGCATACAGATCTCTTCGCCCTCCCCTCAAGGCAGGAGATGGATCTCATCGAAAGGGTGAGGGGGAGGAGGAGGGGAAGAGGGAGGGGCAGGGTCCAGGGATGGGGAGGAGAACGGCATTGGAAGGGGGAGGAGGAGCAGGGAGGGAGAGGGGAATGGCATTGGAAGGGGGAGGAGGACGGGCTGGGGGCCTGCGAGAACTGGAGGGGGAAAAGGGCTTACGTGACTTCGACCGAGTCGGTCCGAGTCGCATACGATCCGTGGTGTACCGTACCGGATCAGAAAGGCTCCGACCCGATATGGATCAACGAGTCGTCGAACCTTGCACAAACTATTCTCTATTGACGAACATGAATAAATTGCCTTGAAAGACACTTTCACATAAACATCTAAAGCTATTGCACTAGGATACTTCCATAGTGTGGAATATTCGGGGCACAGTGGAATAGCTCTCCAATACCATGGCCACAATAAGATTTGACCTGCAGAAAAAACATTGAGTAAGCTTTCGATAGAAGGCAAATGAGTAAAATACTGAATTTACCTTTATGGATCAGTAAAAGAATAAAGAAGATTTACCACAGACAACCCTGACCGTCCGTCGCAGCGCGCCGGCGCGGGCGACGCGCTCGGCAGCGGCGAGGCGACGCAACTGCCCCAGCAGACGCTGCAGATGGCGATCCTGGTGCTGAGCATCGTGCCGATCCTGCTGGTCTACCCGTTCCTGCAGCGCCACTTCGCCAAGGGCGTCCTGGTCGGGGCCGTGAAGGGATGACCGAACGGCACCACGAGTCGTTCGAGCGTGGGCTGGAGGCGGAACCCGGCCGCGGCGCCGCGCTCGTCACCTGGGTCGACGCCGGACCGGACCGCGGCAGCACCGCCGCGCTGCACCGCGGGTTCACCGGGCTGCGGGCACTGGCGTTCCGGCACGACGCCGGAATCGCCTCGTCGGCGTCGGCGACGATCGCCAGCGGGCTGGATGTGGCGGTGCACCGGCAGACGCAGCTGCGTTACCTGGTGTTCCCGGCATCCGACCCGCAGGATCCGTTCCTCGCCTGTGGCGTGAGCCTCGACCTCGTGCTCGACGACGGGTCGAGGGTGTCGGCCCTCGGCGTGCGCGACGACATCGGCGTTCCGCTGACCCCGGAGGATCAGTCGCGACGGAACGCGCTGACCCCCGATCAGTGGAACCTGGTGGTCGCCGACCTCGCCGCCGCGGCCGGTCGCCGTGTGGTCGCGATCGAGCTGCGCTGTGCCACCGCAGCGGGCACGGCTCGCGGCTGGATCGACGACGTGAGCATCGCGCCGGCGACGCCGGTCGGCGACTCGACCCCGGCCGATCTGGTCGACACCCGGCGCGGCACCAACAGCAGCCGGGACGCGTCGCGAGGCAACACCGTGCCGGCCACCGCCCTGCCGAACGGCGTCAACCTCCTGGTTCCGATGACCGACGCCGGCTCGCAGAAGTGGCTCTACGAGTACGCCGGCGCCAACGACGAGCAGAACCTGCCGCGGCTGCAGGGCCTCGGCATCTCGCATCAGCCGAGCCCGTGGATGGGCGACCGGATGCAGCTGGCGATCATGCCGGCCGCCGCTGGTCGGCCCGTCCTCGTTTGAAAATTCAATAGGATTATGTCTTTTTTCATAATCTTTTAGAGTGAGAATAATCCAATGAAATTTTTTTTTGAGAGATTATGAAAGGTGGAGACTTTTCACTTTATCTCTCTCTAAAAAGTTAGAATTATAACTTTTGAATAATCTGACGTGACATTTAGACATTTGGTGAAGTTTTGGATGGGTGAAGATTACTAGGCCATAATCTATGGTCTATTGAGTTCTCAAACGCGCCCTAAACTCGACTGGATCTGGGCTCTTAATGTACCAAAAAATGAATAAAATTCGGCGGTCAGTGTAACAAACTATACGACACCAATACAAAAGATAAGTAATACTTGTTGCTCACCATATATGATGTGTGATTTACATTTATCTAGCCATCTTGTAATCTCATTTATGATTGGTTTACATAGGAAGATGAGGTTTAGGGGACAATAAAATTCCTTATTAAGGACTTTCTCATCTCTCAATTAAGTCTCATCTGCTCGTGTGGGCACAATCATGAATTAGTTTACAAGTCGACTAAACACAAACTGCACACCAAGTTACATAACAAGTATATATTACTCCAAAGTATGAGAGACTGATATGTTCATTTGTTTAAAAGGTAATGATCATTAGTGCGGCCATTACATCTCAAATTCGTTTCCGTCGTCCCCCTTTCACTAGTTGCACATTTTTGTCCATCAACCGGTGGCGCAGCGTAACTTTTACCCTAACACCTTCATTAATAATACGTAGATGGCTTGCATGCATCCTTCGTTAGATCTGGCTGATACCCAGCATAGAATATCTAATGCATGCATAGAACTACTTGTGATATATATTTTCCTCTCCTCGTATGACCACCAACATTCTATTTCAAGCACAGTGACAAATTTGAGTTAATTTACGAGAATCTGTTAGGGCGACTTTGTTAAATGGTTAGGATAAGGCTGAATAATCCACCCCTCCATGGGAGGACGAAGAAGCCATTTGACTCCTCCCGGTCGAATGACTTATTCGACCAACTCGGCGTGCTGGCCACCCGTGAGAGTGGGCATCCCAGGCCCTTAGGGGTCCGTCCCAAGCTAGCCATACCCCTGGAGTAGCAAGGTCCCACTTCAGACCCTCCCCGCCATCGCCGGTTTGCCTGCGGGCACTAGTGTGTGCTACGCGAGTGAGTCTGCTCGAGTGAAGTCACCAGTCTGTGCATTACTTGCTTGCTGAGTCCAAGGGGTCTTCAGTCTTGTGACTATCACCCCCAAGGTGGTGTCACATCACCCCGAGGGATGGCCCCTGGGGTCTCGTTTCATCTTCTGGGGGTGTCCTTTGAGGGACACCAAGCTTCTAGGGACTGGGACGGGCCCATGGGGACCGTTGTTCTTCCAGTCGTGGTAGCCGCCCGCAAGGTGTTCGGGTAAATGCCCAACACACCCTGGGTTGTTGAACGTCTTGGGTAGTAGGCTAGGGGGCCCCAAAATGGGCTTTAGGCTGAGGATGGGAACTTGTGGGAGCTAAGGGGAGGCACTTTAGGCCTACCCTTGAGCTACGTGCCATGTTGCACTGCGGGTTGGCAAGGTAGCCTCGGGTTGGCCCGAGAGCTAAAGATGAGTGGCACGTTGCCACATGTCTGAGGGTCAGGGGTGGCCCCGTCTTGCTGGGGCGTTGTTGTAGGACCCAATTAGCATACTGACACCATGGGTTGGCCTGTGGTTTGACATAGGAGGGTTGAGAGATATGCACCCACGAGGTGTTCAGAACAATGTCGAACACGTGTATGTGAGCCGTACACGCGTACTGTGTGCCTCCAAAGCCTGTGGTTCGCTTGATTAGGTTTCCCTTTGACCTTGAATGGTTGAAGGAAGGCATCTCGGGGCTGATTCCCTATCTTTTCACTTGGTGCCATGTGGCATGGCTTAGTGCCGGGGTGCCCTCGGGTTTGCCTAAGCGGCCATATGAAGTGCGGGCAAAGCCCGTAGCTGGGTAGTCGGCATTGGTCCCAGTTAGTTGCTTGTGCAACCGTATGTCACGGCAAGCAGATCAAAACCCTTGAGTGGGCCCACAAAGTTGTAGAAAGGGCTAGGTAGCCCATGCTTGAAAGGTGTTTGGAGAAATTCCCGAACCCTTATTTCTTGATATTTTGTTGGGAAATTATCCCGGTACAACAAATGCCCCCCACGGGTAGTGCGTCAGAGGTGAAGACAACGGTGTACGGCCCATGAGCCCTCTATTCCAGGCCGTTGTAGTTGTATTTTGACACTTAATGTGCCTTTGTTTTGCTATGTTGCATATGTCAATTTTTTGGTGTTTTGACGATTTTTGTGTGCCCTGTCTTGCTGCTATGGCATGATTCGACAAAGATGAGCAGTTCCCGAGGCCCATTGGGTGTGATGGACCTAGTGGCCGATGCCCCCTCTAGGTCCACCAGTGGTCACCATGGCTAGTGCGGAGCAGCGGTATCGGGGCCACACGACAATAGCTGGGGGGGCCATCGGTGAGAGGGCCGCTGGAGTCGGGTGTAATATCTCGAACCTTTTAGATCCTTGTTTTTGAGTTCTGGATCTATTTTCTCAGAGTGTCTAGCTCCGTTGTGTCTGACCGTGCATGTCGAACATCTTTCATGTTTGGATCAGTGCGATCAGAAGCTGTTTCGGAGGCTCGGAGGCGTTCCGTGGCTTTTTCCACGCGTTGTTCTGATTCTCGACCCGATTTTTGAAAAATCTTACGAAACTCCACTGCGGACAAACCGAGTCTTTCACCCAGGCGTGAGTGGTACCGTTGCGATCGGTGCGTTTCGAGGATCGTGAAAACGTGATTTTCTATTTTTTGATATTTTTTAAAAATTTTAGATTTTCTATAACTACCAAACTCTTTTTCCTTTTTCTTATTCTTCTTCTTTTCTTCTTCCTCTTCCTCTCCCCACCGTGACCGTGCCCTCTCCCCCCTCTCTCTCATTCCGTCACACGGTGAGCTCCCTCTGGCTGCAGACGGCGTGGGGCGACGGCGTGACGATGACGGTGATGGCGAGGCGGTCGTGGCGGCGTAAAGATCGTGAGATTTCGTGGAGGAACGAGGGCTTCTAAAAGCGTTCTTCACGATTTCGGCATCGATTCGGCGGAGCATTCGCTCTATTGAGGTAGGGTGACGTTCCCTATCTCCCCGCGTTTCATTTTCGTGGTTTGTAGCCCATCGTGAGGTCGAGAGGGGTATTTTTGAGCGGGTTAGGGTAAAACCATATTTTGGGGAGCGATCGCCCGATCTAGCGATTCACCGCATTTTTGGCCAATCCGAGGCCGTAGAATCATGCCTAGGGCTATTGGGGAGCTTCCCCCTCTCCCATGGAGGTATGGGGGCGTGGCTGGTGTTTTTGTGCTCAATTCGTCGTTTCGCCGCTGGGACGACATAGCGGTCGTCCCAGTGGCCGTTATGTACATAACGTGCCCAGGGAGGGACGTTATGCTTCATGGGTTTTGAGTCTGGCTTTCGTGGGTTTAACGGCCCCATGACTGACCGTTATGTTTCACATAACGCCCTTGTGTTGGTGCGTTATCGGTTTCCAACTGTTGGTTTTTGACTGTTGGGGGTCCTGATCACATAACGCGTCTGGGGAGGTCCGTTATGACTACATGACGTCCCAGGGAAGGTACGTTATGCTTAACGCCCTTACCTTCCACTTAACGCACCAGATATGATTCGTTAAGGTCTATAACGCCCCTAGAAGACCGTGTTATAGTCTGTTTTCACTCTATGACATAACGCACCACGTCTGGTCCGTTATGTACATAACGTCCCTCGAGGTGTGCGTTATGTTCCCTCTTCCGACTCGAGACTTAACGCACCTGTGTCGGTCCGTTAAGTACTATAACACCCCTGGACAGGCGCATTATTGTCTGGTTTCTGCTGAGTCTATAACGCATCGCAGTCGGTCCATTATGCTCTGGACTGTTTCACACTGTGTGCAGCCCCGTTCCCTCTCCGACTGTGGTCACCATGCGGCTGTGCTGGTACGTCGGGCGATCCATGTACTCCGTCTGGTTCAGACGTTGTTTTCCATTGACTTGCGAGTCTAGCTTCCAGTGACCTGTCCACTAGTCGTAGCTTCCTGCGCACGCATGTGCGGACCCACCCGGGAGTGGTGGAGAGCTTGACCCGAGTTAGACGATTTTTAGGCTGGTCTCCGTGGGTACCTCTTGCGGGCATACACACAAGACCCAGGGACTTACCCCCACAGGCCAAGACAGACAAAACAAACTCTTTGTGCTGGTTGCTTGGTGCTCCGTGTGTTGTCCCTCGAGAGTTATAGTCTGTTCCCCACTTGAACCCTTGGGGGTCTATTTATAGAGGGCGGAAGGACCCAAGTTGACAGAAATGTGAAGAATTGCTCCGATTCTGACAAAAAAATGAGTTTTAGCCTCGATTCTAACAAGGTGGGATGCAAAAATCACTTTTTTGGTCAAGGTGGGGTGGCCAAACCCTTTTTTCACCCCTCTACTTCTTTTTCTTTTTGTTTGTTTTGGAACACGGGGACCCGAGGGGTCAAATTGACCTTGCTGGCTACCAGCGAGGTGAACTGACCCTACGGGGGTCAGTTCGACCCCGCTGGGTACTAGCGGAGTGGATTGACCCCGCGGGGGTCAATTTGACCCCACTGGGTGCCAGCGGGGTGGGCTCGACCCCCGGGGTCGGCCGCGCACAGGCCAACGGGGTCAAATGACCCTGTGGCGCCCCTTTTGGCCCCTCTCCGTACCTTTTCTCTCTTTTTCTATCACGTTGGGTCAAGAAGAAATCTATATCAAAAGAAGAGAAAGGTGCCAATTATCTTATGATCACCATTGGCCAGGGAGGTGACCGGAACCCTCGAGAGGGAGATAAATGGAGTGACCATACCCCAATGCCTTGTTCACCCTGGATAGGTGCTCTAGTGGGCTGACCCGGACGAGTGCCTATTCTGCCAAGCTGTTTCTCACCCCGGACGAGAAGGCTCCCTATCGTTTCACCCCAGACGGGTTTCCTTGCATGCGAGGAGGGCTGTTACTGCACCTGCGGCTCTGTTTCACCCCGGGGAGGTCTGACAAATGGCTCTCTGCCTGTCCGCCCCGAAGGTGGTTCACCTCGGACGGGGGCGACCGTAGATGTAACTCTCAGTCGAGTTTGAACTGGTCAGAAATAACGGCGGCGTTTTTAACACGCCACTTAAACGAGCCATCCAAGGAAACGGGCAAAATGACCGGCTGCGGCGCGGACGCCGAGCTTACGGTCAGGCTCACAACGCCATTAGCGTTGGCCACGTTGGCAACCAAACCCGCAGCCACCGACCCACTGTCAATAACCGGCGTGGAGCTGAAATTACCGGAACTGCCGATATTGTTGTAAGTTGCCAGCGTATAAGTGCCGGCCCCCAGATTGGCCGGGAGATTCAAGTGAGCGGTGTTGCCGTTAAGAATCAGCGCACCGAAAACAGTGAGCGGTGAACCTTGGGTGAACACCGCGTTTGCGCCGGATTGCAAAGTCAAGCTGCCGCCAATCGTCCCGCTGCCGCCGAGCTTGGCGTTGTTCGCGGCCGTCACGGGACCACTGGCCGAGCCGTTGACGAGCGCGGAGCCGCCATTGACGGCGACCGCGCCGGCGCCGCTGACAGCGCCGGAGAGTATAACGATTCCAGGGTTACCGGTCGTTCCGATCGCCAGACCGTTGCCGGCCGTGGCGATGTTGGAAACGGTCAATACTGCGTTGGCATTGAAAGCGACAATCGTCGCCGGGCCGGTCAGCGAAATGTCGCCAAGCCACACGTTGGTTTGCCCCCGATTCATCAAGGTCGTGTTGGTGTTCATGGTCAACGGCGTAGCGTTGAACACAAGGCCGGGAGCAACTTGAGGATTCAACATGAGTTGCGCCCCCGCGCCGGAAAGGGTCACGCCGGAAGCGGCCCCCAGGCCATCCGCAGCCCGCAAATCGAGCGTGCCGCTTTGCACGTTCACTGCCCCGGTGAAATTATTGCCGGTGGCGCTATTGTTGTTTTTGCCCAGCGCGACCGTGCCCTGACCTGCCAGCGTCGTGATGCTTTCGTTGCCGGTCGCGCCGCTGAGGTCGAGCGTGCCGTTGTTGGTCACGCCGCTCGAATTCGCAATCGAACCGTTGCCCGACAGTGCAAGCGTCGCGCCATTCGACACCGTGGTTGCGCCGCCGTCGGTGCTCGCACCCGTCAGACGCAGCGTGGTGTATTGATGATTTATGTAAAAATCCCAGAATAAGGTCGTTAATGGCTTTCATTAATGCGGTTTCTCCTTTCCCTTTATCCGCTCTAAGCACCCGAGTCCCAGCTCCATTTGAAGAAAAAAGGGATCCTACACCAATTTTGTATTCAAAAAGCCTTCGTCAAACTCTGGGCTGCCGGTGTACTCACTCCTACCTTCGCAACGACACCAGGGACTCAAAAACACAAATGCCGCCTTGTTCAGGGTGAACAGGGGAAAACTCCAAAAAGCAGCCGAGTTGAGTTGGTACCTTTCCTCTGCTCCGTGCTCCACGTCACTCCGATATTTTCTGGGGATAATTACATATATACCCTTAGATTCTTCAAAAATTTCTTGTATATGCCCCCATTTTCTTGAGTTATTATAGTTATCCTGTATACCCTCAGGATTAAGGAACGTAATGTCAGTTTCATCCTCCTGATTTAATTGCCATCAACTGGAGAAAGAGCATTTAGTCCAGATTCTGTTAAACTAACAGAGCACCTAAAATACTCAAATGTAATACAAATAATGCCAGGGGTAGTTCAGTCACTCCACTGTGTGGAAGAGTAAACAGGGGGGCGATTAGTCATGTCAAGCTGTAAAACCCAAACTGCGATTAACCGAAGGGAACAGGCAGTGACAGTGAGTCCATAGATGAAAGCGTGTTCATAACATAGCTCAATTTGCTGCACCGTGGGCAGAGCAGCACCTTGCTGGCCTTAACAGTGCAAGCAAGGCTTATTCTTTTGTTGATTTTTTTTTTTTCGGTAGCTTACCAAACTTTCTATGTAGGCACCCTCTCTCCCCACTACACATCTGGATTGTCAGTCAATATTAGACGGCTACAAAAAATAAAGTAATATTGTGTGCGCACTCGGGTCTAGTTACACACCTCGGGTGTGCACCAAGCAAACTTAAGTTTATTTTGAAATTTTTTTGTGACGTGAGACCTAAGTGACTCTCACTTGTGGTGCAAGACATAATATCTCATCCGATAAAACTTCATTTGGATGAAAGAATAGTATCCTTTGGTCGTTATCTTCTTTGTGATTGGACCCCCTTATATGCATGCTCTGATCGACACAAGTGTTATGACTCGTCACGTCTCGATATTCTGCGTCGGGGTGTGACAATTCTCCACCATGCCCATTCTGCTCACCAACACAAACAAATATTCCTCCTACTTTTTACTCCCTTCCCATTCAACCTGCAAGGACCAGCCCCCCCATACCATGCTAAAGATTAGAGAATGTTCTTTCGTGTAAGGAAGTATGGCAAGTAGTTGGTTGGCCACCTGCATAAGGTTGCTTTACAACCTACCCGAGCGAATGGCGGCTACTCTATCCTGCAAGAGACTGGTCCAGGGGCTCGAATAAGTGTGAGGAGAAAATGTGGGGTCCATAGTTTGCTCTCACATCTATTTACTATTCAGAAAAGAGAGTTTTTGAGGTTGCATAAGGACCTCTATAGGAATCTAAACACATCAAATGCCAAAAGTGATGCTTAGAGTAAAATGCTTGAGCATGCTAAAGCTTTTAGGAAATGGGCCAGCATTGACAGGGTAGAAAGATCAAATTGACTATCTTGATTCTCCATTTTGATGGTTGCCTGGGCTTTTAGGCCTTCCAGAGGATGGTAGCTCTACTTTAATACTTTCACTGGAAGATTCTTTTGTGACTACCTTGTAGCACTATTATCATTCTTCCTTTAAACAACGGGTGAGATTGCCTAAGATTTTTCTCCAGGATATCATCTAGAGTATTGTGTAGCCTACCACTACAAATGTTTCTTTTCCATTTAAGGGACAGAAGATTTGGCACAACGAAAGAAATGTAGCAGCAAATTGGGTATTTTACTGATCAATTATTGCTCTCCCGGAGGGAGCATCATTCCAGAGTCCTAGCAATCAACATTTTGATCGTCCATGCAAATGATTTTCTAGGACTGAAACAACATTTGTGTGTGTATGTCTTCAAATCATCATATACCAATTTCATACTCAACATGCCTGGACAATAGAGTCCAGTCCAATAGAAAGTACAGTCTAAAGTAGTAAAATATACCACACGCCAAGTGAACACTCGGCTCGGTAAGCTGGCAACTAGGAACCTCCATGCAACGCCCTCGAACCTCAAGGAAGAGCCTCCGCACGTGAAAACCAGGGGTGAGTCTCCTATCACTGGCTCAGTAGGGATCCCGCAGAACCCCAACTGAGAAAACAACGGCGGATGGGAAGGAGCTACACTAGCTACATAAAGAATAGCAGTAATAGCAAGAACAGTAACCTACAGCGGCTGGTAAAACCTTGACTCTATAGCTACTCCTACTGTACCAAAAAATACGACCCGGCCTCTCATCGGGGGAACAACCAAGTCACACACCCGACATCCCGATCCCACGGTCCGGGAGCAACCAGACATGAATCGCCCTAGTCACGCCACTAGGAAAATGCCACGACACCTGAGTCACGAAAACCTGCCCTCACGTTGGGGCCCAAGCCGAAACTATACAGTCCGGAAACACAATCATGACCTCGCTGTCGTAAATTCCACCCCGTCTAGGAAAAATCCTCGGTGACGCTCACCGAAAATCCTAGACCTCGGCTACGGGAACGCTCTTGAAAACAACACTCGAAACTCCGTCTCGCAGACGAGAAACGAAAATCTGGGACATGACAACTCACGTCATGTGACGGGAGCATCACCCACTAGAAGAACGATCGGATGCGTCCCCTGGCGTCTTACACTGCGTCACAAGTGTCTAGCTACAACGTCCCGGGTGCAAGACTCAGGCACACTCAGTAACCAGTAGTACCACAAAACAAGGACTAATTGAGGTCGCGCTGGTCAGCGCGGGTCCAAACTCTCAGCCTTATGTGCACACTCCGACCATACGCCCTAGGCCTGTCCTCTAGCTGGTAATTCCCCCCGAGCCCGGACTTGGCTGTGCGCGGGGGCCCTACGGTAACCAGCCTACTCATCGTCTCTCTCGGGTATGCCACACCAGTGCCCCCGATGGGCCGACACACGGGGGGGGGGGGGGGGGGGGCGGGGGGGATTACAGGGGATGGTTTTCGTTGGTGTGGGGGATAGAGGGAACAAAAACCAAGTGGAAGAAGAAATGAGTGTGAGAAATGGAAAGTGATAGTTGAAGTTTGTTGAGGTGTAGAAGAATTCCATGGTAACCATGGTTAAACCCATTTTTCCTTTGCCTTTGCATTGTAGATCTTATTGAGCATTGATGTGTATGTATATCCATGAGATGTTGCAACTCTTGTTCAGAGCCACTGTCCAGATGACAAACCTAGAAAACAAAAATTTTCATCTGAAGGTATCTAGAAGAATAGTTCAACCACATTAAGAAAACTTATGCTTGCAAGTGTTGTGTCACATGAAACAGAGGGTAAGAGTAGGTTCTTGCACATCTGAGGTTCGCCCTCATTTAAGGCCATGTATCACTTAGAAGGAGAAAGCAGACACCTATTTGAACAGAATAGAGAAATCCAAAAGGAAATTTATGTGTATACACATTCAGATCATCTTAAGCCAAGTTGTCCTGCCTGAAGTTCTAGCATATGGACAAGCCTTGTCTGGGTAGGAAACTGCATATATGTATACTTTTTGAGCAGACTCTTTACTACTTTCTAAATATGCTAAACCAAAAAGGACGATGATGTCCATATGGATCTATAGCTGAGTAGGAAAATTGCTGGGGCTCATCAAGAAATAATGAGGTTACGGATTATGTTCCTTGTTTCAGTAGGATAATGGATACATGAATGCTGGGCAATTTCAAGGATAAGAATAATTATCATTGGCTACATCATATTGGCAGTATAACTTTTCAAAGGATTTCTGCATCTACATTTTTAATGTGCTTGCAGAACCGCTGCTAGATAACCCAGGGTTTAGTTTCATACTTTGTTCTTTGTCTAACATTGACTTTCAGCAAACTTTCATGTTAATTTCTTTTCTTCTTGAGAAGTGTGTTGGTGCACAGTCAATGCCCTGGGGTAGAATGTCAAACATTCACTGACAGCTGGCACCTTAGTGCCTAGCTATCTATCGAAGAGCAAAAGCTGTATGTCCAGCTGCTACAAGAATACTAGAACTGTTTCGCCTGGACCTACAAGGAAATGCCAGGACTCAGCCCTGCAGTTTCACAGCATGAGCTAGCTATAAAACCTGAGATTGAGTCGGTGAAGCAATCGCCACGGCGCATGAGGCCAGAGCTCATAACTCAATATGCAAAGAAGTGGTCAAACTCATTGAGGTGGGTTTTGTCGAAGAAAACTAGTACACCACGTGGCTGGCTAATATTGTGCCCGTGAAAAAGAAGAATGGGCAGATCTGAATATGTGTAGATTTTCAAGATCTGAATAAAGCATGCGCCAAGGATGACTTTCCCGTGCCAATCACAGAAGTCATGATCGATGTCACAACCGGCCACGAAGCTCTGTCATTTATGGATGGGTCATCCAGTTACAACCAAATATGGATCGCGGAGCATGACCGGGTCCATATTGCCTTCCGAACCCCCAATGGCATTTATCACTACAAGAGGATGCCGTTCGAACTAAAGAACGTCGGCGCAACTTACCAATGGGCCATGACTAGAATATTTGATGAACTGCTCTACCATAAGGTTGAGTGCGACATAGATGACTTGGTGATCAAGACCAGAAGGAAAGAACACCATTTGCAGGACCACCAAGTTGTATTTCAGAGGCTCAGGCAATGTGAACTGAAGATGAACCCTATGAAGTGTGCATTCGGAGTGTCGAGCGGAAAATTCTTAGGCTTCATTGTTAGATATCAGGGAATTGAAATAGACCCCACAAAGATCAAAGCAATCAAGGAGCTATCTCCGCCAAGGAACCTCTTCGAGCTGAGATCTCTACAAGGTCATCTGACTTATATATGATGGTTCATATCCAACTTGTCAGGGCGATGCCACCCCTTTCATAGGTTGATGATGAAGGATGTTCCCTTTTATTGGGATGAAGAATGTCAAACAACCTTTGATAAGCTAAAAGAATACATGAAAACCCCTCCTGTGCTATTTCTCTCTTCCCTCCCTCTCTCTTCTCACGCTCTCTCCTCTCTCCCTCTCTTCTCCGGCGGCCGACGGAGGTGGATAGGAACAAGGCAGTGACGATCGTGGGGTGTGGAGCGGCGAGGATGGAGCGAGGATCGCGATGGTGGAGGCGGTTCGTGGGATCACGAGCTGACGAGGGTTTTACGGTATTTTCTTCGTAGATCGACATCCACGGTGCGCGAAATCTTCGGTGGAGGTAGGGGGACGGATCCTTAACCCGCGTACTTCATTTCTCGCGAGTTTCATAGGCCGTGGTGAGCCGAGCGGACGTATTTGGGGATTTTGGAAAAAATTCATATTTTTGGAGTTGTGAGGTGATCTACGGTTTCACCACGTTTTTGGCCGATCTGAGGTCGTAGATGCATGTTAGGGGTCATTTGGGGGCTTCCCCCTTCTTTTTCCCCTCTTCTATGGAGGTATGGGGGCGTGGCGAAGATTTTTGGGGTTTTCCCACCGTTCCATTCTCGGAGTGGTGTGGTGGTTGTTCCAGTGACCGCCACAGGCTGTGACGCCCCAGGGTGGGTGCGTCACATGCCGTGACGCCCCAAGAGTGGTGTGTCACAGGGGTATGTTGTGTCGACAGGCCGTCGGTCACTCTGGCGGTCTTACGATAAACTGCCAAAGGGGTGTGACGTGCCTGGTTTTGACCGTTACATCTGTTATCATGGTTTTTGACCGATCGGGGTCACGAGGCTCTGATGCACCAGGGGTGGACTGTTAAAGCCCTGTGACGCCCTAGCTTGGGTGTGTTAGAGTTGACATATCCCTCCTTCTAACGCACCTGGGTAGGTCTGTTAGGGGTTGTGACGCCCCGAGGGGTGTGCGTCACAACCTATTTTGTTCTATCTTCTAACGCACCGGCTTGGTCTGTTAGAGGTTGTGACGCCCCAAGGGGGGTGCGCCATAGCCAATTCTACTCCTTCATCTAACGCTCCTGAGTTGGACTGTTAGGGTGCTTTGGTGGCCTAGCTTGGGACTGTTACAGCCTATGACAGCCCAAAGATAGACCGTCAGGCGCTGTGTTGCACTGAAGTGGGTCTTCATGCTTGCCGCGTTCGTTTCGGGTTGTGTAGATCCCTGGTCGACCCGGTTGGGACCCAGTGGTCGGCTTGCGATCTCGTGAGTGTCCCATACACCCCGAGGGTTTTGGTGTCTGTGTTTTGGGGGTGTTGGAGGATCGTACTACCTCGTTTGACGTGTCATCGTGGTTTTATGTCTAGGGATTAGGCCAGATTGACGACGTAGTGTTGTCGCGTATGACGGTCTTGACCTTGAGTCTCGTGACTCAAGGGCCGTTGCATTTAGTAGGTTTAGTGGGCTACCTAGAGTCAGGTGACCTTGAGTCACCTGCTACTTCGTGTTACTCGCGATGGGTGCGTGCGTGATTTTTTGTGTTCACGTCTGTGACCCATCCACTAGTAGTAGCTTCCTGTGCACGCGCGTGCAGACCCACCCGAGAGTGGTGGAGAGCGAGACCCAGTGAGAGATGATTTTTAAGCTGGTTTTCGTAGGGCCCCTTGCCTTTGCCACCAGAGTCTGGTGGGGGGGGAAACATGCTAGAGGACCTGACCTAGAGCAGATGGTCTGTGTGTGCACACGTAGTTGGGGGCTTAGGACACACGCTGACGAGCGTGACCCCAACTAGTCCTTGTTGGGGTACTTGTTGTGTGTCTCAGTTTCCGCTTGGGGCGAGTAGGGAGACACTTGTGACACAGTGTAAGACGTTAGGAGACGCATCCGATCATTCTTCTAGTGGATAGTGCTCCTGTCTCCTGGCAGGTACGGACTGGCATTTTGTCAGACCGGGGTTAGTTCAGACGGTACGGTGGTTTAGGCGGTTTTTCTGTTTATTTATTACAGCTTGTTGGTTCTACCGTACTCTTGTTAGGCAGAGATACTTTCCTATCTTGCCTTGTTTTTCGCGCGAGGTGGGGGTCCGCGGGATCCCTACTAAGCCAATGAAATGAGGCTCCCTCCTGCTTTTCAGGTGAGACGGGGTCATCGTGGGACGCGGTAGAGTTTCAGCGTGGTTCTACGGGCCAAGGTTAGTGCCAGTTGCCAGAGCCGGGGTATGTCCCATGTACTTGTACTTTTCTTTCAGTTGACTGTACTTATATTTGGACATGAGATGTACTGGACCATGTAGCAATTTAGTTATTTATTTAATTTCTACATTACTATTTGGTTAATTATTGTGTTATCTCTGCAGTTATTTTAACTTCTTACGTACCCTCACACCATCCTTTATCCCTTCCGAGTCTTCAGGCTCGTGGGAGGCGGGCCGAGATATGAGTTGTGTCGATTTCCTTCCGGTACTCGGATCTCGGGTCGCCACAGGCTTTGTCAGCCTATCTAGGTGAATGAAAACTTCTGAATTCACCTATGTATGTGAGTTTTATGGATTTCTGTATGTGGATGCATTTCTGAGTTCCTATATGCAAATGAAAGCATTGAGCTCATGAATGCAAGAAACGTATTTTTTGAACTAGTGTGTGCAGTGGATTGCATTTTTTTGATTTGGTTTTGTTTCATTTAATTCATTTCATTTTTTCTTCTCCGGTGCCCTTTCTTTTCTTTTTCTTTTAGTGATATTGCGTAGGGGGATGGGGGCAAAGATGCTTCAATTCATGCAGTTTTCATGATGGACTCTGATGCAATCCAATATGCATATGCAGTGCGAACCTGGGGTCAACCAGTGAGAGGTGCCATGTGTTGATTCACTGGTGCTTTAGCATGTTCATGCACTACACCAGAATTTTCTGATACAAACATCATAGTGAAAGTGTGATTCTTTTTTTTTTGGTGTTCTTTCATGGCAAATCAGATTAATCCCTATATTTGAACAGAACATATGGAATGCTCACGAATGCATATGCAAGCCTGTATGGCACGCAAACGATTGATCATGTTTCCAACATGACTCCATGCGTGATCTTGGAAAATGCTATGCATGAATGCCTTGTATGCATTGGGATAATGAAGGGGTGGGGTGAGCATATTCAAGGCCCAGGGAGATTCAGTGATCATGAAGAAAACATGGTTGTTTACTTAAGAAATTAAATGTGAATCCCATTATCATGCTGGTAACAAACTTTTCATAATGGCCATTATACGGACGCCAGATTAACTCTTACTTAACCCGCTATCAAAGTGGAGCTTGGGGTCCAACTGGGGATCTATTTATATGGGTAGCCATTTTACCTGTCGTTCTCACAATGAGAAATGGTGTAGATCGTGGAGTAACGTCTCCTTAATCATGAGGGTTGCCTGTTACATACTTGCCCGTTCCTGGAAGGGAGGCTTAGTGACGGGAATCTCGATGGCGTGGGTCTGACTCAGTCCTAGCCGGGGAAAACCCTGTGATGGTGGGGGCAACATTCATTTGTTGGTGAGTTCTGTGACAACCGGAATCAGAGAACATTACATGTTATGCATGTGGAAGGCCAAAACATAAAGTCTATAGGTGTTTTGAATGAAAAGACAAAAATAATAAATCCTACAACGGAAAGAAGTCGGCTGCAATTGATCAACAAGTCAACGTGTTGATTATTGACTCCACCTCTGATGAAAAGTTTATGTCCTTTAATCCTCAAATTCATGTGGCATGTCTACGAACAGATTAGTTAGCAGATATGGGAGCAAATATTCATGTCTGCTAAGATAGAGCTTTATTCTCTTCTTATTAGGGCATCAAAGGCAAGAGCATGATAATGGGCAACTCCACGACAGCCAGAGTAGAGGGTGAAGGACTTGTTAACCTAAAGCTTACTCCAGGGAAGACCTTAAGTCTCTACAAAGTGCAGCATGTGCCAGATGTCAGGAGGAACTTAGTGGGTCTTTATTAGTGCAGCAAGACTATAAACTTATATTTAAGTCTAACAAAATTGTAATCACTAGACATAAAAATTTTGTAGGAAAAGCATATTTGTGTAATAGTTTATTTGTACTCAATGTTTCAAACAACTTTTCGTTAAATAAATCTTCCTCTTATGTCAATTTTCATGTTGAAACTAGTGACGTGTGGCATGCTAGACTTGGTCATGTTAATTTTAATATCATAAAAAGAATGATGCATTTAGATTTAATTCTCAAGTTTGATGCGAAGCATGTTGATAAGTGCCAAATATGTGTGTAAGGGCGTCGACGGGGGCGATGTCGATGGCGAGGCGGATTCCGTCGCTGTCGTCGACCAGTGCGTAGGCCTTGCAGCGGGGGCATCGGCCGAGGCGGGCGGGCTTACTCATGGTCGTCCATGTCGATCAGTCGGGGGTTGGTCTCGACGGTGACGGCCAGGTCGTAGTCGTCGGCCTTCGCCTTGACGATGGCGACGGCGACATCCTCGCCGTCCGCGTAGCCCATGCCCAGGATCACGCCGTGTTCGTCGAGGATGTCCCGGATCTTCTCGGCGACGGTGACCAGGGCGCGTACGCCGATCCCGTCGGTTGCGATGATCTTCATTCGTCGCCCTTCAGTTCTCGCTCCTTGGTGGCCAGCTCGATGTGCTTGTCGACGAGGTCTTCGAGCTCCCGCCTCAGTGCGACGATGTCCTCCTCGGCGAGAGTGATCGACCTGTACCGGTAGGCGATCTTGTTGTTGATCCTCTTCTGCTTCCGCTCCAGCTCCGCCAGAGCTGCCTGAACCGTCACCAGGTCCATGTGGTTCCTTTCATGATCCCTTAGGGCCTGAGTTTACGAAGGCCTAGGAGCTTTAGCTCGGCGCGCACGACGCCGGGCGACGCACGCACGACGTCACCCGCTCGCACTACGCGTGTACGTACGCGAGGGATAGTCCTCGACGAGGACGGCGCGGTGCACGTCACCGTGGAGCAGCAGCACCGTGCCGATCTTCCTCCCGATCTCCTCGGCCAGGGCAGCGAGGGTGTCGCCCTCGGCCACGATGTGGTGGCCCCGGAAGCTGTACTCCGCCCTCATGATCAGTCCTCCCGGACGCTGTCGAGCGTGCCCGACAGATGCACCTTGCCGACCTTGTCGACGAACCACTTCTCGCCCTTCAGCTTCACGACCCCGCGCCGGTTCATCGCGGCCAGCACCTGCCGCACAGTGATCGTCTGGACGTCATCCCGGCCGAGCGCCTTCGTGGCGTCCGGGGCCGTGACCCCGCCGATGCCGAAGTTGTCGACGATCCGCAGGAGATGTTGGAACGAGGTGGTCCATAATTGAGAAGTGTTATCTGAAAAATCTTGGACTCTTCTTCGAGTACAGTATCCTGTATAGTTTGACATTGTGATACACTTTTCAGTTGTGCAATCTGGTCTCAGTGTGGCTGAATTGAAAAGACATTACTGCCGTCTTCTGTAAACTTCCATTGCAGTTCTTTGTTCCCTTTCTCTGTTGTCACCAGTTTTAATTGTCTAACTCCTGTGAAATTTATTAGCAAACACCCGAACCTTACAAGTTGCCAGAGTACTGATCATCACCCTTGGCAAACTCTGTCTGTTGACTTTGTCTTGTGCAATTTCAGTTTTCAATGAGTATCCAGAGAGTATCCATTATGAAAATGTTCAATATCACTTATGGCCTATTTTGATCAACCTTCTTTTCACTTTTGTTTTTATAAAGGATTGGTTTCTTTCACTCTTTAGTGTTAATTCTCAAAGGAGTTTACCTGATCATCGTTATCCTCCTGATCACTACTGTGATCACTGCCGTTTGCCATCATGCATTTGTCTTTATTTCCTTTATCGGCGGTCTTCAGTCTATCCAATATCTCCCTTGCAGATCTATAATCATAAAAATAGGAATGTAATGCCCTGTTAGTAGCAGCCTTCATCATCTCCAAAGCTTTCTGATTTTCAGCACACATAGATCTATAATTATCAGTCCATTTAGACTTATTCTTTGGTAGTCTACGTTGACCATGTGAAATTAGCTTCCACAGATCTAGATCAACAGACTTAACAAACATATGCAGGTTATTAAACCACAAATTAAAATCAGTACCATCAAAAATCGGTGGATGACCCATAAGATGGATTTAGGAACAATTAGCAAATGGAATTAGCACAAAGGAGCACCAAGGATCACTACAGATCATTGGATTTGTAGAACCAGTAACCTGCTCTGATACCAATTGTTAGGGTGCAAGGCACGGATTCAGAGGGGGGGACAATGAATCCCCATTTAAAAATTATAGCAGAATAAAACTCTAGGGAATAAGAAGAAGAAATCCACACAAATCTCTCACTTTTGAGGTATATTTGTGATCACTCTCTTTCATTTTTGGGGTCTTTGACCTCTGGTGGTCACACATCATACAACACACATGCACTCACACGTGATTTGATTTCCTTTCCATCATTTTCTGTCAAAACCCACGGAGAACACACTCACGGTCGTCTTTTCCCGTTCTCATTCTATGACGTCGTTCACATCTTTTGGCGATCATGGTGGGACCTCTTTTTATTTTCTTTTGATTGTCTGTGTGTTTTTGGCACCCACGTGTGCCCCTCCTTTTGGCACCTACACGTGCCCCTTCTTATTGCACCTTTGCGTGCTACAATTGTGCTCCCAGTAGCACTTTTATTTTCATCCCTCGTGCACCATGTGCACTCCCCCATAGTCCCTTGTGATTCCCTGAGAGGTTTGCATTGTTTCAGAAAGAGAACAGGTTATAAGAAAGCATCTCATTTATTCAATTGATTTCCATATTTGGATTTGTTTGAATTGTGGAAGTCCTTCTTTATTCTTCCTTAGTCGAATCTGAAAACGTGGGTTCCTGTCTGAGAACGCGTCTGTAGCCCAAGATGCCTATTTTAATATGCGTCCCCATGGACAGACGCGTATTCAGTTGCATCGCCCTGGGCCCTTGTCAGCCTTTGTTTAGATGCATCTTGACAAGTGAACACGCTCTTCAAAAGGCGTCTCTCTAAGTGGTCGCATTTTTTATATCTATGTGATATTTGTTCAGTCTTATTTTGTTCGGCATATTTTCTGCCTTCTTGTTCTATTTATGTGTTTGTGTATCTCTATTATACAGTAGCACTACATGCATTAGAGCATCTTCCCCCCTTTTTTGCATTTCTAGGAAATTACCCTCTCTCAGTGAAGAAATGACTCTCCGTTCGGAAATTCCTCTCGATGGACTAGAATCTCCTCCATCGGGACTTCCGTAAGTCCCTGACAGCAAAGGATTCCCTCTTCGTTCACTGGGCTGGCACGACGAGGATAAGAACTGGTGGATGGCAATTGGAGCCTATGCTTGTGAATCAGGTTAAGTGTTTTCGACGAATGAGGATGATGCGGGCCAACGAGTCTGCAGGTCTGGAGTTGGAATCGCGGCTGGCATTGCTATACAATTCGCATGTTACACACGCACACAGCTGAGTCACGGCAGGCATTGGTATACACAATCACACACACAAACACACACGCATGAACGCGCGCGCGCGCACACACACGAGAGAGAGAGAGAGAGAGAGAGGTGGCATACATACGCAAGACTGTAGCATCACTTCCTTCAACTCAATGATTCCTTAGATAATGATGACGTTAGATGATAAAGCATGCCTTCACCTGGCCACATCTTCCTTCGAATGGAGAATCCTCTGATGGGGGAACCCCCGTTGGGATTGCGTGAATGGCATTTTTCAACCTAATCATTCTCAAGACAATCCGGACGTTAGATGACGAAATTTGCCTTCATTAGGCAACGTCTTCCTAAAAGGAGGAGAGAATCCTCTGATGACCCTTGGGATTACGTACCTCGAGCATTTCTAGTACATTAGTAATTACAGTTTCTAGAAGAGTATTTTGCATTTAAGTTCCGGACCAGCGGCAGGTCCAGGACTCCAGGCGAGTAGGTGCAACGGGCAAAAGCGACACTCCTGTTTGGCGTCTATCTAAACGCTTCGTGGCTGCTGCAATGTCACACTCCGGAGACATTTGGGTCCGATGCGGGCTGAAAAAGGAATAATTTCGTGCGTACCAATAAAATACATCATGTTATAGTTCATGTGCCGTATTTTTTGTACTGTCATATGTACCCCTATAGTAAATAGCATTTCCACACTTATAATCTGACCACCTGCTGTTTATTTACCGTAATTTTACAGAGTTTTTACATATACACCCTGTAAACGTGTGGTTTTGCAAATATATTATTCATTTAGATAGTCGGTCACAAATATCCCCACGTACTTTTAGGCCCATTTTCATAATCGAGTGGAGTTAGGGTCAGTCAGTTTAGGTAGACCAAACCCAGCCCCTGGGTTGGTCCGCCTAAACCCTCCATCCCCCACTCAGTAAACACACAAAAAAATATTTTCCAAGGTTTTATGCGGACCAAGTTTGGCCCTCAACTTGGTTCGCCTAAACCCTCCCCGACCTTTCATATTCTCCTATAAAAATTCCTTAGGAGCTCAAGGGGCAGGGGCATGCATGCGAATGCAAGGTACAGACACAGGCATACGGACACCAGTCAGCAACCAAGGACGGACACAATGAGCTAAGTGTGAGCTGTTGGCTTGTTGATCGGCTTACACACGCCGAGGGTATTGATAAACTAGAATGACAGATCTAGAAGGGGGGATGAATAGATCTATCCCCAATATCAAACAAATTAAACTCCAAGAGTAATGCAGGCAGATGCACCAACAACAAAACTAATTCAAACCCATGCACCGGATCAGACAAACCAGCAGCAATTTAGTGTGCAGAGAGTAATGCAGTGAACTTAGCGTGCGCAAACAAAGAAATCAACAGTGAGAACTCCCACTCAGCAGCCAAGCATGCTTACAGTGACTGGCATCGATACGTGGCGGAGGTTTGATCCAAGGATCTCCTCACACAAGGGACATCATTCCAAATAGGCCTGACCTATCCTTTCAGCTGCGTCTTTTGATATACTAATTAGTCAAAGTAGCACATGCTGAATGCCAAGCCAAGCAAACCACACAATAGACAATAGAACTTTTTAAGTGGTTCGATTGCGATCTGTAATCTACATCCACTCCTCACTCTCCTAGAGTGACGCTTCCTTGCTCAACAAAGCAAACAGTAGACTCAATCTGTGACAATGGCTGTAACCACAGCTTCACCCCGAGTAACACCCTCCTCACTTCTTCTGGAAATCTAGAAGGGACCAGGAGGATCAACCTCCCTTCCTCTACGACCGCAAAGGGAACCCCGTGAATTGCACCCAGCAGCTCACGCAACTAGAGGATGTAATCCTCTCTTCCTCTGATATGCATAGGGGACGGGGATGTGGACATGTGGGCCTTAAGAGTCCTACTTGGACTTCTCACCTTGGTCCAAGTCCACCATAGACCATGGACTAGCCCATATGGGCCCTAGAAGCTAGGTGGCCCAATGAGAGAGAGGGTGGTGGTCCCGCCGGGCCTACGTGGCCTTTTACAAAGAAACTCACTAATTCCTAATGACTAACCCAATGGCTTATAATTACCTACAATTGCAAAACCCAATGACTCAAGGATACAAATGCAAACTAAAAAAATGTTAGATGCCTAATGTTGATTCCCATCACCTTGCCACCTTAGGTGATCTGGTGGCCCCTCCGCGTGGTGATCCGGTGGCTCCCCCGCAACTGGTACGGTGGCCTTGCCACCCCAGATGAACCGATGGCGCTTCAGGCGGCGTGATCTGGTGGCACTCCCCGCGCCCTGATCTGGTGGCGCTCCCAGCCATCTGATCCTGTGGGGCCTCCCATTGTGGTGATCCGGTGGCTCCCCACCCAAGTGATCCGGGGCCCCTTTCAGGTTGTTGAACCGGTGGCACATGGAGCCTTCTCCATCTGGTGGCTTTATGGCCTTCTTCATCCGGTGGCTCGAGCGGTGTTAGACAGAAATGGCAGATCCCCCTTTTCCCATGGACCATTGGGCATTTCCTCCACCCAGGGGTCCTCACCTTGGTACGCAATGGACGCGTATCGAGCTAACACACAGGCGCAACCTTCTACGGTGTCCTCTTTCCCCACCAACCTCCTACAGGCTCCATATTCGGCAATGCACTGCGATAGAGAGAAGAGACAGGAGAGAAGATTCGATACAATTGTGTTGACCTGCCTCTCACCGCCAACTGGGTCATCTCTCCCATATAAATAAGACACAGAGCGAAGAGAAAGAAGGGGGATCGATCTCTGGCTCCTCTCTCTGGTCTCTAAGCTCTGGAATGGGCTGGACTCTAGAGGAAGAGATATACAAAGAGCGCTCGAAGAGAAGAAGGTCCAGAGAAGCAAGAAAGAAGAGAGGCCGCGTGAGTAGAAAAGAAGAAGAAGAAGAAGATAAGAAGAGAGGAGGAGAGCTCGGTGGAAGAGACAAAGAGAGAGAGTGTGGAGAGGAGAGGTTTGGAGGGGGGAGGAGCTCATGCTCTATTTCCCCCCTTCCCCACTGTATTTTTGTCTCCCCATTGTACCTCTGTCTCTCCATGTGTTTTCCCTTTTGGCTCTTGCCTCCCTCCTGCAGTGTATCTATCAACCTCTGTGCGTATCAATTTGCAAGGAATAAAAAGTTTACAAGTGTTTCTTTGCTTGAATGTCTGTTCTCTTGTGTTTCGTAGAGGGTTGGCATGAGGGTCTACTCAATATCACGAGCTAGGCTTGAAGCCAATACCCTGAAGATCACCACCCCTAGGTTCTCCTCCGCCCAGCTCTCCTCATACTCCCACGGGCCCCCCTTTGCACCCCCTGGCGGGTATCCTGGTTGCCTTTCCTATCTCTTGTTCTTCCGTCAGAGGAAGCTCCCGTAGCGCTAGATTGTAGGACTTATCCAACTCAATGGATGGTATTCCTAAATTAACCTCATAGGGTGGCCTCCCCTCAGTTTGTTCAGAGACTCTCCCTTATCCTGGGAGGGAGATTCCCTGGTTCATGTTAAACCCCTCTTCTTGGTAATTTCAAATGGCGACTCAACCTTCAAACCCCTGATCCGGTGACCCTTTGTAAGTGTTGATCCAGTGGTGTCCCTTTGTACCCGATCCAGAGGTGCCCGCCTCCCTCGCAAACCGGTGTCACCCTTTGCCTTCCCAACTAGTGGCTCAGTCACTACTGTGATCCGGTGACTCCCCCCCTTTTGACACTCTCGATCTGGTGGTCCGCCAACTTGTCTGATCCGATGGCTCACTTGGCGGCTTGATCCAGTGGCCTTCCTCCCTAGGTAATCCGGTGGCTCCATCCACCTTCATCATCCGGTGGCTTCATCCACCTTTGTCATTCGGTGGCCCGTCCAGGGTCGTCATCTGGTGGCCCCTCTAGCTTAGCCATTCGATGGCGTTGAGCGTGTGTCGTCTGGTGGCTCTTTTGCTTCCGTCATCCGGTGGCTCCACTAGGTTTCCCTGATCCGGTGGCTATGCCATTGTCCCTGATCCGGTGGCTTCGTCACCCTTCGTGATCCGGTGGCCCTTCCACTGTCCCCATCCGGTGGCGCTGCTACCTTCATGATCCGATGGCTTAGCCACCTTCCCTTGTGATCTGGTGGCTCACCCCCCTTTACCTTTTGATCCAGTGGCTCGCCCACCTTAGCTCCTGATCTGGTGGCCCTGCCACCCTTCCTTCTTGATTCGGTGGAGTTCTCTTCCTGGCTCTGTGTCTTAACCGTGGGTCAGGGTCTTTTGTTCGTCAGTTTGTGGGCGTTTTCCAGGTGTTGCCACTTCCGTGCGCACCTCTACTTTTGGGGCCATCTCAGACTTGTCCAAAGATACGTACCCGCTTTACCCCCCAGCATCTGGGTCCAGGGGAGATGTTGCCGAATTTTTACCAGAATAATACATATTATAAATACAAAAGGAAGCAACAAACAAATGAAATAAACATCAACAAGACGCTCTAGTGAGACAAAAGAACAGTGGAAGACACGAAGAGAACTGAGCATGAACACTGCTGTGACATTTTGACAAGCACGAACATGGGCATCAACTGCATGAACAAAGAAGGAAACTAATTAAAATTTCTCACATGCATGTCATGAATAAAAGAGATCACTTCCCCTGAATGCAATCACACCATTGCATTTCATGTGTGCTTGCATGCCACGATCCCGCAGTATATTGAATGACGATGTGTGAAAGATTGGATTACGTCTAGTCAAAAATTATTCCTATGCGTGAGGACATACCTCCACCTCGTATCGGGGATCGGTTCTCGAACTCAATTTCATCTCGTACGTGCTTGAATCCACGTGTGACTTTCCAAGTAAACCCTTCCGCATGCATTAAACACACACTCGGGCTTCGACCACCCCGAAGAAATTAAGAGAAGAGATTAAAAATATACCAAACAACTCGTCAACAGACCCCCGGTCTGTAAGGACGGGAGCTGCTTTGACGCAGCTCGCAACTGCGTTGACGCAGCGAGTGGCCGCATCGATGCAGCCCGCTGCTGCGCTGACCTGCTGGGGGGTCTCATAATTGCATATTTTGTTGATGGCTAAACTCTTCATTATAAAAATCATGAAAGTCATCGCCAATTTGAAGGTCAACTTGGGGCGTTATAAGGTGATATGAGATGTACGCAAAGTAATGTCAATTTTGGCGTGTCTACAGATGCATAGGTTTAGGTTACTCCGCTGAAAAGGTAGCTAAGACCACTCAAGCTAGGGGTCTAGTTTATGGTCGCTTTGTTCAAGGCCCAATGCAACCAGGAACTTGGCAGGAACCGAGGGAAAGTCCTGGAAGTCTCTAGGAAGCAATTTCTCTCGATGCCCCGCTCGAAGAGGACTTTGGGCTTCTTTCCTTGTTTCACCTCGATAAACCTCTCAACGGTGCCACTCTTATAGGCATATTTCTTGCTCTAGACAGGCCTGCTCCTATCTATTTCATTGCCACTCTTATAGGCATTTGAGTGCCTATGATTCTTTCCACATTTTAATTATTACTGTGTGAGTGTCAACTTGGGGTTGATCTATTCACCCCCCCTTCTAAATCATAGCGTATAACGGTGCCACTCTTATAGGCATTCGAGTGCCTATGATTGACTTAGATAGGGCGGTTGACTTAGATAAGTCAGGGCTGCATCTAAATCATAGCGTATAACGGTACCACTCTTGTGGCATTGTGGTCATAAAGAATGGTCCTTTACTGACCACCTTCCAGATCTTGAAATCCTTTGCCCTCAGGAAGACCTCCATCCGATTCTTCCAATATGAGTAGTTGGTGCCATCGAAGTATGGGGGCTTGGTGGTGGAATATCCCTCTGCTGTCAAACCTCTAGCATCCATCGTCGTTCCTCTTTAGGATGTCAGTCCCTGTAAAAAGAATTAGGCTCTGATACCAATTCTTAAGTCTATATGGACACCTAGAGACTAAATACCTATAGATGGAGTGTCTGTAGATGATCCAGAAAGGGGGGATTGAATGGATCAGTCACCAAAAATTTCTTGCTCTCAACGATGCCCCACTCGAATGCCTATAAGAGTGGCATTTTGATTTTTAGAGTCTCTCTTGGCCTACGTACCATGCCAGCCTCTAATTTATTTGACTTTCTTTTCTTATTTTTTTGACTTTTTGTTGACATTGACTTTACTCAAAGACCTAGGATAAGGGTCTCGACTACCTTTCTTGATCAAGTTAAGAAGCACTTCATTTCAAAAACCATGCATAGCATGAATGAGATATTGAAATCAAAAAATGC
The DNA here is from genome assembly GCA_024336825.1 of Amorphophallus titanum. Taxonomy (NCBI): domain Eukaryota; kingdom Viridiplantae; phylum Streptophyta; class Magnoliopsida; order Alismatales; family Araceae; genus Amorphophallus; species Amorphophallus titanum. Next base: position 2,187,305 of record JANBPO010008917.1, read on the forward strand.
ATGCTTACGCAAATATGTTACCCTGCGACCTTCTGTAGAAGTAGCTATCGGAGGCGATCTTGATCAACATGGGATTTACAGTCCCCATGGCAGAAAGGAATAAAGAAGTAAGGATTGGAAGTGGCTTAACAAGGAGTGATGTTCAGACCTGACTTAGACGAATAAGGAGAAAAGGAAGAGAGGTGAGGGCTAGAACTCCCTCACTAAGGTGCGGAGACCCTGATCACAAGAAAGGTCTATAGAGGAAAAGGGAGTTAAGGGGAGGAGTGAGGACTAAAGCCTCGAAAGTGGGAGAACGGGCAGATACCCAGAGCAATGGATTTGGAGGAAGTCGGGTCAGACCCAGGATTGGGAGGAATTAGAAGAAGGAATTGATAAAGGGAGAGTGGAGGATTCGGAGGGTCCGAAGGTAGAGGAGGAGAATCATGATGATAAGAATTTGGAGGTTTTGGAGGAAAAAAGTGCTGAGGGACGCAATGCCCTGGGAAATGGTATGAAAAAAGATAGTTTAAAAGAAGGAAAAGAACAAAGGATGTGATGTCCTGGAGGAGTAAAAAGATGACTCAGAAGAAAAGAAGGTCTGGAGGCTCCGGAGGGAGAAAATGGGGAGGGACGTGATGCCCTGGGAGAAGAGGAAAATCTAGAGGTTCCAAAAGGAGAGAATAAGCAGGGGTACGATGCCCAGAAAGGATAGGGGGATGAAAAGAATCTGGGAGTTCCAGAGGAAGAAAGTAGCGAGGGTCGTGACACCCTGAGTGAAGAGATAGAGAATCCAGAAATTCTGATGATAAGGGTGATTTAGAAAGCAATGCATCAAAAGGATTTTAGCTATCTAATCTGCACACACCTAATTCTCTCCTAATGAAGAAAAACTGATCAAAATTCAAAGACTTTGTAAAAATATCTGCAAGTTGATATTTTGTATCTACAAAAGTTAATTCGAAATCTCCTTTATTAATGTGATCCCTAATGAAGTGGTGTCTAATTTCAATGTGTTTTGTGCGAGAGTGTTGGACAGGATTTTTGGACAAATTTATTACAGAAGTGTTGTCACACAAGATAGGAGTCTTTTTCAATGAAATACAAAAATCTAACAACTGGTGTTAGATCCAGAGTACTTGGGCCGCACAACTGTCTGCAGCCACATATTCGGCTTCAGCAGTTGATAAAGCCACACAATGTTATTTCTTTCAGGTCCAAGAAACCTTGCGGCCCCCTAGAAACTGACAGTGACCGCTTGTGCTCTTACGATCCATTTTCTACCCAACATAGTCAGAATCAATATAAGCAAGAAAATCAAATGAATTATTTCTAGGGTACCACAAACAAAGTTCAAGTGTTCGGTTCAAATACCTGAAAATCCTTTTCACGGTCGACAAATGAGATTTCGTGGGATAAGATTGATATCTTGCATAGAGACACACATTAAAATGAATGTCAGACCTACTAGCAGTAAGATATAGCAATGAACCTATCATACCCTTAAAAACTTTTTGATCTACCTTGATACCTTTTTGATCTTCCAATTTGAGTGAAGCGAACATTGGTGTAGCAAAAGGCTTGAAATTTTCTAGTTGATATTTCTTCACCATCTCCTGAGTGTACTTCTTTTGGTTTATAAAAAATCCATTGTCTAGTTGCTTTATTTGAAGCCCTATGAAGAAGTTCAACTTGCCCATCAAGCTCATCTCAAATTCTCCCAGCATAAGTTGGGCAAAATCATCATTTAGTTTAAGGTTCGTGGATCCAAAATTATATCGTCTACATAAACTTGCACAACTAAAGTATGTTCATCACAAGTTTTAGTAAACAATGTTTGGGAAACCAGTACGTTTCGGTTTCGGTCCCGACCGAGACCGAAATCGGTATTGCTATCCTTGGATGACACTGTTAAATTGATCGAGCTCAACAATCACTTTTAGCTGATTTCAGCTCGCATCTTTTTCTGTGGTTATGTGGGAAGGTGGTTGTTGGACCCCAAAATGTTATCATTGATTTCTGATATATTCAGATTTTTTTTTCAGAAGGTAAGAAAAGTGGAGGAGTTGCATCATAAACGGCCTTAAAGCGACAAATTTGCCGCCGCCATAAACTCCCATAAATGTCCCGTTAATAATAGGGACCGTTCACAATTTTATGCATATGCACAAAAGTTTTATCAAAGATGGTCTAAATCTACGCATCTGCGAAAGGAATCCACCCCAAAGAGATATTTTCTTCTCCCAAGATATCCCTCTGAGTTTTTACATGGTATCAGAGCCTAATAAATTAACCATGAGAGAGAGAGAGAGAGAGAGAGAGTGGTTGAAATTTGAGCATAGTTTTAGACATAGTTTCGGGGCAATAGGCTCGTGTCGATTTAAAATTTAGGCATAGTTCCCGGGCATAATAGACTCATGCCGGTTAACGAGCATGAGCTTATGAATAAACCCGTGGGAGCACCAGCAACGACAAAGAGAATTTGATCAGACAGCGGGTCCTGGAATTAGTTTGGCAGGTCGGACCGGGTACTCAGCGGCCCGGATTTATGTTGGGCAGAGACCCCGCACCTTTTTGGTTGGCTGGGTAGGGACCGTGGGTTGGCCCACTCAACACCCACCCCTGAGTTGTAACACGCTTTGTGCGTGGTCGATCAGCGTCCCCCAAAGGCACAGAGAGAGAGAGAGAGAGAGAATTCATGAAGGGCCGATCGAATAACCATTATATTAGAGAAACAATTTGTGATGGCCGAATAACTACTATATGAGAGAGAGAGAGAGAAACAATTCATGAATGACAGGATAACCACTATATTAGAGAGAGAGAGAGAGAAACAATTCATGAATGGCCGAATAACAAGGTTTAACTAGCATGCATGTTAACCTATATTAATTACTAGTTAAGCTAGATCTTGAGAACGCCTACCTTTTTGACGTGAATACGTAGAAGAGATGAAGAGATAATAAAAGACCAAGCTTCTCTGTAAGGATCTAACAACAGGTAGGATGAAGTTTCCCCCTACACGTACATTCATGAAAGAACTTCTTTTGTCGACAATCATCTTCTAACATTAGAAGGTTGGGCATAATTAAGGGAAGGAAAACATAAGGGTCTATTGCCAGGGAGAAAGAAGCAATTAATGCTTCAATCCATTGAATCCATTGTCGGGTAAAAGGGTCCGTTACCAGCAAAAGAAGTTGTTTATGGGAAATAAATGGGTTCATGGGAGACCAGATCTGAAACCTCGCTGTGTATGTTCCCTCGAGGTCCATGGCCATCAAACAATGGTTGTTATTGCCTCCACTAATCTCTAGTGGTTGAGGGGTCCCTGGAAAAAGGCGCCCTTTATCTAGGCTTCAGACAACTGTTGGCCCCTCCTCATGTGGGTATGGTTGGTTAAGAAATAACGCCCAGGGTGCCCTACAGTGAATAGCACCCAGGTTAGGGGCGCTATTTACTCTGGGTTTTCCAACTTCGTCCAACCTAGTAAAAGAAGTGGAGGGTTTAGTCTCTACACGTACGATTGGTTGGTGGGGTCTTTAAATGAGATATCTATATGTATATGTATATACAGTTGGTTGGTTGGCTGGCTGGTGGGCTCATTGCCAGGGAAAAAGAAGCAATTAATACTTCAATCCATTGAATCCATTGTCAAGTAAAGGGTACGTTGCCAGCAAAAAGAAGTTGTTCAAGATAGGATGACATGATGGCATTGGTTTGTCAGGTAGCTCTCAGAGAAATGGAGTTAATTGGCTGCTGGGTTAGGTGGGTGGCATATATATATTCATATTTAATTAGTTTGAAGAGATAACGACTTCACATGTAGTCTTTGTTTAGGGAAATAATGCCCATGCTGGTGGGCGTTACATCCTTGGTTGAGGGAATTTTATCAGAAGACAACTAGTAAGAGGGCCTAGTAACTAATCAAATCCTTAAGAATTGCCTTTTACCTGAAAAAATGACATAACGAGAAAGGAACAAAGATATTATTGTTCCTATTTGCTCGGAAAAAATATAAATAATAAGATTTGGATTATGAAAGGAGTTGCATGGAGCAGCATTGATTACTTCGAACGAGGAAGCAATGCTTTCATGCCCATATCATGAGGAGAATCAGGAGATAAAATTACCTGTTGATCCCATTGTTGCAGCTCTTCAGTATCATCCTCAAAATGTATGACAGCTTCCACCTGAAATTTTACAGGGGCTTTAATTATTTGCAGTAATAAATGTTTGTTAACCTCTCTTGTAATTGCTCTCCGTATCTGATACAAGTAGAAGCTGATTGAATGTACCCGCTTATGGGTTTCTCCATGCCATTTAGTACTTTGATGATGCTGTTGAGATTTAGGATGAAAATATAGGCAACTATGGAAGTATCAAACTACTCATATGACGTACCAATAACAATAAAAGAGAAGAAATCCCCAGAGGCCATAAAGTGAAATGACTTTTTAGGAAGACATTCACATGAAATGATGTAAACAAACAAGGTGCAAGTGAAAGGATAAGCAAAATACTAGAACAATGTTCTAAGCACATTGTACAACGGTAAAGGCCAATCGCAATCTCCTTTGTCTTGATAACTTCTATTCAGAATTTTGTGGAAGAGAACCGTAAAACATCCATCAACATCATACTGGGGTCAAGAGGACTAGACCAAATGTGCTTAGACACTATTCAAATACCTAGGAATAACCAAAGTTGCAAGTTGTAATATTGCAGTTTGTAGTTTTCATAGGACATGGAGTGAATTAAGATTAAGAACTTTCAAATGGAAACGGTGTGGTCTGCTGTAACAGATTCAACAAACGCATAAACTATTCAGAATCATGAAAAGTACATGCCTGATCAATGGATCCCCTCATTCTGTCTTCATAGATCATCCGGGTTCTCTCCTCTTTCTCTCAAATAAAAGAAGAAAAAGAAGGGGGGCAGCAAACCCAGAGGGAGTACCTCCGGGTTCTCAAACCCATAGGGGAATACCCGGAGGGGTTTAATTAGAGAGAGAGAGAGGAGATAGAAGAGAGAGGAAAAGGATAAAAGGGGGAGAGGAATACCCGGAGGGACCACCTCCGAATCTTCCAAACCAGGAGGGAGCCTCTCCGGGTTCCCTTCTCTCTCTCAATTGCACTCTTTCCCTCTTCCTCTTATGCCCCTCCTCCTTTCAAACCTGAAGGGACTAAAATGTCCAAATTTAATCCTCTTTCTCCCTTTTCCTGTGGGCTAAAATGTCCAAAAGCCTTTTCATCTCCCTCCGTTAATTCACCTCCAACTCTTATAAATAGGAGGCCTTGACCATTGGAGGAAAAAACTTCCTCAATCAAGCATCCACCAAGAAGCACAAGGAGGCGGCCTGCCCACGAAGGTTCAAGGGGACTGAAGACTCCTATTTTTTTTCCTTGGAAGGTAGAAGCATCAACAAAGCATCAAGCAAGAGGAGAAGAAGCCTGTGCAAGGAGATCCAAGGGGGCCTTGCGCAAGGTGTTCTTGTGTATCCCTGTGCATTCTCCTTGAGAAGTCCTAAAAAAATTTGTGCATTATGTAATCAGAAAAATTAAAGATTGTGCAAATACTGATGCTTATGTGCATTATGGAATTCTAAGAAAAAAATTATGCATCTGTTTCAAAGGAACCAGAAATCAGATATCAGTCCCGGCACCAAGTGTGACTAGCAAAAATCAGAGAATTGCAAATGTACCCCCGTCTGGGTACCACGTGATCCAAAATCTAAGAATTGTAAATATGTCCCAACCTATGTGCAGCTCGATCAGAAGAAATCTGAGAATTGTGTATCAGTCCATATCCATGCATGCATATATGGACAAAAAAATCTGGAAATTGCAAGTATACCCCCGTATAGGGTATTCTTTGAAGTTCTAAAATTGTAAAGATGCCCTTGCACCTTGACTTTGGTCTTTGCAGCACTCCATGGACGCGAGACGTCTTCCCGAACAAATAAATAGAGAAGGTGGTACGTGACCTAGGATCCATTTTCCTGCCGCTACAACGAGCAAAAAGAAAGACGTCAGAAGGAACTCCGGATGTGATTACAGAGCACAACTCTTCAATACCTAAGATCGGCGACTGCTCGAAGTGGCCATGTGAGGAGTATTACGAATGAGAAATAGAACAAGGAGTATTGAGGTGTAATGAGCGTAGAATACTTTTCTCTTATCCGTTCAGTCATAGCACTTCTTATAGAGTTTCTCTCCTCAAGTACGTTTCTGTCATTCACGTCTTCTGATTCAGTGGAGGGACAATAGTGTTGGATCGTGAGACACTCGATCTTCTGCAAATGAAAAAGGTGAGAGGGTGTGAGTTGTCTCTTGATGCTCGTTACGACTTTCATTATTACGATAATGGTTCTCAGATTCGTGCGTCGGATAGATCGTGAAATAATGCGCAAGACGCAGACCTATAGATATTAATGAATCTTAGTGGGCCTCGTTAAGCGGCCCTTCCCTCCTCATATTGTAACGATGATAATGGGATGAAATGTCTATAACGGTGATCGACAATATATAGTTGCAAGAATTTATATGATTGTAATAATAATTATAATAGAAATATGTTCTTGTCATCAGATAATGAGGATGTTGTTATCCGTCGTGACATATCGAGCAAAAGAAACCAACACGCTTTAAAGAGGTTTGTTTAGATTGTGAGGCACCCACCCAAAAGTGGAAGGCCTGCTGCCCCCGTCGGGCTATGCCCGACCCACCAGCCGATGGTGCATCAGAGCCCACGGGGATGGCCATTACAAGATGAGCATATTATTCAAAAATCTAGGTTTCAGCCTTAACATGTACGAGCAGAAAAAGTTTTTCACTTCTACCCTGTTATTCCGAGAGAAATATTTTATGCGACGAATTCGATATATAAAGATAACTAAAATTATAATTCTTTTTTCTCGTTGATGGAAAAGCCATTTTTTCGATCAACAATGTGGTTCGAAGATAAGGTGTTGGTATTTCATATTAGTCTTTTAGAAGTTTTTGTTCCTCTTAGTATCTTCTAACTCTTTGCAAACTTTTGTGCTAGGAGGTCAAGAGGTTGAGGAGATAGAATGCCTGGAAGTTGTTGATTTCACGTAGGATGCACAGGAATGAGGGTATTCTTCCGACGAGAAATTCAAAGTCTAGGGATCAACCCAGAGGTAGGTTATCTCATGTTGACTTAAACATCAAGTTAGGAACAAAATCCCTCAATTACATCATGATTTCATGCACTATACATGGAGTATTTGACGTTTCTCTATGACTGCGCATGCATGATCTTCACTGCATACTATCCATGCACCCCTTAAGTAAAAGATGAGAATTTTAATGTATTTCATGTCTCTTTCATATCATAAACTCATCCTAGGCATGCTATCATATCATATCTCTCAGTTCCATATAGTTTCCATGCATATCTACCTTAGTAGGCCCTGCTCGTCGTTTTAGCTTCTATCTGATACAGATAGAAGGCGGTTCAACAGAGACCACCATCTTCAAAAGGTGGCCCTCGAAAGACCGCCACCTAAAAGTAGCGGCCCTTTATATACCTCTACCTAGTTCCTGAAACTAGCCTGAACCTTGGTTATTTCCCTGTTATATATGTGATAGTAAGCATGCCTTATTTCGTTTATTTTTGTCTAGAATCTTGTCATGACTTCATAAGTAATGTTAGTATGTGTTAAAAAGCTTAATTCATATATGTTAATTTCATGCCAAACCTTATAATTTTGTATTTAAAGGTATTTCCATGAGTAGATTACACTTTGATTTATGTTTTGATGTGTTCACTTCTCACCTTATTTCTGTTTTTATAAGTTCACATATAGCACGTATTTCGCTACTTTATTATTAGATCACATACACTTGATAGGAACACCTCTTGAACTTGAAATCTTCTCCGTCATATATTTCTTCTATCGGACTAGGTGATCATGTAAACAGGAAATTAAATAAAAAATAATAAATAAACAAAAGGGGGGTCTTAATGCACTCTAATTCCATTCATTATATGAACATTCCAAAAACCCCTAAATCTACTCAGATACTCTCCCAAATACCCTCTAGGATGCAAGGGTGTGGAAATTCACCTGCGAAACACTGAATTGATACCTTCTAAACCCTCGCAAAAGCCCAGTCGGTGAGGGGCCTTGTGGTTGGGTGGCATCGCTACCGACTCCATTTTCTACTCCCGTGGTTCGGTGGCGTCACCACCGATTCACCTTCTCTTTTGTCACACGAATCGGTGGCAGCAGCACCGAATCACCCCTCTTGTACTCTCTCTCCATCGAATCATCATATAAGGATGCCTTAAACCCTACTACCCCCCCAGTGAATCCTGTTTGACCCCGAGTCAGCTCCTACCCTTTGACCAAAGGCTTAATAACTTCCTTTAATAGATGATCAAGGAATAAAACTCCCAATGAGTCATGGGCCTGACAAAAAAAAGGGAGGGAGAGAACTAATAATCAGACATAGTATTTATCATATTTTGATACTGATACACAGCCATGCATGATCATACCTATGTCACTATCTCAATGGATGCTTGCTTGACCGAGCCATCGGTATATCGAATGGCGTTTAGCGGAAGGTCGGGTTACGTCCTACTGAAAGCTCTCGCTATACGTGATGATGGTCTCTGGGCCTAAGTTCTCCGCCCCGTACCGAGGTTCGAGTGTAATTAAAAATGCGTGTATGATCCATTAATGCATGCTTGCTTGACCGAGTCCTCGGTATATTGAATGGCGTCTAGTGGAAGGCCAGGTTACGCCCGACTGAAGGCTCTCGCTATGCGTGATGGTGGTCTCTGGGCCTAAGTTCTCTACCTCATACCGAGGTTCAGATGTAACGAATTATGCTTGCCCCGCATGAATAAGTCGATAAATAAACCCCTTACGTAGTTTCATTAATTTTGCTTAGTTTGTATTCTTGTTCGCATTCGTGTAGCCCCAGTGGCTTCCTATCTTGGTAATTAATCAAGGGTTTTTCTCTCTTTTTTTTTACTAAAGTAATACCTGGTAGGGGAAGCAGGAGAGTGCCCACCCCCTCAGGGAGGGGATGGGGAGATCACTCCACCACCACATACCTAACATGCGATTTTATTAATAAAAGACATGAAAAAGAGAGTACATCAAGATACTAGGGCCTGATAGAAGGGCACCCTATCTTATCAAGACGATATGGGGCCTTTTACAAAAGTGGGAAGATCAGCCCAAGAGACGTTGGGAATGGGAGATGAGGACAAAGTACAACCATGACCAGCAAGACAGTCTGCAACCTAGTTGGCCTCCCTAAAGGTATGAGAGAAAGAGACCTACAGGGACTGACAAAATATAGATACATCATGGAGAATGTAGGACAGCCGCCAGGGGCAAGAGAAGCGCCCCCTTAAAATCTACACCAAGACTAGCGAGTCCGATTCAACATCAACACGAAGAAAGCCCATGTCGCAGTAGTAAGATAACCCTTGATGCAATGCCAAAGCTTCAGCTTCAAGGCTGGAATAAACCCCATGGAACGCAGCAGCAAAGGCCAAGGCAAAAGCACCATGAGAGTCCCTGACAATGCCACCACCACCTACAACACAAGTGCTACGATTGAATGCACCATCAACGTTCAACTTCAGCCGGCCTGAAGGAGGGGCGAACCAGGGAGCAGGAAGAGAGATGCCCCAAGAGGCCAGCAAGGACCACTGCTGTGTGGACAGGTCCCTCCCCTTGATAGGAAGTGCACGGACCAAGGGGCGGACTACTAGGAAGACCCTGCACAAAACTTGCCGGGCTGTCATGGTATGGCTGGCATAGCGGGACATGTTACGACAGCACCAAAGTTCCCAAATGACAGCCATGAATAAACATCTTGAAATGGTCCCAGCCATGGAGGAAACATGTGCAGCAGCGAGGAAGTCAAGAACACCCTGGGCTGCCGTCAAGACCGATAAGTTGTTGAACCGAAGAAAATCGAACAGGGCAGACCATACTTCATTAGCGACCAGCCCATGGAAGAATAGGTGAAGCCCAGACTCAATGTGAGGGGCCTGGCAGTAGCAACACATGGAGCATAGTGGAATACCGCAGGCCGTGATAGTATCATCAGTGGGAAGGCAGCCGCGTATCAACCGCCAAGTAAGGACGGACCATTTGAGCGGGATGTGCGTGCACCAAAGCGTAGACCCGCAAGGGGAGGTAGCGCCTTGAAGCAGGCCACGAACTGACTTGGATGAGAATTTCCCGTCAGTAGTAGGACATAAAATCCACTGATCCTCACTTCCCAAAACAGAAATAACAAGGTCGAGGCAGTCGGGGGGGCAATGCATACGAACAAGGTCAAGATGAGAGCGTTGCGGATCAGAAAATGCATGTTGGACAGAGCAGTGTTTATCGCTGATAGAAGACCATATATGAGGTGGCAGAAGGTCACGAAGGGGCACTGCACCAGCCCAAACGTCGAACCAAAAACTGACATGGGGAGAGTTCCTTGAGATAATCACCCTATGATTCACATGGATCAATTGCGCAGCCCGCTGCCATAGCCGCTTGTCCGCAGCAATCATGAGTGGAAATGTAGACTCAAAATAGTGCACAGAGTGGAGGTGTTTGGCCTCGAAGAACCTGGCCCACGGGGAGTGGGAAGTGATGGCAGCCCAAAGCCTTTTGGTTCTCAAAGCAACCTGCAATAGCTGGAGGTTAAGTACACCCAGCCCACCGCATTCTATCAGTTAAGAGATGACATCCCAAGACGTCTAATGTTTCTTCGGCTATCCCACATAAGAGCCCCAAAAGAAGTTGGGTAATAACCTGTGGAAGGAGTGAATAATAGAAGCTGGGATGGTGAGATCAGACATGGTATAAATAGGGAGAGCTGAAAGCACAAGTCGGCCACCGGTGGAGAGGAAACCCGACTTTCAAGCTTGGAGCTTCACAGCAGTCTTGGACAGGATATTAGCAAAGTAGGATGACTTTTGCCTCCCTGAATAGAGAGGAATCCCCAAATATTTGATGGGCAGCCTGCACTTCATAAACCCAGTAGCCTCCTCGATGGATCTGCACATAGCGACGGGCACATGATCGGAAACAATGAAGGAGCTATTGGTCGTATGTCATCAGTGATCCTATCAATTCATCCACAGTCATCGTAGATATATTTTTGGAATCTTCGATGACAGTTGCTTTGGTGTGCCAGACTGGAGTTAAAGACCTAAGGATCTTCCTAATAAGTTCTTGTTTAGTATAAGCTCTCCCTAGGCTTTTTAAGCTGTTAGTTAGTTGCATCAATCGGGCATACATTTCAGAGATGAATTCATCAGTTTTGATTTTAAACAGTTCATAATATGAAATTAGCATGTTTGTGTTGGTCTCTCTTATCTCTAAAGTGCCTTGATATATTAACTCCACTCGATCCCACATTTCCTTTGCCATTGCACACGATGAGACTCTTGAAAATTTTGTTGGATGGAGCACACATTGCATGATATTCATGGCTCCCTAGTTCAAGTTTGACTTATGAATCTACTCTCGTGTCTAGGTGTCTTCATCCGCGGGGAGTTCATGCAGGCCTCGGCTTACAACTCTCCATATCTCATGGTCCTGTGCTTTGAGAAATACCTGCATATGGTTTTTCCAAAATGAGTAATCAGTTCCATCACAATATGGTGGTCTATTTACTAAGTGACCCTCAGCCATGAGACCCTCAGTAGCCATTCCACCAATTCTCTCCAGATTGTTAGACCACATAATCAGAGAGCCTCGCTTTGATACCACGTGTTAGGTGTGGATAGGCTAATCTAGAGGGCGGTGAATAGATTTTCCCCCAACAAAAATGACACTTATAGTGAAACAAAACAAATATGCCTGGTAGGTACATAAGAAGCGTAGAACAAACATAGTGTAGTTGACCGGTTCTATGCATGCATTTAACTAAGCAGAATAGCATCCACACAACATGCAAACCACACAGAAGATAGATTATTTTTAAGGTGGTTCGGTCTCTACCTAGAGACCTACGTCCACCCCCCACTCAACCCGAGTAAGGCTTCACTAGTGTCATGGACTAGAACAGGGGATCACAGCCTTAACGATCCACTGATACATAGCTTAGAAATGCTGGCATTTGTGGCCATATGTCTCTCGCGGTAATACCGTACTCTCACCTTTTACGAAAAGTCGAGAGGGGACAACTTGCACGAGAGGTTTTCGAGAGTGAATGGATAATAATGGTGGTGAGTGGAGTCCGAGGGGTTACTCATTCAGGGTGAACGGAACTAAGGTAACTAAGTGGCTGGGCAACTAGGTCGAATGCAGGCGTTCCAGTTGATCTCTCGACAATCACCTGTGGAACCAAATTGTGATCTGGGGAAAGTGTCGCCAGGACACGACACGTGAGCACGAGGGTATCAGGTGACACGTGGAGAGAAGGGGGGTTCCACAGGTGCGAGTGTGCAGGCGATTACAGGGATTCATGTACGAACGTCTTTCCATACCGACCGCAAGAAGCTGGTGTTTATTTTCATCGGATTGAATCCGAACACCTTTGTTTCTTACTGAAGAAGGGCTTGGATATTTCTAAAGCCATGGATAGGGGGCCGAGGATACCCCGCAACTATAGGGTAACCATTGCACTCGATTGGGAAGGTTAGATAACTAGAGTCTAGGAAACTGGACACACACACTGGCGAGTGTGGGGGTGAGACTGAGCCCTAGGTACGGGTATGCTAGTCAACTGGTATCTTATTTTATAGCTGCCATAGAGGCTTTACAAGGGGGCCTTAAAGGCCGAAATACATCTGGTGTAAGCCGCAGGACAATTTTAACATGTGGGTCGGTCCCCGGGTCAATGTAGGATAAAGCGGATATCCGCGTGTTTTTACAGAGGCTCTCCGCAAGGAGCTAGGGGCATGCCTGAGTTGCCGAGGGAGGGCTAGACCAGATGGAAGGGGCGGACACTGGCTGGCGCCTGAGGGAGGTAGGACACTGCTTGAAGAGAGCAATCGAGTGTGGGTTGCGAAAGGCGAGTGTCTTCATGCCGGGGAGTTAGAGCCAATCCCGAGAATGTTAGTTCTGGGCCAAGGTCTGGCTAACTCGGGCCAGTGGTCGGGACCGTCAGTGGTCGACTCTGGGTGAGCGACACAAATCAAAAAAAAGGAACTTCATATAAGTGTGTATGTAATGCTATGTATATGCAATGCATTGATTGTCAGAATGATCTCTAATGAACACACACACTCTCTCTCTAATTCTTCTCTTCTCTGATGAGCTCTCTTTCTCTCCCCCTTTATCATCAGCAAGGAGGGGGTGATCCTGTCGGAGGCCGTCGCTGAGGAGGCATATAGCTGGAGCTGCCAGATACTTGCTGTTGTAGTTGAAGTACAGTGGCTTCCAGGGAGTCTACCTTTTGAGTGAGCTGCTTGTCTCTTTGGTGAACAAACCGATGTAGAGCCTTGATGATGTCATTGATGTCTTCAAGCCAAGTGTGTAACATCTCACAAATATATTCAGTTTGGGCCTTTTACTGTGAGCTTTTTTCTGGTATATAAGAGGAAGTGGCTTCTGACAGATGTGGGTACCATGCCTCGCCCGTGTCTTCTAGATTGGGTGGAAATTGTGCTTTGAGTAGTCGTATCATTTCTATGATTTCATTACCTACCATATCTAGTTTGTTATAAACAACATTCACTCTTTCTTCAATCATGGTTGAGGCATCAACTAGCTTTGCAGATTCAACATTTACTCTTTCTTCAATCCTAGTAGAGGCATCAAGGAGCTTTGCATATTTAAGAGACAACCTTTGTTGTTCATCACGGATATCATATGCGTGGATGAGCATTTCGGATGTCTTTTCCTATGTTTCTGTATCCACTTCTCTTAGCCTTTTCATGGTAGCTCCTACCTTTTCACAAACCTGTAGTAATGAGTTTAAAAAAGTGTTCAAGCGTGCATTAGATCTCATTTTGTCTCTTTTGAATTTTTCACATCGATTGTTCAAGTTTTGCTCAACGTGAGCAAGTCTCACATCAAGTCTCGACATTCAGATTAAGCTACATGATAGAGGAATTTATATTTACAATCTGAACTGTCAAAAATTGTATCAATGTAGGATGTATGCCAATTGTGCTTTCATGTGCAGCAAACCTTGTTCCTATTGCAAAGGAAAATTAAGTCTAAGATTTATTAGTCCCTTTGAGATTCTAGAAAGAGTTGGAGAAGTGGCTTATAGGTTAGCATTACCTCCACAATTGACTGGTTCATGATGTCTTCCATGTATCGATGCTGACAAAGTATGTGTATGATCCTTCACACGTGATCCAGTACGATGATTTAGTACTACAAAAAGATTTATCTTATGAAGAAAGACCCATTAAGATATTGGACTAGAGATTACATCAATTTAGAAATAGAGACATATCAAAGGTAAAGGTCCAATGGAGCAAGTGTGGACTTAAAGAAGCTACATGGGAATTAGAAGAAGCAATCAAGAAGAAGTATCTGGATTTATACTCAAGTTAGTAATTGTACCCCCATTTGGATTTTGTTAGTGCATGATGTATATGTGAAGGAATAAAGTGGTAGATTTTCGTCGAGGATTCAGTGACCGGACTGAGGGAAGGAATAAAGTGGTAAAGGGGAACACGGGAGTTTGATATATCTCGGGTATCCCCTTCGTGGTCGTAATCCTCTCAAGGTGGTATTGGGCACTCACCTTTTACGGAGAGTCGTGGGGGACTCGAATGGCACGGGACATTTTCGAGGTCTAAGGAAACGAAACTGGGGTGCGGGCGTGCTAGTCGATTTCTCGACAATCACCTATGGAACCAAGGGTTAACTGAGAAGACGCGACATGTGGGCTTGGGAGTTTGGGCAACACGTGGAGAGAAGGGAGGTTCCACAGGTGCGAGTGCATAGGTGATTGTGGGGAATCGTGTACTGGACGTATTTTCACACCGACTGCAAGCAATCGATGTTTATTTATATCGAATTGAATCCGAACACCTTCATTCTGTGTTGAAGAGAGGTCTGTATATATCTGAAGCCATGGGTAGAGGGTAGGGGGCATTCCACAACTATAGGTGCGCGTTCGATTGGGAGGTTTAGCTTGCTAGAGTCGGGGTACAGGACACACACTGGGTGGTGCGGAGGAGGGCCAGGACTCGGATATGGGCAATTTATTTAATTTCTGTATTATTATTTGATTAATTATTGCGCTACTATGTAGTTATTTTAGCTTCTTACGTACCCTCACACCATCCTTTATCCCTTTTGAGTCTTCGAGCTCGTGGGAGACGGGTCGAGATTCGAGTTGTGCCGATTCCTTTACAGTACTCGGATCTCGGGTCGCTACACGGGAGGCAGCGAGAAGGCCGACATCTCGAAAGACTATAGGAAGGGTTACCTTCAAGGTTGGCGGGCCGCGCTGATGAAGGTCAACTGCTTCTATGCCATCAAGGGGGCGTTGAACCTCACCCCAGACTTGTACAACCTTGAGGATGATGACTGAAGTCCTTTGTACTCCCCCTCGCTTGTAAATAACAATAATACTTTCCTCCTTGTTCACTTTGCTATATGTGATTGCTCTCATTCCCATGTCTGAGTGCTCAGATGATGATCGTGGGCTTAGACCTTAGGAGTGGGAGTAGGTTGGACTTTGACCTGGGTTGGTCAATCGGAGGAATAGTCAGCGATTCCCGGTAGCTCTCCTGAAGAGGAGGTGGCGTGGGGCGAACTATGAAACGATCGGTTCCATCCATGGGAGTGGTCAGTGGTTCACCAGCACCCTCTTGAAGAGGAGGTGGGGTGGACCATGAAATGACTGGCTCCAATCATGGAGTAGTTGGTGATTCACCATGGCTCTCCTGAAGAAGAGGCAGAGTAGGGTGAACCATGAAATGACTAGCTCCAATCGTGGGAGTAGTCAGTGGTTCACAATCGCTTTCTTGAAAAGAGGCGGGGTAGGGTGAACTATGAAATGACCAGCTCTAGTTTCCAGGGGACATGTTTGGCTCTCTCCTAAAGTGGAGGAATGCTTGCATGCCAGCCTCTAGGAAGTACCGAGTTGGGTACACCTGGGGAGTAGTCGGTGGTCCATTGTCGTACTCATGACCAGTGGGACCTGAATGACCGACTCTAATTTTGGAGGGGAGTTAGTCTCTCCGGGACACCTCGCCTATTGGAAGTAGTCAATTGACAAGCTCATGGTGACTAAATTAAGATTCACACAGAGTCACTGTGTTGCTATCATCAAAACAAAATAATATATATTGCTAGCATCAAAACTAAACAACATATAGTATACTTATGCCCTAGGGGACACAACACACACTGCTGCACCAAGTTTGGCCCTATCATGACATGCTCACCAACTTCAAACCAATCAAGTGGAGTCTGACACGGTCATCCATACAATGTCTTATATGGAGCCATACCAATACTCAAATGATAGTTGTTGTTATAGGCAAACTCGACTAATGGCAAATGGTGGATCCAACTTCCTTGCCACTCTAGGCAACATGATCTCAACATATCCTCCAGAGTCTGGATGGTCCTCCCAAACTGACCATCTGACTGAGGGTGGTAAGATGAGCTGAAAGCCAACTCCATTCCAAGAGCTCTATAGAAACTCCTCCAAAACCCTGAAGTGAAGTGGGGGTCTTGATCGAACACAATAGAAATGGGGACCCCATGCAACAGCACGATCTGCTCCACATAGAGACGGGCCAACTTGTGCACGCTCCAACTGACCTTGATTGGTAACAACCAAGCTGTCTTTGTCAGTCTGTCCACCAACAACCAAATACTATCATGCCCACTAGGAGTCTTCGGTAGCCTGACCACAAAATTTGTGGTCGCGTGGTCCCATTTCCACGTGGGAATCTCCAAGGGCTGAAGCGTACCACCTGTTCGTTGATGCTCTGCTTTCACCTGTTGGTAGATCAAACACCTAGCCACAAATTCTGTAACATCTCTCTTCATACCAGGCCACCAGAACTGCCTCTTCAAGTTCTGGTACATCTTTGTCACTCTTGGATGCATAGTGTACCGACTCCCGTGAGCCTCCTGCAACACTGCACGTCTTACTTCCTCCTCGACTGGGACGTACAGCCTACCTCTGAACCTCACGGCTCCATCCTCGCCAAACTCCACCGCAGCTATCGACAAAATTTGACGTAGCTCGGGGTTTGAGCCTCTGTCACCTGACAGTGAATAGTTGGCATGACAGTCAGACTCACAAGTACGGCCGACCCCAGGTCTCGTTGGACCTTGAGCCTAAATGTCACAGTCAGCACTTATTCCCATAACCTCCACTTCCTCAACATCAACTGACTAACCACCACCTTCCTACTCAAGACATCAGCCACCACATTCATCCTACCTGGCTGATAAGACAGAGTGAAATCATAATCATTTATGTACTCCATCCACCTCCTCTGCCTGAGGTTAAGATCCTACTGGGTAAACACATACCTCAAACTCTGATGGTCAGTGAAAATCTCAAACTTCTCCCCATATAGATAATGCCTCCAGATCATCAAAGCAAAGATCACTGCTACAAGCTCAAGATCATGAGTAGGGTAGTTTTCCTCATGTGACTGGCGCGATGCATACGCCACGATTCTACCCTGTTGCATTAACACAGCACCCAACCCTACCTTGGAAGCGTCTGTACAAACCACAAAACCTTCTGATCCAGAAGGTAACATCAACACCAGAGCATTAGTGAGCAATCTCTTCAGCTCCACAAAGCTTTGCTCACACTCCTTCGTCCAAACAAATGACACATCCTTCCATGTAAGTCTGGTCATCGAGGCCGCGACATGAGCAAAATACTGGATAAACCTCCTATAATAGCCCACAAGCCTAAAAAAGCTCCGAACATCCATCACTGATCTTGACCTCGGCCATTGCACCACAGCCTCCAACTTGGTCGAATCCACAAAGATACCATCATGAGAGATCACGTGCCCCAAAAAATGCACTTCTCACTGCCAAAACTCACACTTGTTGAGCTTGGAATACAGCTGGTGATCCTGCAAGGTCTATAACACAATCCTCAAATGATTGGCATGCTTCTTTATGGATCGCGAATAGACAAGGATGTCATCCACGAACATGACCATAAACTGGTCCAGGTAAGGATGAAACACCCTATGCATCAAATCCATAAATGCTGCGGGGGCATTGGTGAGCCCAAACGGCATCACCAAGAATTCATAATGTCCATATCTCATACTGAAAGCAGCCTTCCCAATGTCAGATTCTCGAATCCACAGCTGATAATAGCTGGACCTCAAGTCCATCTATGAGAACACCCAGGCTGACTGAAGTTGATCGAACAAGTCATCAATCCAAGGAAATGGATAGTTGTTCTTAACAGTCACCTAGTTTAGCTACCGGTAGTCAATGCATAGCCTCAGACTACCATCCTTCTTCTTCACGAACAGTACATGCGTGTCCCAAGGAGAAAAGCTAGGGCGAATGTACCCCTTGGCAAGCAACTCCTGCAACTGCACCTTTAACTCTCTCAACTCAGCTGGTGTCATGCGATAGGGAGCCTTAGACATAGGCATGGTGCCTGGCACAACCTCAACAACAAAATCAATCTCTCACTGTGGAGACAACCCAGGTAACTCCTCAGGGAAGACATCGGGAAACTCACACATGATTGGAATATCCTCTACACCCTGCTGTTGCTGACCAATCATGACCATAGAAGCTGGGAAACCCTAACACCCAGCATCAAGTAATTTGCGGGTCTTAATGGCTGAAATAAGAAAACAGGGAGAGGAAGAACGAATACCTTGGAAGTAGAATGTGGGTCTATGAGGATGTTGGAAATAGACCTTCTTCGAGCTGTAATCTACCACGACACCATGGGTCTTGAGCCAATCCATGCCCAAATCACATCAAAATCTCGAAGTTGTAAAGCATAAAGCCTAACCGGCAACTTCTGCCCCGCAATCCATACTGTCACCTTCTCAAGGCAATAAGGAGTGAACATGAAACCACCGGTAGGTAGCTCCAAAGCCAATTCACAAGACATCTCAGTTACGGACTCCTCGACACTCTGAGCAAAATCCTCTGATATGAACAAGTGAGATGCTCCAAAATCAAAAAAAACTCGAGCCGCACAATCCAAAATCACAATGGTACCTTCCACTAACTATGACGCCTCTGCCTTTGCCCTGGTCAAGTGCGTAACTCTGCCTCGGGACCTCTGCCTCCCCACACTGGCTGACCGTGGCAGTGGCAAAAATTGACCCTCCTGCTGGAATTACTGCTATTGCGGTGGTGGCTGCTATTTGGAACTGCTATTGCGGCTGGAACTGGTGCAGTTGACGCAGCCTCTGAGGATAGTCACGTGCCATGTGCCCCACCTAGTCACACCTGAAGCATACCAAGGGCATCGAGCACGGTTTGCCTGGATGAGAATTGCCACACCAAGGACATGCACCCCGCGAACCACCGACTAAACCCTGGCACTGGTAAGGTACGGGCTGCTGAACACTGCTTGCTGATGCCTGCCTCTACTCTCTCCATTCTTGGTGTCTCCTACCAAACCCAGCCCTCCTGAAGAACTTCTTGAGCTTCAATCCAAAGGATGTGGAACCTGCTATCGATGCCACTGATGCGGGCGCTCCAGTGCTACCTACGAAGTGCTGGAAAGCACTCTGCTGCTGTACAGCCACCTATTGACTGTGGCCCGTCTGCATCTGACCGGCACTGCCCTGATCTCGAGTTTGCTGTAAATCCTCCTCCAAAGCCGTTGCCGCTCGAAAAGTTGCCTCCAGGTTGGCCACACATGTCGCAATCAGGGGATGCCTAAGCTCTGGGCTCAGGCCCCTGACAAACTACTGAGTCTTCAACTCCTCATCTGCCATGATATGGGGAGCATACCGGCCCAACTCAATGAAATTGGATCTGTACTGCATCATAGTTATGTCTCCCTGAGTCAACTCCAAGAACTGGTACATCTTCTTCGATTTGATGTAAGACGGGCAAAAAGCACGCTCGAATGTCACGACGAACTCCTGCCATGCGATCTGTCGAAGGGGACGTGACTAGAATGCCATCTCCCACTCTGTTGTCCACCAGATCCAACCTGAGCCCTGCAACTAATAGCTGGCCAACATCACCTTCTCATCTTCTGCGCACTCCATGGAGCTGAACACTCTCTCCATGTCATCCAGCCACTCTCTGGCCACATCTAAATCTGGCTGCCAGTTGTAGTGGGGCAGGTGGAACTGTAAAAACTCCTTCAACACACGTCCATAACCTCTCCGAGATGACGAGCCCTCGCCACCATCACCCGCTTACTACTGAAGATAAAATTGATACATGCCCCTGACGAACTCCTCTGGTCTTGGGACTCTCGCTGCTCCCGTCGCTCCTCCCGAAGCCGATGCTCTACTCTGCTCTTCCTGATCCTCAGCTGACTGCCCCTGTTGGGAGTGGATCCTCCTCCTTGGTGCCATGCTCCTCTAGCACAAAAAAAGACAAGAAGAAATTACAGAATCAATAAAACATGCAGTGCCCTAGGCCAGTTGCCAAGTGTACCTCAGCACTATGGACTTCTGGACCACTACAACCATTTCAGGTTCTTATATACCTCCACAACCATGCTCTCCCAAGATCTGAGTACCGAAAAGAAACCGGTACGCCTCGAACCTTGGCCCACCACCCACGAGTCTGAAGACTCGAAAGAGTTGAAAGGATGGTGTGGAGATACGCAAGAATCTAAAATAATTACAGAACTAACACAACTAAATTAAATTAATGTAGGAAGTTAACAACTAATCATTAAACAATTACATGGTCAAGAATATCACAGTCCACAACTGGTATAGTCAATAGAAAGAAAAGTACAAGTACACGGGGCATACCCTAGCTCTGGCAACTGGCAACTATCAACTAACCCTGGACACGCTCCACGACAACCTTGTCTCACCTGAAACATACAGGGGTGAGCCTCATCTCATTCGCTCAGTAGGGATCCCGCAAACCCCTACCTCACAACGAGAAAACGCGATGGTAAAGTAACTACAAGCGAGAACAGTAAACAGATATATAACAAGAGTGTGACAAATAGTAAATAGTAAACAAAGAACCTCGCTAGAGCTAATACTACCAACCACGTTACACATCGAATGAGGTACACTAGGCCATCACAAGGGTAACCACGACTTGACGAGAAAATAGAGTCACTACCTACCAGAGGATAGAAGCACCACCCACTAGAAGTACGGTCAGATGCGTAGACTGACAACTTATACCGCACCACAAGTGTCTCCCTACTCGCGCCAGGCAAAAATTGAGACATGAACCAAATAACCACAAATAAAGACTAGTTGGGGTCGTGCTCGTCAGCGCGGGTCTGACGTCTCCACCCACGTGTGCACACACAAACCATGCGCTCTAGGTCAGGCCCTCTTGTTGATTTTCCCCCCTTGCTCAAACTTAAGCTGCAAAGACGAGGGGCCCTACGGTAACCAGCCTAAAAATCGTCTCTCCGGGTCATGCTCTTCACCACTCCTAAGTGGGTCCACACACGCATACGCAGGAAAGCTATGACTAGTGGAACCGGTCACTGGAGTTATAGACTCACTGACCAATGAAAAATGCCACCAAAAACATCGACAGGGCACAGGAATGACCTTCCGCACCACCCCAACTCACGGTGACTCAAAAGCCCAGGACTCACACACGGGGTCTTGCAACTCTTAAGTCGCACGGGCATGCTAGCTGAGGTAAAAATGCTCCTCTAAGACCCCTTGGCACACACACGGCTCCCACGGGATGCTCAAGGCATCCATCGAGACAAAGGCCAACAAAGGGGTTGAAAACTGACTCAACTGGAGGCTAAAATGACATAATTGAAACCCGGTCAAAGCAAAAATCAGGTGGCGGTCTTCCCTAGACCGTCACCTCAGGTGGCGGTTTACTCTGGACTGCTCCCATCAGGTAGCAGTCTCCACAGGACCGCTACCAGCCAGGGATACCTGGCAGAATGCAGTCATCTCCTAGACCGCGACCTGAAGAACGTGGTCAAGAACCCAACCGCGTTCTCAAGGGCTCAACGAAAAATACGGTGACACGCCCCCCGAGGGTGCATCCACCCTGCCAGGTGGAGGTCTTGGCTGGAACGCCACCTTTTAGTCGTGAGACCGCTACCTGGAACCGATATACGGGGCCAAGTGGCGATCCCCAGCTGACCACTTTATGCCCCCAAGAAAGGAGGTGGTTGCCGGTATCATCGCGACTTCCACATGAGCCCGGAAACGTGATTTTCTGCAGAAAACTCCATTCCACGTCCCAATCACCCCCAAGTGATGAGAAAAATAAGGGGAAACTCATCCCCTACCCTTCTAGCATCAAACGATGCCCAATAGACATCCAAAAATCTCAGAAAACACTACATCCAGAGCTCGATCCCAAAACATGTGTTTTCCCTTCCCGACGTAAAATACACCCCTCTCGACCTCTCCACAGCCTAGAAATCACTGGGAATGTGGGAAAGGAGGTAAGGATCTATCCCCCTACCTCAAAGAAGCTTCAAAACGCCCAGATCGATGTCGATCGGCCTCCACGCTCGAACCACGAGCTCACCACGAACCACCACCCATGCAATCTTCTTGCCACCATCGTCACCGCCCCACTATCACCTCGGCTCGCCATCTGCAGCTGGAGAGGGAGGAAGGCCGCGTGCGCGCTCAAACGAGGGAGAAAAAAGGGGGGTCGCAATGGTCGAGAGTGGGGTGCCCAACGGGGAAAAGAAAAAAAAGGTTGTGGGATTGCTCCCTAACCCTCCCAGAACCACATCAGTGTTAGTAGAGTCAGCATTAAAATCTGCACATATACATTTAGGAAACACCAAAATGGTCAGGTTTTCATTAAGTAAAAAGTCATGTACATGTATGTGTCTATAAAAAAGAGAAAAGAGAAAAAGAGGAAACAACAGGGAAAGGGAATAGGGTGACTCTCAGGCCGGTCCCTCTCCAGGACCCTCGCTATCACCGATGACCTCATGCTTCTTCTCTAGCAGGCCCATGGCGGTGCTGTCGTCCTCTCGCCGTCGTCATCTCTCTGCCTCCTCGTTCCGTCGATGGCCAGAGGAGCTGGTGAGGAAGTCCGAGAATGCACTACTCTGCACGTCGCTCTGTGATGCACTACGCTCAGGCCCTCGGCCCATCATCTGAACCGTTGGGTATGTTAACCCCACATCAATGAAAATACGCACTTTGGCGAATGACTTCGTGCTCGAGTCGCTATATTCCTTCATCGATTTTGACCTTTCATCTTGATCAATGCTTAAAACTTTTCCTCCTGTGCATGGATGTTAACCCTGCATCAATGAAAATATGCACTTCGGCGAGCGGCTCCATGCCCAAGCCACTATACTCTTCCTGCAATTCTAGCCTTTCACCTTAATCGATGTCTAAACCCTTTTCCTTTGCGTTGATGCTAACCTTACATCAACAAAATACATGTTCCGGCAAGGGGCCTTTTATTGCCTAGTCAATGGCTCTACACTGGAGCTGTTGAACCATCATTCGCATCTGAATTCCTGTTAACCTTGGGTCAAACACGACACTTCGATTCACCCATTCCTTAAAGGTGGCCCGTCAGACTTGATCAAGCACGTTGTTGAGCAAGGGCAAGAATGGCTATATCCCGACTATGGCAAAAACTCGGAAGGGTGTTGCAGGCAGAATTGGGTACCCTGCCACATGAAAACCTGCAAGGACGCGTGGACAAAAGTAAGAGGGGGTTGGCTCCAGTGAAAACTCAAAAGGGCGCTTGAGTTAGTGTTATGGTAATATAAAAAAAAAAATATTTGTTTACAAATTCACCTCTAACAATGATTTTCATACAAAAATCTGATCTATTTAAAATCATTTAACTCAAGTGTGGTTGTCTTAATTGTGTATTAATCTTTACAAATTGTGTGAAAAAAACATATTGTTTGATTTACATGATGTCACATTTTGGTAGAATGTCTTATGCTTATAATTTTAATGAGGATAATCAATCTGATTCATCATATAGTCCTCAATCTTATGCCTCTCATCACTATTCCTTTGAGGGTCATCATCATGCATCCACTTCCTATGACTATGTCCATGCCATGGGCACTTATCAAATTCATGATCCCTCTCATGCACATGCTACTTCTGGGGAATCATCATCTCTTGTTGATCTTTCTTCTGTATTGGCTACATTAGCCATCCATTTGAATCTTTAGTCCAATCCCCCTCCTTCCTCTCAAAGTTCGGCCCAAACCATGTATGGCCATCCTATATTTTCCTCTAAGGGTCCGGTGGGCTGACCGCCTTCTTCTCATTACCCTTCACGGCCCATCGTCCCGGCTGTACATCCTTCTTGTAACCCACATCACTCCTCTCATTCGAGGCCTCCTTCTCAAGCCTCACAAAGAGATCAAGGGGAGCCTTCCACTTCTCATATTGGCCCCTTCACTCAAGCCCTCCTCAACAAGGTTAATTAAATGGAGGAGCAATGTAGAAAATTGACAAAGGGGGTGGCAGATACATAAGATGTCCCAGCAGTTTCCATGTCAACATGTTATATACCCCCTTCACAAGTGCCCAAATATTGCCTGTATAATGGAATGGGTAACCCCTTTGTACATATCAAGGATTTCATGTATGAGTCTTCGTATTGGAAAAATGATAAGAGAGCCTTGGGTTTTTTATTTTCGAAAATGTTTGGACGGCCCTACCTTAGAGTGGTTCTATTCTTTAGAATCAAGTGAAGTCACAAATTTTGATCTTGTCAAGAGAAAATTGCTCCAAAGGTACAGGGATCCGACCCGCCCATCTCTCTCTATACTACGGGTTTTCGTATCTGAGCGTGCTATTTCTTATTTTTATTTTATATATATATATTTTTAAATAAACATATGGGATAACAGGGGCTCATTCTTTTTCTTAAAAATGAACTATTTTGATTTTAAAATAGCGACTGTTACAACTGACGTTGATTTTATTAACGTTAGTTGTCTTTGACGTTATTTTTCTTTGTGATTTCAGTGGCGATCTAAGCACTTCCCTTCCATGTTTTAAGGGCCGTTTTAACTGGAAAAGATCTCGATAGCTTTCCTAAGACGGGGGGGTACTCTTTCCATTATTTATATCCTTTCCAAAATCATTTTTAATGATTCCCGGAATTAAACCCCCCGGTTTTCCCCCTATAAATACCATGCGGTTCTTCACGCTCAAGGGGGGCCAACTTCAATAGAGGGGGAGATGCTGCCGATTTTGTGGCTCAAGGAGGGAGTACTCTCTGCACGTAAAGCTTCATCCCGAAAGATACTCTCTCCCGAATGATCATCTAAAGCCACTCCTCTCACAGGAGAAAATCCCAGGCTTCCTTTGTTCCCCTCTGCTTCTCTTTTTTCTGCTTCTTTTCACCGCACTTACATGCATGCATGCATCATATCTCTATTATTAATTTCTTTCTCAACCACGTTAAGGCTACTCTTACAGTGCAACACTTGCACATTTATTTTTATCATTCATCATTTTATCCTCACCTTTTTGCATAAGGGGTTAAAGGGCCAACACCCTAACAGGTGTGTTCATCTTTGTATTACTCACGTTATATACTTCTTTTGAAATTGATACTACACACTGGCCATCTAATTCCATATCTCTTTATTGGTGTTATTTCTTTGTTTGCAAGGGTAATCAAGCACAAGAAGACTCTCTCCTTCGACCGGCCGACAAGAAGAGAAGGAAGTCATCCACATCTCCCGCATTCATTTGAGGTAACCCCTCTAGCGATCACCCTCCAATAGCATCCATCGCATGCTCCCATCCCTTTCCCCCATTCCGAGGCTATTATTTTTCTGACATCGTAATTTGAAGTGCATCTTTACGCCGTCTTCATTTGAATCATCGTATCTTGAAAAAAAAAATTCTCTGTAAAATCTATTACACCGTGTAGGGACATAACAACTCTAAATAAATCAACATCACATTTCGAGACGAGTTTGATCCTTTTAAACTCAAATTTCGTTTGCAATTTGTTAATTCGTCTAACAGAGAAATCTCTTAATTGTGCGTAGGTGAAGATAACTCAATCCAACTACACATCCTAACATCTTTCAACCTTAGAGGGCGGTGAGTGGCATGCATGGCGTTTGAGCACTATCGAGATTATGGAATTTATATCATGCTAGTTATGAAGACTTCTTATAGTAATCGTGTACAAGGTTATATGTGTATGTCTGCACATTTGATGATTGTTGAATAATAGAATGTTTGTTGTTGTGTTGTTGATTCAGTGGGACATGGAGTAAGGATCCTCACTAAGCCTTGTACTCAACCCACCTCCCTCTCTTTGAACGTGGGAATAGGAAGATGGTAGAGAGGTGAGATGAGGATTGGTACACCAACGAGAGAGATTACTAGGATCACTTAAGTCATTCATAATGTTGATGCCTCGACTTATGGGAACATATCGTTATATATTTTGTGCTGGGTTTACCCCGTGTAAAGAGAAAACATGATTACTACGTGGGTAACTGTGGATCGATTTACTAAATTAAATTGATCATAATTTCTATCTTTGGTGAAGTTGAGGGATTCCACCCACAAGTATGAGATTGCTGAGCTTCATGATGTCCCCATGTCATTATTTCATATTAGCATGAAAGGTTACAACAAAATTTTAGAGACGCTTGCAAGAGTCCATGCGAATGGTCGGCAAAAGTGATTGCTTGGCCTTTAGATTATGCAAAGTTTATGGTGTAAGGTTGAGGATGTAAATATTTTGTCCTTTTATCAAAAGTCATGATTAAAAGCTATATTAAGGTTCAAGCAAATGTCATGTACCAAGAAGTAATCACTATTTCATAAATATAAAACTCTTGGTTAATCCTATACTAATATAGTATTCAAATCTTGTAGGACCATGGCCGCCGAACGTGCTCAGTGGCCTAACATGCAATGCATGGTACAAGGCCTTACCCAGGCACTATAGTAACTAGTGCAAGGCAGAGCAAACCGAGGAGCGGGAGAACTCCAATGGAGTTTCCATAATATGAACCCTCCCAAGTTCACTAGCTCGACCGATCCTGATGACGCCGAGCACTGGATTAGAGAGATTGAATGTGTATTCCGTGTTATGCAATGCACAGATGAAGAAAAGGTCTTACTAGCAACTTTTCAATTGGAAAGGGACACTCGTTTCTAGTGGTAGTCCATAGAAGCCACATTGGAACAAGATCTTATCACATGGGCCTAGTTTGTTGAGCATTTCTGTCACTCCCCATACTCTATACCGTCGAGGTATTGTTCACTTTGGCCTACTGACCTCACGGTTTTGTCCCTTTCTAATAGTGATCGGCTCCAGAATGGAGGACTTCCCGGGTAGGTCACCTATCCCAATACTACTCCCCATTAAGCATGCTTAACTTCGGAGTTCTTTTCAAGAACTGAGCCGATACTTCAAAAGTGCCTCGATGATATAGAGTACAACTTAGGCTATATTTGAGGGTGTTACAATCTACCCCTCTTATATAGGCGACATCCTCATAGCAAGGCATATATATCACACAATCACGCAATCACACCTGAGCTTTTAATCCAGTGGAAGACGAATTTGGGAAACGTGAATAGCCGCCATGGTAAGCCTCTTGCAAGCAGGAATAATCAGAGCGCAAGATGATCACACATAAGATGTAATTGCATAATAATTTTAACCAACCTTCACTTTCATTAATGATAGAAATCCAAGCACATGACTATTCAAACTCACTTAAATCCATTTGACATCAATAAAAGAGGAAAATTATATAGACTCGATCTAAACAAGTTTAGACATTCCTAGGTCTCCTCTCATTTCCTCAAGACCTTCAATCACTCTCGGACCCACTAAAACTATCAAATAAGGAACAACTCACCCTACCCCGGTTAATTCACCCTAACCCAACTTAACCCGTTACCAAAGTGGCCCCAAGTGTCTAAAACTTCCAAGTTATGGAACAAAAATCACTCTTCGTCTCTCCCTTCCTCCTATTTATTACTGCAGTTGAGCACTGCTACAGCATGGTGAATATCCTAGCGGAACCATGCTTACTTCTCACAATAACTAAGTCCCTCTGTACTGCATTGCATCCAGGTATGCCCTATCATGAGAAGAATGAAAAGGTGGTCTAGGATCCTTGTGAAAGAAATATGACGAAGGTTTTATGATGAGATTTTCTTCATGCTGCCAACCCTCTTCCTTTGCTTGGGCTCGGGACTGGCGGCACAAGTTTATACATGTACTGCCAGAGCTCACTTTCTTCATTTGCCTGATCTTAGTTTTGTTTGTTTGAAAAGCATGCCCAAATGCGAAGTATACCAAATACAAATCTGACAAGTAAAAGAAGGGTAAACATGAAACAAATGTGCAAATAAACTATAGGAATTACATGACTCTTTGGAATACAATGATGGGCATTGCTTATGATTTGTGAGACATATATATGAGTATCAAGTGCCTACATGGTCATGACAAAGTTTTTTATAGTAAAAAATGAGGGACTCTGGAGGTATATAGAAGTGGTTATATGCTTATACATGCACATACTAAATATGATTGATTAACATTTGTCTGACATATTAAAAAAGATAAATCCTATGTTAATCAGGTTTTTTAGACTCAACATCTAAATGTGCAATTTAAATAATTGTTGAAGTGCTTATGTGAAACCCCAGAATGAAGTTTTGACTCCCCACCCCCAAGAAGAGTGCTAAAATGGAGTATTGAGACAGATGTTTAAGTGGTGTCTTGTCCGAGTTGGGCTGCATATGGATCTTGAAAACCTCAGTCTCGTTTTGACTTAAAAACTTGGATTCAAAATATTGGAGCAAATGGAAATCTATGTAGTCTGAGGCGTGAGGCGACTGATCCCGGCCTCACGCAGGCGGGCCATCTGGCGGACGAGGTAGAGGCCCGTGTTGTAGTCCTGCCAGTCGCCGTCGTAGAGGTCGCCGGCAAGCAGGACGAAGTGGACCTGTTCGGCGATCGCCAGGATGAGCGGGTGCATGACGAGTTTTCCGGCGGATGGCGCGCGGCGCAGCAAGGCCCCGAAGCGCTTGGTGCGCGGGCCGTAGAAGCCACCCTGGCTGAACGGCGCCGCCGTGAAATGCGGATCGAGTTCCTCCAGCAGATCGGCGATCAGGTCCGGGGCCAGCGCGCCCGAGAGGATGCAATAGCCATCTTGCAGCAGCTGGGCCAGTGCGAGATCGGCAGCCGCCACCATCACCTCGTTCAGACTCATGACGTCCTCCTTCAGTGCAATGAGTTGGTGCGGAGCGCCGCCGGCACATAGACGCCCACCGTCTCGAGACCGGCGCGGGTCATCTCATCGACCGTGATGCGGAAGGCGACGGTCATGGCGCCGTCGATAAGCTGCGGATCGCCGAGCGGATCGATGCGCCAGCCGAGGCGCTGGAGCTGGGTGAAGAAGGGCCATTGGACGACGCCGGTGAGGAGAGCGATGCCTTCCGCCAGGGCGTAGTCGATCATGGCCGAGAACAGCTTGTTGCGCAGGAACAAGCGTTCGATCGCCGGCCGGCGCGGCGAGAGACAAAGCCGCGTCACCTCCCGCACCGCGGCGCCGGCGGGCACGCCCTGGTCGCACAACGCGGCAAAGACGCTGCCGAGG